>CM046880.1:143436600-144636600 GCA_025667525.1 Glebionis coronaria | reverse complement strand
TTTGACATCGTTGTCTATTGGGGTGAATTATTAATTTAATGATTTTGGTTACACCGTTAAAACTCTATTTTTAGACTTAATCTCTATTCACGCATAAGTCAATGATGTATCCTCGTGATCATTAAGACATAATAAAATATAAGATATACCAAGTAGGAATAAGGGAGTTTAGGTTCGTAATTAACACTCATGAGAAGTGATCGTGTTGCTAACTTATAATAACAATGATCTCGTTACACGCTTAGCATGGAATTGGGTGAAAATCGAGGACGACGAAATTATTTCTAACGAAGCATTCACGCGTTCTTGTTCTATGATCCTAAAAGTCACATTCACGTGATGAAAACAATACATTATGTCTAAAACGCATGTAGTAGTTTATTTAAATTTATGTCTTGAATAAAAGTCATCATAAAATGAATTTTGGAAGTGCTATGATACTTAAATCTAGCATTGCGTGAGGACACGACAATGGTTTAGTATGGGGGAGTGATGAGACTGTATTTATACATAGTCTCATCGTCCAAATCGGGCTTAAAACGCTTAAAATATCGTCAAAATACCCAAAAATATGCCTGTGTTTGTTCATTGTGTATTTCAGGTACGGATATCATGAACTCACCAAAAGATTACAAGAATCAAGCAATAACGAACACGGGAAACGAAGCCGCACAAAGAACCGGACCCGAATCATGATTTTCCTATCAAGTCTTGAAGTTTTGAAGATTGTCAAGATTGGTCCCTCATCTTTTGAAGACTTGTCATTTTATACCCTTGTAAAACCTTAAAATTACAAATGGGTCCCTAAAATATCAATAATGTACAAGAAAAGCCCTTGGAAATGGTCAAAATTGCATAAATGGTCCTTGTTAAAAGTTTGGAAATGCCATGTGCCATATTTGACAAGTACATGAAACTTGTTATAAAGGGAAAACCATATTTGGCTGATTAAAGAAGGAAATGAAAAGAAGAAAGAACATGGAGGGGTATTTGTGGCCAGACAGCATTCTTAAACCCACCACTCCCCTCTTGACACGTCACCCCCACCCACTATACAACCCCTGTCAGTCCACTTTCATGAAACGAACCAGTCCATAACCTTATTCGACCCTGTCACAAATCCTTTTTGAACCCCTTTTTAATTAAACATGTTTATTTAATAAGAAGTGGGGGAAACACAGATTTAAAAAACTAAACACCCCAAATCTAGATTTAACTCTTACTATTTAACCACCACTTTCCCATAAACCCTAGAAAACCAAATCCTAATTACCCTTTAAATCAAAGGGGTTTTACCCCAATTTTTCCAGAAAGGTAATTCCTTTTAACCTCATTAAAACCCACCACTAAAAACACCCTCCCACTTACCATGGTCCCCAAACCCGACCACCCCTACACCCGTCATTGTCCACATTTTCCCAAGAACCCGACCAAATCAACCATCCACACATTTTCCTTCCTCCCAAAGCCAAAAACAAACGGCTATGATCAAAATTACAACTGGCATTCACGTGAGCTACTTTTGACCAAGATTCTCAAGGGCAAGACTGGAATTCTCCAAGATTAGGGTTTAGCTTTATAATATTTTATTCAAGCTCCAAGAAGCTTCTTTGTAATGCTATAAAATGGGTGGATTGTACCCATTTTACTCTTGTTCCAGTTTTTATGTAATTTTCAAAATTTATTAAGGACAATGAAAGGTTTTTAATATTGCATAATACTGAGTTCCTTTAACTGTTTTCTTAGTGTAATATCCATTTTAATTTGCAAGTTAGTTAAGTCATCAAAAGTTAAATTTTTGTTCAAAGATTTTGGATAAAAACGTGTTGTTAAGCTTACACTTTCTGAAATCCACAATCACAATGAAGTGAAAGTGGATGTATGTTGTGGATTTCAGGTTTTTCTACTTGGTTCTGTGAGTTCAAGGTTTTTAAAAGTGGTGTCTCAAAATTTGTTTTTTTCAAAAAGTTTGTTTTTAAGTTATAAGCTACAAGCTAGCTTAACCAATAAGCTCAGCTTATAGCTCATAGCTCTTGTTTTCAGGATAACTCTCTTTGTTTGTGCAGGTTTGAGGAACAAGAAGATCATCATTCCATCATTTCACTTTATTTCATTATTTTTATCTGTGAAGACATTTTGCACCCTGGGACTGTTGTAGTCCTCCAGCAGGGTTCTTGCACCTCTCCCATAAGCTCACAAAAGTCCATTCAGTCCATTTTAAGAAGGCCTCAGCCCAAGGTTTGGCTTGAACCCTTTTAATGAATTTTTTTGGACTTTTGAATGAAGTATATGTGATTTTGTGTTAAACTGCTGGTTTATTGGTATTTTCAGTTTGCTCATGCTTATTTGTGTTCTATGTGCATGATAGATTTGATAGAAATAGGTTTGTTGTTGATTTGAAACGTTTTGGTTTGAAAATTATTAGATTTCTGAATTAAAGGGGTGTTTGGGATAAAGGGTTAAGCTAAAATTCTGTCAAGCTTTTGCCTTAGAAACAGCCTACACTCACTTAATTTGGTTAGTTAGGGTTATTTTCAGCAATTGGTATTAGTTATGATAGGACTTTAAGCAAATTTGCATGACAACATTTTGATAAAAACAGTCAATTCATTTAAGTCATTTTTCTGTTTAATTTAGAGTATATTTTGCCAATAAATCTTGTTAGATGTTAGGGTTTGGTATAATCTAGGGTTGCTGATAGCTTAATAGTGATTTGGTAGGGTTGTGTGCATAATTTGAGCATTGGAAAATCGTTTTTGTGCATACTATATCAGCAAGAATACCCACAGGCCCCCCCTTTTGTAACAGTAACTGCAAATTGCTTTTTTGTGTGTTATTTTTGTGAAGGACTTGTGCTTTTTCTTGTTTAAACTGACTCCCCACACTACCATGAGTGTGGGGGTGCCCTTGCTACCAAGAAACAACAACTCTATCTCAATCTACAAGCAAAAACATCCACAGACCTTGTCTTTTGTTCAGCAGTGGGAACTCCTTTCCCACTGCTAGCTTTAGGGTTTCCCCTGCTTTGCTAAAAGACAGAAACTCACAAAAGGTCACTATCAGATTCCATATTTTTTGTCTTTAGTGGTGATTTTTAGGATTTAGGTCTTCAAACTGGTTTCATTATTTTTCTTATTTTACTTTTGATTTTTAGTATGATTTATTTTCTGTTACTATTCATTAAGTAATTTTTAGATTAAATTGCTATTTTTAATTACTTTTTATTATTCTGTTTTTGTCCTTTAGTGCAGAAAAGTTATATTTTTCAGTTTTAAAATTTTTCTTATATTTAGAAAAGTATTTTAAGATTTTTAGTTTAAAAGTTTTTCACTGTTCACTTTTTAATTATTTTTTATAATTAATTTAAGTTAATTAGGGTTTTATTATTAATCAGTTTTGTCTTTTAGTGCAAAATTTTACATTTTTCAAACTTTTTCAATTTTCTACTGTTCATTAGTGTAACTTAGGATTTTTAAAATTGTCAAATTATTTTTGGCATTATTTTATTATTTTTTATGATTATTTTAGTTTAAAAATAGTTTTTAGTCATTTAAAAATAGAAAAATAGTTTTGAAAATTTAGGAAAAATACTTTTTAGTCTTTAAATAATATAAGTGACTTATTAGTTCAATAAAATAATATTTTGGGCATTTTGTTAATTATATTTAATTTTAGGGCTTTAATTAGCAATTAAAATTGAATATTTAATTAAAAAAAGGTTTTAAAATATTTTTGTTGGATTTTTATTCTTATTTATATTATTTTAGACTTAGTTTAATATTTTAATTAATTTTTAGGTTTTGATTCTAATTTCGTCGCGTTTTACGTAATTACGTCATCGTTTTACGTCAACGTCGTAGTTTAATCGTAGTCGTAGCTCGTCTTTAATTTTTCTCTTCTAAACCAAAAACGTCACTAATCCAAACATTGTTATTTTATATATTGGCACATTAATACACACACCTCCTTCGAAAACGAACCCGCATTTATTTGATTCTTCGGTTTTCCTAAATCGTCGAGTTTAATACTTGCCGCATTTATACGTTCTTTTTCCTAAAAGACGTGTTTTTACACAACATCAGTGAGTAATGTGCTATCCCGTAACACCAACTAGTCTTCCGTTGTACTGAGTTGTATAAATTTGGGGGTGTTACAGTTTGGTACCAGAGCTCTCGTTATAGAGAACGAAAGATTTTTAAAACCAAGGTTTTGAATAAAACATTTCAAAATCTTTTAACTATAAATTTTTTTCTCAAAATGTCTAAAAATCTTTTGACTATAACGGTGCCGAAGAATTCCCGAGTTACCGACAAGGCCAGACTGAGAAGTGTTATTTTAATATAAATTTAACTTGTATTATATATATATATATATATATATATATATATATATATATATATATATATATATATATATATATATATATATGTATATGATGTAATTTGATTACATGATTGTTTGATGATTAGTTTGATATTTATACGAGGTATTTATACGACATAGATTGTCACAAGAAACCCTAACTTCCCTAGTAATTAATCGAAGCTATTCCCATAGGAATTCTAGCTATCCTAGATCTAAACCAAGTTGTGGATATTTATGATCCCAACAAAATGGTTGATATTCGTAGAAATGTTGATAGTAGTTGACTATGATTTTGAAAAAGAATTGGCGAGATTAAAACTGATATCGATGTCATGAAGATCTTTCCTTATAAGTGGAGTTTGACAAAACGTTACCACCTAGAAAGATTTCATCTGATTCGTTGTCATCCAATTCTTAAATTGAAATCGAAAGGGTGAATGTTGCACTTGAGGCTGTCATTGGAACCATTACCCAAAAGCCTCATGCCACTAGTACCTTTCCGAGAAGTCTAATTGAATGTGTGATTCATTTGAGACTAGTGACTCATTTGATAACTATTGTTGTAAAAGCTATAGGATTGGAAATTAAGTGTTGTTCATATCGAGCATTTATTGCCTATTAAGGCCTAAGAATAAGGTTGAAAGTACTGGAGAATGAGGTAGGATATCGAATTCAGTATAAGTTGATTGAAACTTGAATGAAGTAAAATTTAACTCGTATGGAATATGAGATTGTTAAGAGGAAGTCGTTAAGTTTGGTGATTGAATTATAAGGTTTTAAATGATTTTTAGTTTGTGATAAGGTTGTTCCTAGGCCATTGTCCCCTAACGAGGATGCCCAGTGTCCAAGAAATAAATCGAATAAATCTTCTTCTGAATTGGGACCGATGGATCTTCTGGGACATGTGGAACACCTAATGACTATTGTAGATTAGTATTCATTATGGTATCTTTTAAAAAAAATAATCCCTAACTTAACTAAGACATCAGTTGGTAGGATGAGTTCTTGGAATTGTATGACATAGTGACACATAATGTGTTACGGTACAATTCTGACTTGTTTGTGATTAATGAAAAGACTACTTTTGATTGCTAAATTCTACATGTATCGATGTTATCTATCTTTTATTGCTTCATCCTAATGTTCACATTAGTGATGCAACCATTGAACAAGTACTCATCTTGAATTAAGTTACGTTGTGGATTATTCTTTTGAGTGCCATCGAGATCATGAACCTCATGATTATTTGGCTAAAGCTCATTTCCTATCATATTGTAGTTAGTTCTTGGTGAACAAGTGTGATACCCTAGAACCGAGGTCACTAACATTACCCTAAATTATGCTTATTTTTGAAATTTTTAATAAATTTTAATTGCTATATATTTTAGTATTTTGGTTGAAACCGATGTTCGAGGTTATAATTTTGACGATTGACAATTTAAGAAGGACGATGACGAATACGATCCCGATGGATGCCCAAATTTCTATAATTATTGACGTTTTATCGATATTGTAATTTTTCGAGAATTTTACTTACGGTTCGTGTTAAGTCGAGTTGGGTGAGTTTTATTGCTCTCCGGGTACATTTAAAGTGTCCTAAATATATTTTGGAGTGTTTGGGATGATTCCCGACTCCCGTAAAATTTTCCAAAATGTCAAATGAGCCAATCCCGTAAACATTTGGAGTCGTTTTTGCTTAAGGCCAAAAGAATGCTCATATTGCACCACAAGTCCCTAGAATTTTTACAAAATGGAAAACAAAACACACACAACACAAAATACTTCAAAAAAATTTCCACTCTCTCCCTCTTTTCTCCTTTAGGCCGACGGCCACCCTCACCCACCATAAACCACCCATAATTTTTTTTACTTGGTTTTGATTAAAACTAAGGTTAGACCACCTCTAATTAAATCATTTCCAATCTTTCTATGTAATTTAATCCAACATGCATTCATAATTTTTTTTCAAGAATCAAATGAATTTTTCAAAATCATTTTTGATGTTAGTTCGGTAAATGCATGTTTAATTCATGTGTAATGGGTGTATAATCACTTAACAAACCCACCAAAATTAATTTGGTTGTGGTGTTTTGATCACCCAAACCCCACGGCTAAGGGGGGGGGGGGGGGGTGTTTGGGGGATCATGGTGGTTGATGTTTTGATCATGGGTTTGTGTTTATTTTGTGTTTTTAGATGTTTTAAATAGGTATAGCTTATTGCATGTTTGATTTAGTGATTGGATTTTGATTTGGGTACGAACCTTAGGTAGTTTAGGACTGATTTGGATGATTGGGTATGCTTAGGAGTGTTTAGGTTCAGGTCTAATGTTGGTAAATGGGTTTGAAAACGAGCGTTGGTATGATTTTGGTATAGGTAATTTTAGGCAGAAAGTTTGAGGTGTTTTCGTAAATATTATTTTGTAAACAGGTCTTGTGATTAGGATAGAGTTGTAGAGCATCTTCTTAGCTTCGATTTGGTATAAGATAGAGCTTACGACTCCTAACGAGTCAAAAGTACCGATGTTTTGAAATTCGTGTACCGGGAGATGAAAACCGTCATAATCCGAAATTATGCTTGGTTTTAGGTCAAATCCCGGGGACTATATGTTTAGTTTGGTAAATGGTCAAAGGTTGAATTTTGGTCTCAAACCTACACATTTGAGTCTATTATAAGACTTAGGTGTCAAATAGGTCAATGGAGTATTTTAAACGGGTCAAATGAGTCCGACTTGGTCAAAGTACAATTTCAGTCCGAAAAACGTAGTTTTGGAAAAGTGTTGAGTAAAGAGTCGTATAAGTGAAAACTTTTGTTGGGATTAAATATGTGATTTCTACAGGTCTTAAAGTATTTTTGAGAATTTTCTCAAATTTTATAAAAAGGGTTAAGTATAGCAAAACAGTCCGTACTTTTGGTAACTATCGGCGAAAATGAGTAAAAAATGGATAACGTTAATAATAAGGACAAATGGTATAAAACGAGTAACACTTGTTGTTTTGTTTTGGCGTGAGTTGTAATTGTCACTAGTGACTAATATGTATGTATTTTATACAGTACCATAAGGTTTATAAAATGAGATTACTCATTACGCGTTATTTGGTTTGATAGGTGTTGATTTACCCGGGCATCCGTATCGTCGTCAGTGACCGTCACTCGAACTATCGACTACTTTTTATATAAGGTGTGAATTTATAGCCTCGCTTATTATTATTTCAAACTGTTTTACCCGCGAGGGAAATGCATGCTAGTTTTCAAAATGAACATATGTCATGAATGATTGTTGGACCCGAATGTTGCCTTTGAAATTGTTGTGAGTACCTAGTTGCAAAAGGCCCTAAATTCATGAACTATTAACTATTGTTTAGTCCTAGCGTGGATTAGAAATAGCCGCTTATACAAAGTGATAGTACTATGGGGTTGACTACCCTATCCGAGACGAGGGCTAGTACGTTGATACCCCCTGCGGACGGATAATTTGTGATAAGAGATAAGGTATAATTGCAACTGATGCCTTAGTAGGGGCACTGGTTTCATCTGAATCACGCCTGTAATTATTACGCGGGTGATTGAGTTAACGGTTTAGTGTCATGAGCTTAAACACAATTGTCAGTATCTTGAATATAGATTGTTTGATCGACAAGTCTATGAATGATCGTGAATGGTTTTTATTTCACATATGTTCAAAATGAATTGTAAAACCTATGAATTCCACTCAACATTTTCGTTGACCAAATTTAGCATGTGTTTCAGGTAACCGCTGAAGTGTAGCATGGAGCGTGCATTGGATGGATGTTGTGTGTGGAGCTTGGAGTCTACTTGTTTTTCCTCCCGTTATTACTTAAACATTTTGAACTTTGATGTCATGTTGTTGTGAAAACTGTAATTTTTGGGGTTGAGATTCATGGGGACCGAAAACGCAAAACTCTGTTGTATCATTTGGGGTTGGAAATCCGTAGACATGTAACTTTTCAACAACTTTTAATTTAAGTTTAAATTTGACGTCCCTTTGGAGTCGTTCGATATATCTTGTGTGCAATGATAACTGCCTAGCACCCAAATGTTGTAGTTCCGCTGCGCATAGCATTTGGTGGGGTGTTAGAGATTGGTAATCAGAGCCATGAGTTATAGAGAACTAGGTCGTTTTGAAAATTCATAAACTATAACTTTTGGTGTCGTAAGAAATTGTCCAAGCGCACACAACTATCCTGCATGGCTCCGGTAAGGTTTATTTTTGTATTCATGGCATTTGACGTATACTTTTGAGTTGAAGTATATATGTGGGTATTTATTACGTAGATATGGAAATTACTATATGTAAACGTTGAAATTATACGTGGAATACCCGACACCGTAATTCTTGTATTAATCATGCATGAGCATCATATTATCGCATTTTGGGCATGTGTACCACCTTTGCATTGCATTTGCATGCATGTATTTATAAATATTGTATAGTTATCTTACGTACCCTCCAAAATTCTCTGTTATTGCAGAAATGGCCGAGGTACCGCCTAATGGTAATGGAGACGATTATGTCGTAGGTCACGAAGGGGGACCGTTTCCTCCGAACCCGCCGGATAATGACAATGGATGGATCGCTCCAGAAGAAGCGGTAGAGCCGGGAAATGACAGTGACAAAAGTGACGTGGACAACTTCAGTATCAGTAGTGATGGTAGTGAGGATTCTGAGGAAGAGCCCGAGGAACCGGTGGATGATGGAATTCCAGAGAATTCTGTCGGTCAGGCCGAACCTGATTTATTTCAATCTCCAAATTCGCCAAAGGGTTATGAAGTGCCTCCGACAGATCGATATGAGCAACAACCTTTTCGTCGCCCGATGGATAATTGTAAGGACTACCTGAAGACAGTGCCAGGGTTTGTTCGAGTTAGTAATGGGAGTGGTGCAGAATCCAGCAATTCATCTAAATCACAATCTATTCATGAGAATATCGCGAGGGTCTACTTTCCGAGACCAAGACACTACTGGGATCCCGAAGGTCGTTTGAGGAGGATGGATAGGTTGATGTATGAGCGGTTGTGGTAGAGAGCAGGGTAATTAAGAGGTTTGATAAGAATGAGAGGGAACACCAAAGATTATTGGCAAGAACTTCAAGAATTGAGTATGATGGAAATGTAAACAAGAGTGATATCAACAGTCTAAGATCGATGATCACGAACTTGAGCGCCATTCTTGATCAAGTTAGGGAAGATCAAGCGAGATTGTCTAGGATGCAGAGTTGGGAGCATCGAGTGAGAGAATCCTTGCCCCCAGATTGGAGATTTGTGGACGATTTAGAAATGGAAGCTAATGACTTCATGATCCAGCCACCTTCTAGAGGTGCTTGTATCACTGTGGGAAATCATGTAGCGGTTGAGTGTGGGTCTACGTCAGGGACGAAGAAGGCGACTGAATGTGGGCCGAATGACAAAGGAAAGAAGAAGATGGATGAAGTGGACGAGGAAGATAGCGACGAGGAACCCGAGGAAGATGATGATGAACCGCCATCCAAAAGGCCGTGTGGATCACCACATGCCTAGTTGCTTGTCTTGTATTTTATCTTTGATCATTGTAATAGAACTGTTTTAGACTTTTGTATGATGGCATTGTAACGAAAAACTTGAGGACTTAAGTTTTATGGTGAATGGTTGTAGTGGCAATACTTGTCACAATTTTGGTTGATTATCAATACAATCCACGTTTACCTTTCATGATCTGTGATATGTCTTTAATTTGATCTTTTGTGATGTGAATTGATGAATATTAGTGACTCTGTAGTGATGTGTCGTTGTATTTATATTATGTCTTGAAAGAGAAATCCATCTTAATCTTGATGTGTATACTTACATTGTTTTTCTATTTTCCCTGTCTTTGTAGAGAGGTGTATTTGATAACGCACCATGCCTCCAAAACTAACCGCCGACCGTGTAAACACGATGATTCAGGAAGCCATTGCGAATGCGCTAGAAGCAGATCGAGCAGGGAGGAACCCAGACCAGGGCAGAAATGCGGGGAGACAGCAAGCCCCAAGAGAGTGTACTTACTCTAGTTTCATAAAATGTGGTCCCACACAATTTCGTGGAACTGGTGGAGCTCTAGAACTCAGGAGATGGTTAGAAAAGGTCGAAAGTACTTTCGAGATTAGTGGTTGTTCAGAAGCAAACAAGGTTAAGTTTGCGGCTGCTACTTTTCTTGACGATGCATTGAGTTGGTGGAACACCCAAGTAGCCACTGTTGGGTTAGTAGTAGCGAATGCAAGAACATGGACTGCTACTAAAGCTCTTTTGACCAAGAAGTTCTGTCCTGAAGAGGAGTTAGGTCAATTGGAAGATGAGTTGAGGCACCTGACTTTGAAAAACAATGATATCACTGCTTACACCAGGAGGTTTAATGAACTAAGCCTTTTGTGTCCAGACACCTTTGCTGATGATAACAAGAAGATGAAACAATACATCAAAGGTCTGTCCAGTAATATCAAGGGTGAGACGACTTCGTCTAAACCTGGGTCGTTTGATGAAGCGGTCCAGATGGCTCACGCGTTAATGGATGTCAAACTCCAAGACAAGAAGAACTTCATTGCTGAAGGAAATAAGAGGAAGTGGGAGGCGGCGCAGAGCAATCAATCCCAGGGTCAAAGCCGAGGTGGAAACCGAAACAACAATGGTCAGAACCGCAATCAGCAGTTCAATATAGCGAAGGAATGAAGGAATGAGAGCTGTGACAAACCCCAGAGGAGCGAAGGTGAATCCCCACTGTGGTCGATGCAACTTGTACCATGTAGGGAGTTGCCCGCCTGCGTGCGGCAAATGTGGAAAAGCGGGTCACAGGATGTCTGATTGCCGAACAAAGGGGGTAGCCACTGGGGCGAATGCTACGAGAGTGATGGGTTGTTTTGGATGTGGAGAAAGAGGCCATAAGCAAGGAAATTGCCCGAAGGCAGGAAACAAGCAAGGAGGTAACAATGCTGCTGCCGTGTATCAAGTAGGGACGGCTGATAAACCACAGGGTCCTAACGTGGTTACCGGTACGTTTTTGCTAGACGCTTGTTATGCTAGTATTTTGTTTGATTCTGGTTCCGACAAGAGTTTCGTAGATGTTAAATTTAGTCGTCATATCGATAGAAAACCGATATTGTTAGCGACTAGTTATAACGTGGAGTTAGCCGATGGGAAAATCGTTAGTACGAATTCTATACTGAAAGGGTGTACCTTGAAGTTAGGAAATTACGCTTTTGAAATCGACTTGATGCCTATAGAGCTAGGATCGTTTGATGTGATCGTGGGAATGGATTGGCTGATGGCGCACAGTGCTGTGATCGTCTGTGGTGAGAGGTTAGTTCAGATCCCGTTGAGGAATAAAGTCTTGACTGTGAAGGGAGACTAATGCACTTCTCGTTTGAAAGTGATTTCTTGTTTGAAAATAATGAAGTATGTAGAAAATGGATGCGATGTGTTTTTGGCACAAGTTTCGAGTGATGGTGATTTAGAGGCGAGGATTGAAGAGGTACCTGTAATCTGCGAATATCCGGAAGTTTTTCCAGACGAGTTGCCGGGTTTACCACCCACCCGTGAGGTCGAGTTTCGAATCGATTTGGTGCCGGGAGCTGCGCCGGTTGCGCGTGCACCCTATCGATTAGCACCATCCGAGTTAAAGGAGTTATCGGATCAACTAAAGGAGTTGATGGATAAAGGATTTATTAGGCCGAGCTCATCACCATGGGGAGCGCCAGTGTTGTTTGTGAAGAAGAAAGATGGTTCATTTCGGATGTGTATTGACTATAGAGAACTCAACAAGCTGACGGTTAAGAATCGGTATCCATTGCCGAGGATTGACGATTTGTTTGATCAACTGCAAGGTTCCTGTGTATACTCAAAGATCGACTTGAGATCAGGGTATCATCAACTGCGTGTAAGAGAGGAGGATATTCCTGTAACTACCTTTCGTACGCGGTATGGACACTTCGAATTTCGAGTGATGCCGTTTGGGTTGACAAACGCGCCTGCTGTATTCATGGACCTGATGAATCGTGTATGCAAGCCGTATCTAGATAAGTTTGTCATTGTTTTTATTGATGATATTCTTATTTACTCTAAGAGTAAGGAGGATCACGAGAAGCACCTGAGAAAGATATTGGATCTGCTGAAGAGAGAGAAGCTGTATGCGAAGTTCTCGAAGTGTGAGTTTTGGTTAGAGTCTGTGCAATTCCTTGGTCACGTAATTGATAGCAAAGGAGTTCGCGTGGATCCTGCCAAGGTCGAAGCGATCAGGGAATGGTCGGCACCGACAACGCCGACTGAAGTTCGACAATTCCTTGGTTTAGCTGGGTATTATCGAAGATTCATTGAAGGATTTTCGTTGATTGCGAAGCCATTGACAAAGCTTACCGAGAAGAATGGGGTGTATGAATGGGGAGATGAGGAAGAATTCGCTTTCAAAACGCTCAAGGACAAGTTATGTTCTGCACCGATATTGTCATTACCTGAAGGAACCGAAGACTTTGTAGTGTATTGTGACGCATCTCGTAAGGGTTATGGAGCTGTGTTGATGCAGCGCGAGAAGGTGATCGCTTACGCGTCGAGACAACTGAGGAAGAACGAGGAGAACTACACGACGCACGATTTGGAATTAGGAGCTGTAGTTTTTGCGTTGAAATTGTGGAGACATTATTTGTATGAGACGAAGTGTGTTGTATTCACTGACCACAAGAGTCTGCAGCACATTTTAGATCAAAAGGAGTTGAACATGCGACAGAGACGATGGGTAGAATTACTGAGTGACTATGAGTGTGAAATTCGCTACCATCCTGGCAAGGCGAATGTTGTAGCGGATGCACTTAGTAGGAAAGATCGAGAGAAACCTTTGAGAGTCAGAGCATTGGTGATGACTGAGAGTGTTGACTTAACCGAAACTATACTGAAGGCTCAAGAGAGGGGACTAATGAAAGAGAATGTTGATGCTGAGAACTTGGAAAGAATGTTGAAACCTCTTTTTGTGATTAGGTCAGACGGACTGAGATATTTTGAGAATCGGATTTGGTTACCGTTGTGTCCATCCGAAGAAGGAAAGCCTGGAGTACGAGATTTGGTTATGAACGAGTCTCATAAGTCGAAGTACTCGATACATCCTGGATCGGATAAAATGTATCATGATCTGAAGAAAGTTTATTGGTGGCCGAATATGAAGGCGGATATTGCTCGTTACGTTAGTAAGTGTTTGACTTGTGCGAAGGTTAAAGCAGAACATAAGAAGCCGTCTGGGTTGTTGGTACAACCAGAGATCCCAGAATGGAAATGGGAGAGAATCGCTATGGATTTCGTGACGGGTTTACCCAAAACTCCTAGTGGATGTGATATGATTTGGGTAATAGTGGATAGATTAACGAAATCTGCTCATTTCTTACCTATGAAGAAGACGGACAGTATGGAAAAGTTGGCCAGTGTGTACGTGAAGGAGATCGTTTGCAGACATGGAGTACCGTTATCGATCATTTCGGATCGCGATAGTTGGTTTACTTCGGAATTTTGGAAATCGCTTCAACGTGCGATGGGCACTAAATTGAATTTAAGTACGGCTTATCACCCGGAGACTGACGGCCAGAGTGAACGAACTATTCAGACGGTGGAGGACATGCTCCGAGCATGCGTGATTGATTTTGGAGGAAGTTGGGAACGCCACTTGCCTTTAGTGGAGTTTTCGTATAATAATAGTTACCATGCGAGCATCAAGGCTGCACCGTTCGAAGCATTGTATGGAAGGAAGTGTAGATCGCCTGTGTGTTGGAGTGAAGTAGGAGAAAGTCAATTGACTGGACCCGAAATGGTTTTAGAGACGACCGAGAAGATTGTGCAAATCAAGAACCGACTACTTGCTGCAAGAAGCTGACAGAAGAGTTATGCCGATAACAGAAGAAAACCGTTGGAATTTGAAGTCGGAGATATGGTTATGCTTAAGGTATCGCCGTGGAAGGGTGTAATTCGTTTTGGGAAGAAAGGAAAGTTGAGTCCGAGGTATATTGGACCATTTAAGATCGTTAAACGAATTGGACCAGTAGCGTATAAGTTAGAGTTGCCGAGCGAGCTTAGTGCTATTCACGACACGTTTCACGTATCGAACTTGAAGCAGAGTTTGGCGGATAAGGAATCGGTGATTCCTTTGGACGAGATTCAACTGGACGACAAAATGCATTTTGTGGAAGAACCCGTGGAAATTATGGACCGAGAGGTCAAGAGGCTGAAGCGTAGTAGAATTCCCATTGTGAAGGTTCGATGGAATTCTAGGCGTGGACCGGAATACACTTGGGAACGTGAGGACTTTTTCAAGGAAAGGTATCCTCATCTTTTCCAGCGGCACGAAATGTGAGTATAAGAAGAGGCGAGCGCCGGGATGTCGCTCTCTTTAAGGAGGGGTGGATGTGATACCCTAGAACCGAGGTCACTAACATTACCCTAAATTACGCTTATTTTTGAAATTTTTAATAAATTTTAATTGCTATATATTTTAGTATTTTGGTTGAAACCGATGTTCGAGGTTATAATTTTGACGATTGAAGATTTAAGAAGGACGATGACGAATACGATCCCGATGGATGCCCAAATTTCTATAATTATTGACGTTTTATCGATATTGTAATTTTTCGAGAATTTTACTTACGGTTCGTGTTAAGTCGAGTTGGGTGAGTTTTATTGCTTTTCGGGTACATTTAAAGTGTCCTAAATATATTTTGGAGTGTTTGGGATGATTCCCGACTCCCGTAAAATTTTCCAAAATGTCAAATGAGCCAATCCCGTAAACATTTGGAGTCGTTTTTGCTTAAGGCCAAAAGAATGCTCATATTGCACCAGAAGTCCCTAGAATTTTTACAAAATGGAAAACAAAACACACACAACACAAAATACTTCAAAAAAATTTCCACTCTCTCCTTCTTTTCTCCTTTAGGCCGACGGCCACCCTCACCCACCATAACCCACCCATAAATATTTTTTTACTTAGTTTTGATTAAAACTAAGGTTAGACCACCTCTAATTAAATCATTTCCAATCTTTCTATGTAATTTAATCCAACATGCATTCATAATTTTTTTTCAAGAATCAAATGAATTTTTCAAAATCATTTTTGATGTTAATTGGGTAAATGCATGTTTAATTCATGTGTAATGGGTGTATAATCACTTAAAAAACCCACCAAAATTAATTTGGTAGTGGTGTTTTGATCACCCAAACCCCACGGCTAAGGGGGGGGTGTTTGGGGGATCATGGTGGTTGATGTTTTGATCATGGGTTTGTGTTTATTTTGTGTTTTTAGATGTTTTAAATAGGTATAGCTTATTGCATATTTGATTTAGTGATTGGGTTTTGATTTGGTATGAACCTTAGGTAGTTTAGGACTGAGTTGGATGATTGGTTAGGCTTAGGAGTGTTTAGGTTGAGGTCTAATGTTGGTAAATGGGTTTGAAAACGAGCGTTGGTATGATTTTGGTATAGGTAATTTTAGGCAGAAAGTTTGAGGTGTTTTCGTAAAAATTATTTTGTAAACAGGTCTTGTGATTAGGATAGAGTTGTATATCATCTTCTTAGCTTCGATTTGGTATAAGATAGAGCTTACGACTCCTAACGAGTCAAAAGTTACGACGTTTTGAAATTCGTGTACCGGGAGATGAAAACCGTCATAATCCAAAATTATGCTTGGTTTTAGGTCAAATCCCGGGGACTATAAGTTTAGTTTGGTAAATGGTCAAAGGTTTAATTTTGGTCTCAAACCTACACATTTGAGTCTATTATAAGACTTAGGTGTCAAATGGGTCAATGGAGTATTTTAAACGGGTCAAATGAGTCCGACTTGGTCAAAGTACAATTTCAGTCCGAAAAACGTAGTTTTGGAAAAGTGTTGGGTAACGAGTCGTAGAAGTGAAAACTTTTGTTGTGATTAAATATGTGATTTATACAGGTCTTAAAGTATTTTTAAGAATTTTCTCAAATTTTATAAAAAGGGTTAAGTATAGCAAAACAGTCCGTACTTTTGGTAAGTATCGGCGAAAATGAGTAAAAAATGGATAACGTTAATAATAAGGACAAATGGTATAAAACGAGTAACACTTGTTGTTTTGTTTTGGCGTGAGTTGTAATTGTCACTAGTGACTAATATGTATGTATTTTATACAGTACCATAAGGTTTATAAAATGAGATTACTCATTACGCGTTATTTGGTTTGATAGGTGTTGATTTACCCGGGCATCCGTATCGTCGTCAGTGACCGTCACTCGAACTATCGACTACTTGTTATATAAGGTGTGAATTTATAGCCTCGCTTATTATTATTTCAAACTGTTTTACCCACGAGGGAAATGCATGCTAGTTTTCAAAATGAACATATGTCATGAATGATTGTTGGACCCGAATGTTGCCTTTGAAATTGTGTTGAGTACCTAGTTGCAAAAGGCCCTAAATTCATGAACTATTAACTATTGTTTAGTCCTAGCGTGGATTAGAAATAGCCGCTTATACAAAGTGATAGTACTATGGGGTTGACTACCCTATCCGAGACGAGGGCTAGTACGTTGATACCCCCTGCGGACGGATAATTTGTGATAAGAGATAAGGTATAATTGCAACTGATGCCTTAGTAGGGGCACTGGTTTCATCTGAATCACGCCGGTAATTATTACGCGGGTGATTGAGTTAACAGTTTAGTGTCATGAGCTTAAACACAATTGTCAGTATCTTGAATATAGATTGTTTGATCGACAAGTCTATGAATGATCGTGAATGGTTTTTATTTCACATATGTTCAAAATGAATTGTAAAACCTATGAATTCCACTCAACGTTTTCGTTGACCAAATTTAGCATGTGTTTCAGGTAACCGCTGAAGTGTAGCATGGAGCGTGCATTGGATGGATGTTGTGTGTGGAGCTTGGAGTCTACTTGTTTTTCCTCCCGTTATTACTTAAACATTTTTAACTTTGATGTTATGTTGTTGTGAAAACTGTAATTTTTGGGGTTGAGATCCATGGGGACCGAAAACGCAAAACTCTGTTGTATCATTTGGGGTTGGAAAACCGTAGACATGTTACTTTTCAACAACTTTTAATTTAAGTTTAAATTTGACGTCTCTTTGGAGTCGTTCGATATATCTTGTGTGCAATGATAACTGCCTAGCACCCAAATGTTGTAGTTCCGCTGCGCATAGCATTTGGTGGGGTGTTAGAACAAGCTTTCATCACTTTTTTGCAGATCACTCATTGTTTTTATAAGATAAAACCGTATCCATTGAGAAAATTTGAATTTTCATCACTATAAGGATTATTCAAAGTAAGATTTATAAGTGATTGTTATCGAAATGAGGTTGTTTATAAAGTACCTTGGAAAACTTAATTGTTTTCATAACAAAGAAAATCTTTGTAAATTTATTCTTGATTCTTATTTAAGAATTAAGCATGAAAATGTTTTTATTATAAACATGATGATAAAATTTTGACGAATTGAGTATTGCGTCGTTAATCTTGAAATTGTATATAGTTGCGCGCCTACATACAATTTGGAATGGACCATGCAAGACTGATTAGTAGTCACCATAAAACTAATGAATAAACACTACATTTTCTTTAAAGATTGTGAAAGATTAAAATTTATGAGATCTGCAAGAAGTGAAAAAAAATAGGGACATAATGTTAGGAACACCTACATATGTGCCTGTAGCATCTATTCTTCTGAGTCGAATTTACTCATCTATGGAAATTGTCTTATTTGACAATTGACGATCCTTTCTTGTCCAATTCTCCCGTAGTGAGATTCTTAGAAAAAGTATTTGATCACCGAGTGTTGATACCCGACTGGATGTATTGACGTTCTTATCATTTCTTTTTATTAGATTTCATTTAAATGACCTGGGTAACGATCCGAGGAGCTTTCGAATGCGTACTTAAATTATGAAAACATGGGATATATTCATATTCGTTAAATGTTTTCGTCTGTATCTGGTTTGAAATTCTCTCGCATAGATTATGCGTTGACCTTACTCTTTTAACAGTACTTGTGTCTCCATATATCCTTGAATTTGTGAAGGATTATGAGTTATTATTAGTCTGTTGAGAAGTTCACATCTTATCGACGACAATAAAACTGAAAAGTTGACAGTGCCAGTAGAATGGATTGATTTATTATGACATGACGACATTGTCTTAATTGATGGGAACTCGAATAGAATTCCCCTAAATGATGAGATGTTGATTATCAAAAGTGAACTAAATAATTCTTGATGGATGACGATATCCTGTATTTAGACTTAAAGTTATACCATGAATGGTTGTGAACTAGTTATAGATATTGTAATCTAGAAGAACCTAATATGAATGTATTAAAAGTTGTTTCCGTTAGATGAAACATTAGGAGGTATTTGTTGATGAATTACCTATACTTTTGCCATTAAGGCAAGTTGAAATTGGTATTGATTATATTTCCGGTGTTGCACCTGTGACATGTGCACTGTACATCAACACCATCTGAATCGAAAGTGTTACCGTACAACTGAAAGAGTTGCCGGGAAAAGCTTTTATTCTACCGAGCTCGTCATCATGAAGAGCTATGGTGTTAACATTCCTTATATTTATAGATTACTGTGAACTGAGTAAATTGACAATCGAAAACGATATCCATAACTCGAAATGGAAGATTTGTTCGATCATTTACAAGGTTCTAGCGTATGTTTTAAAGATTTGATCCACGACATGGTTATTATCAACTTCGCTTCCGCGAAGAAGATTATCTATTCCAATCACTACATCCGGTACTTGTAATGAACATTATGAGTTTCACGTAATGTCGTTTGGATTAACTAATGCACAGGTAGCATCCATAAATTTGGTGGATCACGTGTGTAGGCTGTAATTTGATAAATTCATGCTTGTGATCATTAAGGACCATTTGTTTGTTTATAAGTATAAGAAGGAGTTAGTAATTATTTATAGATTGCCCTGAATTGGCCGAACAATTAAAACCTGTACCTTGAATAATTAACATGTGACTTAAGACTTAATCCTTTACATGATTTAACCGTGTGATTAATAGATAATGGAATATAAATTGACTCTTCAAAAGTTAGAAGTCATTTAGGACTTTGGGTTTTACCAAAAAGAAAATGCAAATATGTTTTGACAAATATTTTAACAAAGGATTTTTAAGGGATTATTCCCTTATACACAAATCATTTAACTAAACTCCTGTTTAGGGGTAAATGTTTGTGTATACCTCAAGATAACCTAAGAGGGATTGAGGAAACCATTTAAACCAAGAGTTGATATTTGAAACGATAATTTTTACTTTTCAACTAAGAAAATTTTGACCAAAGTATAACCAAAGATTTTTCGAACATTTAAGAATCTTATTAATTATTTTCAATAAATCAACAAAAATCGTGTTAACTAAATTCAAATTTGTTTTGAACATTTTATTATAATTGGTCGAACTAAGAAATTTAAACTTTTAACACTTACGTTTCATAAAAACTTAATATTTAGTGTTAATTTACGTATAATAATTATCGACGCTTTAAAAACGTCGAATTGAGCAAAACTGATAAAAACGATAGTTGAGACGAAACAAAAACATAGAAAATATGAAGAAAGAAATTCCGAGTGAATTTTGGTTATGATAATTATTTCACCAGGAAAAGTGAATGTAGATACTGACACATTATATAGAAAGGATAAAGAATCAATTCAGATTTATTTCTTAATAATGACTGTGCAAAATAAATTGCCGAACAATATAAAAATAAACGATGTTTGTAAAAAGGATAATATAGATTAAAAAAGGGGGGGGGGGGGTTCGCGGCTAATGTGAACCATTAGAATTGAGAAGCCGATAAGCGTTAAATGTATAACAGGTCACTTGAGGTTGCCTAAAAATGGAGATTTTGAGATATAGTTATGTTGGAATCTTGTAAGTATAAGTATTTTATTCATGACATTTATGATTTAATGTATTTTTATCTAAAGAAGTTGTACTAATGGCAAATTTCGAAGGCAGACATCGCCTCATACATTAGTAAACGTCTAGCTATTGCAAAGGTCATCATCTGAATTTGATTTGATTTGGGTCATCGTCGACAGACTGACCAAATCTGCTAATATCATTCCTGTTAATGATAAATTCTTGATGAAGAAATTGACTCTTCGTATTTAAAGGAGTTGTGTAAACATAGTGTGCCGTATCAATCATCTCTATCAAGATCCTCGCTTCGCATCGAATTTCTAGAGATTTGCTCAGAAGTCATTGAGAATGAATCTTGATGAGAGTACTGTGTACCACCCCAATCGAAGGGACGAGGTAAAGTAACGATACAAAATACTATAAGTGCTGTTTTATGATTGAATGATTGACCTTTGGTAATAAACCGTATAATCGTTTTCCTTTGGAGAAATTATCATTGATAATTTTCGTGTTAGTATCGAGATCGACTCTTGTTAGGATCTACATTAGAGCATCTGTAAGCAGGAGTTGAGATGAAGACACCCGACATACACCCATTGTGAGTTGGACATGTCTTTTAGGTTTAAGGTTTCCTATGATGGCGAACCTAACCTTACAAAATACTCGACCAGGGAGACCTGAAATGATTGTTGAAATTAGGATTTGATTATTGACTGCCGGTAGTGGGCAGGAAGTTATGTGAATATGAAATGTAGATCTTGAAGTGCCAGATGGGTAGCGAAGTTATGCCAAAAATTTTAACCATGGAAAATGAATAGATGATCTGAAAGATCATGGGATATAAGTCCCCGTTGTATGGGACCATAGAGATGATGTAAAAGTTGGTATGAAAGGCATATAAGCTGGATCTACCCTAGGACTTCGAGAGCTGCGTGAATTATGTTTCGTAAATCGAACTTGATAAATATCTATCAAGTGAAAATATGAATTCTTCTTGATAAAGTTTACATCGGCGAAAAGTTGCATTCATCAAAAACCCGTGAACATCATGGATAGAGAAAGTAAGTCAACATTAAGCCTGATCTTATTCCCGTAGTTATGGTTGATGAAACTCGCGTATTGTAATGAATTACACTTGTGAGAAAAGACCGAATGTGGAGGAAAAACCCACATGGCTTTAACTCTATAAGAAGCGAGTAGTAAGGTAAGATGATCTTTGAGGACAAAGATCCTGTTTAGGGGTAAATGCTGTGACAATCCGTCAATTTATGATTGATATTTTATTCTCAGATATTATTTAAAAACATTATTTTAATGTTATATTATGAACTCACTTATTTTTGGGAAGAAATTTGGATTTACGACTTGAAGTAGCATCGACTACGTCTAAACCGGAGGATTCTACGTTACGTGCTTACGTTTACATACACCATTTTTGGTAACAGTCCGACATTTCAGAAAATAAATTTATCCGTGAATATTATTTTGGAAATTTAAATTTGTGTTGGTTCATAAACTCACAAATTTACGAGAAGAGATTAGGACTTACGATTTTAATTTAACGTCCTTTACGACTAAATCGGAAACCTTAGGATTACGTATTTACGTTTTCGAACTCCGTTTTTGATGAGACAATTTTTATTAGATTCGTTTTGTGCCGTTGATTCATAATTTATAAAAACGTTTTTCGTAAAACGACCCGAGGGCACGCAAATCGAGGAAACTAGAATAGAGGAATACCCGTAAATTAGTGGGATGAGACAAGACAAGTTTTGCAACACCCCACTAATATGGGAAGGCTAAGGAAGATCCACCACATCAATGATGTGTCAAAAGCTTCACAAGGAAGCTTAACACTTGTATATATTTTCCCTAAACCACTTTGCTAAACCATTTCCTCATAAAAACATACATGCAAAACCACTAATTTCTCTCATCTCTCTCTTATTTTCGTCCCATATTCACCCAAAATAACCTCCATTTAATCTTGATTCAATCATCAATCATATGTATAATTTACATATGATGAAAACCCATTGAAGTTATAAAGATTGGAGGTGATCTTAACATGTAAAAAGGAGTTTTCAAGGGAGTTTGGGGCTGATTTCTCAAGGATTTTTCATGAAGAACAAGGGCTAATTTTTGGAGGAATCTACAAATACTTGGTGATCCTAGAAGTGATGTTGATATCTCATAAGATTGGTTACCCAAAAGTAAGTCTTGTTCATCATCAACCCCATCTTTTCATCACTTTGGTGGTATAGAGATTGTTCTTCCCATCCTCTTGTTATTTTTATTATGTAATCATGTATTTTCTTTCTTATTCTATATGTATATGATGAATATATGATGATAAAAATGTTGTGTGGGGATCCAGTGTTGATAAATAAGATTAAAAAGATGAAAAATCATAAGAAACAAGGCTAAAATCTTGCTTAAATTGTTGGCTGTATAAAAACAGTAAGTAACCAAGTTATGAACTGATAAATTGCATGGTGGAATCTATTTACAGTAAGTGTTAGATGTCATACACATGTGAGAGTTGGCCATGCAATGGAATCATCAAAATGAGTGAGATATGATCAAAACAAGATTAGTGTACCAATCTGAATAGTCTGTTTTGTAGGGACTGTTAAGAATAGTTAGACATGGAATGAGCAGTAGCTATAACTAACTTATTTGTATCACATAATATGAAGTTTATGCCATCCAAAAATGAGCTTCTATCTCCTTATAGAACTCAAGATATGATAAAAATGGTGAAGATGAAACTAAAAATCAGATTTTGAAGAATTAATGTTTAATAGTATTATATAAGCACTCAAACTAATATAGTATAAAATGTGAATTAAAACCCACTAACTTATAAACTTCATTTATATAAAAATGATTAAGGTTAAATAAATGGACATTATATAAAAATGGTAGTTTGGTATGTTTTATAAGTTATAAAAACTATATACTAAGTTTTACGTCTTTTCGGCTAAAACCGAAAGATTTACGTTTTTGTTAAATAAAACTTAGAAGGTTGGACCCGTCTAATGTAAACTTTTATAAACTCACATACTGATATATAAACATATATAACAAGTAAAAATCGATAAAACCCGAGCTTTACAACATATAGACATTAACGAGCCAAAGTAGCCTTAATGGACAATAAACCCGACTAATTTGGTAAAACACTTATAAACATATTTATTGGGCTTAACCCATTTGGGCCCAACATATAAAGTATAATACTGATAATAATAGTATAATTGGGCTAATGAATAGTATTGGGCTTGTAATAGGCCCATTGGGCTTTAAAATGTAAACAAGTTGAACTAGTGTAACTAGTCTTGAAAATTACCAACACATAAACACTATAATGAATGAGTAAAGATGTATAAACCCACTTGATCATCATCATATATATAAAATCATCATATGTATACATAATTATTATTTTGATAAAGTCATTGGATAAGAGTCTAAGACGAGTATTATTTGTCTAGGTTTTCGTGATTGAAGCAGTACCGTACATCCAAGTCGCCGATAACCGCCTTCCCACATCAACGTGAGTTCATAGCCTCGCACTCTTTTAAATGTTTTATAAACCCGCGAGGGAGATAACATGTTAGCTTTTATAAAATTGGACACCAATTGTCCCGATTGTTTGTTTATTGATTTGGACCCGAATAATTGTATGACCCGATTAATGATTAAATGACCCGATAAATGAGACAAAATGGATTATTAAAGTTAGGTTATGTCACTAAAAGTCCCATTAGCATGAATTGTGAACTACCGGGATTTGGTAGACGCTTATGCATATAATAGTACTATTTGGGGATGATCACCCCAGTTCGCGCCTTGACGGTTGATCCCCGTCGTGCCACATTGATTGGTAAGCGAATTTATGTATGAGAAGATTTCCATAGCGTGACCTTTGTGACGACACACTAATTTAGATGGGTAAATTGAGTTTCGGGCTACCTACCCGCTGTTGGTTATAGTAAGGTAACAATGTCATGCGGCTTATAATAATCCAATTAACGAAATACTGCTTTAAGCATTAAATTACGATATATTGCCTGACTAGAAATACGGGGTCTTACGATTGATATTATGTTCGTGTTTTGGTTTCATAACCACAATCATATAACGATTTTTATTTAACTCCATACAACGTTATAAAACGTATTGTATGATATTTTTACGACATTGGTTCTTATAATGATTTTGAAGGCGAAAGCCCATATTATGATTTTGATACGGAATTGTATAAAATGACTTTGGCTATTTTATGGCCTATTAAAAATGATTTGTACAAAATGATTTTCGGTAATAAATTTTATACCGATGTTATATTGATGGTTTATTAAACTCTATGAATTCACTCGGCGTTATCGCTGACCTTTTCTTTTAACATGTTTTGTCTCAGGTACTTGAAGGTAATTCTCGGGAAGACAACAAGAATTCATGGCCCGCACTTAAATAATAATTTCCATTCAAATGCTTTGTAAAACCTATATGAAATAATATGACTTGGGACCTATGTAACTTTGATATTTATGAATGGACATGCTTTATTAATAAAACGACACGACTCTTAAGCGTTATCTATGATGTGAGTAATGTGCTATCCCGTAACACCAACTAGTCTTCCGATGTACTGAGTTGTATAAATTTGGGGGTGTTAAGAACCTGCTCATAATAAGGTCGCTTATCTAGGAGATGGTCCACACCGTGATGATTTCACTGACATTCTGGACTTCATTGAGGCTTCAAACCTCAGGTATGCTTTTACTGTGTACCCCATTGTTTATGATAGTGTCATTCGTCAGTTTTGGGCTTCGGCTCGTCTTGTGGCTGTGGTTGGTCGTCCACGTGAACTCCATGCTACCATAGATGGACGTTCATACGTGGTTACCGAAGCTTCTATTCGTAGTTCCCTTCATCTTCAAGATGAAGGTGGTGTTGTTTCCATCCCCAATGCAGAGGTTTTAGAGGGGATGGCTGCTATTGGGTATAATCATCGGGGGAAGTTTAACTTCCAAAAGAATTGGTTTTCCCCCCAATGGAAGCTTCTAGTGCACTTTTTGATTCATTGTTTAAGCCCTAAGTCTAGGAGTTGGGATGTTTTTCCTACTCCTTTGGCTACTGGTCTAATCTGCATAGCACAAGGTAGGGTATTTAATTTCTCTCGTTATTTGTTTGATGGGATGGTTAGCAATCTGTCTAGTGTTGGTTCTAGGAAGAAATTTCTGATGTATCCTAGGTTTTTACAACAGATACTTGTTTGTCTACCTCGTGATAGGGCGGAGCATGAGCCTTCTAAGGTTACTGCTAAAGTATACTATAACATGGCTCATGGGTTTAGCGGGGAGTGGAGGCCCCTTACTGATGCCATGTTGGGCCTTGCTCAGGGTCCTCCTAATGTTGTTCCTCCGGTTGAACAAGCCGAGGAGGAACCTCAATTAGGTGATGACCCAATGGAGGAGGAGCATCCTGCTGGTGGTGCTTCTAATGTGGTTGTGGAAGAGCCGGTTGAGGAGGTGGTGGTTGAAAGTCCATCCACTTCCAAGGCTGCTCCTTCTTCAATACCACATTCGTCTCCATTTGTGGATACTCCCCCTCGTAGTCCTGCTCCACACTCTTCTGATAAGCCTTCTGGTGCTGGTGCTCATAATGATGACCCCTTTATTGCTTCTGGTTCCAATGAAGCCTTCCCAGACCCAAGTTCTCTTGGTGGGAAAGTGGAGGAGCCTATTACACTTACTTCTTTACTTGATCTCATGCACAGGTACCATGCACAGATTCTTTCCTTGGAAGCAGATTTGAATCAACACCTTAAGCTTACCCGGGAATTTGTTCTTCCCATGGCTGACCAGATTAAAGCCTTGGAGACACAGCAGAGGCGAAGGAAAAAGCACGTGGTTCACTCTGATTCTGATGAGGAGATTGAGGATCGTTTTGAGGATGGTTTGACTTTGTTGGCGAAGGCTGCCTTTGCTGATAAGTTGTATGATGATCTGCCGATTCCTCCTACTTCCTCCAGCATTCCTTCTCCTGCTGATGTCCCCACACCAAAGGAAGATGTTGTTGGTCCTACTGCTGGTTCCACTACTGGTCCATCTCATGATCCAAAGGGGAAGGCCCCCATGACTGATGCTCCCTCACCCCCTCGCAAGCGTACACGCAGACAACTTGAGGAGGATAGGTTGGGTGAGAAGTCCGCTCAAAGGATGCAAGCAGAAATTGATCAAGCTGCTCGTGCTGAGGAGGAAGCGCTTCAGCAACAGAGACGTGAACAGGTGCAGCATGATGTTATGCATTGGAATGATAGCGATTGGATGCGGGTGTTGACTATTCTTACAACGGATTATTCCCAGTTCACTAATCTTTTGGGATCTGATGTGAATGAGCATAACTGTATTCCTCGAGCAATGGTGTTAATGCGTAAGCAACAGTTGGTGCTTGCTGCACAACTTCGTGAGAAACGTAAGAACATGCCTTTGTCAAAAGCTGAGGAGCGAAAGCAGATGCAGCGGTATGTGAAGTATCAGTCGACTGCCTATTTCACTACTGGTTGGACGTGGGAACGGGTTCGGGCATTGTCTTTTGATGAGATTAAGGCGCACTATGAACGAATGATCAAGCATCAGAGCACCCCAATTCCGGAGCGTTTCATTTATCGTCATCCTCCACGTGTGGTGCCTACTTCTCAACCTGCGGTTCCTACTGGTTCTCCATCTGATGCTACTCTTGGTTCTGCTGCTATTCCATCGGTTGTTGATGCTTCTACAGTTGGTACCACCCCTACTCCTTCGGTTTCTCCTCCTGTTTCTTCTCTAGGTCCTACTACCACCACCACCTATGCTACCACTACCACCACCACTGCTACACCTGCTATGACATCACCATCACCACCCGTGCCTGGTCCTCAACCTATTCCTTCTTCTGGTGCAGCTCCTGTTGATCCTTTGGATGGGTAAACTATTGATTCTAATTCTACTGATCCCACTCCTGCTGCTCAGGTAAAGGTAAAGGTTGAACCCTCACCTAGTGCTCCCAACCCTCGTCGTTCCATTCACAAGCAATTGGCTAGACGTGCTAGACGTGGCAAGGCTGTTCAGCATGCTCCCGAAAATCTTATTGATGCAGCTTCCGATAGTGACTCCGATTTGCCATTGGGTAATGGATCTATTACAGGTTGGACAGTTACACCTTCCACGACTCTACCTGGTACTGTCTCTCATAGGATTACTCTTAGCGATGGTTCTGTTCGGTTTGCTTCGGGTTTGCAAGGTATTTTGTCTTGGGCGGATCGTAAATATCTTACGGCTTTATATGGGTTTGTGGATGCTGGTATGCCTGTTCATCCTAATGATGTGACCTCCTGGCCTGGTCTGCGAGTATGGGCTGATTTGAAGATGATGCTTCATGCCCCTCCGCATGCTCCTGTTTCTGGTGTCTGGAAGGATCAGCCACAATGGGTTATTCAGCAATGGAAGTTATATGCTGGCTGTGATGTGCATGTGTTAGAGTTGGAGTCCGGTCTTATGGTGTTCATGCTCACAGATTTAGATTATCAGTTGACGATTGCTTAGATGGAGGCCATTCTTGCTTGTCACTTCCAGATTTCTAATGCCCCTTCCGGGAATGAGTCTTCTATGGCAACTACACTGGTGGAAGGGATCCAAGCTCGTTTGCAAGCTGATAAGGTGGCTGCTTCTGGTTTGTGATATGGTTGGTTTGTAAGTTTTTATGTTTATTGTTTTTTGTTTATCTGTTCATACTGCCATTCTTTTCACCAATATGTAAAGTGATTGGTGACTTTCATTCATTATAGTTAAAAAAAAAAGAAGAAATAATACTTTTTATATAATATCTGCTTATACTTTAAACATATCATGGATTTTACACTTGTGAATACAATACCATCTACTTATTCAAACTTTGCCTTCCTGTTTATTGATTCATACTTGTGCTGGTTACTGGTTTCATCTGGTGTTGGACTTGGTTCTCACAACAAATGGTCCTCAACTCACCATGTCTAATCAACAAGAAATAGTTGATTCACCTTGAGGGTACGACTCCTGGTGTGATTCTCAAATCCGTTGATGGTTGCCTGGTTACCCAAAACTGGTTGGTTTTCACTTGCCATGGTCCTAGACTTAAAAGTGGCTAATCCAAGGGGTACGACTCTTGGTAAAGATTTTATCAAATCCGTTGATAGCTGTAATAGCTTGCTTAAAGCTATAGGGTTTTCAACTCACCGATGCTTCATTGCTAAGAGTTGGCGAGTCCAGAGGGGTACACCTTCTGGTAAAGACATATCAAATCCGTTGACGGCTGTGATGGTTTGCCTAAAATCATCAGGGTACCCCCACTCACCATTGATTCATGTTCTAAGAGTTGGGCAGGGTTCTGGTCTCCCAGGGTGATGCTTATTCCACCGGAAAGACTGGCTAGCCCAAGAGCGAGCAGCTACTTGGTAAATGCTCATCAAATCTGCTCATGTTGCTTTAAAGATTCAACATGATGCTGATTTGTTTCAAGCTTTGGAGAAGCTACTAGTGTTCCATGTTGCGGCGGTTCTTATGTTTCTTATCTTGCTGGTGCTTCTGTTTCTTTTGTTGTTTCAATCCTCAGGCTTTATTGGACGTTTTACCAGGAAACTTGAACTCAACAGGTCAAATTCATGTTTAGGGGAGGATTGTTAGGACCATTGGAATAGTTGATTGTAATAGGTAGACTAGGAGGTATGTAGTTCCTCCGGGTCCTAGTAGTAGTAGGAGCAAGTCGTGCTCCTGGTCCTAGTTAAAGTCAAACTTTATTATTTATTTATTATTCTGATAGGATATGCATGAGATATGTTAGGAAAGGATATGCATATCAGTTTTACACGTTTTGTTTAATGATGTATTAGGGTTTCCTTGTAGTATAAAAGGAACCTTAGGCAGAAGGGTTATACACACCTTCATCAAACGTAATTCTAGTCATTATCAATATTAGAAATCCTTAGAAAGGATCAAGTCTTTATAGTTATTCTGTTCTTCTTTATAGTATTTATATTCCGCATTTATATTGTGTATAGAGTCTCTCTGTGAATAGACTTGTGATTACAGAAGTCGTTCACCGTTCCTGACAGGCTGCAAGATCCACATCAAGTGGACCCAACAATAAATATTTGTTTGATTAATGTCGTCAATTTAAATTCCTGGAACAAGTTTGATTCATTAAGAATCTTACCATTGTTGATTTCCAGTTGACACAAGTTTGATTCATAAGAATCTCACAAGTCACCTACCGTAGCGCTGTTTGATGTTGACGCTAGAAGGATTTCCATTCGTCACTGTGAATATTAATGAATAACACTCTGAATGTTCTGGCAAGACCATAAAGATATTGCGTAGAAACCTGAAACGAGTTTGAATCAATTCAGAAACAAACCACTGTTGCTTTTCAGTTTTACATATGTTCAATTCATAAAGAATCTTACACATGACCTACCGCAGTGTTGTTTGATGTTAACACTGGAAGGATTTCCTCTCATCATTGTGAATACTAAGTAGTATTACTCTGATTGTTCTAGCAATATCACAAGGATATAGCATAGGACTCTCTTTATCTTCATCCGTGTGTCCTAACGAGATTTGATTGATCTCTTGGCTCTAGACTCGATTTGTGCACTTTTAGTGATCGGAGGCTGGAGCAGATGCCACCTATTCAATATCAACTATCTCGGAGTGAGAAAGTCAATAGAAGTCGTGTTGATCTCCGTGACAATAAAACAAACTTCTTTTGAGAGAAGCCTGAGTAGCTAGGAAAGGGTTGTGCTTCACATCACTGGGTCTATGATGAGTTGTCTTCATGATGTGTTGACCCGGTTTCTGCCTAAGTTGTATGGAGGGCTTCTTTCTTTACACCCTTTATCCTTACATTTCTTTTTCATTCTTCAACCCCTTCAATGCTTACCAAGACATCATTAATAGCACCTTGTTGTGATTGTTCCAGTGCTATTATCAGTACTTAGTCGGCATTCAGCTTCGTTCACATTCTACTCCATCTTTCCTAAGGACTTCTAATAATCTATTGGATTGTCCCTGGGAAGATCCCTCCGGTTCTGGTTGGATCATAGGACTTAAACCTAACCACCCTTTTGACACCAATAACGTTGTGAATTAAAGATGTTGTGGGTATTTGATCATAACCATGAGTGCTTGAGTCTTATATAAGATCACATTTTAATCACATTTTCTCCCTTTATCTCTAATATATAAAATCTTTTGATATTAGAGATACCAAATTTAATTAAAATATATTTTGAAAAATAGTCTTGAAAATCTTCGGGAGAAAGATGTGTTAATCTTTTGCATGAAGTTGAATTGCTCCCCTCAAAAATTGATCCAATGGAATTGTCATTACGAGGATTTTATCCACATTAAACTTTTGAGGATAGGAGTTGTTGAACACACAATTTTTGAAAGATTTTGAATATCATTGAGAAATTCTTGAAAAAATTGTGTTCAACGCTTTTTGAAAAATCAATTCTTTTTGACGAAAAGGTTTTTCTAAAGCATAAACTTGAGTTCATAGACTTTGAATGTCTTGACGAATCCACTCAAGTGTAAGAAGATTTAACTTCTTTTGCTAAGGGTAAGAGTACAAAAGCGTACACTCCCCCGTGAATTTAGATCCAGGTTGCAATCTAAAAGTGATTACAAGCCATTGTGTTGAGCTCAAAACGTGGATGTTTTGTGACAAACTCAACCCAAGATAGATTGCTATACCCATTTTTGGAAATATTGTCCAAAATAGACATTTTCCTTTAAAAAAGATAGAAATGACATGTTTTGAAAAAATATTTACAACTTTCATTCGATCTTTATGTACATGTATATACCCGTGTCGTTATTGAGAGACATTTCTAGGTGCGTCCATATTATCGATACTGAAAGACATGTCGAGAAGAATATTTTTGGATTTTGAAAGATTTTTTAATTTTTTTCTTTTGTTTTTTCATTAATATTTACAGGTAGATGTTTGATAGATGAATCAAGTAGGCTTCTTTGCCAGAATCTCCAGTTCTGCTGGAGTCAAACATCTCATACCAATTTGCCTAACAAGATACACAAACCTCTCTTTCGAAAGAGCTTTTGTAAACAAGTCAGCTAATTGGTAATCCGTTCCAACAAAGTATAGTTCAACGATACCTCTTTCAACTTGTTCCTTTATGAAGTGGTATCTGACATCACTGTGCTTCGTGTGGGAATGCTGTACCGGATTGCAGGAGATGGCTATGGCAGACTTTGAGTCACAGTACATTGGTACTTTATCAAAGTGGAAGCCATAATCCGTGAGTTGCGTTCTCATCCAAAGAACTTGAGCACAACACGTAGATAGAGACACATACTCCGCTTCGGCTGATGAAAGTGACGTGCAATCCTGCTTCTTGGAAGACCATCCCACAAGCTTATCTTGACCTAGAAATTGTGCACCACCAGAAGTACTTTTTCGTGTATCAAGACACCCTGCATGATCAGAATCTGAATAGGCCGTTAGAAAGAAACCGGTTTCCCTCGGATACCAGAGTCCCATGTGAATGGTATTTTTAAGGTATCGAAAGATCCGTTTAACCTCCTTGAGGTGCTTTTCAGTGGGTCGTGTTTGATATCGTGCACAATAGCATGTAGCATGATGAATATCAGGTCTGCTTGCTGTCAAGTACATGAGGGACCCGATCATGGAACGATATCTCGTTTGATCTATGGGTAATCCCTCCAAATCAGCATCTAGGGATGTGGTTGAAAATGGTGTCCCAACGGGGTCACATGATGTCATACCATGCTTTTTGATTATCTCTTGACAATACTTAGCTTGGTTAATGAAGATATCACTTGGGGATTGGTGAACTTGAATTCCTAGAAAGAATTTTAGTTCGCCCATCAAAGACATTTCAAATCTGTTGTGCATTACTTTTTCAAACCATTTTTAAAGTTTTGGGTTTGTAGACCCGAAAATAATGTCATCAACATAAATTTGCACAAGCAAAATGTCATCCCCATATTTATAAGTGAACAAAGTTAAATCAATGGAACCTTTTGAGAAACCTTTGGAGACCAGAAATTTCGAGAGTTCGTCGTACCACGCCCTTGGAGCTTGCTTGAGTCCATAAAGTGCTTTGTGGAGACGATACAACTTGTCAGGATAATGAGGATTGTCGAATCCTTCCGGCAGCGTGACATAGACTTCTTCCTTCAAAGGACCGTTAAGAAACGCCATCTTTACGTCCATTTGATAGACAATGAATCCCTTATGTGCCGCATAAGCAAGAAAAATCCTGACCACTTCCATACGAGCTACTGGTGCAAATGATTCTTCAAAATCAATACCCTCTTTCTGTCCATACCCTTTAGCCACTAGCCTAGATTTATTCTCGATGATCGTGTTCTCTTCATCCATCTTGTTTTTCCAGATCCATCGAAGATTTAATGGTGTTACATCGTATGGTCTGTCAACAAGTTCCCAGACTTTAAGTCTTTCAATTTGTTGAAGTTCATCCGTCATCGATTCAATCCAAGCATGATCAGCTAATGCTTCTTTGATGTTTTTGGGTTCAGCTGAACTCACGGCGAGTGCGAACATACAAACATCGGCATCGGTGTTAAGCTGTCGTCTTGTGCGAACGGGCTATGAAGGGTTTCCAATGACATGAACCAAAGGATGATATCGGGTCCAATGATGTGTTGAAGTATGTCGCTGGTAGAACGTATGCATATTTGACGGATCAACATGGCGAGTAAAATACTCTCCAGTTTCGTGTACCGGTGTACCGAATGGGTTGATAAATTCGTCTTCGTCATATAATGCATTGTCTGCTTGATTTGTGTTCTCTGGAGAAATGACAGTAGCTGTGGATGTTGTAGGATCGACTGTTGAATTGATATTCTGAGGAGGTAAATCTGCAGCAACCCGTGTTGAAGTAGATGAAGTTGTGTCCGGTTGTTGACGATGATCGGTATCATCATTCTTATCATGAGTGACAGCGGAAGACTTCGATACAACTTGTTTCTCCCCCGTGAAATATTCATCAAACATTGGTCCATATAACATTTCTAACTCTTCAATTGTCGTGTCGACTGTCATATCAGCTCTAGGAACATTTTCTGGAACCAGCGTTGAACTTGACGGTTCATTGCTGTGGTCTTGAGTTCCGAGTTCCGTGCGGTTGTGAACGGAAGTCGTATGTCGTTGTGGATCGGGACTTAAACTATTTTGTTCAACTGCCATCTCTTGTATTTCATCAAATCGGATGTGAATAGTCTCGACTATCAATTTTGTTCTCTTGTTGTACACTCTATATCCCTTAGACTGAGTTGCATATCCCACAAGAATACATGCATCACCTTTTTCTTTCATCTTATCCAAATTTTCACCATCTCGAATGATGCAACAAGTACATCCAAAAACATGAAGGTGTTTGAGTGAAGGTTTTCGATCATGAATTATGTGATATGGTGTCTTTTCGTGTCTTGGGATAATTAAGGATCGGTTTTGTGTGTAGCATGCGATTGACACGGCTTAGGCCAAAAACTATAGTGGAAGTTTTGAAGCGGATAATAATGTTCGAGCAGCTTCAACCAAAGTACGGTTTCATCTTTAAACAAAGCCGTTTTGTTCGGGTGTTCAAGCAATAGATGTTTCATGTTCAATCCCTTCGGCTTCAAAATACTTTCTCAGACTTGAATTCAAAAATTTTGTACCTCTGTCAGTACGAACCACTTTAACTTGAGCTTGAAGACCACGTTGTATCAATTTAAGGAAGCTGATGAGAACTTCAAGTGTTTCATCCTTGGACCTCAAGAAGTGAGTCCATGTGTACCTTGAGTAATCATCGACAATAACCATAATATATTTCTTTCCATTGATACTCTGAACACGCATGGGACCACACAGATCCATGTGAAGAAGATCTAACCTTCCTTTAGAGCTTGGTGTGGTCTTTGTTTTGAAGCTGCTTCGTTTAGCTTTACAAAGTTCACAAAAAGAACAAAGATGATCTTTGATGAATTTCAAGCTTGGAAGGCCTCTCACAATATCTTTCTTGGAAAGCAAGTTAATGGTATCAAAGTTGAGATGAGAAAGACGTTGATGCCATAACCATGCCTGAGTCGTTGAAGCTTTTGCCATGAAGCAAATTGGAGTTGATGAAGTTGTGTCTTGAAGTGAAATTGTGTAAAGATCAGTACCCCGTGTACCGGTAAGTAAGTCATTCCCATCATAATCACGAACAAAACATGTCTTCTTTCTAAAAGAAACTTCCAAATCCGCATCACAGAATTGACCAACCGTGAAAAGATTGTGATTGAGCCCTTCGACGTAGTATACCCTTTTAATCGTGATATTCCCCTGAACCAAATCTCCATATCCTAGGATCGGTGAAAATTTATCATTTCCGATCGGACCGTACCCAAGAACTTCTCCACGAAGTTAATTAGAAGCTTGAGATTCCCCGTCATGTGCTTCGTGCATCCGGAGTCCAGTATGAAGAGAATTATTTGTATCACCTGCAGAAGAGTTAGAACACGATGGAGCATTTGCTAAATTGGATACCACAATAGTTGTGATAGTAGAATCATTAGTGTCCTTATCAACATTTAAAGGCAAACTAACACTTGTTTTCACATTTTCTGTCCTAACTTTAGGCATCCATTTATATCCGGGAGGACATTGATTAGCAAACCACCATTTCCAAGACTTACTAGCAGACTCATATAATTCCTTAATTTTGCTTCTAGTATTCTTAGTGGTGGAGTCAGATGCATTACTTATCTTAGTGGGGGTTGCACCAGAATGGTTCACTTTGCGTTTGGGTTTACTAGCTCTAATAGGCATTGCCACTTGCTTCTTAGTTCTAGTATCTACGCCTTTGACTTTATTCATAACACAAATAGAATGATTGGCATTAGCACACTTTCCACATTTGACACAAACAAATTGCACATTCATAGCATTCAAATCATTCACAGCATTCAAATCGTCATTACATGCGATTACAGACTTTTTATTCATAAAAACATTCAAATTCCTAGGGTGTTCTTACACTTCCTTCATCTCCCCTTGATTCTTGTGTTTCCAGACCTTATCATTCACTTGAATGCGCTTAAGCTGAGGCCGGCTAACACTAGTAGTTTAAACTATTCCTGTAGTAGAAGACACACGAATATTAGTGTTTCTAGAAGTCTGAGGCGATTGAGTAACTTTGTTTGTGGGCTTAGTGGGTATTCTATACATCCCTGGTTTAATCAAATTATTGTACTTAACGCTTGGTGCTATAGGATTCCTTATGGGTTGATTATGTGGTAACCTTTCCTTTCCATCCATCTTGGGGGCAAACACATGTTTTGCAAACGAGGAATTTGATAAAGCAGATGGTTTTCCCAAGATACAGGATCTATTTACTTTAGAGGCATTGGGTTGACTAACAACAGGTTTCTTAATGCTAGGTTCCACAATTTCCCACCCATTTTAGCAATGAGTTTCTGCAACTCTGCTATCGCTCTGTCCCTGACTTGTAACTGAGCTTTCAACCCTTTAATTTCCAAATTCTGTTCATTCATTTCTCGAAATGTTTGGGAAAGTTTTTCTTGCAATTTATTATCATGTGGAAAACTACCAACGTCTTTTTGCAAAGCAAGTTCAAGTGAATGACAATGTTTTTGAAGGAAATTATTTTTGTGTTGAAGTAACTCAAAAGCCTTTTTGTCAACATTTTCTTTACGTTTCGAAAGCTTAATTTCAAGACATTCACATTCTTTGCTTTTATCAAGATATTGGCATGCAACTTCAGAATATTCATCAATATCAACACAATATGTAAAATAAGTACACATAACATCGTTAGAAACACATTCTTGCAATAGTAAATCATATTCATCTGAAAAGTCAGTCTTCTCCATTTGAAGATCTTCAATGTGTTTCTCAAGAGATTCAACATATTTTAAATCATCATACATTTCAGTTCGAATGAACTCCTCAAGTTGAAGAACAGTTTCTTTAATCAACGCCGTGTTAGGAATTAAGAGTTCTTTCACAAGCAAGGTAATATCTTGAGGAATCGGACGTATCCACTCAGCATTTTCACGTTTTGCCCAGTCTCTTTCAACAACAGATTTAACATTATCTATGTGGTGTTTAAGAATACCTAATGTTTTCCTACACTTGCTTTTAGATTCATCTAGAGGGAGGTAGTTTATGTATTTGTAAACATTAGATTTCTTAGGGGCAAATGCTTTCTTCCATTGAATTCTCTTTTGTTTGCATTCTAGGAACACTTCCTCACGAGTTTTCTGAGTTTGTTTGTTGAACAGGCCATAAAGACTATTCTCATAAGCATAATTATATGGTTTCACAAACTCCTTATTAACAAGTGGTTGACTATCAGCATCCCAAAGGGCAGTCTCTTCACTATTGGCACTAACAGGCATGCAATCAAGATCTGTCCTTTCAGTCTCATCAAGATAAAGATGCGGGTTCACAGCTTGAGCTTTGGCAAGGTACTCAGGACTTGCAAAGCTAGCTTGAGCCTTAAACATCGAAGGAGGTGCCAGCATTCTCACAGATTGAATAGAATCATGCGTTTTATAAACAACGTTCTTCAAAAATTCGACTTGTGCTTCTAATTTTGTTACCTTTTCAGTTTCTTTATCATATCTACTTTTGAAGTCTTGTTTTAACGCATCTACCTCTTGTTTCTTATCCTCAAGAATTTTAGCAGAATCTGTAGTGGTCATAGAGAGCTTTTGTTCAAGTTCATTAACTTTGGTATTGGCAAGATACGTTTTTTGACGTTCATCCATTAAGAAAACATTATATTGACGCTTCTATTTGGCTAATAACTCAAGAGTGGTATTATATTTGTTTTAAAAATCGTCCTTTTGACTTTTTAACGCACTTCCCTTGTACCCCTCAAGCTCTTTGGTTTTCTGAAGGAGCTCATCTCTATAGCTTTCAGTGATCTCAGTGGATTTGATAAGAGCAGCTTTGCATTCTTCAAAACTTTGAGTGAGCGTAGCGTTTGCCTTCTTTAATTGCTTTTGACTCTTTTTATTTTTAGTGACATCTTTTTGTAAAGTAGTTCCTCTTCATCATATTCATTTGCATGTTGATCATCCTCAGACTCATTATTGCACATGTCTGATGAATCGGTTGTGGTAATACTATCAACCGTTTACATCATACACGTGTCATTAATGGCATTGGGTAGATCACTATGCTAAGGAATATCACCAAACACATTATATTCATCAGTAGTATGTACCTTATCGATTGGCTTAGTGTCAAAGATAGGGCCATTGTCATCTTCAGTGACTTTGAGAACTTCTTCAACCTTTGCCATGTACGAGTAATGTGCATCAAGCTCTTGATCAGAATCTTCGTCATCAGTATCATCAAGCATTGCTCCGTCCTCAGCTGACAATTTTACCCATGCTTCCATCTTTTTGCATAGCAGCATCTTTTCCTTGTGATAGCTGGAGTCTCTAACCCTTTTCGGCTTCCTGCATTCTTTTGCCATATGCCCATAACCTTGGCAATTAAAACATTGAATCCCACTCTGCTGAACCACTTGACTTCCAACCGTTTCCCTATTCCCAGTAGCAGCAGCAATCCTCTGAGTATCATACTTGGCAGTTTGTCGATCATATCTTGTAGAACCCTCAACATGTGTTGGATTATGTCGATCATACCTAGAAGGACTTTCACCACGTCGACGTGTGTCATACCTTGGAGGACTCTCAACATATCGGTTCTTTGTGTTAGATGATGTGCGAAAATTGTTGTTGGTGGGTTTGTAGATTTTCTTGTAAGTCTTCATTATGTAAGCAATTTGTTGTTTCATCTCTCGGTTCTTTTGAGCTTGGTCTTCATCACTATCTTCTTCAGATGAGGACTCAGATGGTGGTGATGGTGCTCTTGGCGCTTTAACTCGAGATTTTATGGAAGATGAAGACTTAGATGATGTGGAATATCGTGGTGAAGATGATGTATTGGAGTATGGCTTAGGAGCACGAGAGTGAGGATCTTGAACATGTTGAGTGGTAGTCACTAAAGCAAGTGGATTAGCCGTCTTAGCAACACGTTCAGCTCGAATCTCATTTGCTTCATTCTGAAATTGCTTCAAGGTGTCAAAGAGTCGATGATATGAGACCTCTTCTAGCTTTTCTTGTTGTTTCACCAAAGTGACGAACCGTGTCCACTCGGGTTGAAGTTGTTGAAGAAATTGAACATTGACTTGCATGGTGGAGACTTGCAGATTATTTCTTGTCATGTCATTCATCATCTTATAAAACCTGGAGTAGAAAGAGTCAATTGATTCTCCATCCCTTGAAGTAAACTTGCCAAAATTCCAAAACAAGTTTGTTTTGACATCTTGTTTGTTGAGTGATTCTCCTTGTTGCAAGCGTTCAATAGCAGTCCACATTTCATGTGCTGTCGGGCATGCATCAACCGTGGAGTAAATATCATCTCCAATCCCACTTAAAACCATATAGATGGCTTCCTTCTCCGCCTCATGCCAAGTATAATTTTCAGGTGTGAGATCAGCTCTTGTTTCATCACGTTCACTTGCAGGTATTGGATCAGTAGTATCTGTGACTGCTCTTGGAGGAATTGAGATCTTCTTGAATATATATGGTCCATGAGTAATACATTTCCTCAAGGCATCACCATTAGGTCTTTTGTCAAGGTATCGTATGAAACGTGATTGCCATTGAGCATAACGACCAGATACAAACATTGGTGGTCTCTCTATGTTACCCGCCACCATTATGTTGTTGGTTGTCACACGATATTCGGCAGTAGAATCCATCTCAATATTCTCTGAAATGATGAAGTGAATATGGATCTTAAGTAGATTTGTTGTGATTGTTGTTGTGGTTTAAATTCCGAAAATTGCAATTTTTCTCCAGTCCGACAATAAATTCTCCAGTCCGACAAAACGGTAGACCAAAAAAATTTGTAATCACCGAAATTTGAAATTGAGCTAGAAATGTCCTAAAACTAGTATGGAAAAAATGTGAATTTACTTGACTAAAAAATTTTAACTCTCTTTTTTTTAATCTTCGTGTAAACGATATTCCGAAACTAGTCTAGATGGTGGCTAAGTCTAAAAAATACTCAAACAAAATTTAGCTAAACATGTCATCGAAAAGAGCTCTAATCAGAATAACCTTGTCAGAATGACCTAATCGGAATACCAAAATCGGAATGTCCTAATCGGAATACCCAAATCGGAATGTCCCCTAATCGGAATACACTTGTCGGAATGCAATTGGAATAAATTGTCGGAATGATGTCGGAAAGGCCTTGTCGGAATACAATCGGAATACCTTGTCGGAATGATGTCGGAAAGCCCTTGTCGGAATACCAAATCGGAATGCAATCGGAATATTTTTGGTCCAATCGGAATGATGATCGGAAAAGCTGGTCGGAATGATTAAACCCTTTTCCGATGCGAGTGATCGGAATCACTTATCCCTTTTCCGATTGCACTGATCAGAATAATAGCACTGTTACGAGATTTTGAGGTGAAAATGATATTTTTGACAAGAAATCCGTGATTTGAACCAACCAAATGCGACCAAATCCCTACCACAGCTATGTAGAATATTTATAACAAAATTTAGAGCATATAAAACACAAAAAAAAATCTTGAATTCGAGATGATTATAAGAGAAAATCACACGAACCAAGTAAAATCAACAACGAATCACAAAACTACCCCATGGCGATTGATACCAAATGTTAACAATAAGATTCAAGCTAACAAGAGGTGATCCGGAGGTCGGGGATGATAAAAGAAGTATTTAGACATTTTTAGAGAGAAAAATATAAAGCTTGAAATGAGTGTGTGTATTTAGAGAGAGAAGTGAAATACACAATAAGAAGAAACTCACCCCTCCATGGAAGTATAAAGGGGTATATATAGGCTAAACAAGAGGTCACTTTGACAACATGTCAATAGTAGTCCCTCCATGTTTTGCCTATCTGAATCAAATGTAATTCCGTCAATGGCGCTCACATTCTGTAATTGGTATCAGAGCTAACCAGAGGTGTTTTGTGTTCATGTTTGCTTACTTTATTGGTGTTCGTAGCTTATAACAGCTTATTTTTAAGTTGTTTGGTCACGTGATAGTTTATCAGTCCCATAGATGTCATCATTACTCTTAGTTTTGATATTCAGTCCAAAAAGTATACTTTATGTCTCAAACTGATATCTATGGTCCTTTTTTATGTTTTTAAGCCGTAAAATAAGTCATGGCTACACAGCTTATTGGGTTTTTTATGGCTTATTACATCAAACAGTTCTTATAAGCAATTTTTTTGCCTATCCCATGAGTTCTTGATTTCTGGGAGATGAACAGACCTGTAGAAAAAAGAAAAAAAAAGAAAAAAAAACCCAGATCCATTTTTTTCGGAAAAACCATGAAAATGGGTCGAAACCCTTTTCCGATGGTGATTCTGATGGGGATTCCAATGGTGATTCCGATGAAGCTTATTCCGATGATGTTTATTCCGATGGGATTATTCCGATGCATCTTAATCCAAAAACATTTCGACAGATGGTTGTAAAAACATATTCCGATGGTCAACCCCAAACTCATACAATGATGTTAAAAATTTTGCATTCCGATAGAAATCATTTTCCGATGACTCATCTAAACATTGTGACCATGACTTATTGGAACCTGACTGACTTGTGAAAAAAAACATTGCAATAAATTTCAAAAACAGTCTGAGACCCCATAAACCATAGCAACATCAATCATCAACAATCAACCCCGACTCTATCTATCCTATCCCATCGTCACTAATCACCTCCATCTCAAAAACAGCATCTAAACTCAAACTAATTAATTGAAAGATCTCAGATTCGTTTCGTCTTACACATGCATGCCTCGATCTGTAGAGATCTAGGGCTCGAAACATCAATTCATCATAGATCTGTGAATGTTAAACCTCCTTTGTTTTTCGAAATCAAATTAAGATTTATAACATTGATGTTATAATCATATTTTTGTTTCGATTTAGAATCATACATAAGAAAACAACCTACCTGAGATCCTCTATAAAAGGACCTTGAAGAATACTGTTCTTGGATTCCATGATGTTGTTCTATTCAGAAAATAAAAGGGGGTTAGATGTATGGATATGATGTCAAGAAGGGTTCGATGTATCTAGTGGTTTTATTAGGATGAGATGGATGATTTGCTTGATCTACGTTTTGTATTTGTTGAGTAATTTGAGATAGGTTTAGGTTAATCTATGAGATTAGGGTTGAGGCAGTGAAGATTGAGAGATGGGGGCGGAGCTTTTGATAAAATGAGATTAGGTTTATGTCTTGAGGCTAATTAGGGTTGGTTAGGTGCTATTTATGGCTATAGTTGGACCGGGTATTATTTTTCTTTGGGCCAACTATATACTGACTACTAAAGTATTATGGGTTTGCATCTACCAAAACTGAAAATAAGGAAAAAGATGTTGGGTTGAAATATATAGACGGATATAAGCTAATATTGGGCCGAGTTTTACTACCTGGGCTGGACCAAGCTTTTTTTTTAGATTGGGTTATTATCGATAGCGGAACGGACTTGCATGGTGGAGACTTGCAGATTATTTCTTGTCATGTCATTCATCATCTTATAAAACCTGGAGTAGTAAGAGTCAATTGATTCTCCATCCCTTGAAGTAAACTTGCCAAAATTCCAAAACAAGTTCGTTTTGACATCTTGTTTGTTGAGTGATTCTCCTTGTTGCAAGCGTTCAATAGAAGTCCACATTTCATGTGCTGTCGGGCATGCATCAACCGTGGAGTAAATATCATCTCCAATCCCACTTAAAACCATATAGATGGCTTCCTTCTCCGCATCATGCCAAGCATAATTTTCAGGTGTGAGATCAGCTCTTGTTTCATCACGTTCACTTGCAGGTATTGGATCAGTAGTATCTGTGGCTGCTCTTGGAGGAAATGAGATCTTCTTGAATATATATGGTCCATGAGTAATACATTTCCTCAAGGCATCACCATTAGGTCTTTTGTCAAGGTATCGTATAAAACATGATTGCCATTGAGCATACCGACCAGATACAAGCATTGGTGGTCTCTCTTTGTTACCGCCACCATTATGTTGTTGTTCGTCACACGATTTTCGGCAGTAGAATCCATATCAATATTCTCTGAAATGATGAAGTGAATATGGATCTTAAGTAGATTTGTTGTGATTATTGTTGTTGTTTAAATTCCGAAAATTGCAATTTTTCTCCAGTCCGACAATAAATTCTCCAGTCCGACAAAACGGTAGACCAAAAAATTTTGTAATCACCAAAATTTGAAATCGAGCTAGAAATATCCTAAAACTAGTATGGAAAAAATGTGAATTTACTTGACTAAAAAATTTTAACTCTTTTTTTTTTTTTAATCTTCGTGTAAATGATATTCCGAAACTAGTCTAGATGGTGGCTAAGTCTAAAAAATACTGAAACAAAATTTAGCTAAACATGTCATCGGAAAGAGCTCTAATCAGAATAACCTTGTCGGAATGACCTAATCGGAATACCAAAATCGGAATGTCCTAAACGGAATACCCAAATCGGAATGTCCCCTAATCGGAATACACTTGTCGGAATGCAATCGGAATACCTTGTCGGAATGATGTCGGAAAGGCCTTGTCGAAATACAATCGGAATACCTTGTCGGAATGATGTCGAAAAGACCTTGTCGGAATACCAAATCAGAATGCAATCGGAATATTTTTGGTCCAGTCGGAATGATGATCGGAAAAGCTGGTCGGAATGATTAAACCCTTTTCCGATGCGAGTGATCGGAATCACTAATCCCTTTTCTGATTGCACTGATCGGAATAATAGCACTGTTACGAGATTTTGAGGTAAAAAATGATATTTTCGACAAGAAATCCGTGATTTGAACCAACCAAATGCGACCAAATCCCTACCACAGCTATGTAGAAGATTGATATCAAGATTTAGAGCATAGAAAACACAAAAAAAAATCTTGAATTCGAGATGATTATAAGAGAAAATCACACGAACCAAGTAAAATCAACAACGAATCACAAAACTATCCCATGGCGATTGATACCAAATGTTAACAATAAGATTCAAGCTAACAAGATGTGATCCGGAGGTCGGGGAGGATAAAAGAAGTATTTAGACATTTTTAGAGAGAAAAATATAAAGCTTGAAATGAGTGTGTGTATTTAGAGAGAGAAGTGAAATACACAATAAGAAGAAACTCACCCCTCCATGGAAGTATGGAGGGGTATATATACGCTAAACAAGAGGTCACTTTGACAACATGTCAATAGTAGTCCCTCCACGTTTTGCCTATCTGAATCAAATGTAATTCCATAAATGGCGCTCACATTCCGTAATTGGTATCAGAGCTAACCGGGGGTGTTTTGTTTTTGTGTTTTCTTACTTTATTGGTGTTCATAGCTTATAACAGCTTATTTTTAAGTTGTTTGGTCACGTGATAGTTTATCAGTCCCATAGATGTCATCATTACTCTTAGTTTTGATATTCAGTCCAAAAAGTATACTTTATGTCTCAAACTGATATCTATGGTCCTTTTTTATGTTTTTAAGCCGTAAAATAAGTCACGACCACACAGCTTATTGGGTTTTTATGGCTTATTACATCAAACAGTTCTTATAAGCAATTTTTTTGCTTATCTCATGAGTTCTTGATTTTTGGGAGATGAACAGACCTGTAGAAAGAAGAAAAAAAAAAAAAACCCAGATCCATTTTTTTCGGAAAAACCATGAAAATGGGTCAAACCCTTTTCCGATGGTGAGATGGGGATTCCGATGGTGATTCCGATGAAGCTTATTCCGATGATGTTTATTCCGATGGGATTATTTCGATGCATCTTAATCCAAAAACATTCCGACAGATGGTTGTAAAAATATATTCCGATGGTCAACCCCAAACTCATACAATGATGTTAAAAATATTGCATTCCGATAGAAATCATTTTCCGATGACTCATCTAAACATTGTGACCATGACTTATTGGAACCTAAGACTGACTTGTGAAAAAAAACCATTGCAATAAATGTAAAAAACAGTCTGAGACCCCATAAACCATAGCAACATCAATCACCAACAATCAACCCCGACTCTATCTATCCTATCCCATCGTCACTAATCACCTCCATCTCAAAAACAGCATCTAAACTCAAACGAATTAATTGAAAGATCTCAGATTCGTTTCGTCTTACACATGCATGCCTCGATCTATAGAGATCTAGGGCTCGAAACATCAATTCATCATAGATCTGTGAAGGTTAAACCTCCTTTGTTTTTCGAAATCAAATTAAGATTTATAACATTGATGTTATAATCATATTTTTGTTTCGATTCAGAATCACACATAAGAAAACAACCTACCTTAGATCCTCTATAAAAGGACCTTGAAGAATACTCTTCTTGGATTCCATGATGTTGCTCTATTCATAAAATAAAAGGGGGTTAGATGTATGGATGTGATGTCAAGAAGGGTTCGATGTATCTAGTGGTTTTATTAGGATGAGATGGATGATTTGCTTGATCTACGTTTCGTATTTGTTGAGTAATTTGAGATAGGTTTAGGTTAATCTATGAGATTAGGGTTGAGGCAGTGAAGATTGAGAGATGGGGGCGGAGCTTTTGATAAAATGAGATTAGGTTTATGTCTTGAGGCTAATTAGGGTTGGTTAGGTGCTATTTATGGCTATAGTTTGACCGGGTATTATTTTTCTTTGGGCCAACTATATACTGACTACTAAAGTATTATGGGTTTGCATCTACCAAAACTGAAAATAAGGAAAAAGATGTTGGGTTGAAATATATAGACGGATATAAGCTAATATTGGGCCGCGTTTTACTACCTGGGCTGGACCAAGCTTTTTTTTTGGATTGGGTTATTATCGATAGCGGAACGGACTTGTATTTATCGGGGATATGATGACATGATTTTTGATGCGAGTATTCGATATGTTTCGATCGAAAGTGATTTAACGACACAGAAAATTTTAGGTTTTAAACCTAATATTTTTCGAAAAGATTTTCGACGACCTCAGTTGGGCATGTGACTGACGTTGGGCTTAAATGACAAGTTGTCCAGACAAATTATGTTCCTTAATGACAATTCATCTCATAATTGTTCTAGATAACGACCTTCACTACACAACACCAAAGCAAACAAAACACTTAAAGCTAAAACGATCCGATATAAGATTCACTTTAACGACAAGGTTAGTTTTGATTCTACAAAGACAAGTGATCACGAAGTGGATTTGGTATTCTTTATTTGAAGTTGAAGTAGGATTTCATGAAGGCGTCTACTTATTTCATCATCGAGCTTTCCTTCTATTTTTCTACCCCTTTTTTCAAACCTAGTCTATCGATTGATGACTTGCTTGGGCGATAAAACTTATGATTGAGACTTGAATTATCTAGTTTCCACTGTCAAGGGTTGGATGGTCGACGACATGGATAACTATCATTTTTGGGTGTCACACACAGTTGCTCGTGTGGATAACTTCAAGAGGTATAAGAGACTTGTTTCTGCACCGTTCTTCAATCGACATAAGTGCAAGTTTAAGTAACAAATTTGGGGGATTGTACTTCAGTTTCAAGTTTGGAATATCGGGTTTACTTCACATGTGGTCACGACAAATAGCCGAATGAATTCGAGGTTGGTAAGTTAGACAGAGAGAGATGGAATCAGCAATCAATTCTCACGGGATATTTATGAGCCTCATAACGACAATGGTACTTCATAGTCTAAGCAAAAATATTTCAAACTTTCTCAATGACTTTCAAAACTTCTCAAGACACTTGCTTAAGAGTAAGAACTTCTCGAGTATATGGACATCCACGATAATGATGCTTCCGAGATTTCGAAATCATCATGGGGGAAGATCGTGTACTTTGAAGTAATCAGATCAACTTCCAGGGGGAAGTAGTGTACATGGAATGGTATCTACTTACTTTATATGATTTTTATGAAGTATTCTGCAGGCGTGAGAAGAATTGTTGTTGATTTCCTGCATGTTACCCCAAACGGATTATCACCAAAACATAAACGACATGAAACAGTATAAAAGCAGTGTTATTTGGTGTGGTTCTTCTACAAATTTCCGCTGCGCACTTAAACCGATGAGCTAGGAGATTGTTCAAACTACATCAAAGTGTCAGAATCTGCTTAAGATACAGATATTGGTTTGGGGGGAAACTGATTCAGAAACTTCGTCAAAAAGAAGTCTATGAAGAAATTTTTTTAATACATGCTGCATGAATTGGGGGGAAGTTAATCCAAATCATGCATATTACAATTGTTCCACAACAAGCAAAGACAAAGAGGATTCAAGCTGAGGTACAAGTTATGAAGACAAGAAGAATTAAAAGACATCCTCAGCATTGGAAGCGCCTTGGAAGACTTTATTTTGTTATATTTTTACTTGTTAGGAACATTGTAAGTAATTCTGTATGTCTTCACATTGGGGGAAGATTGTTAGCCCTAAAATGTGAGCGCCATTTACGGTTACATTTGATTAAGATAGGCAAAACGTGGAGGGACTACTATTGACATGTTGTCAAAGTGACCTCTTGTTTAGCCTATATATACCCCTCCATACTTCCATGGAGGGGTGAGTTTCTTCTTATTGTGTATTTCACTCCTCTCTCTAAATACACACACTCATTTCAAGCTTTATATTTTTCTCTCTAAAAATGTCTAAATACTTCTTTTATCCTCCCCGACCTCCGGATCACCTCTTGTTAGCTTGAATCTTATTGTTAACAGTTTGAGATTCGAATACAATGATTGAGTGATGAAATCCCAAATCAAAGTTGTGTTTTCACACTTTTGGAGTACTTTTGAATTTATTGTTTTACGTATACAATATAGTAATAATATTCACACAAAAACGAAAAACCGATAATACGTATGATTAGAGTGCTAATCACACAAATAGTTATTATGTAAAATATAAAAACAAAATTTTGTTAAATCAAAACACAACACGCCTCCCCGACAGCGACGCCAAAATGATAGTTGTAATTTCACACTCGTTTAGGAAAACGAGGTAATTAGGGTAAGTAAGACGGTTTAGGGAAACCGTGCAGAAATGACCCAAAGGTGAGTTCGTTCTCTAGGAGGCTAGTGTGTTGTATTAAGAGATGATTAAATGTTTGTGATTATGATTATGAAGAAATAAAAGAGAAAAGGATGACGGTTACGATTAAAATTACACTAAGACGAAAGTCGTACACATAAACCCGTAAAATATGACAAAATTTAAAAATTATCCTAAAAATTCCTAGAAAATTGCAATAAATCCTAAAAAATGTAAGTAGAGTTTAAAAAAAATCAAAAATCACTCAAACCTTTTATTTAATTAAATAATAATTTTTTGATTCTAATTAAAGCCCAAAAAATCTAATTAATTAACAAAAAGCCCAAAATGAGATTTTCAATTTTTATACCTCTAAAATAACTCAATTAAACTAAAAACTATTTTCGGAAAATTTAAAATTAAATAAAACTATTTAAAAATGATTAAAAGCTATTAAAATATTAAAATAATTCTAAAGATGAATTAAATGACAAAAAAATTAATTTAAAAATTCTAATAATCCTAACTTAATGTATTTAACCTAGGAAAAATGAAAAAGTTGCAAAAATATTAAAAAATAATTTTAATAATAAAATAATAATAAAATATTAATAAAAATCCAAAATCTATAAAAAGTTCTAATAACTTGCAAACTAGTTTAATTTAATCTAAGTAAACAGAAAATGAAAGTGAAATTATAAAAATACCCCTAATGGGCCTCCAAATGGGCTAAAAGTCCAAACAGTCCACTTAATGGGCTTATTTAAGGCCCAATAAGAAAAAGTTGTCCAAAGAAGCTCAAACCTTCCTGTCTAGTTTAAAATTCAGTTTTAAACACAAAACTCTAAAGGCCCAAAAGCTGAAAGTGAGCTTATCACAGCTTAATGAAATTCAACTTATTCTTAATGGGCTTCTTGGCCCATTAAGCCATAAGCTAATGCCATAAGCTAAAATTTGACACACATCCTTCTCTTGACCTCATAAAGCTGTTTGTAAAAATAATTTTTGAATAAGCCCAAAAAATAAGCCTGAAATAAGCAAAAGCTATCTACACAAAACGACAAAATAGTCGTTTTTGAGTTCTAGACCAATTCAAGGGCTGATTGTTTTTGTAAAATGTTTTAAGTCACTTAACTAAGCTTAATAGTCAAAAAGATTTCCAAAAAGCACAATGAATAAGCTGGAAAAAGCAAATAAGCACTTATGTAAAAGTCAACTAAGTTGGTTTTCTAATCAAACCTAAAAGTAATGTCTCAAATGCTCCAGAATAGTCAAATGGGTCAATTAAGGAAGACTGATTACAAAAACAAAGTTGTTGTAGGTCTAAATAAGCTATTATAGCTTATTGATAAGTGTTAGGACCTTTGTAATAGACATTTGTAATAGGTATGATAGGAGGTATGTAGTTCCTCCTGGTCCTAGTAGTAGTAGGAGCAACACGTGCTCCTGGTCTAGTAGAAAGTCAAACATTATTATTCTGAGTAGTTTGTTAGGATACGCATGAGATATGTTAGGAAAGGATATGCATATCAGAAGTTACACGTTTTGGTTTAATGTTGTATTAGGGTTTCCTTGTAGTATAAAAGGAACCATTGGCAGAAGGGTTAGACACACCTTCATCAAACATTATTTTGTTCATATTAATAGTAGAAATTCTTAGTAAGGAGCAAGTTATTATAGTTATTATGTTTCTTCTTTTTCATAGTATTTGTATTCCGCACTTATACTGTGTGTTTCATCTAGGGTGTCTCTGTGAATAGACTTATGAATACAGAAGTCGTTCACCATCCTTAACAGGCATCAAGATCCATATCTAGTAGACCTAACAAGTGACATCAGAGCCTGGGAGAGTCTCTACTCAAGAAGAATCAATTTTTCTTTTTACTGACATCTTTGTTTAATCATGTCTGCCTCTAGTTCTACTGAAACAGGAGAAGCAAGCACCTCTAAAACACAGCAACCTCAACAAATCGTTGCTACTGTTTCCAATACAAATGGAAAATTCCCACTCTTGAAGAAGGATGAGTATGATAGCTGGGCCATGAAGATGGAATAGTGGATCACCAACACTGATCTAGACCTTTGGAAAATTGTTCAGAATGGCAACAGTAAGAAGCTTACTGGAAGTGACAAGAATGGTAATGTCATCCTTCTAGATCCTAAAACTCATGAAGAAATCACAGCTGTTCAGAAGAAAATCAAAGCAAAAACTATTTTGCTTCAGTCCCTTCCTGATGATCACATGGGTGATTTTTATCACTTGGATGATGCTAGGTAGATTTGGAATGGAGTAAAGGGAAGTTTTAGAGGGAAGGAGGAATCAAAGAAAATGCGCAGATCCATGCTGAGAGATGAATTCACAGAATTCAAGATCTTTGAAACTAAAGGTACTCATCAAGGGTATGACAGGTTCCAAAAGATACTTAGCCAGTTGAATCAACTCAGGTCCAAACCTGACAATGGAAACATCAATGCCAGGTTTCTTAGAGCCCTACCTCACTCATGGAATCAGGTGATTTGTTTCTTAGAGCCCCCTTGACTATCTTAATTTTGATGACTTGTTTTATAAACTCAAAACCTTTGATCCTCATGTGAGAGGATACTCAAGTGATTCCTTTCCTACTCCTGCTAACTCTGCTTTTGTGAGTTCCATGGGATCAGTCCAATGTCTTATGCTAGTAGCCCAAGCTATACTTTGACATCTCAACATACTTCTACTCCTGAACCAAAATCCAAGACTGGTAGTATGGTAGAAGTTGTTCTTCACCCTTTTGTTGCTGATGTTGATCCACAACAACAGCTTGCTTATGATGATTTCAAACAGGTTGATAAACTTGACTTGGATGAAATGGATCTAAAATGGCAGATGGCTATGCTCACTCTCCGGGTTCATAAGTTTGCAAAGAAAGCCGGTCGAAAATTCAACTACAACCCGAGAGAGCCAGCCAGGTTTGATAGAAACAAGGTTAGATGTTATAACTGCCAGCAGCAAGGCCATTTTGCTAGGGAATGCCCTAACAAAATGACCAAGAGAAGAACATGTATTCAGCCTTCAAGGTTCAAGAGCTCAAGGATGAAAAGAAAGCCTTGGTGTCTGTTGACTCTATGGTTAACTGGAATGATCATCAGAATGCTACCTTGGAATCAACTGAAGCTTCTACTAATATATTTTCTATGATTGTTGGGAATCTATCTGATGCCAAGGAAGCCGAAGAATTTGCTCTTATGGGAATCTCGCCTCAGGTAAAAATTTTTACTCTTGGTTGTCATGATAAATACTCAGAACTATTGACTCAATACAATGAACTTAATGAGCAAAATGACAAATATTTTCTAGAAGTTCAAGCATATAAGAGTTCTTTAAAAACATTGGAACAACAAAATAGGTGGCTTCAAGATACTCAACGTGAATATGAGGATAAAATTAGAATTCTAAGCATTGATTTAGAAAACACCACTAACATGCTTAAATATACTGAAAAACTAAACAATGATAGTATTAAGGATAAGCAAGACATGAAAGAAAAATTGGATGCTACACTTTTACGATTTGAAAAATGGCAAAAAGCACCCAAGAATCTTTCCAAGTTAATTGATAGTAGCATGTCTGGTAGAACTAAGAGAGGTTTAGGCTTTGATAAATATATTGATTTAGAAGATGTGTTTGATTTATCTTTTTCAAGTGTCTTTGATCCTGAGAAGGAGGAGGATGGAAAACCTAGTTACAATAGGTTTCAACCAGCTGCAGCAATGCATGTTGTTCCTCCACCTCTTACAGGAACTTTTATGCCCATATCTAGGCATGCTGACTTGTATGGATCACCGATGCATGAGTCTCCAAAAAGCTCTACTAATACTAATGAATTTTTCTCTTGTACTTACAGTGACAAGGCCAGTGACTATGCATCATGTGGTTCAAGTGAAGAGTCAAGACCTTCAAGTTCCAAGACAAATAACCCTGCTTCTACTAGTGCTACGATGAGTGATGAGAGATTTGCTTCTACTTCAACTGTTTCTAGTTCTAGTTTATTGAGTCCTAGGAATGTTGATTCTCCTAGAGTTGTTTGTAATAAATTTAGCAGTGTGAAACAATGTCATTTGAATAAAAGGTCTTTTAAAACATTCTTTGTTTATGGAAGTAAATTTCATTTGATTAAGGATTGTAATTTTTATGATCAAACTCCTTCTATTTATCAAGCTTATCCTGCTCCTGGTCCACCAGGAGTTGTTCATTTTTCTTCTAGAAGACTAAACCCATGTGCCCAATCCTATTCTTGTTCTAGAAGGACCTCTCCTTCAGCTTCTAATCTTTAGAGAAGCAATGGTTGCACCTACAATAGACCAACCAGCAACTATTTTCAAAACATTAATCAGAATTATTCTTTTAATTCAGACCAAATGTATTTTGGGTTGGGAAACTTGGGTACTGCTTTTAAGCCCTCAACAGGCTGTTCTTGGTCACACAATAACACCCATATGATGAACAGGAAACCTAAGAACAACATTGGATCTCATCAATCTTCTTCGCTATCTACTAAAGATCCACAAGGCAGACTCAAGCCTGAAAAGGTCTGGGTCCCCTTAGGACACTAACTTTTGCATATATCTTTTCTGTTAATGTAGATTACTCCATTCCAAGATCCTACTCTTGGAATAGTTGATAGTGGATGCTCTAGGAGCATGACAGGGAATAAAGGACTTTTATCTAACTTTGTACCATTTCAAGGCGGAAACGTCTACTTCGGAGGTGGTGAAGGAAGGATCTCTGGCAAAGTAACTATTCAGACACCTAACCTTAATTTTGAGCAGGTCTACTATGTGGAAGCACTTCAACACTTCAACTTGATCTCTGTCTCTCAGATTTGTGACAAGAAGCAGTTTGTCCTCTTTACGGATATTAAAGCACTGGTGTTATCCAAAGACTTTAAGCTACCGGATGACTTTCAAGTTCTACTCAGAATCCCTAGAAGATACAATCTCTATAGTATCAAGCTGAATGAAGTTAATCCTACTGGTCAACTAGCTTGTTTGGTTGCTAAAGCTTCAGAAGATGAAGCCACTAAATGGCATAGAAGGATGGGACATGTAAACTTCAGGACCATTCACAAACTGGAAAATATGAACTTGGTCTCTGGTTTACCTCCTAAAACATTCAGAAATGACATCAATTGCCTTGAGTGCAGCAAAGGAAAACAACACAAAGCATCCTTCAGGGCCATTTACTGCTCTCAGCCTCATAACTGAACCATTGCAGCTACTACACATGGATTTATTTGGTCCTACCTCCATTAGTAGCATTGACCATAAAAATACTTTCTTGTGGTAACTGATTGGTATAGTAGGTTCACGTGGGTTTTCTTTCTCGCTACCAAAAGTGAGACCTACTTAATTCTCAAGGACTTCATTACACTCATCGAGAATCAACTGTCCAAGAAGGTGAAAGGTATCCGATGTGACAATGGAACATAATTCAAAAATGCAGACCTCATAGAACTTTACAATTCTAAAGGTATCAAAAGAGATTATAGTGCTGCCAGGACTCCTCAACAGACTGGTGTTGCAGAATGGAAGAACATAACTCTTATAGAAGTTGCAAGAATCATGCATGCATATTCCAAGCTTCCAACTATGTTTTGGATAGAAGCTGTCGACACTACAAGTTATGTGTTGAATAGGGTTTCAATTACAAATCCCCATAAGAATACTCCCTATGAGCTACTCATAGCCAAAGTACCCAGTATTGCTCATTTGAAGCCATTTGGTTGTCCTATCACCATTCTGAATACTAGGGACTATTTGGGGAAATTTGATGGCAAGGCAGATGAAGGCTACATTGTGGGATATTCAGCGCACTCTCGAGCTTATCGTGTCTATAATCTCCATGCCAAGCGTGTCATTGAAACTATAAATCTCAAGTACTTTGAGGAGTAGACAAACATCCAAGGCAAAGGTCCTGAATGGTATTTTGATCTTGATTATCTTAGTGACTCATTGTGATATTTTCATTTCAAAACTAACCAAGATGAAGGTCCACAAGTGTTTGCAACTTCTAGTGAAGGTGCTCAGTCTAGCTTTTCGGACTCAAATGAGGATGATGACATTTTTGTTGTTCCATCTTATTCCATCACAGTCTCTCCTAACACCAATGCTACTCGTATTGATGCCTCTCCATCAGACATTGTGGACTCACAAGGAGATCTTGACACATTGCTCAAGCAACAACAAGATGCCACTACAACAGCTGCTCAAGGAGGCTTTGAGTTTCCCTTGCATACTCCTGCTGTACCAGTTACTCCTAGTGCTCCTAATGTTACTCCTAGTGCAGGTTTAACTCCTATTGGTAGTCTAGTTAGTGATCCTGCTTCCACAACTAGATTCTCTGGTCCTTCTGTTCTTGGGTAACTATCAAAAGAAGACTTCTACTAAGCTGGATGATATTCATAAGCAACCAATAGATGGCATTTTCGACTCTGCTTCATATGATGAGATTGTTGGGGATTTTAATAACTTGGCACTAGAAGTGGATGTATCTCCTATTCCTGTTCAGTAGATCAATAAAGACCATCCTACTACTCAAATCATTGGAGATCCTGGTTCTACTGTCAAGACTTGCCACATGCATAAGAAAGCAACGTCTGATCATCATGTTCTTTTGAGCAACATTGAATACCAAAAGCTTAATAATCACACAGACTTTATTCACTACTTGTTTGCTTGTTTTCTTTCACAGGTGGAACCTCGGTCAGTCTCACATGTTGTTGAGGATCAAATTTGGGTGGATGCTATGCAGGAGGAGATGCAACAGTTCTTGTTTCAGAATGTTTGGATCCTAGTTGATTTGCTAGATGGAAAGACAACAATTGGTACCAAATGGATTCTCAAAAACAAGAAAGATGCAAGGGGTATTGTGGTGAAAAATAAGGCTAGACTGGTCGCACAAGGTCACACACAACTTGAAGGAATTGACTATACTAAAGTCTTTGCTCATGTTGCTAGGATTGAGGCCATTCGTCTGTTTTTGGCTTTTGCTTCTTATGTTGGCTTTACGGTTTTTCAGATGGATGTCAAGAGTGCATTTCTCTATGGCAAGATTGATGAGGAAGTTTTTGTCACTCAACCTAAGGGCTTTGTGGATCCACTTCACCCCAAGAAAATTTACAAGGTGGTTAAAGCTCTATATGGACTTTATTAGACTTCTAGAGCTTGGTATGAGTGTCTGTCCACTTTCTTGTTGAAACACGGCTACAGAAGAGGCACAATTGACAAAACACTGTTCCTTAAAAGGAATGCCAAGGACATCATCCTAGTTCAAGTGTATGTGGATGATATTATATTCGGTTCTACAAAGAAGGAATGGTGTGATGAGTTTGAACAACTAATGAAAGGCGAATTTCAGATGAGTGCCATGGGAGAACTCACATTTTTACTTGGTCTTCAAGTCAAGCAGCAGTCGGATGGTATCTTCATAAGTCAAGACAAGTATGTTCATGAGATTCTTCAGAAGTTTAGATGTAGAACCTCTTAGACCAGCAGCAACACCTTATGAAGTCACTAAAGTCAAACTCAATAATGAGCCAGATCCTTCGGTAAATGTTCACATGTACAGGTCAATGATTGGCTCACTCATGTACTAGACTGCATCACGTTCGGACATCATGTTTGCAGTAAGTGCTTGTTCTAGACATCAGGTGGTTCCAACCGTATCTAACTTGAATGCAGTCAAGAAAATATTCAAGTATATCAAGGCACAACCCAAGCTAGGCTTGTTGTATCCAAGGGAATCACCTTTTGTTCTTGAAGCCTATAGTGATTGTGACTATGCAGGTGCCAATAACGATAGGAAATCTACTACTGGTGGTTGTCAGTTTTTGGGTCGAAGACTTATCTTATGGCAATGTAAGAAACAAAAAATAGTAGCTACCTCTTCAACAGAATCTGAATACGTAGCTGCTGCTAGTTATTGTGGACAAGTCTTGTGGATATAAAATCAGATGCTGGATTATGGGTTCAACTTCATGAAAACCAAAATTTTCATCGACAATCAAAGCACTATTTGCATTGTGAATAATCCTGTCTTTCATCAACGAACCAAGCATATTGAGATTAGGCACCATTTTATAAGGGATGCCAATGAGAAGAAGCTGATACATGTTCTTAAAGTGCATACGGATGATAATGTTTCTTATTTATTAACTAAAGCATTTGATGGTCTGTGATTCAACCACTTGGTGGTTCACACTGGTATGGTAAATCCTTGAGGCCTAGGATTGAGGGGAGGCTAAGCCTAAGGGGAGGCTTATTGTACATATTTCATTGCACATTCTAACATATGGTAGATTCTAACAACAATTTTCATAGTATTTGTGGTGTGTGCAACTTCTAGTGGAAGATTTTAGTTACTCCTAGTGGCAGTCTTCTGCTCCTAGTGGGTACAAACCCTTCTATTTCACTCATGGTTGGCTTATAGTATCGATTTTGGGTCACTATTCACTTCGTTGACTTTCATTGGCCACTTGGTGCTCCTAGTGTTGACCTTTACGCGTTTTGACTTTCAGTCAACGCGAGTTACTTCTGGTGTATATCTTTTTGGTTTATCTTTGGTAACTGGGTTATTCAAATAATGGTTTAAGGGGCAAGTGGTTACTCTTGAATTAATGTCTTAATTTTGAAAGGACAACCCCCATAATTAGGGGTCAATGAACAGTTTTATGACCATTATTTATGGTCAAATCCCTCATTTGACTCAATCACCCCAACCATACACAAACACATACGCTCCTATTCTTCATCCTCTTCAATCAATCCTCTTGCACTGCTTCAATCATCAACAATGGCCGCACTCCAGTACAAACCCAATCACAACAAGGTGGCCTATCTTGGAGAAGGTCCTAAAAGAGAAGAGTTCACAGACATCCTGGAATACATTGAAGCTTACAATCTAAGGTATGCTCTTACTGTTTGCCCCAATGTGTATGATATTGTTATACGTCAGTTTTGGGCAACTACCCACCTCGTTGATGTTTTAGGTTGCCCACTAGAGCTCAATGTTACCATTGATGGTCGCTCATATGTGGTGTCTGAGGCATCCATTAGATCTGCCCTTCATCTTCAAGATGAAGATGGCATTGTCTCTAATCCCAATTCCGAGGTATTGGATGGTATGGCTGATGAGACTGCTTTTATAAATAGTCTCATCGTCCAAATCGGGCTTAAAACGCTTAAAATATCATAAAAATACCCCAAAATATGCTTGTGTTTGTTCATTGTGTATTTTAGGTACAAATATCGAGAAAATGACAAAAGATCACAAGAATCAACCTAAAACGAACACGGGAAAAGAAGCCGCATAATGAACGGACCCGAATGATGAATTTCCAAAATTACCTTCAAAGAATTGAAGATTGTCTAGTTTGGTCCTCCATGTTTGAAGACTTGTCATTTTATACCCTTGTAAAACTCTATAATTACATTGTGGTCCCTAAAATGTCAAAAGTTTACATATTTGGTCCATAAAGAATTGCACAAGATCGAAGTCGGGATCGCTCTTAATTGAGCAACAAGTATTTACGGATCGACTCAACAACACTTGAAGTTTTTAAGTCAAAGTCAAATCCGAAACCCGACAATGGAATGATCTGGAAAAAACGATCCGGGAAGCCACGAATTTATTTTTATGGACCAACCCGCATCCGTTTAGCGGGCCGGATCGGCCCGTTTTAATATTGTTACTACATTTTGTGTAATTACCAAAGCCTGAAACTATATAAGCAACAATCGTGAAGGGCCCAAATGAAACCTCCAACCCGGTTTCACCCAGCCCAGTTTAGCAGCCCATCCCACCAGACCAGTTGTGATTTATACAAGTTGTCAAAATGGTCAATTTATGGTTTAACTGGGAAACATATAATGTTAACATTTAACCCCATATTTTTATCCCATAAACCCTAACTATATTCCATCATCAACCATGATCAGTGTAAGAAGTATTCTCAAATTAAATTGGGAAAATTAACAATGACCAAAGTAGGAACCAAGCCACGTGAAGAATTAGGCCACGTCAACATATGATAGCTATATGTCACGGGTCTTCACCAAATTCCAAAACTTGCCAGAGATCAAGACCATATCAACGAACATGAATGAAGACTTACTCTCAACAACAAGGATACATGGTCAAGATCAATTATCAATCTGCCACATCACATGGGATACCAGATATTAATCTAGAAGCTCATTTCAAATTGGCATCAAACAAAGCATATTCGGAGGATCTTCAGAGGGTATTTTAGGTATCAAAAATCGGATTAGGGTTTATGTAATAGCTCCTCATCTTGTATATATAGAGCCTAGTTAGTTCATAGAAAATGTTCCAATTTTTATTCAAAAAGCTTGTAATAGACGAATTTTTGAATTATAAATTTAGTTCCATTATTTACTTTCTTACAAATTTACTTTTTATGCACCTTTAAATTCCTGTCCATTTAAATTTCCTTGCAAAAATTACATTTCCAAGTGATGTTTATCAAAGAACAAGTTTTTATTCTTTTACTGTCGACGAAGTTTAACAGCTACTTATTGACAACAAGCAACTTATAAGCTTATTTACTTCTGAATGTTGGTTACAAAGTATTCAAGAGTTGGTTCTCGGGTTTCACTTTAAAGTTCAGTTTGGTTTGATTCAAAGTTGAAGTCTCTGTGGTATTTAGCTTATTTGGTGATAAGGGCATAAGTATTGGAGAAAAGCTGATGTTTTGGGAGATGATAAGCTAAAAAAAAGAGGGTATAAGTGGTCTACAACAAGATTGGTTAGGTGGTGTTAAGCTATTGGACCCATTGTAAGTCATTCCCCATTTTTACTTTTTCTCTCTTCACAAACTGTCTTGGCTTATTTGATATGCTTATATGCTTATTTATTTTCCTTTACTTGCTCATTTTCCTTTTATTTACTTGTTTGATGAGTTACCTTATATGTCTTAAGCTCTAATCAGCTTTTCATTGTTTTTCATTTACATTTTCTGTTTTTAAGCACTGTTTGGGAGAAGTATTAGTTGTACCCTAAGCTTAGATCTATATATTAAGTTTAGTTGCATCTTGTTAGAGAGGTTAAATTAGGTCTCTTTGAGCTTTCGTTTTAGTATAAATCATAGATAATCAAAATTTCATGGGGTTGTTATCTCTACAGTTTTTCATTTCAATAGTATAGGTCTGCCCTATGTTCATGATACATGTCATAGTTTCTGTTTAAACTTGTTGACTTTCTCATATATGTAAATCTCAGCTAGGTCTTGTTCAATGAAAAGGATGTATGCTAGTTATTTCATGGAGGTATACTGATGAGACTGCAATTATACATAGTCTCATCGTTCAAATCGGGCTTAAAATGCTAAAAATATCATCAAAATACCCAAATATATGCTTGTGTTTGTTCATTGTGTATTTTAGGTACGGATATCGTGAATTCAACAAAATATCACAAGAATGAAGCAAAAACGAACACAGGAAACGAAGCCGCACAAAGAACCGGACCCGAGAAATGAAGTTCCTTTGAAGTACTTGAAGTTTGAAGAATTGGAAAGAATGGTCCCTTAACTTTTGAAGACTTGTCACTTTTGACCCTTGTAAATCTTAATTATTACAATATTGGTCCTTAAGTTTCAAGAAAATACCATTATTGCCCTTGAAACATTAAATGCATAAAAAGCCATTGGAATACTTTTGCAAAAAGGTTTGGTGGCCAAAGTAGGAAGAATGAAACTTCATTATAAAGGGATACTTGATTTTGGCTATTGGAAAGTTATTTGACAAGCACAAAGGAGTCCAAGGGGTGAAAATGACCAGACAACAAAACCCTTACCCACCACTCATCATCCGCCACCTCATCCCACTTATTTCTTCCACCAATCACCACCTTCCTAGCTTCCACGTCACAATCCACCCAAACACTAATCAGTTATTAAACTAATTATTGTGCCTTCCCCCCATAACACGTCTTTTAAGTTAACCTGGCCCCAAAACTGGATTAAACTCACCCTAAATCCCGTGTAAACCCTAATCTCCAGAAAATTCATTACCCAAAATTACCCCACCCATTTATCCATATTTATAATTAACAAACTTTTAAACATAACCCCACACCCAGAATTCCCACCATGTGACTACAATGGCCCCACCAACACCCCCTGCTCCCGTCGTTGTCCACAAAACCCCAAAAGCAGACAAGATGAACGGTTTGAATATTTTTCTTGGTCCCAAAGGTATACCAAACGTTCAAGATTAAAGATTCCAGCTGGCATGTCACTTTCCATCACATGAAGATGTTTTTGACTGAAATTTAAAAATTCGTGCAAGGGCAATTAGGGGAATTTCATTGATTAGGGTTTTAGGTTGTAACTTATCTAGAACCATCTACTTATCAGTATAAAAAGAGCTTGCAACTTGTGCAAGCCTTTTGTTCCAGATTTTCTTGTAAATTTTTCTATTGAATATTTAAAGTGGTATTAAAATCTTACAAGGTTTCTGAGTTCCCATTTACTGTCTTTCATTATTTTTGCAAGTGACTTTAAGGTTTATGCAAGTAGTATAATTATTCATCCATAGGGTTATTTGTTCAAGCTTTTTCTTGTTCAAAGGACCCTTTTGAGACCCTTCTCTTTATAGGACGTTTGTACAAGCAAGTTGACACCTAACTTGTACAAATTGAGTATAAGGAGGAGTTAATTCCCAATTGGTTACAAGTATTTGTTAAAGGAGAATTTTGGGTAAAAACTTTTTTTAGTTTATAGGAAATCAAACTCAAACACAAGGGGAAGTGAAAGTGGACCCTTGTGTTTGATTTGATGTTCTTGTTAAGTCTTGTAATTTTTAGTTTGGTTCTACCTAGTTTTCAAAAGATCATTGATTTCAAAAGGTTTGGTTCATAAAAAAATCAGTTTCAAAAAGGTTTCATAAACTTTTTATTTATTCATTTGTTCACTGTTCCAAAAGCTCATACACAAGCTTGCTTGACAAACAAGGTTGTGCATAGCTTTTGAGAGCTCTTTTACTTGTATCTTAGCAGGTTTATTTCCTTTGAAGTTATATTGGGGTGCTTAGGACTGCAGTAGTCCCCACCTAGCTTATCTCTACATAAACAACTCACTCACATAAGCCATAAACTCAGTTTTAAGCTGAAAGGAAGATGGCATCAGCCCATCCCTCTGATTTGGATGTAAATCAGAAAGGTAACATGGCTTGAACCCTTGTTTTTAAGCTTTAAAGTGTGATTTTTGTGGATATTGAGTGCAATACTGTTCATGTGCTATTAGTTGTTTGTTTGTGCTTATTTATGCTTGTTGTGCTTGTTTAGATAGGTTTTATTTAGTTTAGTTAAGGTTTGTGTGATTGTCCTTTGTTAAAGTTCATTTACGGTAAGTTAAGGGTTGTTTGGATTAGGGGTTTTAAACTGCTGTGGGTGACTAATTCTGGCTTAAACATTAGTCAAATACACTTCATTAGGTCTAAAAACTTGTATTTAGTAGTTGGTTTTTCAGTTTGGTAGGTTAAAAACAAAAGTTGCATGCTAAATACTTGTTAAAAGTAGGATAATAATCAATAGGTTGAAATAGGACTTGAATCTGCTCTTTATTTTTTCAAATCTTGTTAAACTGACAGAACTAGTAGTCATATAGGGTTGGGTGCATGTTAGTTTAGGTTTGGGTGCTTTAGAATCAAGATTTGGTGAGCCAAAACTCACCAAATTGCCAATTGCATCAGACCTAGTACCTAGAAGCATACCAGTCATATCAGGAACTTGCACTTGCTTGGTTTGTGTGATTTTGAGCTTGGACCTGTGTGTTTTATTGCATATTTGACTCCCCACAACCCAACTGTTGTGGGGGTGCCCTTCTATCCAATTAAAACTAGGCAACAAAGAAGTTACACGCCAAAAGGTGCCCATATACGATTTTTATTGAAGGCAGTGGGAACCAAGTTCCCACTGCTAGTGTTCCAGTTCCTACTGCTACACATACAGACAAAGAGTTTTTAAGTGTCACTTTCATATTTTTATATTTTTATCTTTAGTGATATTCTTTAAGAGTTTTTAGTTAATTTCAATTTTATTATTTTTCTTATTTTATTTCTGATTTTTCCATTTAACTTATTTTTCTGTTACTGTTCATTTACTATTTCTTAGATGAAATTGCAGTTTTAATTAGTTTTTAATTACTGATTTTTGTCTTTTAGTGCAAAAGTGTAATATTTTTCAGTTTTAAATTTTTTCCTAGATTAAAAATTAGTTAGATTTTTAGTTTAAAAAGATTTTACTGTTCACTTTTTAAAGTAATTTTTAGATTTAATTTTAGTTTAATTAGTTTTAAATTAAAATTGTTTTGTCTTTTAGTGTAAAAAATTCACTTTTCAAGTTTTTGCAATTTTCTACTGTTTAGTAATATAATTTAGGATTTTTCAAATAGTCAATTTATTTTAGCATTATTTAATATTTTTAATCATTATTTTAGTTTAAAAATTGTTTTTAGCATTTAAAAAATAGAAAAATAGTTTTAAACATTTAGGAAAAATACTTTTTAGTCTTTAAATAATATAAGTGAGTTATTAGTTCAATAAAATAATATTTTGGGCTTTTTCTTAATTATATTTAATTTTAGGGCTTTAATTAGCATTTAAAATTGAATATTTAATTAATAAAAGGTTTTAAAACTTATTTATTGGATTTTTATTCTTATTTATATTAGTTTAGACTTAGTTTTAATTTTAAATTACTTTTTAGGTTTATTTTTTAATTTTGTCACGTTTTACGTATTTACGTTCGCATTTTACGTCAAATCGTCGTAGTGTAATCGTAGTCGTAGCTCGTCTTTATTTTTTCTCTCTTAAACCAAAAACGTCACTAATCAAAACTTTAATTTTATATAATTGGCACACTTAATTCACACACCTTCTTCGAGAACGAACCCGCATTTATTCGATTTATCGGTTTTACGGTTTTTAATTAAATCGTACTACTTAATACTTGCCACGTATACGTTTTTCCTAAAACGTGTACGATTTACCTACAATAATTTTTGGCGCCGCTGCCGGGGAGGTGTTTTTAGTGTTGCCATTATTACTATCGTGTTTGTGTGAGTAGTGCGTTTTTGCTTTTCATTTTTGGAAAGCGTACATAAACATACATACTTATTTTTGTTATTTTCCTTATTATATTATAGTATCTAAATAAATCGTGTTTAATTTTCCTAAATTAAACATACAACAATCATTTTACTATATTGTAGATATGCCATTATCGTTTTCGTTTTTCTTGTGAATATATTAATAAATTGTACTTACGTAGAACAATAAATATACAAGTACTCCAAAAGCGTGAAAACGCAACCTAGATTCGGGATTTCATCACTCGATCATTGTATTCGAATCCAAAGCAAAGGTTTAAAGGCAAAATAGATAAATACTTTCGTGAGGCTTAATTTCAATTAACCCAATCTATAAGCTGGGTATAAGGCGGTTGTATTTCACGACCAAAGGGAAAAAGGCTCTTAAGTGCTTAGCGCCGCCTCGTTTCCTCTGCTTGCTTGTGCATGTTTTGAGAAAGAGGGCTAATCGAGGGTTTTCCGCCGAAGTATTATCTACGTATACTATATTTGCTTGTTTTCAAGATTAAACCCTCTTGAACGTTTTGGTGTTCCACCAACGTTCTAAAGTCATCGAAGGCATTCAATCCACGTGATCCTTTTAATTCTTTGAGGCTTCTTTAATCGAGAAATCGATTCGAGGAGAGATGTGTAGATTTGAGTCTACGTAATACATTAAAAATCCAATTTTTTTTTAAAAACAATCAAAAACAAAAAAAATTGAAAAATCGAAAAACCACAAAAAGAATCTTCTTTGCTACCCCCCCCCCCCCCATTCTACGCTTAGTGCATGCATACTCGATCGAAGGATTATTCTAATTCTAGCGATGCTTCAAATCAACGCAATCGTAATCGAAGGAATCGACGACGTAGACGAGATTTAGAAACCGACGTTCCTAATATCGTTGTTGAAGAGACCGTAGAGGAGATGGCCGACAATCGTTCGATGATGGAATTGCTCCAAGCGCCCACCGAAGGTTATGGAGACGCGATCGTAATTCCCGCTATCGAAGCGGAGAATTTTGAGATTAGGAGCGGAATGTTGTTGTTAATCTAGGCTACGAAGTTTCGAGGCCGTGAAGCCGATAATCCTCACGGCCACATTCGGAATTTTGATCGTCTTTTGGCCATGAGCAAGTTTAAGAACGTCGACACCGATGTCGTCAAGCTTATGCTTTTTTCGTACTCGCTTGATGGTGCCGCCAAGGATTGGTACGAGAAAGAGCCACCTAATTCGATAACTACGTGGAAGGATCTCGTCTCTAAGTTCGTTAATTATTTTTTCCCACCGCCTAAGACGACGTTTTTCAAAAATGAAATTACGAAATTTGAGCAAAAACCGAATGAATCTTTTAGAGACGCGTGGGATCGTTTTAAGGAACTGCTTAGGCAATGTCCTCACCATGGATTTTTCGAGTTGCAACAAATCGATACGTTTTACAACGGTCTTAGTTTTCAAGAACAAGATTTGTTGAATTCCGCCGCCGGTGGCAACTTTTTGTGTAAGACTCCAAAAGATGCATTAACGATTATCGAAAATCTATCCAAGGTTTACCAACTCCGCAACGCACCGAGTGTTTCAAATGTCGCCAATGTTAGTAGTTCTAACCGCGACATTGAGAGGGTTGATGCAAAAGTCGACAAGCTAACGAATGTGTTTACGTCTTTTCTCGTCGAAATGCAAAAGAAAGACGCTCCCGCTACTGTGAAAGCGGTTGAGACATCGTGTACGTTTTTTGGTGGACCTCATAATTATTATGAGTGTGCGGCTACGAATGGCCAAACGTCGAGTGTAAACGCGTTAAATATCACTTTTTCTAATCAAAATCAAAATAACGCGGGGTCCATCACAACAAGGCAATTATAATCAAGGCAACATTTTTTCAAACCAAAACCGAAACAATTTTCAAGGAAATAATCAACAAGGAAATTTTTCGAATCAAAATGAAGGTCGTAATTTGAATTGGCAAAATCGAGACAATAATCAAAACTCGAATATTTCAAACAACAACAATCAAGGTAACAATTTTTCAAGTGGGACTCAAAATAATTTTCAAAGAAGTAATCAAAACCAAGGGAACTTTAATTCAAATCAAAATCGTTCGTCGAACGATTTTCAAAATTACATGAAAACGAATGAGGCTAATATGAGACGATTAGAGGGAGAAATTGGTACTTTGAAAAACGACTTTACAAATACTTTGAAACTTCAAAACACGAAGATTGAGCAAGGACAAATTGACATTAAAAAGATGTTTTCGGCCATTATGAACAAGTCCTCGGGTGCTTCATCGACTTCGTTACCTAGTGACACCGTTGCAAATCCGAAGGAACAATGTAAAGCCGCCTCGTCTCGTGAGTAAGGTCGTGTGATTACCCCTACCCTTGATTGATTTAGAGTTGTTCCTTCTTTCAACCCTCGACTTCTAAGACGTCTTATTGTTCTAAAGTCGATGGGGTGAACGTGGCGACCAAGGAAAAGAGAGCAAACCCTCGTGTACCTCAAATTCCATCCACGGTTCAAAAAGAGAGCTTTACCGACCTAACCAAAGTAACCCTTGAAGAAACTTGCGCTTCGATCCTTCTTAAAAAACCCAAAAGGCGTATGCCGATAAAGGAAGAGGATCCGGGCCAATTTCTATTACCTTGTGATTTTTCCGAGATTGAGTGATGTTTAGCCCTTACCTATTTTGGCGCTAGCATCAATCTTATGCCCATTCTCTATGGAAATTGATGAGATTGCCTAACCTTACCCCCACGAACATGACAATCGAGCTTGCAAATTATACGCCACTTATACCTATTGGAATAGCTGAGGATATCTATGTTAGGATTAGAAAGTTTGTTTTCCCGCGGATTTCGTTATATCCGATTACGAGTGTGACCCTAAATGTCCCATTATTTTAGGCCGACCATTTTTATCAACGGCTCGAACCGTAATCGACGTTCACGAGGGGAGACTTACTATGAGATATGGGGAGGATAAAAGGGACTTTTTCACGAGTAAATCCCAAGTGTCTTATGACAATGAAAAAACCGAGGTTTCAAAACCTAATGTTTCTAAACCCAATGGTTTCAAAATGTTCACTTTAGCGGAAAGAATGAGGCTTAATGCATGTTTTGAAAAAATTAAGAAGAACGGTTTTAAAGATGATGATTTTAATGATAAAGAATACTGATGTAGCTTTTTGTATACACCTTTAGGAAAAGGAGAGGCAAAGTAGTGGAAGTATTAAGTGTGATTTAGGAAAACCACAAGTTATGACCCAAGTAAGAGTGAGTTCGTTCTCGAGGAGGCTAGTGTGTTGTGTAATGAATTGATTTTATTGATGATTTTATTAAGAAGAAAAGAAAAGAATTGAGAAAGAAAGAAAAGACGGTTACGAAGACGGATCGAGCTAAGACGAAAACGCGTTTACGTAAAACCGTAAAAAACTACAAAAATTAAAATTTTAAAACCTACAAATTAATAAAAAGCTAAAAGTAGTCTAAAATAATATAAATAAGAATAAAAATCCAATAAAAATATTTTAAAACCTTTTATTAATTAAATATTCAATTTTAAATGCTAATTAAAGCCCTAAAATTAAATATAATTAATCAAAATGTCCAAAATATGATTTTATTGAACAAATAACTTACTTATATTATCTGAAAACTAAAAAGTATTTTTCCTAAATTTTAAAAACTATTTTTCTATTTTTAAAATACTAAAAACTATTTTAAAATTAAAATAATTATAAAAAATAATAAAATAATGCTAAAAATAATCTACCAATTTTAAAAATCCTAAATTACTCTAATGAATAGTAGAAAAATGAAAAAGTTAGAAAAATAATAATTTTACCACTAAAAGACAAAACTAGTTTAATATAAAACCCTAATTAATTTAAATTAATTTTAAAAAAATAATAAAAAAAATGAACAGTAAAATCTTTTTTAACCAAAAATCTTAAAATAATATTCTAAGTCCAGGAAAATTGATTAAACTGAAAAATATTACTTTTTGGCACTAAAAGACAAAATCAGAAACTTTAAAAGTTAATTAAAAATACTATAAAACCTAGAAAATAGTTGATGAACAGTAGAATAAAAACTAATTAAACAGAAAAATCCTAAATTAAATTAGAAAAATTACAAAATTGGTTTCAAGTCCTAACTCTAATTTTTACCCACTAAAGACAAAAAAATGAATTTACTGAAAGTGACATGTGGTGGACTTTTGTCCAGTAGCTTAGCAGTGGTAAAAATAACACTAGCAGTGGGAAAGGAGTTCCCACTGATAGTGTGAATTTTAGGTCAGTTGACCTTTTGAGCTTAGGAAAGCTTTTGGAGGGCTTATTTTTGGACAACAAGGCACCCCCACACCAATTGGGTTGTGGGGAGTCTAGGTAAACACAAAAATCAAGCAATCACAACACAAAAATATTCACAAAGTAGCCCACAAAGTTTCTGATTAAGCTATGCAGGTCTGGTGACAGTCAACACAAATTTCATGCACAAAAATGAGATTCAATGGCTTATAGCTTGCACAATACTCAACCACATGACATACAAGCTATTTCAAACCCTCCTTAATACCCTACCCTAGCAGACTATCAATTTTGATGCACAAATTCCACCAAATTCAGTCAAACAAGATGCTTACTGATTTTTGCTATTTTACCCAATGTTTTAGCATGCAAATTGGTTTTTAAACCTATCAAACTAAAATCCAAGTACATGCATCACAAACTAACCACCTAAGAAGTGTTTATAACCAGGTCCTAACACAAAATTTTGTCACAATCTTGGCTAATCCCTTATCCCAAACACCCCTTTAAACTTCTGAAATCAAATTAAACACACCAAAATCTTTCAAAACTCAACCAAAATGATTATTTATGCTTCTAACATGCATAAACACCTAACATGAGCAATTATTAACAGCTTAAACAAACAAACAACACCTTTCAAGAAAAATCACAAAAATCACATAAATTTCAAAAAACTAAAAAATGAAATGGGAAATGAGAAACTACCTTAAGGATCCTACATCCAGGACCCTTAGTGGTTGAAAAACCACCTCCCTATAGGCTGGGGCCTATGCTGGACCTTGGACAGCAGCAAAAACTTACAACCCTGCTATGAAAAACAAGAACACAAGCACAATACAAACTTCTGATTTCTGAAAACTCACAAACCTTTTTGAAACCTTATAATCCAACCAACCTTGGAACCTAGAAAATGTCTTTAAAACAAGTCCAAAGTCAGAAATCCAAATGTCCAAGTCCACTTTCACTTTCTTGGACCTTGAATTTCTGAAATTAAAAACTTTCTAAAAACCTTTTTGAAAACTCAATAAACACAAAGTGTTTAAACAATGAATGAAAAATGGAACTCAGCTAGCTCAATACTCACACACCAAACTTTTAAAAATCATAGAAAGGAATTACTTTGAACAACAAACACCAAACTTTTATATTGATAAAAAGGGATTACAAGTGAAATTGAGCTAAAACTGGAACAAAGGGGTATGCACAGGTTGCACCCTCATTTTATACTACACTAGAGAACAATCTAGATATCTAAAACCCTAATGCTGAAATGCCAAAGTTTCCCTTGAACTTTTGACTGAAAAATGGTCAAAATTCGTGCCCATGTGATCTTGTTGTTGTAGCCAGCTGTGGAGAGTGATGTTTGTGATGATCTTACCTGTTGAAATGTCCATGGGGACCAAGTACTTGATCATATGCGTTGGTTTGGTCGGGTGTAGGGTTTGAGGGAAAGGGACGGGGCAGGGGAGGGTCCCACAAGACACATGGGTGTGTCTTGTGGTGATGTGGAATGTGGGTTTGCTGAGGTGGCAGGTTCTGAGTGGGTGAGTAGGTTTGGTTGTTTGGCATAATTGACCCCCAAGTTTCATACTTTGTTTATATTGTGAAAAACATCCAACAGCGTCCCATTTGCACTTAACAACTTTTGGCAAGTTGTCAAATTTGGCCCAACTTGTTCTAAAACTTTTCCAAGGGTTTCTTTTGTTCTTCTTGGATTCTTCAAGGACTGAACTTGTATAGTCTTCATTCCTTAAGGACCATTCTTGTATAATTGACATTTGGAGGGTTATTTGTGACAAGTTCTTCAAAGATGAGGGACCAAACTTGCCAATCTTCAATTCTTCAAGGGCATTTTTGTAAAATCCAAACTTGGGCCCGGTTCATTGTGCGGCTTCGTTTCCCGTGTTCGTTTTTGAATGATTCTTGTGATCTTTTGCCATTTCCTCAATATCCGTACCTAAAAATACACAAGTAACAAACACGAGCATATATTTGGTAGTTTCAATGACATTTTAATGCATTTAAAGCCCGAAAAGAACGATGAGATCATGTATAAATGCCATCTCATCACTCCCCCATACTAAGCCATTGCCGTGCCCTCACGCAATGCTAGAATAAAGTATCTAAGCATCACCAAAGTTCAATTTTATTAACCTTTATTGAAAAGTAAAAGACTTGCAACATACTACGAAGATGTGTAAAGACATAACATATGATTTTCATCACGAAAAGTGACTTTTAGGGTCAAAGAATAGAAACAAGTAAATGTCCCTTAGAGTAAACTTCGTCATCCTTGATTGTCATACATTCCATGCTAAGTGCAAAAACGAGATCATTGTTGGTACAAGTCACAATGCTAACACTACTCATATGCCCAAATTGTGTAATACTTTTTCTCCCCGCAATCCTAGTTATTATAAAAGGAAATGGGTTCCTAACATTTTTTATCTATTTGTCATGGATCACAAGTGATTCATATTGACTTATTTGAGTAGTTATTAGTCCGAAAGCAAAGTAGCACGATTTGATCAATAGTTAGCCGAAGGACAAAATCTTTTAAAACGGCTTCTCGTGTATCTCCTTAAGTTTATATCTTGGCATAACTCGTTTCACGATTTGAGACCTTTCTCGGACCGATATTTGGCATGTACTTCATACTTCAAATCTTGGGAAGACGTTCTTGAAATTATGGTCTTCTCTTCATATATTTGGAATTTCTTCACTTGACGTTTTTGAGAGATTCTTCATATTGGACCACGACTTCATCATTTTTCTTCAATCTTTACTTTGGATTTTGATATACAACGATCCGCCTCCTTTTCGGACTTGGATATATTTATCCTCATACCTTGTTAGGGTCTTTTTGGATAGACTTTCTCCATGATCTTTAGGGGAGTAATTGCTTCTCGTCGTGTGTCTCGATTCTTCATATTGATTTAGGAATAATGATACTTCACATCGTCTTTGGATCTTTTAGCAAAAATAGAGCTCCTCATGCCTTGTTAGGGCCTTTTTGGATAATCGCCAATCTTCGCGTCCCGCTTCAATAAGTTATGCCTTGGCTATGAACTCTATTCAACCCCGAGCAACTTTTAAACGATCTTGCGCTAGAGGCTAAGTAACCTTTCAAATCGTACGAGCTTACTTATTGCAATTATGATTTATTCCTAATGCATTGATCTTATGGGAAGAAAAAGCCACAATTAAAAACATATGAGTTTTTGAAAGAACATTTTCGTGTTCTACGTTTAGCATGATCACTTGTCTAACTCTATCATTTCTCGTTCTTCACTATATAAAGACCTCTAATTAAAGAGACTCGTGAATACTTAGCCATGCAAGTCAAAGTTAAGCCAAATTTGGATTAGCTTTCATTAAGACTATATCAAATCAAAGTTTTGGGTTTTCAAGCCACCTATAGGATCTTGCACTTTCTTGGACTTTTTCAAGTTTAGAGAGTGCGTTTTAAAGTTCCCTTGATAAGTGACTTTCTAGAATCAATTATAGGAACTTGCGAAAAGTTCTTGTTCTTAACCCGAAAGAGTTAAGACTTTCGCGTTTTAAAGATCCCTATATAAAAGTCTAGCAAAACTTAAATTGAGCGGGTTAAGGAATGTAAATGGCTCCAAATACCCATCAAGTCAAAAATTAACTCTTATTCTACCCATCGGAAAACCTACATTCGTGTCTTCAAACACTTATAAAACATGAGAAAAATTTTAAAATTTGGCCATTTTTAGCCTTATTTTGCAACAAAACGATAACAAAAAGATAAACTTTGGAAAGCGTGAAGGTGTAGCAAAGCAAGTACCTATTCACCCCCATACTAAAAGTAAACATGGTCCTCAATGTTTCGAGTCTAAAGGTGGAGCACCCCCATAGTAGAGACGAAGAGTCGAATGCTTAGGATCTAGCATGGAAAGGGTGATCAACAATATATCTAAAGCCGTTTATTAAGTATGCTAAAAGATAATTGTTAGAACAATAAAGGATATGTCATGGATTCGTGAAAAACTTCTTCAAACGAACGATGGAGGTTCACGTAAACGAACACGAGAGTCTTCAATCGTAGATAATGATGATCTAGATAACACAATCACAAACAACCACGAGACAACGAGTTGAAAGGGTACAAGTCCCCTTATTAGTGAATAGTGAGCATAAAAGATAAGCATGGGATCTCCCCCACGAGGCACCTCGTTTTTTATTACCGAGTCATGAGCTCGACTCGATCCCCTCAATATGTGAACATTTAGGGAAAAACATGGTATGGTCAATTTTTTATGGGGATTACATGATAAACAAGGCCCAAAAAGCAACAGGTATTAAGGACTAAGTCCTTAAATGATGCAAAATACCGGGGTCGAATATGGCGTTCTCGTTTTCATTGGAAAAACAAATTAACGCCACTTCAACATGTGCCATAAACTCAAAGAGTTTGAAGAAAAGAGATGAGAAGTAGAAGGGTGGGACAATTGGTAAGACAAACTTTCGAGCTACTCGAGGTAGACTCGCACCAATCAAATAGAAAGATTTTCCATTTATTGCATCGGTGGAAGACCGAGATTTCCCTTTATAAGAAATTCCAGGATCGAATATCTCGTCCTCGATGGACAAGGATGAGGGAACATAAGGGGCTTCCCCCATACTAAAACCACACAAAGCATCGTCAAAAGGAGTAGACGAGCTTGTAGCTCTCAAAACACGTGGTGATGACGGAGTTAGATTTGTAGAAAAATCAATTAAATCACATTTAAAATCTTTTCCTTTTTTATCTTTTGAACTCTCCTTATGAAAACCCTTTTTGATTATGTCGAAAATATTTGGTGTTTCTAAGACGATGTTAGTCACACTAAAAATTCTCACATTTGTAAAACATTTTGGTTTTGGTGGTGGCAAGTTCTCAAAACGTTTATCGACGAAGAAAACCTCCCCATCGGGGTCTACATATTCATCATCCGAAGGATCTTCCGTAGAAACCGGCAACTTATCAACACTTTTTAAAAATGAATGTTCGAGGTGAGGTGAAGGATTTTTTGATTCAAGTATTGACGGTTTCTTCTTAGTAGGCTTTACACTCATAACCTCCACCGGCGGAGGAAATGGTAAATTGTTTTTGGCGACATTTCCTAAAACTCTTGGTGAAAATTCTTTGCAAACGACATTGGTTGAATCACCATGGTTTAAAGTTGCAATAGAATAGACATGAGAAAGATTGGAGTTTTGTATTGCATTGATGACAAGTTCTTCTTCATTGAATCGAAGGGTGATTTTTCGAGCATGAACATCGATAAGTGCTCTTGATGTATCCAAAAATGAACGACCCAAAATGAGAGGAACTTTTCGATCGATAGGAATGTCTACAACGATAAAGTCAACGGGATAGTAAAACTTTCCGACTTTAACGAAAACGTCCTCGGCTACTCCACATGCTAAAATCGTAGAATGAACGGCCATCTCGATAGACATGTTCGAAGGAGTAAGAGCCGGAAGTGAAAGCGATTTGAAAATCTCAAGAGGCATTAAATTAATACTAGCACCAAGATCGGCCAAGGCGTAGCATTCCTCCATATCTTGAATTGCACACGGAATCAAAAATTTACCGGGATCACCGACTTTTTGTGGTATGCGGCTAAGAAAAACCGATGAAAAACTAGACGATTGTTGTAACTTCTCTTTGTTGTTCAGCATACTTTTGAAGTTTGCGGCGAATCGAGGCATCATGATAAGAGCGTCGGCAAAACTTATGTTAAAATGCATATCACGAAACATTTTCATAAATAGCTCAAATTGATAATTGTTCCGTTCTTGTGCTTTCTCTTTGTTTCGTCTCGAAGGGTAGGGTAAAGGTGGTGTGGGTTGGTCATTAGGCAACGGCCTTGGAAACTCGGGTTCCACAATTGGTATTAGTTCAACCGTAGGTGTGGCATGAGCGGTACTTCGTGGGATTGTAATGTGCTCCTTTTTTACCATCACCTCGGGTTCTTTCTCGATTTCCTTCTCCGTAGAAGTACTTGGACGAGAGATTGGTTCATTGAAAGTTTTACCACTTCGTGTAGTAATAACCTTTATTTCTCCCCTCGGGTTGTTAATGGTATCACTAGGAAGACCACCCGAGGAAGAGGGTTTACACATGATTGCTTCAAACATCTTAGCCATTCGGTCCTCAAATTTTGATTGCCTAGCATCCGCTTTTAATAACTCTTGCTTAATCTCATGTTGTCCTAATTCCATCTTTTGTTGATTTTGTTGAAGACGTTGGACATTTCCTTCCATTTTGTTTTCATGAGTTTTAAGTTCATTAGCAAGTTCATTTTTTAGATCGTTTTTCAACTCGGATCTTAAGCTAATCATCTCACGTTGCATGTTATCAAATTTAGCATCATTTGCTTTAGCATAATCCAAAAATTCTCCTTGCAAATTTTTAGTGTGAGCATTTTGAAAACCTTGTGTAGTGTTTTGAAAATCACGGTTTTGGTTTTGATTAGAAATTTGTCCATTCCCATTTTGATAATTCCCTTTGTTGTAATTGCGTGAATTGCCTTGGTAATTACCTTGGTTGTTGTTTTGATAATTGTTAACATTTTGGTTTGGTGGAGCTTGATTTGGGCGGGAACCTTGGCCGTTTTGGTTGTAAGTTCCCGTTGCTACATAAGCACTCGAAGTGTTACCATCCGCGGTAATGCACTCGGAAAGATCATGAGCTCCCCCACAAGATAAACAACTCTTAGCAACCGCTTTAACCGAAGCGGAATTGGAAGCTTCTTGAGCCTTCCAATGGGACATAAGATTAGCAAATCTATCAAAAAACCGATTTTCCTCATTAGCTTCATCATGTAAGGCGTTAATGCTACGAGACGATTGTGATGAAGATGACGAACCCATATTGGCAACACTCGGTGTTTTACGAGGGTTATAAACCTTAAATCTATTTTCAATGATTTGTAAAGCCTCATTTGTCGTCTTGCACAAAAAATTACCACCCACGGCGGCGTTCAAATAATCTCGTTCATGATCATTAAGCCCATTATAAAAAGTATCCACTTGATGCAATTCTGTAAAATCATGGTGTGGACATTCATGTAACATTTCTTTAAAGCGTTCCCATGCCATTGAAAAACTTTCATTATTTCTTTGCACAAATCGTGAAATCTCATTTTTCAAGTGTGTTGTTTTAGATGGTGGAAAAAACTTGTTCACAAACTTAGAAACGAGATCGGCCCATGTCAAAATCGAATTTGGTGGTTCTTTCTCGAGCCAAATTTTAGCGGGTCCATCCAACGAGTATGGAAACAACATCATCTTAATGGCGTCATGTGGAACATCCTTAAACTTGCTAGTGGCGGTGAGACGGTTAAAATTCCTAATGTGGTAATGCGGGTTGTCTTTCTCGTGACCTCTAAACTTATTTGCTTGCAACATCGACATTAAACCCGTCTTAATCTCGAAATTCTCCGCAAGGATGGCTGGAATCACAATAGCCTCTCCAAAACCCTCGGTGGGTGCTTGAAGTAACTCCATCATAGTACGATTAGCCATGACGACTTCTTGTTCTACAATAGGTTCAACAATTGGAGGTTCTTCAACAATCAACGTCTCTTGATTGGCTTGCTTTTGAAGTCGTTTACGAGCTCGTTTTGCTTGATTACGAGTGATCATAAACTTCACGAAGAATGGGAGGTGAGCAAATAAGATTCTTTTTGGGTGTTTTGTGATTTTTCAATTTTTTTTTGTGTTTTTGATGATATTTAATTTTTTTGGATTTTGGTGTATCTTCGTAAACAACAATCTACAGAATCTCTTGTGACAATCCGTCAATTTACGATTGATATTTTATTCTCAATATTTAATTGAAAACATTATTTTAATGTTACAATATGAACTCACTTATTTTTGGGAAGAAATTTGGATTTACGTCTTGAAGTAGCATCGACTACGTTTAAACCGGAGGATTCTACGTCACGTGCTTACGTTTACATACACCGTCTTTGGTGACAGCCCGACATTTCAGAAAATAAATTTATCGGTAAATATTATTTTGGAGTTTTAAATTTGTGTTGATTCATAAACTCACAAATTTACGAGAAGAGATTAGGACTTACGATTTTATTTTAACGTCCTTTACGACTAAACCGGAAACCTTAGGATTTCGTATTTACGTTTTTGAACTCCGTTTTTGATGAGACAATTTTTATTGGATTCGTTTTGTGACGTTGATTCATAATTTATAAAAACGTTTTTCGTAAAACGACCCGAGGGCACGCAAATCGAGGAAACTAGAATCGAGGAGTACCCGTAAATAAGTGGGATGAGACAAGTGGGACACTTGTCCCACCCAACTCACAAAACCGGCCCAAGTTAGCTAGCCAACACGTTTAGGTGTCAAAAATTTGCCTAACAAGTTTACACTTGTCCTTAGCTTACTCTTTAAGCTACACAACCATTTTCCACTAACTCAAAACTAGCAACACATCTCATTTCCATCTTCCCATCCATGCAAACAACTACACAAACTCTCTCTCTCTAGCACCATATGCCGTCCCATATTTCTCTCACAAGCACCCTCATTTGATCAAAAATCAACCACAAAATCTCATGTTATTCATATACATGTTGATGCCCTTTTGAAGCCCTATTGATTGGTGCAAGTTATAACATCCAAGGAGGAGTTTTCATGGAGTAGGAGGGCTGATTTTCCACAAGGTTCTCATGAAGAATGATGGTCATGAAGATGGTCTTGGTGCATCACAAGATTCACCATCAAAATCCATGTTTTGATCAACTTACAATCATCATGGTGGTATAAAGATTGTCCTCCTCATCTTCTTAATATTTTGATTATGTAAACATGTATTTTATTTCCTATTGTATATATATTTATGATGATTATATGATGATAAAAATGTTATGTGGGGATTTGTTGTTGATAATCATGGATAAAAAGGTGAAAAACCATAAGAAACAAGGTTAAAATCTTGGTTAAATTTGATGGCTGTATAAAACAGTAAAGAAGTAACTTATAAACTGATAAAATGATGAAGTGGAATAGATTTACAGTAATATATGGGTCTTGTACACATGTGAGAGTTGGCCATGCAATGGAATCAAAATAATGAGTGAGATATGATCAAAACAAGTTTAGTGTATAAATCTGAAGTTACTGTTTTGGACGATTTTTAGAAAATACTTAAAGGATGATTCAACAGTAGCTATAGAAGAGTTAAATGTAGCACATATCATGTAGTTTATGTGATAAAAATTTGAGCTTCTATCTCCATGTAGAACTCAAGATATGACAGTTTTGGTGAAGATGAAGTTAAAAATCAGATTTTTGGAAATTAAAGAATAATACTATTATATAAGCACTCACATTTTAATATATAAAATGTAAAATAAAAACCCACTAACTTATAAAACTTATTTATATAAATATATATAAAATTTTAATCAAATGGATAAATTATATAAATGGTGGTGAAATAATGTTTATAAGTAATAAAAACTATAAACATGATTTTTACGACTTTTTCGGCTATTGCCGTAAAATTAACGTTTTTGTTAAATAAAACTTAGATGGTTGGACCCGTCTAATGAAAACTTTATAAAACTTATATACTGATATATAGACATGTATAACAAGTAAAAACCGATAAAACCCGAACTATAGGGCATACGGACATTAACAAGTTAAATAAACACATTGGGCTAATAATTAGACTAAATAAGTTAAACACTCCTAAAAAGAACTTATTGGGCTTAACCCATTTGGGCCCAACTTGTAAAGTTTAAGTACTGATAATATAAGTACAAAATGGATTAAAATAAGTTAAATGACTTATAATAAGCTTATTGGACATAAAACATGTAAATAGGAAAAACGAGAAAACTAGTATAAAAGTTATCGACACATGACACAAAAATGAGTAAATGAGGATATGTAAACCCACTTGATCATCATATATATATAATCATCATATGTATACATAATTGGTATTTTTATAAAGTCATTGGACAAACGTCTAAGACCGATTATTATTTGTCTAGGTTTCCGTGATTGAAGCGCGTACCGTACGTCCGAATTGCCGATAACCTGCCTTCCCACATCAACGTGAGTTCATAGCCTCGCACTCTTTTAAATGTTTTATAAATGCTTTATAAACCCGCGAGGGAGATAACATGTTAGTATTTTTATAAATTAGGACACCATTTGTCCCGATTGTTTGTTTATTGATTTTGGACCCGAATGATTGAATGACCCGATTGTATGACCCGATAAATGATTAATGGACCCGATAGATGAAATAAAATGGATTATTAAAGTTAGGTTATGTCACTAAAAGTCCCATTAGCATGAATTGTGAACTACCGGGAGTTGGTAGACGCTTATGCATTTAATAGTACTATTTGGGGACGATCACCCCAGTTCGCGCCTTGACGGTTGATCCCCGTCGTGCCACATTGATTGGTAAGCGAATTTATGTATGAGAAGATTTCCAATAGCGTGACCTTTGTGACGACACGCTACTTTAGATGGGCAAAATTGGTATCGGGTTAGCTACCCGTTTTGTTTTAGTAAGGTAACAATGTCATGCGGCTTGTAATAATCCAAAACTTAACGAAATACTACTAGACGCTCCGAATTACGAGGTATTGCCTGACTAGCAATACAGGGTCATACTATTGATATTATGATTGTATTTTGGTTTTCATAACCATATTCATGTAACGGTTTTTATTTGATTTTATACAACGTCATAAGACGTATTGTATGATGTTTTTACGACATTGGCTCGTATATTGATTTTAAGGCAAATGCCTATATTATGATATTCGATAAGGATTTGTATAAAATGATTTTGGCTATTTTATGGCCTATTACAAAGATTTGTATAAAATGATTTTGGCTATTTTACGGCCTATTACAATGATTTGTACGAATTGATTTTTGGTACTAATTTTATACCAAAATTATATTGATGGAATTTACTAAACTCTATGAATTCACTCGGCGTTATCGCTGACCTTTTCTTTTAACATGTTTTATCTCAGGTACTTGAAGGTAATTCTCGGGAAGACAACAAGAATTCATGGCCCGCACTTAAACAATATTTTCCATTCAAACACTTTGTAATACTCTGTATGAAATGTAATGACTTGGGACCTATGTAACTTTGATGTTTATGAATGGAAATGATTTATTATTAAACGACGCGATTTTTATGCGTTGTCTATGATGTGAGTAATGTGCTATCCCGTAACACCAACTAGTCTTCCGCTGAACTGAGTTGTATAAATTTGGGGGTGTTACAGTTTGGTACCAGAGCTCTCGTTATAGAGAACGAAAGATTTTTAAAACCAAGGTTTTGAATAAAACTTTTCAAAATCTTTTAACTATAAACATTTTTCTAAAAATGTCTAAAAATCTTTTGACTATAACGGTGCCGAAGAATTCCCGAATTACCGACAAGGCCAAGACTGAGAAGTGTTATTTTAATATATATATATATATATAACTTGGATTATATATATATGATGTAATTTTATTACATGATTGTTTGATGATTATTTTGATTTTTATACGAGGTATTTATACGACGTCGATTGTCACAAGTAACCCTAAATCCCCTAGTAAATTAATCGAAGCTATTCTCGTAGGAATTCTAGCTATCCTAGATCTAAAGCAAGTTGCGGATATTTATGATCCCAACAAATGGTTGATATTCGTAGAAATGTAGATATTAGTTGATTGCGATATTGAAAAAGAATTGGCGAGATTAAATCTGATATCGATGTCATGACGATCTTTTCTTATAGAGTGGAGTTTGACAAAACGATTACCACCTAGAAAGATGTCATCTGATTCGTTGTCACCCAATTCTTAAATTGAAATCGAAAGGGTGAATGTTGCACTTGAGGCTGTTATTGGAACCATTACCCAAAAGCCTCATGCCACTAATACCTTTCCGAGAAGTCTAGTTGAATGATCAAGTCATTTCATATTAATGACTCATTTGATAATTATTGATAAAGGAGTTATAGGATTGGAAATTAAGTGTTGATTTATATTGAGATTGTATTGCCTATTACGAGGCCGAAGAATAAGATTGAAAGTATTGGAGATTGAGGTAAAATATCGAATTGAGTATAAAATTTGGTTGAAACTTGAATAAAGTAAAATTTAACCCGTATGAAATATGAGATTGATAAGAGGAAGTCGTTAATTCCTGTGATTGAATTATAAGGATTTAATTATTTTTTGATTCGTGTTAAGGGTTGTTCCTAGACCATTGTCCGCTAACGAGGATGCCCAGTGTCCAAGAAATAAATTGAAGAAATCTTCTTCTGAATTGAGACCAATGGATCTTCCGGGACATATGGAACACCTAATGACTCTTGTAGATTAGTATTCATTGTGGTATCTTTTAAAAATAATCCCTAACTTAACTGAGATATCAGTTGGTAGGATGAGTTCTGAGAATTGTATGACATAATGACACGTAATGTGTTACGGTACAATTTTGACTTGTTTGTGATTAATGAAAAAGACTACCTTTGATTGCTAAATTCTACATGTATCGATGTTATCTATCCTTTATTGCTTCATCCTAATGTTCGCATTAGTGACGCAACCATTGAACAAGTACTCATCTCGATTTGAGTTACGTTGTGGATTATTCTTTTTGAGTGCCATCGAGGTCATGAACCTCATGATTATTTGGCTAAGCTCATTTCCTATCATATCATAGTTAATTCTTGGTGAACAAGCTTTCATCGCTCTTTTGCAGATCACACATTGTTTTTATAAAGTTAAAACTGTATCCTTTGAGAAAATTTAATTTTCATCACAATAAGGATTATTCAAAGTGAGATTTATAAGTGATTGATATCAAAATGAAGTTGTTTATGAAACGCTTTGGAAACTTAATTGTTTTCATAACAAGGAAAATCTTTGTAAATTTATTTTTGATTCTTATCTAAGAATTAAGCATGAAAATGTTTTTACTATAAACATGATGTTAAAATTTTGACGAACTGAGTATTGCATCGTTAATCTTGAAATTGTATATAGTTGCGCGCCTACATACAATTTGGAATGGACCATGCAAGGCTGATTAATAGTCACCATAAAACTAATGAATAAACATTATATTTTCTTTGAAGATTGTGAAAAATTAAACTTTATGAGATCTGCAAGAAGTAAAAAATAGGGACATAATGTTAAGGATACCTACATATGTGCCCGTGCCATCTATTCTTCTGAGTCGAATTTACTCATCTGTGGAAATTGTCTTATTTAACAATTGACAATTCCGTTCTTGTCCAATTCTCCCGTAGTGAGATTCTTAGGAAAAGTATCTGATTACCAAGTGTTGATGCCCGACTGGATGTATTGACGTTCTTATCATTTCTTTTGATTTGATTTCATTTGAATGACCTGGGTAACGATCCGAGGAGCTTTCGAATGCGTACTCAAATTATGAAAACATAGGATATATTCATATTCGTTAAATTTTTTCGTCTGTATCTGATTTGAAATTCTCTCGCATAGATTATGCGTTGACCTTACTCTTTTAATAGTAGTTGTGTATCCTAATATCCCTGAACTTGTGAAGGATTATGAGTTATTATTAGTCTTTTGAGAAGTTCACATCTTATCGACGGCAATGCAACTGGAAAGTTGATAGTGCCCGTAGAATGGATTGATTGATTATGACATGACGACATTGTCTTAATTGATGAGAACTCGAGTAGAATTCCCCTAAATGATAAGATGTTGATTATCAAAAGTGATCTAAATAATTCTTGATGGGTAACCATATCCTGTATTAAGACTTGAAATTATACCATGAACGGTTGTGAATTAGTCCCAGATATTATAATCTAGAAGAACCTAATATGAATTTATTAAAAGATGTTTCGGTTATCTGAAACTTTAGGAAGTATTTGTTGATGAATTACCTAGACTTTCGCCATTAAGACAAGTGGAAATTGGTATTGATTATATTTCCGGTGCTGCACTTGTGACTTGTGCACTGTACGTCAGCACCATCTGAATTTAAGGAATTACCGTACAACTGAGAGAGTTGTCGAAGAAATATTTTATTATACCAAGCTTGTCATCCTGAAGAGCTATGGTGTTATCATTCCTTATATTATAGATTACTGTGACTGAGTAAATTGACAATCGAAAACGATATCCATAACTCGAAATGGAGGATTTGTTCGATCATTTACAAGGTTCTAGCGTATGTTTTAAAGATTTGATCCTTAGCATGGTTATCATCAACTTCGCATCTGCGAAAGAGATTATCTATTCCAATCACTACATCCGGTGCTTGTAATGAACATTATGAGTTTCACGTGATGTCGTTTAGATTGACTAACACACATGTAGCATTCATAAATTTGGTGAATCACGTGTGTAGGATGTAATTTGATAAATTCATGCTCGTGATCATTAAAGACTATATGTTTGTTTATCAGAATAAGAATGAGTTAATAATTATTTATAGACTGCCCTGAATGGGCCGAACAATGAAAACATGTACCTTAAATATTTAACATGTGATTAAGAACTTAATCCTTTATATAATTTAACCGTGTGATTAATAAATAATGGAAGCTATATTGACTTTTCAAAGATTAGAACCATTAACGCTTAAGGGTTAAAAACTTAATCCTTTACATAAAATGACCGTTGGATTAATAATGACAAGATGTATGCATATAGACTCTTCAAAAATTAAGAGCCCTTTTAAGATTTTGGATTTTACCAAAAGAAATGGAAATATGTTTTGACAAATGTTTTAACAAAGGATTTTAAGGGATTATTCCCTTATACACAAACCATTTAACTAAACTTCTGTTTAGGGGTAAATGTTTGTGTATACCTCAAGATAACCTAAAAGGGATTGAGGAAACCATTTGAACCATGATTTGAAATTTGAAACGACAATTTTTGCTTTTCAAATAAGAAAATTTTGACCAAAGTATAACCAAAGCTTTCTCGAACATTTTTGAATCTTATTAATTATTTTAATTATTTTTCGATAAATCAGCAAAAATCTTGTTAATTAAAATTCAAATTTATTTTGAACATTTTATATAATTGGTCGAACTAAGAAATTTAAAATCTTTACGATTGCATTTCAAAAAAAAAATGGAATAATAATTATTTAATTAATTATAATAATTATCGACGCTTTAGACGACGGATTGAGAAAGACTGATAAAAATGATAGTTGAGACGAAACTAAAAGATAGAAGATATGAAGAAAGAATTTTGAATAAATACAGTTATGATATTTATTTCATCAGGAGAAAGTGAACGTAATTACAGACGCATAATATATAAAGAATACCTGAGTGAATTATGGACACGATAATCACATCATCATGAGAAGTGAATATATATACTGACATATTATATAAAAAGGATGAAGAAACAATTAGGACATGTTCCTTAATAATGAAGGTGCAAAATAATTTGCCGAACACTATAAAATAGACGATGTTTGTGAAAAGGATAATATAAAATAAATAATAAAAAGGTTTTACGGCTAATGTGAACCATTAAAATTATGAAGCCGATAGCGTTAAATGTATAAAAGACCGCTTGTGATTGTATAAATATGGAGATAGTGAGATATAGTTATGTTGGAATTTGTAAGTATAAGTAATTTATTTATGTCATTTCTGACTAGAAGTATCTTTGTCTGAAGAAGTTGTTCTAATGGCAATTATGAAGGCAGACATCGCCTCATACATTAGTAAACGTCTAGCTATTGCAAAGGTCATCATCTGAATTTGATTCGATTTGGGTCATCGTCGACAGACTGACCAAATCTGCTAATATCATTCCCGTTAATGATAAATGCAAAAGAGTTATGTAAACATAGTGTGCTTGTATCGATCATCTATATATCAAGATCCTCGCTTCGCATCGAATTTCTAGAGATTTGCTCAGAAATCATTGAGAACGAACCTTGATGAGAGTACTATATACCACCCCAAATCGAAGGGACGAGGTAAAGTAACGATACAAAGTAATATAAGTGCTATTTTATGTTTGAATGAATGACCTTTGGTAATAGACCATATAATCGTTTTCCTTTGGAGAGATTATCATTGATAATTATCGTATTAGGATCGAGATCTAATCTTGTTAGGATCTATATTAGTGCATCTGTAAGCAAGAGTTGAGATGAAGACATCCGACATACACCCATTGTGAGTTGGACATGTCTTTTAGGTTTGAGGTTTCCTATGATGGCAAACCTAACCTTACAAAATACCCGACCCGCGAAATCTGAAATGATTGTTGAAATTAGGATCTGATTATTGACAGCCAGTAGTGGGCAAGAGGTTATGTGAATGTGAAATGCAGACCTTGAAGTGCCAAAAGGGTAGCGAAGTTATGCCACAATTTTTAACCTTGGAAAAATGAATTCATGATCTGACAAATCATGGGATATATGTCCCCGTTGTTTGGGACCATTGAGATGATGTAAAAGTTGGGATTGAAAGGCATACAAGCTGGATCTACCCTAGGACTTCAAAGACTGCGTGAATTATGTTTCGTATATCGAACTTGATGGAATATCTATCAAGTGAGAATCTGATTATTCTTAGTAGAGCTTAGATCGGCGAAAAGTTGCATTCATCAAAAACCCGTGAACATCATGGATAGAGAAAGTAAGTCAACATTAAGCCTGATCTTATTCCCGTAGTTATGTGTGGTGAAACTCGCGTATTATAATGAATTGCACTTGTGAGAAAAGACCGAATGTGGAGGAAATACCCACATGGCTTTAACTCTATAAGAAGCGAGTAGTAAGATGATCTTTGAGGACAAAGATCCTGTTTAGGGGTAAATGCTGTGACAATCCGCCAATTTACGATTGATATTTTATTCTCAATATTTAATTGAAAACATTATTTTAATGTTACAATATGAACTCACTTATTTTTGGGAAGAAATTTGGATTTACGTCTTGAAGTAGCATCGACTACGTTTAAACCGGAGGATTCTACGTCACGTGCTTACGTTTACATACACCGTCTTTGGTGACAGCCCGACATTTCAGAAAATAAATTTATCGGTAAATATTATTTTGGAGTTTTAAATTTGTGTTGATTCATAAACTCACAAATTTACGAGAAGAGATTAGGACTTACGATTTTATTTTAACGTCCTTTACGACTAAACCGGAAACCTTAGGATTTCGTATTTACGTTTTTGAACTCCGTTTTTGATGAGACAATTTTTATTGGATTCGTTTTGTGACGTTGATTCATAATTTATAAAAACGTTTTTCGTAAAACGACCCGAGGGCACGCAAATCGAGGAAACTAGAATCGAGGAGTACCCGTAAATAAGTGGGATGAGACAAGTGGGACACTTGTCCCACCCCACTCACAAAACCGGCCCAATTTAGCTAGCCAACACCTTTAGGTGTCAAAAATTTGCCTAACAAGTTTACACTTGTCCTTAGCTTACTCTTTAAGCTACACAACCATTTTCCACTAACTCAAAACTAGCAACACATCTCATTTCCATCTTCCCATCCATGCAAACAACTACACAAACTCTCTCTCTCTAGCACCATATGCCGTCCCATATTTCTCTCACAAGCACCCTCATTTGATCAAAAATCAACCACAAAATCTCATGTTATTCATATACATGTTGATGCCCTTTTGAAGCCCTATTGATTGGTGCAAGTTATAACATCCAAGGAGGAGTTTTCATGGAGTAGGAGGGCTGATTTTCCACAAGGTTCTCATGAATAATGATGGTCATGAAGATGGTCTTGGTGCATCACAAGATTCACCATCAAAATCCATGTTTTGATCAACTTACAATCATCATGGTGGTATAAAGATTGTCCTCCTCATCTTCTTAATATTTTGATTATGTAAACATGTATTTTATTTCCTATTGTATATATATTTATGATGATTATATGATGATAAAAATGTTATGTGGGGATTTGTTGTTGATAATCATGGATAAAAAGGTGAAAAACCATAAGAAACAAGGTTAAAATCTTGGTTAAATTTGATGGCTGTATAAAACAGTAAAGAAGTAAGTCATAAAATGATAAAATGATGAAGTGGAATAGATTTACAGTAATATATGGGTCTTTTACACATGTGAGAGTTGGCCATGCAATGGAATCAAAATAATGAGTGAGATATGATCAAAACAAGTTTAGGGTATAAATCTGAAGTTACTGTTTTGGACGATTTTTAGAAAATACTTAAAGGATGATTCAACAGTAGCTATAGAAGAGTTAAATGTAGAAAACATCATTTAGTTTATATGATAAAAATTTGAGCTTCTATCTCCATGTAGAACTCAAGATATGACAGTTTTGGTGAAGATGAAGTTAAAAATCAGATTTTTGGAAATTAAAGAATAATACTATTATATAAGCACTCACATTTTAATATATAAAATGTAAAATAAAAACCCACTAACTTATAAAACTTATTTATATAAATATATATAAAAGGTTAATCAAATGGATAAATTATATAAATGGTGGTGAAATAATGTTTATAAGTAATAAAAACTATAAACATGATTTTTACGACTTTTTCGGCTATTGCCGTAAAATTAACGTTTTTGTTAAATAAAACTTAGATGGTTGGACCCGTCTAATGAAAACTTTATAAAACTTATATACTGATATATAGACATGTATAACAAGTAAAAACCGATAAAACCCGAACTATAGGGCATACGGACATTAACAAGTTAAATAAACACATTGGGCTAATAATTAGACTAAATAAGTTAAACACTCCTAAAAAGAACTTATTGGGCTTAACCCATTTGGGCCCAACTTGTAAAGTTTAAGTACTGATAATATAAGTACAAAATGGGTTAAAATAAGTTAAATGACTTATAATAATCTTATTGGACATAAAACACGTAAATAGGAAAAACGAGAAAACTAGTATAAAAGTTATCGACACATGACACAAAAATGAGTAAATGAGGATATGTAAACCCACTTGATCATCATATATATATAATCATCATATGTATACATAATTGGTATTTTTATAAAGTCATTGGACAAACGTCTAAGACCGATTATTATTTGTCTAGGTTTCCGTGATTGAAGCGCGTACCGTACGTCCGAATTGCCGATAACCCGCCTTCCCACATCAACGTGAGTTCATAGCCTCGCACTCTTTTAAATGTTTTATAAATGCTTTATAAACCCGCGAGGGAGATAACATGTTAGTATTTTTATAAATTAGGACACCATTTGTCCCGATTGTTTGTTTATTGATTTTGAACCCGAATGATTGAATGACCCGATTGTATGACCCGATAAATGATTAATGGACCCGATAGATGAAATAAAATGGATTATTAAAGTTAGGTTATGTCACTAAAAGTCCCATTAGCATGAATTGTGAACTACCGGGAGTTGGTAGACGCTTATGCATTTAATAGTACTATTTGGGGACGATCACCCCAGTTCGCGCCTTGACGGTTGATCCCCGTCGTGCCACATTGATTGGTAAGCGAATTTATGTATGAGAAGATTTCCAATAGCGTGACCTTTGTGACGACACGCTACTTTAGATGGGCAAAATTGGTATCGGGTTAGCTACCCGTTTTGTTTTAGTAAGGTAACAATGTCATGCGGCTTGTAATAATCCAAAACTTAACGAAATACTACTAGACGCTCCGAATTACGAGGTATTGCCTGACTAGCAATACAGGGTCATACTATTGATATTATGATTGTATTTTGGTTTTCATAACCATATTCATGTAACGGTTTTTATTTGATTTTATACAACGTCATAAGACGTATTGTATGATGTTTTTACGACATTGGCTCGTATATTGATTTTAAGGCAAATGCCTATATTATGATTTTCGATAAGGATTTGTATAAAATGATTTTGGCTATTTTATGGCTATTACAAAGATTTGTATAAAATGATTTTGGCTATTTTACGGCCTATTACAATGATTTGTACGAATTGATTTTTGGTACTAATTTTATACCAAAATTATATTGATGGAATTTACTAAACTCTATGAATTCACTCGGCGTTATCGCTGACCTTTTCTTTTAACATGTTTTATCTCAGGTACTTGAAGGTAATTCTCGGGAAGACAACAAGAATTCATGGCCCGCACTTAAACAATATTTTCCATTCAAACACTTTGTAAAACTCTGTATGAAATGTAATGACTTGGGACCTATGTAACTTTGATGTTTATGAATGGAAATGATTTATTATTAAACGACGCGATTTTTATGCGTTGTCTATGATGTGAGTAATGTGCTATCCCGTAACACCAACTAGTCTTCCGCTGAACTGAGTTGTATAAATTTGGGGGTGTTACATCTCTCCTCGAATCAAACTCTTGATTAAAGAAGCCTCAAAGGAATGAAAACGATCACGTGGAGTGAACGCCTTCGAATGACTTTAGAACTTTGGTGAAAACCAAATTGTTCAAGAGGGTTTAATCACAAAGAAACCAAGCAAATATATTATACGTAATAATACTTTGGGTGGCAAAACCCTCGATTGGCCTTCAATCTGAAAATACTCACAAGCAAGCGGGGAAACGAGGCGGCGCGAAGCACTTAAGAGCCTTTTTCCTTAGGGTATATTTTATAATACCCGCCTTATACCCACCTTATAGTTTGTATCTTTCAAAATCGAGCTTCACGAAAGTATTTATCTATTTTTGCCTTTTCTTTTTGTTTGAGATTCGAATACAATAATTGAGTGATGAAATCCCAATTAAGGTTGTGTTTTCACACTTTTGGAGATATTGTGAATTTATTGTGATACTTAATACAATATAGTAATAATATTTGTACAAGAAAAACCAAGAAAACCGATAATACGTATTAGTAGAGTTCTACTAATACAAGTACTATTTTGGTTAATATTAAAAACAACAATTCAAATTAATCACGACACACCTCCCCGGCAGCGGCGCCATTAATGATGTAGCTTTTTGTATACACCTTTAGGAAAAGGAGAGGCAAAGTAGTGGAAGTATTAAGTGTGATTTAGGAAAACCACAAGTTATGACCCAAGTAAGAGTGAGTTCGTTCTCGAGGAGGCTAGTGTGTTGTGTAATGAATTGATTTGATTGATGATTTTATTAAGAAGAAAAGAAAAGAATTGAGAAAGAAAGAAAAGACGGTTACGAAGACGGATCGAGCTAAGACGAAAACGCGTTTACGTAAAACCGTAAAAAACTACAAAAATTAAAATTTTAAAACCTACAAATTAATAAAAAGCTAAAAGTAGTCTAAAATAATATAAATAAGAATAAAAATCCAATAAAAATATCCTAAAACCTTTTATTAATTAAATATTCAATTTTAAATGCTAATTAAAGCCCTAAAATTAAATATAATTAATCAAAATGTCCAAAATATGATTTTATTGAACAAATAACTTACTTATATTATCTAAAAACTAAAAAGTACTTTTCCTAATTTTTAAAAACTATTTTTCTATTTTTAAATTACTAAAAACTATTTTAAAATTAAAATAATTATAAAAAATAATAAAATAATGCTAAAAATAATCTACCAATTTTAAAAATCCTAAATTACTCTAATGAACAGTAGAAAAATGAAAAAGTTAGAAAAATATTATATTTACCACCAAAAGATAAAACTAGTTTAATATAAAACCCTAATTAATTTAAATTAATTCTAAAAAAATAATAAAAAAATGAACAGTAAAATCTTTTTTAACCAAAAATCTTAAAATAATATTCTAAGTCCAGGAAAATTGATTAAACTGAAAAATATTACTTTTTGGCACTAAAAGACAAAATCAGAAACTTTAAAAGTTAATTAAAAATACTATAAAACCTAGAAAATAGCAGATGAACAGTAGAATAAAAACTAATTAAACAGAAAAATCCTAAATTAAATTAGAAAAATTACAAAATTGGTTTCAAGTCCTAACTCTAATTTTTACCCACTAAAGACAAAAAAATGAAATTACTGAAAGTGACATGTGCTGGACTTTTGTCCAATAGCTTAGCAGTGGTAAAAATAACACTAGCAGTGGGAAAGGAGTTCCCACTAATAGTGTGAATTTTAGGTCAGTTGACCTTTTGAGCTTAGGAAAGTTTTTGGAGGGCTTATTTTTGGACAACAAGGCACCCCCACACCAATTGGGTTGTGGGGAGTCTAGGTAAACACAAAAATCAAGCAATCACAACACAAAAATCTTCACAAAGTAGCCCACAAAGTTTCTGATTAAGCTATACAGGTCTGGTGACAGTCAACACAAATTTCATGCACAAAAATGAGATTCAATGGCTTATAGCTTGCACAATACTCAACCACATGACATACAAGCTATTTCAAACCCTGCTTAATACCCTACCCTAGCAGACTATCAATTTTGATGCACAAATTCCACCAAATTCAGTCAAACAAGATGCTTACTGATTTTTGCTATTTTACCCAATATTTTAGCATGCAAATTGGTTTTTAAACCTATTAAACTAAAATCCAAGTACATGCATCACAAACTAACCACCTAAGAAGTGTTTATAACCAGGTCCTAACACAAAATTTTGTCACAATCTTGGCTAATCCCTTATCCCAAACACCCCTTTAAACTTCTGAAATCAAATTAAACACACCAAAATCTTTCAAAACTCAACCAAAGTGATTATTTATGCTTCTAACATGCATAAACACCTAACATGAGCAATTACTAACAGCTTAAACAAACAAACAACACCTTTCAAGAAAAATCACAAAAATCACATAAATTTCAGAAAACTAAAAAATGAAATGGGAAATGAGAAACTACCTTAAGGATCCTACATCCAGGACCCTTAGTGGTTGAAAAACCACCTCCCTATAGGCTGGGGCCTATGCTGGACCTTGGACAGCAACAAAAACTTACAACCCTGCTAAGAAAAACAAGAACACAAGCACAATACAAACTTCTGATTTCTGAAAACTCACAAACCTTTTTGAAACCTTATAATCCAACCAACCTTGGAACCTAGAAAATGTCTTTAAAACAAGTCCAAAGTCAGAAATCCAAATGTCCAAGTCCACTTTCACTTTCTTGGACCTTGAATTTCTGAAATTAAAAACTTTCTAAAAACCTTTTTGAAAACTCAATAAACACAAAGTGTTTAAACAATGAATGAAAAATGGAACTCAGCTAGCTCAATACTCACACACCAAACTTTTAAAAATCATAAAAAGGAATTATTTTGAACAACAAACACCAAACTTTTATATTGATAAAAAGGGATTACAAGTGAAATTGAGCTAAAACTGGAACAAAGGGGTATGCACAGGTTGCACCCTCCTTTTATACTACACTAGAGAACAATCTAGATATCTAAAACCCTAATGCTGAAATGCCAAAGTTGCCCTTGAACTTTTGACTGAAAAATGGTCAAAATTCGTGCCCATGTGATCTTGTTGTTGTAGCCAGCTGTGGAGAGTGATGTTTGTGATGATCTTAGCAGTTGAAATGTCCTTGGGGACCAAGTACTTCATCATATGTGTTGGTTTGGTCGGGTGTAGGGTTTGAGGGAAAGGGACGGGGCAGGGGAGGGTCCCACAAGACACATGGGTGTGTCTTGTGGTGATGTGGAATGTGGGTTTGCTGAGGTGGCAGGTTCTGAGTGGGTGAGTAGGTTTGGTTGTTTGGCAGAATTGACCCCCAAGTTTCATACTTTGTTTATATTGTGAAAAACATCCAACAGCGTCCCATTTGCACTTAACAACTTTTGGCAAGTTGTCAAATTTGGCCCAACTTGTTCCAAAACTTTTCCAAGGGTTTCTTTTGTTCTTCTTGGATTCTTCAAGGACTGAACTTATATAGTCTTCATTCCTTAAGGACCATTCTTGTATAATTGACATTTGGAGGGTCATTTGTGACAAGTTCTTCAAAGATGAGGGACCAAACTTGCCAATCTTCAATTCTTCAAGGGCAATTTTGTAAAATCCAAACTTGGGCCCTGTTCATTGTGCGGCTTCGTTTCCCGTGTTCGTTTTTGAATGATTCTTGTGATCTTTTGCCATTTCCTCAATATCCGTACCTAAAAATACACAAGTAACAAACACGAGCATATATTTGGTAGTTTCAATGACAGTTTAATGCATTTAAAGCCCAAAAAGAACGATGAGATCATGTATAAATGCCATCTCATCAAATACGTGTACCTAATTCAAAAGGGTATGTGTAAATTTTTGAATGAAAAATCACTTTGGGATGTATTCGATGAAACAAGTGAAACACCAATTCCGAAGGGCGACGTTAGTGCCATCACGAAAATGACCAAAATGGACTCGTCTTCACCACCTTTGAAGGACCACGTCTTTGAGGCTTCAACTTCTAACTCCATCGAAGTGCCTCCATTTCCTAGCCCAACACCCGTTGAGGCTAAAGGTTTTATCGACATCGATCCTCTCGTCATAGAAAAGTCACCTAAGCATAGTCATTCAACTTGTAAGACCATGGTTGTGAGTGCTCACATCGACTCTTTCTTTGACGTTGACAATGGTGATTTTACCGAGATTGATCACGTACTACGAAATCCACATGCCATTTTTGAGGATTCTCCCAAAAAGACCTCTTATCATGTGAAGTATGATGATTACGAGTTTGATCCCGAGATTGAGGAAATCATTAAACGAGAGCTAGCTCTTTTGCCTCCACTTCCACCTACAAGTGAGGTAGACCTTTCCAAAATCGAGGATGAACTTAATGAGTTGGAACATCTTATTTTCGATGACGAACCAACTCAGGTGACCCAAAATCCAATTCTCGAGGAGTTACCTAATCAACACTCCTCAAATGATAATTACGTTTACCACATTCGTGAGGATTTAACTTATCAACCATCCCCACAAATGAATGATGGTTTCGTGCTTGATCGTGATCTTTTCGAGAGAGTTTCTAAGATACTCAAGGAGGGGAATGACAAACCTTGGTTTGACAAACCTATCTTTGATGAAGAAATCGATGAGATCGACGTTCATGAGGATGACGAGTATGTAGACCCCGAGGGGGCGGTGTTCTTTATTGATCGGCGTTTTGAGAACTTATACAATCCACCACCCCCTATCCGCGACATAAATGTTAGAATTTTTAGCACAACTAATTTTGAATTTGACACGCCAAATATTTTCGACATTATCAAATCGGGTTTTCATAAAGAGTTTTTAAACGATGAAAAAGGAAAAGATTTTAAAAATGTTCTAAAGGATTTTTCTACAAGTTTAACTCCGTCATCACCGAGTTTTATGAGTGCTACCACCTCGTCTACTCCTTTTGACGATGGTTGGTGTGGATCTAGTGTTGGGGAACCCCTTATGTTCCCTCACATTTCTCCACCGAGGACGAAATTTACGATCCCGGAATTGCTTATAAAGGGAAATCTCGGTCTTCCACCGATGCAATAAATGGAAACTATATTCATTTGCTTGGTGTGAGTCTACCTCGAGTAGCTCATAAGTTTGACTTACCCATTTCCCCACCTTTCTACTTCTTATCTATTTTCTTCTACCCCATTGGGGTTTTACTATCGGTTGAAGTACAGTTGTTTCGTCTTTCATCCGAAAACGAGGTCGCTATCTTTGACCCCGGTATAAGTTTATCGGGTTTTTAAAGTACTCCATGTACTTTTGGGCCTTATTTATCATGTAAGCCCCACAAAAAATGACCAAACCATGATTATCCCTAAATGATCACATTTATGGGGATTCGAGTCGAGCTTTTGACTCGGTTATCAAAAACAATGTGCCTCGTGGGGGATTCTCATGCTTATCCTTGTAAATATTTTTGCTTTCTAATTAGTGTAACGAGGGGACTTGTGCTCTTCCAACCTTGTTCCGTGGTTGTTTGTGATTGTGATTTATTAGGTTCATCGTCATCATTGAAGCCTCTCGTGTTTGTTTTACGGATCACTCGAGCTTCGATCGTTGCCTTTGGAGATTCCGATATCCGATGATATCCTTTTATGTTCTAATGTTTATCTTAATAGCATAATTCATAAACGGCTTTTAGGTTTTTCGTTTTACCCTTTCCATGCTAGAGATTAAGCATTCGACTTCGTCTCTAGTATGGGGGTGTTTTCACCCCTAGACTCGAAACATTGAGGACAATGTTTAGTTTTAGTATGGGGGTGAGTAGATACTTCACCTTGCTTACGTAACCACGCAATCCAAATTTTCATCTTTTTGTTATCGTTTTGTTGCAAAATAAGGCTAAAAATGGACAAATTTTAAAATTTTTCGTATTTTTCATAAGTGTTTAAGACACGAATGTAGGTTTTCCGATGGTGAGAATAAGAGTAATTTTTGACTCGACCGTGCGTGTTAAGCACTTAGCTTCGATTCCTTAACTTTTTAGGCTAAGTCTCTTAAATGAGGACGAGAAATGATAGAGTTATTTATAAGTCTCGTAATCGTCACGATCTCATGTGTAGTAATTATTAGCTTATTCTCCCCACGCTTTTGATAATAAATTGTTAATAAATATTTATTTGGCGGTTTAGTCACTATTGGTGGTTTCTAATTTGTTTTAGTAGCTTCCATTTAATTAAATTGGGAAAACATTAAGGTATCGCCAGCATCACGGTTTTAAAGTATTGGCACCCGAATAATCGAAAGCTTCAACTAAAAATAAGATTTCAAGTGCTCACCTAAATTAAGCAAAAGTTTGAAGCTCACAAGGCCGAAAAATCTATGCCCAAATTGAAAGTGAATCAAGCCTTAATCTTTGAAGCTTTAAAGATCCAAAATTCGCTTTAGCATGAGGATATACGTCTTTGGCCATAATAAAACCACCGATGATGGCGGATAATAAAAGGCAAGGCAAGACCGAAGTCCTAATAAAAGCTCCATGGCGGAGTTGAATAAAATATGGAGGTAAACCTATGATAATAAGGCCCTTCCGTTAGGGGGCGTATAAAAGTCTTGGTAATAAGTCTCACGTTCAAAACCATTATAATACCGTATTTATCGTTTCTTCTTGTTGACTTAATTTTTTGACATCGTTGTCTATTAGGATGAATTATTAATTCGATGGTTTTGGTTACACCTTTAAGACTCTATTTTTAGACTTAATCTCTATTCAAGCATAAGTCAATGATGTATCCTCGTGATCATTAAAACAAAATAAAATATAAGAGATACCAATTAGGAATAAGGGGGTTTAGGTTCGTAATTAACACTCGTGAGATATGATCGTGTTGCTAACTTATAATAACAATGATCTCGTTACACGCTTAGCATGGAATTGGGTGAAAATCGACGATGACGAAATTATTTCTAACGAAGCATTCACGTGTTCTTGTTCAATGATCCCAAAAGTCACTTTATTGTGATGAAAACAATACACTATGTTTAAAACACGTGTAGTAGTTTATTTAAGTTTATGTCTTCAATAAATGTCATCATAAAATGAATATTGGAAGTGCTACGATACTTAATTTTAGCATTGCGTAGAGACACGACAATGGTTTAGTATGGGGGAGTGATGAGACGGCAATTATACATAGTCTCATCATCCAAATCGGGCTTAAAATGCTAAAAATATCATCAATATACCCAAATATATGCTTGTGTTTGTTCATTGTATATTTTAGGTACGGATATCGTGAATTCAACAAAAGATCACAAGAATGAAGCAAAAACGAACATGGGAAACGAAGCCGCACAAAGAACCGGACCCGAGAAATGAATTTCCTTTGAAGTCCTTGAAGTTTGAAGAATTGGCAAGAATGGTCCCTCAACTTTTGAAGACTTGTCACTTTTGACCTTTGTAAATCTCAATTATTACAGAATTGGTCCTTAAGTTCCAATAAAATACCATTATAGCCCTTGAAGTATGCATTAAATGCATAAAAATCTCTTGGAGTACTTTTGAAAAAAGGTTTGGTAGCTAAAGTAGGAAGAATGAAACTTCATTATAAAGGGATACTTGATTTTGGCTGTTGGAAAGTTATTTGACAAGCACAAAGGAGTCCAGGGGGTGAAAATGACCAGAAAACAAAACCCTTACCCACCACTCATCATCCGCCACCTTACCCCACTTATTTCTTCCACCAATCACCGCCTTCCTAGCTTCCACGTCACAATCCACCCAAACACTAATCATTTATTAAACTGATTATTTTGCCTTCCCTCCATAACACGTTTTTTTAAATTAACCCACCCCTAAAACTGGATTAAAGTCACCCTAATTACCCTATAAACCCTAATCTCCCAAAACTTCATTACCCAAAATTACCCCACCCATTTATCCAGATTTATTATTAACAAACATTTAAACATAACCCCACACCCAGAATTCCCACCATGTGACTACAATGGCCCCACCAACACCCCCTGATCCTGTCGTTGTCCACAAAACCCCAAAAGCAGACAAGATGAACGGTTTGATTATTTTTCTTGGTCCCAAAGGTATAACAAATGTTCAAGATTAAAGATTCCAGCTGGCATGTCACTTTCCATCACATGAAGATGTTTTTTACTAAAATTCAAAAATTCGTCTAAGGGCAATTAGGGTAATTTCATTGATTAGGGTTTTAGTTTGTAACTTATCTAGAACCATCTACTTATCAGTATAAAAAGAGATTGCAACTTGTGCAAGCCTTTTGTTCTAGATTTTCTTGTAAAATTTTCTATTGAATATTTAAAGTGGTATTAAAATCTTACAAGGTTTCTGAGTTCCCATTTACTGTCTATCATTATTTTTGCAAGTGACTTTAAGGTTTATGCAAGTAGTATAATTATTCATCAATAGGGTTAGTTGGTCAAGCTTTTTATTGTTCAAAGGTCCCTTTTGAGACCCTTCTCTTTATAGGACGTTTGTACAAGCAAGTTGACACCTTACTTGTACAAATTGAGTATAAGGAGGAGTTAATTCCCAGTTGGTTACAAGTATTTGTCAAAGGAGAATTTTCGGTAAAAACGTTTTTGAGTTTTTAGGAAATCAAACTTAAACACAAGGGGCAGTGAAAGTGGACCCTTGTGTTTGATTTGATGTTCTTGTTAAGTATTGTAATTTTCAGTTTGGTTCTACCTAGTTTTCAAAAGATCATTGGTTTCAAAAGGTTTGGTTCATAAAAAATCAGTTTCAAAAAGGTTTCATAAACTTTTTATTTATTCATTTGTTCACTGTTCCAAAATCTCATACACAAGCTTGCTTGACAAACAAGCTTGTGCATAGCTTTTGGGAGCTCTTCTACTTGTATCTTAGCAGGTTTATTTCCTTTGAAGATATATTGGGGTGTTTGGGACTGCAGTAGTCCCCACCTAGCTTATCTCTACACAAACAACTCACTCACATAAGCCATAAGCTCAGTTTTAATCTGAAAGGAAGATGGCATCAGCCCATCCCTCTGATTTGGATGTAAATCAAAAAGGTAACATGGCTTGAACCCTTGTTTTTAAGCTTTAAAGTGTGATTTTTGTGGATATTGAGTGTAATATTGTTCATGTGCTATTAGTTGTTTGCTTGTGCTTATTTAGGCTTGTTATGCTTGTTTAGATAGGTTTTATTCAATAAAGTTAAGGTTTGTGTGATTTTCCTTTGTTAAAGTTCATTCACAGTAAGTTAAGGGTTGTTCGGATTAGGGGTTTAAACTGCTGTAGGTGACTAATTCTGGCTTAAACATTAGTCAAATACACTTCATTAGGACTAAAAACTTGTATTTAGTAGTTGGTTTTTCAGTTTGGTAGGTTAAAAACAAAAGTTGCATGCTAAATACTTGGTAAAAGTAGGATAAAAATTAGTAGGTTAAAATATGACTTGAATCTGCTCTTTATTTGTTCAAATCTTGTTAAACTGAGAGAACTAGTAGTCATATAGGGTTGTGTGCATGTTATTTTAGGTTTGGGTTCTTTAGAATCAAGATTTGGTGAGCCAAAACTCACCAATTGCCAATTGCATCAGACCATGTACCTAGAAGTATACCAGTCATATCAGGAACTTACACTTGCTTGGTTTGTGTGATTTTATGCTTGGACCTGTGTGTTTTATTGCATATTTGACTCCCCACAACCCAACTCGTTGTGGGGGTTCCCTTCTATACAATTAAAACCAAGCAACAAAGAAGTTACCCGCCAAAAGGTGCACATATACGATTTTTATTGAATTCAGTAGGAACCAAGTTCCCACTGCTAGTGTTCTAGTTCCTACTGCTACACATACAGAGAAAGAGTTTTTAAGTGTCACTTTCAGATTTTAATATTTTTGTCTTTAGTGATCTTTTTTAAGAGTTTTTAGTTAATTCCAATTTTTTTATTTTTCTTATTTTATTTCTGATTTTTCCATTTAACTTATTTTTCTATTACTGTTCATTTACTATTTTTTAGATTAAATTGCACTTTTAATTAGTTTTTATACTGATTTTTGTCTTTTAGTGCAAAACTGTAATATTTTTCAGTTTTAAAATTTTTCCTAGATTCAGAAAATTAGTTTATAATTTTTAGTTTAAAAAGATTTTACTATTCACTTTTTAAAGTAATTTTTAGATTTAATTTTAGTTTAATTAGTTTTAAATTAGAACTGTTTTGTCTTTTAGTGTAAAAAATTCACTTTTTAAACTTTTTTCAATTTTCTACTGTTTAGTAATATAATTTAGGATTTTTCAAATAGTCAATTTAATTTTAGCATTATTTTAATATTTTTAATTATTATTTTAGGCCACGAGAAAGTTTAAGAACATCGACACCTATGTCGTCAAGCTTATGCTTTTTCCGTACTCGCTCGATGGTGCCGCCAAGGATTGGTACAAGAAAGAGCCACCTAATTCCATAATTACGTGGAAGGATCTCGTTTCCAAATTCGTTAATCATTTTTTCCCACCGTCTAAAACGACGTTTTTCAAAAATGAAATTACGAGATTTGAGCAAAAACCGAATGAATCTTTTAGTGATGTCTGGGATCGTTATAAGGAATTGCTTAGGCAATGTCCTCACCATGGATTTTTCGAGTTGCACCAAATTGATACGTTTTACAACGGTCTTAGTTTTCAAGAACAAGATTCGTTGAATTCCGCCGCCGTTGGAAACTTTTTGTGTAAGACTCCGAAAGATGCTTTAATGATTAACGAGAATCGATCCAAGGTTTACCAACTCCGCAATGAACCGAGTGTGGCAAATGTCGCGAATATTAGTAGTTCTAATCGTGACATTGAGAGAGTTGATGCGAAAGTCGACAAGCTAACGAATGTGTTTACGTCTTTTCTCATTGAGATGCAAAAGAAAGACGCTCCCGCTACGGTGAAACAGGTTGAGACTTCATGTACGTTTTGTGGTGGACCAAATAATTATTACGAGTGTGCGGCTACGGATGGCCAAACGTCAAATGTGAGTGTGTTAAACAACAATTTTTCTAATCAAAATCAAAATAACGCCGGTCTATCGCTACAAGGCAGTTATAACCAAGACAACAATTTTAATCAAAACCGAAACAATTTTCAAGGAAATAATCAACAAGGAAATTTTTCAAATCAAGGAGGTTGTAATCAAGGTCGTAATTTTAATTGGCAAAACCGAGATAACAACAACAACCAAAACTGGAGTTTTCAAAACAACGCTAATCAAGGAAACAATTTTTCGAGTGGTAATCAAGGAAATTTTCAAAGAAACAATCAAAACCAAGGGAACTTTAATGCTAATCCTAATAGTTTGTCAAACAATTTTCAAGAATATATGAAAACGAATGAGGCTATATGAGACGATTAGAGGGACAAATTGGTACTTTGAAAAACGAATTGTCCAACACTTTGAAAGGTCAAAATAATAAAATTGAACAAGGTTAAAGTGAGACTAAAAAGATGTTTTCGGCAATTATGATCAATCAAGCGAGTTCGTCTTCGAGTACGTTACCTAGTAACACCGTACGCAATCCGAAGGAACAATTTAAAGCCGCCTCGTATATTGGAAAAGGTCGTGTGATTACCCCTACACATGATGGATTTCATGTTGTTCCTTCTTCTCAACCCTCGACTTCTAAGACGTCTTATTGTTCTAAAGTCAATGGGGTGAACGTGGCGACCAAGGAAAAGAGTGCACACCCCCGTGTACCTCAAATTTCATCCACGGTTCAAAAAGAGAGCTTTATCGACCTTACCCAAGTAACCCTTGAAGAAACTTGTGCTTCAATCCTTCTTAAAAAACCTAAAAGGCATATGCAAAGAAAGGAAGAGGATCCGGGCCAATTTCTCCTACCTTGTGATTTTTCCGAGATTGAGGGATGTTTAACCCTTGCCTATTTAGGTGCTAGCATCAATATTATGCCTCATTCTCTTTGGAAATTGATGAGATTGCCTTCACTTACCCCCATGAACGTGACAATCGAGCTTGCAAATTGTAAACCACTTATACCAATTGGAATAGCCGAGGATGTCATGTCACAGTTGGAAAGTTTGTTTTTCCCACAGATTTTGTTATATCCGATTACGAGTGTGACCCTAAATGTCCCATTATTTAAGGCCGACCATTTTTATCGACGGCCCGAACCGTAATCGACGTTCACGAGGGGAGACTTACTATGAGATATGGGGAGGACAAAATAGATTTTTTCACGAGTAAATCCCAAGTGTTTAATGATCATGAAAAAACCGAGGTTTCAAAACCTAATGTTTGAAATTCTAATGGATTCAAAATGTTTACTTTAGCAGAAACTATGAGGCTTAATGCATGTTTTGAAGAATTAAGAAAAATTGTTTTAAAGATGATGATTTTAATGATAAAGAATACATGTACCTAATTCAAAAGGGTATGTGTAAATTTATGAATGAAAAATCACTTTGGGATGTATTCGATGAAAAAAGTGACACACCAATTCCGAAGGGCGACGTTAGTGCCATCGCGACAATGACCAAAATGGACTCGTCTTCACCACCTTTGAAGGACCACGTCTTTGGGGCTCCAACTTCTAAATCCATCGAAGTGCCTCCTTTTCCTATCCCAACACCCGTTGAGGCGAAAGGTTTTATCGACATCGATCCTCTCGTCTTAGAAAAGTCACCTAAGCATAGTAATTTGACTTGTAAGACCATGGTTGTGAGTGCTCACATCGACTCTTTCTTTGATGATGACGATGGCGATTTTGCCGAGATTGATCACGTGCTTCGAAATCCACATGCCATTTTTGAGGATTCTCCTAAAAAGAGATCTTCTCATGTGAAGTACGATAATTACGAGTTTGATCCTGAGATTGAGGAAATCATTCAATGAGAGCTAGCTCTATTGCCTCCATTTCCACCTACAAGTGAGGTAGATCTTTCCAAAATCGAGGATGAACTAAATTAGTTGGAACGTCTTATTTTCGACGACGAACCAACTCATGTGACCACCCAAAATCCAATTCTCGAGGAGTTACCTAATCAACACTCCTCAAATGAGAATTATGTTTACCACATTCGTAAGGATTTAACTTATCAACAATCCCCACAAATGAATGATGGTTTCGTGCTTGATCGTGATCTTTTTGAGAGAGTTTCTAAGATACTCAAGGAGGGGAATGACAAACCTTGTCTTTACAAGCCTATCTTTGATGAATAAATCGATGAGATCGACTTTCATGAGGATGACGAATATGTAGACCCCGAGGGGGCGGTGTTCTTTGTTGATCGACGTTTTGAGAACTTACACAATCCACCACCCCCTAACCGCGACTTAAATGTGGGGATTTTTAGCGCGACTAATTTTGAATTTGACACGCCAAATATTTTCGACATTATCAAATCGGGTTTTCATAAAGAGTTTAAAACGATGAAAAAGGAAAGGATTTTAAATGTGATTTAAAAGAATTTTCTACAAGTTTAACTCCGTCATCACCACGTTTTATGAGTGCTAACACCTCGTCTACTCCTTTTAACGACGGTTGGTGTGGATCTGTAGGGGAAGCCCCTTATGTTCCCTCACGTTTCTCCACCGAGGACGAGATTTACGATCCCGGAATTGCTTGTAAAGGGAAATCTCGGTCTTCCACCGATGCAATAAATGGAAAATATATGTATTTGCTTGGTGTGAGTTAATAAGTGTGAAAACGCTTATCCTTTTACCACTTATTTCCAAAAATAACAAGACCAAAACGTGTATTTTATGTCGTAAAAGTCGGAATTATGCGTGGTTTGTGTTTTTATTGTGTTTCAGGATAAAAATATGAAAAAGGAAGAAAACACGGGCTATCACGGGCTTTTATCGAATAAAACGAGAAAAGACGAAGTCAAAAGATCAAGAGTGTAAAAGAACGGAAGTCCAAGGCCTATTCTGAAGAAATTATCGAAGAAAACGTCTAAAGACGGAATCTTAATGAAGTCGAAGAACTCAAGTCTAATAGAAGAAGAAAATTATAAGACAAGTTCAATTTATATCGACAAATCCCGAGACGACGTCGAGAAAGACAAAGAATTTAAATCGAGTCAAGACGAGAAGAAAGAAAAAGGAAGCAACACATGCACCTCCCCACCTCCTATATATACCCTCCTAATGGCACATTAGGAGGGTGTTAGCTAGTTTATTTTTTCTTTTTTAGTTTTTATTTTTATCGAGAGAAAGTGTTTAACTTTCTCTCACTAGAATTTCATCTTTTCTTTCTTTCATGTTTAAGCTTTAGTTTAATCTTGTATTTTGGAATCTTTAATCTACAAGTTAAAATTTAAGCTTTTCATCTTTAATCTTCTTCTACCTTTCTTGATTTTTATTTGTTTTTGATTCGTGATAATCTTGATCTTGCTTCATGTTGATGTTTATGTGATTAAAAAGTTTATCTTTTTATTCATCTCTAGGTTTTATTACGAATTGAGCTTTGAGCTTATCATGCTTATTGGCTTATTTTGTATTTAGCTTATTTGCTTTAAAGATTTCTTAAAGGTTTTGTCTTTTTAAAGGTTTATTTAAAAAGTTGCTTATTTAGAGTTTTGAAAGTTCTTATTCGTTCTTATTTAGTTTGTTTCATTATAAATTTGATAAAGTTTTGGATTGTGCTTATTAAAAAGAAGCTTTTTGATTTAGCTTTTTACGAATTTCATCCCATCGGAAAGGTAAACCCTTTTCTGACGGGCTATTCTGATACCTACCATCGGATTGGGGTTTCTACTTTCTGATGTAATATTCCGATACTTTGTATCCGATTAGGGTTTTGATTCCGACGGTGATTCCGATCAATATTCGGATAGCTGTCTTTTATACATTCCGATAGCTTTAATCTACATTATTCCGATACGTTGGTTGTTATTCCGACAGGGTTACTTTTGACATATTCCTATTGTTTTCCGATAGATAGTCATTCCGATACCGTGCATTATTCCGATGCTTAATTTGATATTCCGACAGGATTTACTTTGACACATTCCGATAGGTTTATTCTGATACTATTCCGATGGGATTCCGATGAAGGGTATTCCGACGGGTTTAAGTGTTAAATTTTATTACGTTTTAAAGTTTTAAATTCACTTTCAAGTTTTTGATCATATAATTTTAACTCGTAATTTTTAGTTTATCTTTTAAAGTTTTCATTTTTACTCAACGACATTTTCATATTTGTTTTTAGTTTAAAATAGATAACCAAACCATTTTATTTTCCACCAAGAACGACTGAGTCGCACTTTCAACTGGTAACCAATTCGAAAAGACTGGAACAACGAATCACTTTTTGAACGTTATTTTTCGTGTCAAAATTTTCAAAAATCCATAAAAATTTTAAATTTTCAAAAAATACAAAAAATAGTAAAACTTAAAAAACCAAAAATATTTCTTGTCAATCTTTCTTTTCTTTTTGTAGGTGTGTATGCGTACCCGTGCTCGTAAGAAGAAAGCAATTCAAGCCGAAGTCGAAACTCCACCTATTGTCACCATGGACAATCGACCAATGATCGAGCTTTTGAAATCATAAGTAGATGGCAACACCAATGCTATTGTCATACCCGAGATTGGAGCCAACAACTTTGAACTCAAATCCGGTTTCATTCAAATGGTCTCTGCTCAACCATTCTTGGGGCGTACACTTGATGATCCTCACGACCATATCAAAAGGTTTATTCAACTCACTAATACGGTCAAGTATAATGGGGTTTAACAAAAAGTAATTCGCTTGCAACTTTTTCCTTTCTCCTTAGAGGGACAAGCCCGACATTGGCTTGATAAGGAACCGCCACAAAATATTCTTACGTGGTCGGATTTAGAGACCAAATTCATCAACTACTTTTTCCCACCCTCACGTACTACCGCTTTTCGGAATGAAATCATTATCTTTGAACAAATGTACGGTGAGACATTTAGTGAATCTTGGGACCGTTTTAAGGAACTTTTAAGAAAGTGTCCACAACATGGTTTTACAAAAGTGCATCAAATTAATACTTTTTACAATGGTTTAAGCATGAATGACCAAGATTCACTAAATAATGCCTCGGGGGTAACATTTTGGTTAAGTCTTCTAATGCCACATGGGATATTATTGAGAATAAGTCTAGAGTGCAAACTAAGAGTGTTCTCATTCATAGACCGATTTTCCTTCGACTCATGACAATCCAGAAAATGTGTATGCCGCTAACGTTAACTTTTCTATGGGAGGCTATCAAGCACGTCCTCAAGGTGACCTCAATTTGCTCAGTTATCGTTCAAACAACTTCCTTTCACCACCCGGTTTTCCTCCTCAAAACCAAAACAACATCAATCGCAACAATAAAAAACAACCTCGAGCTCCAAATCAATATCAAACCCAAAGAAACCCATATCCACCTCAAGGAAACAACCAAGTTTACCAACAACCCGCTTATCAACCACCTGCCTACCATGCTCTTCCTCCAAACCAACCCACCGCATTTAATCACGAGGTTGAAACTTACATGAGGACTAATGATGCGATAGTGCAGAATCTTCAGCGGCAAATCATCAAGTTGAAAGGAGATATGACGAAACAAGGGAATGATCTTCGAGCCGATATGCGAATCTCTTTGAGCAGTCAAACGAATGACTTAAGGGATATGATGGCTAGTTTCTTCCAAAGTAATCAAGCCTCTAGTTCAGGTTCTCTTCCGAGTACCACCGTTGCTAATCCAAGAGGGGAGATGAAAGCAATCACCACCCGAAGTGGCAAAGGTTTAAAGGAACCCGAGATTCCTACACCTACACTGATGATTGTGACAAAGGAAAACGAGTCCCCTTCTCAATTTCCTCCACCTTCTACTTCCACCCCTCCACCACCCAAGGATGTGAGTGAGAATTCTATTCCAAAGCCTTCACCTCAACCCAATATACCTTATCCCTTAAGGTTGAGGAAAGAGAAGTTGAAGAACAAGGATGATATTTAGGTTTCTAACTTTCTTAAAATGTTTAAACAACTAAATTTCAACATCTCCTTTGCTGAGGCTCTCGCTCACATGCTGAAATATGCTAAAATGTTTAAAGATCTTCTCAGTGACAAAGAAAAGCTTCTTGATATCGCTCTGACCCAACTTAATGAGAATTCCTCCGCAGTGCTCTTAAGGAAATTACCAACCAAACTTGGTGATCCGGGTCTCTTTCTCATTCCTTGTAACTTCCCTGGGGTAGAGAATTGTATGGCCCTAGCCGATCTAGGTGCTAGTATAAACTTAATGCCATTAAGTGTTTGGAAACAATTATCTCTACCCGAGCTAGTCCCCACACGAATGACCTTGGAATTAGCTAACCGTACGGTTGCTTATCCAGTGGGGATAGCCGAAGATGTCTTCGTCGGTGTCGACAAATTTACCTTTCTGGCGGATTTTGTTGTCGTTGACTACGAGATGGATCCTCGTGTTCCATTAATCGTTGGACGTCCATTCTTGATGATCGGTCACACTCTCATTGATGTAGCTACAGGCAAATTAATCATGAGAGTTGGTGACGATAAAATCGTCTTCAACATGGGTAAACTTTCTAAGCAACCTTATGAAAACGAGAGCGTTAATTTCATTGACGTAATTGATGAGGCTTGTGAAGAAAATTTCAAAGACGCTTGTAAAAGTGGTTCTTCTTCTCTAACTAGTAGCCGAGACCGTTGCCTCTATTGCTCCATCACTAACTCCATTTGGAGAAAGTGATTTCCTTTTGAAAGAATTTGAAGCAACTTTGGGGGATGTGCACTTACAATATGACGATTCTCCTTTTGAAAGAATTTGAAGCAACTTTGGGGGATGTGCACTTACAATATGAAGAATCATAAGAAAGCAATTGCTTGGAAAATTTCCGATATCCGCGGAATTGATCCGAACTTTTGTACTCATAAAATTCTCATGGAAGATGACTTTAAACCCGCAATCCAAAGCCAAAGAAGGGTTAATCCTAGAATTCATGACGTCATCAAGAAAGAAGTTATCAAACTTCTAGATGCCGGAATGATTTACCCTATTTCGGATTCGCCATGGGTGAGTCCCATCCATTATGTGCCTAAGAAAGGAGGAATAACTGTTGTTCACAATGAAAAGAACGAGTTGATTCCTACTCGACTTGTCATGGGTTGGCGAGTTTGCATAGACTATCACAAGCTTAATGATGCCACTCGTAAGGATCATTTTCCTCTTCCTTTCATGGATCAAATGCTCGAGAGTCTAGAGGGTAATGACTATTATTGCTTCTTAGACGGTTTTTCTGGGTATTTTCAAATCCCCATCGACCCTAAAGACCAAGATAAAACCACATTCACTTGTCCTTATGGAACATTTGCTTACAAAAGAATGCCTTTCGGCTTATGCAATGCTCATGGGACTTTCCAAAGGTGTATGATAGCTATATTCCATGACATGGTTGAAGAAACTATCGAAGTCTTTATGGATGATTTCTCGGTCTATGGTGACTCATTCTCTGCTTGCCTTGCCAATTTAGAACGTATGCTCAAACGGTGTGAAGACACTCGTCTCGTTCTTAATTGGGAAAAATGCCATTTCATGGTAAAAGAAGGTATTTTTCTTGGTCATAAAATCTCCAAAGCCAGTCTTGAAGTTGACCGTGCTAAAGTCGAAGTTATTGCTAAATTACCTCCACCTTCAAGTGTGAAGGGTGTGATAAGTTTCCTTGTTCATGCGGGCTTCTATCGTCGTTTCATTCAAGATTTTTCTAAGATCGCTCGCCCGATGACCCACCTCTTGGAAAAAGATACTCCTTTTATCTTTTCTAAAGAGTGTACTGACTCTTTCAATCTTCTTAAGAATAAATTAACTAAGGCACCGGTCTGTGTTACCCCTAATTGGGAGTTACCTTATAAATTAATGTGTGGTTAGCGATTTTGCAATTGGAGCGGTTTTGGGACAAAGAGTGAACAAACAATTCCAACCAATCCATTATGCTAGCAAGACAATGACGGGGGCTCAATTGTATTATACCACTACCGAAAAAGAGCTTTTAGCTTTAGTGTATGCTTTTGAGAAGTTTCGCCCCTATCTTGTTCTTTCCACCACCATTGTCTATACCGAACACTCCACGTTGAAGTACTTTATAAATAAACAAGATTCCAAGCCCAAACTTCTTCGTTAGGTTTTACTCCTACAAGAATTTAAAATCGAAATTCGTGACAAAAAGGGAGCGGAAAACCTAGCCGCGGATCATCTTAGTAGACTCGAGGATCCTTATCAAGGGGACCTCCCAAATCAAGAGATTAATGACTCTTTTCCCCTTGAGGCCTTGATGTCTATTAACTCCAATCTTGATGAAACCCCATGGTTTGTGGACATTGGAAACTATTTAGCGGGTTAGCGTCCCAACAAAAGAAAAAGTTCTTTAAAAACATTAAGCACTATTTTGGTACGACCCTTACCTTTTCAAACAATGTCCGGATCTTGTCATTCGCCGATGTGTTGATTGGCCGTCAGCACTATTAATCCTTGTTGCTTGCCATAAAGGACCCACCGGTGATCACATTGGTCCTAACTATACCGCGAAGAAAGTGTTCGAATCTGGATTCTATTGGCCCTCCATTTATCATGACGCTCATGAAATGGTTAAACGTTGTGATGCTTTCCAAAGACAAGGTAAGATCACACATGTGACAATCCGTCAATTTATGATTGATATTTTTATTCTCAATATTTAAGTGAAAACATTATTTTAATGTTATAATATGAACTCACTTATTTTTGGGAAGAAATTTGGATTTACATCTTGAAATAGCATCGACTACGTCTAAACCGGAGGATTCTATGTTACGTGCTTACGTTTACATACACCGTCTTTGGTGACAGTCCGACATTTCAGGAAATAAATTTATCCGTGAATATTATTTTGGGATTTTAATTATGAGTTGGTTCATAAACTCACTAATTTACGAGAAGAGATTAGGACTTACGCGAATAATTTAGCGTCTTTTACGATTAAACCGGAAACCCTAGGTTTACGTATTTACGTTTTTGTGCTCCGTTTTTTATGAGACAATTTTTGTTAGAATTGTTTTGTGCCGTAGATTCATAATTTATAAAAACGTTTTTTGTAAATCGACCCGAGGGCACGTAAATCGAGGAAACTAAAATCGAAGAGTACCCGTAAATTAGTGGAGATGAGACAAGTGGGACACTTGTCCCATCCCCACTATGGGTGGCAAGACTAGTTAATAACATAACCTTGGTGGCAAGCTTACAACAACCTAAGGACACTTGTCCTCCACAACTAGCAAACCACTAACACAAAAAAAAACCATCTAACACTCTTATCTTCACATACATGCAAACTACCTAGAAAACTTTCCATCTCTCCCTTTTCTCTCTCTATGAACGTCCATAACCATCACCAAATCACCATATTCATCAAAATTTAACCACAAACATAAGATATAATCAACATATGTTGATAACTACACAAAAAGATGATGATTGGAGGTGATTCCAACTTGTGAAAAGAAGTTTTCTTGGAGTTCTAGGGCTAAGATTGGAGCTTAGATTAATGGGTTCATGCATGGCTAAATCTAGGATGGATCTATGAATATGAAGGTTCAACAAGGATGACCTAATTGGTGTAATCATCTCTTTGATTCTTCACTAAGATTAAAGGTCTCCATCATTTGGTTGGTATAAAGATTGTTCTCCTCATCCTCTTGTTATTTTTGATTATGTAATCTTGTATTTCTTTTACTTATGTATATGTATATGATGATGAATGATGATTAAAAATATTGTGTGGGGATTTGGTGTTGATAAACATGCTTAAAAATATGAAAAACTATAAGAAACAAGGCTAAAATCTTTTTTAGATTGTTGGCTGTATAAAACAGTAAAGAAGCACATATTAGACTGATAAAATGGCAAAGTAGAAGCAATATACAGTAAGTAATATGTCTTGTACACATGTGAGAGTTGGCCATGCAATGGAAGCATTGTAATGAGTGAGATATGATCAAAACAAGTTTAAAGTACAAATCTGAGTTCACTGTTTTCGACGATTTTTAGAAAATACTTAGAGGCTGATTCAACAGTAGCTATAGAAGAGTTAAATGGAGCACATATCATGTAGTTTATGTAATAAATATTTGAGCTTCTATCTCCATATAGAACTCTAGATATGGCAGTTTTGGTGAACATGAAAATAAAAATCAGATTTTGGAAATTAAAGTATAATAGTATTATATAAGCACTCAAATAAAAATAGTATAAAATGTGAATTAAAACCTACTAACTCATATAATACATTTATATAAATATGTATAAGGATAAATAAATGATCATTTTATAAAAATGGTAGTTTGATAAGTTTGATAAGTTTTATAAGTTATAAAACTATAAACATGATTTTTACGACTTTTTCGGCTATTACCGTAAAATTAACGTTTTTGTTAAATAAAACTTAGACGGTTGGACCCGTCTAATGTAAACTTTTATAAACTCATATACTGATATATAAACATATATAACAAGTAAAAACCGATAAAACCCGAACTATATAACATACGGACATTAACGGGCTAAGTTAACGTTATTGGACTAATAATACAACAAAATGGGCTAAAACACTTATAAACTTATTTATTGGACTTAACCCATTTGGGCCCAACATGTAAAGTGTAAATACTGATAATACAAGTATAAAATGGAATAATACAAGTTAATGGACTTATAATAGGCTTATTGGACCTAAAAACACGTAAATAGGTAAAACTAGTAAACTAGTAAGAAGTTACCAAAACGTAAACACTAAAATGAGTAAGAGAGAATATGTAAACCCACTTGATCATCATATATATAAAATCATCATATGTATACATAATTGTTATTTTTATAAAGTCATTGGACAAGAGTCTAGGACGAGTATTATTTGTCTAGGTTTCCGTGATTGAAGCACGTACCGTACGTCTGAATTGCCGATAACCCGCCTTCCCACATCAACGTGAGTTCATAGCCTCGCACTCTTTTAAATGTTTTTATGAAATGTTTTATAAACCCGCGAGGGAGATAACATGTTATTTTTATAAAATAGGACACCATTTGTCCCGATTGCTTGTTTATTGATTTGGACCCGAATGATTGTATGACCCTATGAATGATTAAAGGACCCGATAGATGAAATAAAATGGATTATTATAGTTAGGTGATGAGATGGCATTTATACATGATCTCATCGTTCTTTTCGGGCTTTAAATGCATAAAAATGTCATAAAATACCATATATATGCTTGTGTTTGTTTACTTGTGTATTTTAGGTATGGATATCGTGAAAAAGATAAAAGATCACAAGTTACAAGGAAAAACGGACACGAGAAACGAAGCCGTACAAAGAACCGGGCCCTAATCATGGAATTCTCAACAAATACCCTTGAAGACTTGAAAACAAACAAGATTGATCCTCATTTATTGAAGAAATGACACTTAAAACCCTTGTATATTCATAATTACAAGTTTGGTCCCTTAAGTTTGTCAAAATTACACAAAAGGTCCCTCAACTTTTAAGAAATGGCAAGATTAGTCCTTCAACAATTTCAACTTGTCAATTATGGTCCCTCATCAAGCCAAAGATACATTGAAGACCTTTGAAGATAAAAAATGTCCAAGATCAGCCCTTGAAATATGCAAAAGTTCCAAAATTAACCCTTGAAACACTTTTTGGAAAGTTTGTGCCAAAAATGACAAGTTGTGAAACGTTGATACAAAGGAAATGGGCGCTGATAGAAGTTTACTTACAAGTGAGAAAAGAAAAGAAACACAAGGGCCAAAGTTGTTAACTTGAAACATTCAAACCCAAAAATGTGCCAAACAACTTTCACTCCCCCTAATATTGGATCAAAAGGTTTACTATTCACCCCAAGAACCCAGTTACCACTTCACTTAAAACAAAGAGTAAAAACAAATTACCCAGGCACATGCTTGATTCACATGCCCAGAAACCTATCCCACACCAAAAACCCTCATCTCCACTCACCAAAGGGGTCCCACCCATTCACCCGTCCACCTATCACATCACACCCTCCTCTCCAAGTCATCCTATGTGGCAAAATCAACAGCTAAGGATCCTTGCTTCATTCCAAAGCTAAAATGAACAGCCAAGATCAATTTGGACAGCACATTCCATCAAAACGTCTAGAAGACTCAAGGGCATAATAGGGAATTCAGTTCTAGGGTTTGTGAATAGTGTTTAGCCAGGCATTTGCCTATAAAAGGAGACCTCAACATGTGAGAGTCCCTTTGTTCCAGTTTTAGGCTATCAATCTTTGTAATTCCTTTTTAAGTTAAATAAAATTTGAATTTCTGAATTTTGAAGTCTCTTTTTGATTTAATTAAAAGTTTGGTGTTTGAGTAGCCTAATTCTGAGTTCCATTTGATTGTTAAGGCCTACCTTAATCTTGTGGTTAAGGCACGTCTTGTTTCATAAGGTTTTTAAGGTTTGAATACCTTGAAATCTTAGGTTCTGTTTTGGCTATTTTGTGTACTAACCCTTGGCCATTTGCTATAAGCTCTTACAAGCTTGTTGACACCAAGCTTGTGAAGGGATTAGAGCCCTTGGTTGAGTTGTTTGCTGCTTGTGTTGAAGATATAAAGTCCTTGAGGTTCTACTTTGAACCATCAACCAAGGCAGTTTGCATCATCTTCATTGAAGTACCTTGGTCTTGTTCTAGTTGTTAAACAAGGTCCAAGGAGCATAGCTGGCCTTCCTAGGATGTTGTGGAAGGCAGGTATACTCCCTTGATTAAGATTCCTCTCAAAAGTTCATGTTTATGACTGTTTTTGATTTGGTGCTTGATTTTGAGTATTTGTGTTTGAGCTGGTGATTTTTGAGTTTGATTGTGTTAGTTGCTATTGTTTAAGTGTTTTTGATCATTAAAATTAGTAGGTTATTAGTTAAAATCACAAGTTTCTTTGTTAAGTGGTAGATTAAGGAGTGTCTGGGTCTACTGCATACTTTGGATTTGTGGTTTGCTAAGTGCTTGTGTTGTGGTAGCAAGTGTTGGTATCTGTTATTTAGGTGCTAGTGTTCATCTGTTTGCAGGTTTGAAGGTTTGAAACACATAGATTCCTAATTTGGGTATAAAATCTTGAAAACTTGGTAAAATTGGCTAGGATTTTGAGGACACCTAGATCTAAGCATAGGCTAGGGCTAACAAGTGCTAAATCATAGTTAATCACACCAGGGAAGAAGGATTTGAGGCTTGAAATTGGATCAAGTGTCAAGTATATCAGCAAGACTTGTCTGCATATTGTTCATTGTTCATCAGAAACATTTTGTGCTTTGATCTTGTTGATTACTTTGATTCAGTGTTTGATTCTTGTTGATTTATGTTTGTTCTTAGTTTATATATCCTGTGTATGCATCTGGTTAAGTTTGGTTGGCTTATTGTGGCTAAATCTGCTTATTAAGTGCTTAACTGCTTATTTGCATATCTGGAGCATATCTGGTAACTGTTTGGCTTATTGTGGCTTATTGTGTGAACCATTTTGTGATTTTATTGTTGCTATTGACTCCTTGTGATTCACTGATCACAAGGGTGCCTTTGTTTCCAATTGAATCAAACCAGAACTCTCAAATAAGCTTAGTCAAATAGTCAAAGCAGTGGGAACTCCTTTCCCCTGCTGGTTGCCACTGATAGTGTAAATCTGGTGTCAGCTTATCAATAAGCTATAATAGCTTATTCCAACCTGCAACAACTTTGTTTTTGTAATAGGTGCTCATATTTTGACCCATTTGTTCATACTGGAGCATTTGGGTGGTTGACTTTAAGGTTTGACTAGAATACCAACTCCTTTGACTTTTACATAAGCTCTTTTGTGCTTATTCTGGCTTATTGGTTGTGCTTATTGGATTTTTGTTGATTGATATTGCTTATTGAGTCCATTTGAAAGCTTTTGCAAGTTGAATCAAGTCCTGAGGTGCATTATTTCTCAAAAACGACTATTTTGTCGTTTTGTGGATTTTTGCTTTTCTATTTTCTGGCTAATTGAGTGAGCTTTTTGGAAATTTCTTTTGACAGATCTCTTAAGCATCCTAAAAGAGGGTTGTGTGTCAAATTAGAGCTTATGGCATTAGCTTATGGCTTAATGGGCTGAAAAGCCCAATAAGAATAAGCTTTGTGTTCAATAAGCTGTGATAAGCTCACATTCAGCTTTTGGACCTTTAGAGTTTTGTTCTTAGAATTGAATTTTAAGTCAGATAGGGCTTTTCCAAGTCAATTGGGCCAAGTTTGACTTTTTGGGCCCAAAAGCCCATTTGTGTTGACTGATTTTGGATTTGGCCCATTTGAGGGCCCATTAGGGGTATTTTGGTAATTTCACTTTGATTTTCTGATTATTTAGGTTAAAATAAACTAGTTTGCAAGTTTTTAGAATTTATTATAATTTTTGGATTTTTAATATTATTTTATTATTATTTTAATATTATTTTTCAAATTTCACATTTTCCAACTTTTTACATTTTTCTTAGGTTAATTAAATTAAAATAGGAATTTAGCAACTTTTAGAATAATTTTATCACTTATAGATTAATTTTTATAATTATTTTAAGTTTTAATAGTTTTTAAATCATTTTAAATAGTTTTTATTAGTTTTAAAATTTCTAAAAATAGTTTTTAATCTTTTTAGGTCATTTTAGAGGTTTACCACTTAAAAAATCTTTATTTGGGCTTTTTGATAATTTGTTTGATTTTTAGGGCTTTAATTAGCATTTAAAAATTGAATATTTAATTATTTAAAAGGTTTGAAAAAAGTTTTGATCATTGGTTAACTCTTAGTTTATTATTTTTGATTTTTGGTAAATTTTTGGTAATTTTTAGAATTTATTTTTAATTTTGTGGTTTTTAAGGTTCTACGTTTTAACTTTCTAATAGTGATTTTTCTTGGTAATTTTTATTTTTTTCGTCTTCGTCATCTTCTTTTCTAATCCCCTTCTACACCAAATATTAATCTCAAACCTTGTACATCTTAGTCACACACATATACCTCCTTGGGAAACGAACTTTCACACCATCAAGGGTCATTAGTGTTGATTTTCCTAAATCATCACTCGATACTTTCCCTATTTACGCTCTTTTCCTAAAGAGTAGTAAAACTCTACAATCACTTTGCGGCGCTGCCGGGGAGGTGTTTCGTGATTAATTTGCATTATTGTTTTTAATATTAACCAAAATAGTATTTGTATTAGTAGAACTCTACTAATACGTATTATCGGTTTTCTTGGTTTTTCTTGTACAAATATTATTACTATATTGTATTAAGTATCACAATAAATTCACAATATCTCCAAAAGTGTGAAAATACAACCTAATTGGGATTTCATCACTCAATTATTGTATTTGAATCTCAAACAAAAAGAAGAAGTCAAAAATAGATAAATACTTTCGTGAAGCTCGAATTTGAAAAATACAAACTATAAGGTGGGTATAGGCGGGTATTATAAAATATACCCTAAGGAAAAAGGCTCTTAAGTGCTTCGCGCCGCCTCGTTTCCCCGCTTGCTTGTGAGTATTTTGAGATTGAAGGCTAATCGAGGGTTTTGCCGCCCAAAGTATTATTACGTATAATATATTTGCTTGGTTTCTTTGTGATTAAACCCTCTTGAACAATTTGGTTTTCACCAAAGTTCTAAAAGTCATTCGAAGGCGTTCACTCCACGTGATCGTTTTCATTCCTTTGAGGCTTCTTTAATCAAGAGTTTGATTCGAGGAGAGATTTTGTAGATTGTTGTCTACGAAGATACACCAAAATCCAAAAAAATTAAATATCATCAAAAACACAAAAAATTGAAAATTCACAAAACACCCAAAAAGAATCTTCTTTGCTCACCTCCCATTCTTCGTGAAGTTTATGATCACTCGTAATCAAGCAAAACGAGCTCGTAAACGACTTCAAAAGCAAGCCAATCAAGAGACGTTGATTGTTGAAGAACCTCCAATTGTTGAACCTATTGTAGAACAAGAAGTCGTCATGGCTAATCGTACTATGATGGAGTTGCTACAAGCACCCACCGAGGGTTTTGGAGAGGCTATTGTAATTCCCGCCATCCTTGCGGAGAATTTTGAAATTAAGACGGGTTTAATGTCGATGTCGCAAGCAAATAAGTTTAGAGGTCACGAGAAAGACAACCCGCATTACCATATTAGGAATTTTAACCGTCTCACCGCCACTAGCAAGTTTAAGGATGTTCCACATGACGCCATTAAGATGATGTTGTTTCCATACTCGTTGGATGGACCCGCAAAAATTTGGCTTGAGAAAGAACCGCCAAATTCGATTTTGACATGGGCCGATCTCGTTTCTAAGTTTGTGAACAAGTTTTTTCCACCATCTAAAACAACACACTTGAAAAATGAGATTTCACGATTTGTGCAAAGAAATAATGAAAGTTTTTCAATGGCATGGGAACGCTTTAAAGAAATGTTACATGAATGTCCACACCATGATTTTACGGAATTGCATCAAGTGGATACTTTTTATAATGGGCTTAATGATCATGAACGAGATTATTTGAACGCCGCCGCGGGTGGTAATTTTTTTTGCAAGACGACAAATGAGGCTTTACAAATCATTGAAAAGAATCTAAGGTTTATAACCCTTGTAACACACTGAGTGTTGCCAATATGGGTTCGTCTTCTTCGTCACAATCGTCTCGTAGCATTAACGCCTTACATGATGAAGCTAATGAGGAAAATCGGTTTTTTGATAGATTTGCTAATCTTATGTCCCATTGGAAGGCTCAAGAAGCTTCCAATTCCGCTTCGGTTAAAGCGGTTGCTAAGAGTTGTTTATCTTGTGGGGGAGCTCATGATCTTTCCGAGTGCATTACCGCGGATGGTAACACTTCGAGTACTTATGTAGCAACGGGAACTTACAACCAAAACGGTCAAGGTTCCCGCCAAAATCAAGCTCCACCAAACCAAAATGTTAACAATTATCGAAACAACAACCAAGGTAATTACCAAGGCAATTCACGCAATTACAACAAGGGGAATTATCAAAATGGGAATGGACATATTTCTAATCAAAACCAAAACCGTGATTTTCAAAACACTACACAAGGTTTTCAAAATGCTCACACTAAAAATTTGCAAGGAGAAATTTTGGATTATGCAAAAGCAAATGATGCTAAGTTTGAGAACATGCAACGTGAGATGATTAGCTTAAGATCCGAGTTGAAAAACGAGCTTAAAAATGAACTTGCTAATGAACTTAAATCTCATGAAAACAAAATGGAAGGAAATGTCCAACGTCTTCAACAAAATCAACAAAAGATGGAATTAGGACAACATGAGATTAAGCAAGAGTTATTAAAAGCGGATGCTAGGCAATCAAAATTTGAGGACCGAATGGCTAAGATGTTTGAAGCAATCATGTGTAAACCCTCTTCCTCGGGTGGTCTTCCTAGTGATACCATTAACAACCCGAGGGGAGAAATGAAGGTTATTACTACACGAAGTGGTAAAACTTTCAAGGAACCAATCTCTCGTCCAAGTACTTCTACGGAGAAGAAAATCGAGAAAGAACCCGAGGTGATGGTCGAAAAGGAGCACATTACAATCCCACGAAGTACCGCTCATACTACACCTACGGTTGAACCAATACCAATTGTGGAACCCGAGTTTCCAAGGCCGTTGCCTAATGACCAACCCACACCACCTTTACCTTACCCTTCGAGACGAAACAAAGAGAAAGCACAAGAACGGAACAATTATCAATTTGAACTATTTATGAAAATGTTTCGTGATATGCATTTTAACATAAGTTTTGCCGACACTCTTATCATGATGCCTCGATTCGCCGCAAACTTCATAAGTATGCTTAACAACAAAGAGAAGTTACAACAATCGTCTAGTTGTTCATCGGTTTTTCTTAGCCGCATACCACAAAAAGTCGGTGATCCCGGTAAATTTTTGATTCCGTGTGCCATTCAAGATATGGAGGAATGCTACGCCTTGGCCGATCTTGGTGCTAGTATTAATTTAATGCCTCTTGAGATTTTCAAATCACTTTCACTTCCGGCTCTTACTCCTTCGAACATGTCTATCGAGATGGCCGATCATTCTACGATTTTAGCATGTGGAGTAGCCGAGGACGTTTTCATTAAAGTCGGAAAGTTTTACTATCCCGTTGACTTTATCGTTGTAGACATTCCTATCGATCGAAAAGTTCCTCTCATTTTGGGTCGTTCATTTTTGGATACATCAAGAGCACTTATCGATGTTCATGCTCAAAAAATCACCCTTCGTTTCAATGAGGAAGAACTTGTCATCAATGCAACACAAAACTCCAATCTTTCCCATGTCTATTCTATTGCAACTTTAAATCATGGTGATTTAACCAATGTCGTTTGCAAAGAATTTTCACCAAGAGTTTTAGGAAATGTCACCAAAAACAATTTACCATTTCCTCCGCCGGTGGAGGTTATGAGTGTAAAGCCTACTAAGAAGAAACCGTCAATACTTGAATCGAAAAATCCTTTGCCTCACCTCGAACATTCATTCTTGAAAAGTGTTGATAAGTTGCCGGTTTCTACGGAAGATCTTTCGGATGATGAATATGTAGACCCCAATGGGGAGGTTTTCTTCGTCGATAAACGTTTTGAGAACTTGCCACCACCAAAACCAAAACGGTTTACAAATGTGAGAATTTTTAGTGTGACTAACATCGTCTTAGAAACACCAAACATTTTCGACATAATCAAAAAGGGTTTTCTTAAAGAGAGTTTAAAAGATAAAAAGGAAAAGATTTTAAATGTGATTTAATTGATTTTTCTACAAATCTAACTCCGTCATCACCACGTGTTTTGAGTGCTACAAGCTCGTCTACTCCTTTTGACGATGCTTTGTGTGGTTTTAGTATGGGGGAATCCCCTTATGTTCCCTCATCCTTGTCCACCGAGGACGAGATATTCGATCCCGGAATTTCATGTAAAGGGAAATCTCGGTCTTCCACCGATGCAATAAATAGAAATTATTTCTATTTGCTTGGTGCGAGTCTACCTCGAGTAGCTCGAAAGTTTGTCTTACCAATTGTCCCACCCTTTTACTTCTCATCTATTTTCTTCAAACTCTTTGAGTTTATGGCACATGTTGAAGTGGCGTTGAATTGTTTTTCCAATGAAAACGAGAACGCCATCTTCGACCCCAGTATTTTGCATCATTTAAGGACTTAGTCCTTAATACCGGTTGCTTTTTGGGCCTTGTTTATCATGTAAGCCCCACCAAAAATTGACCATACCATGATTTTCCCTAAATGTTCACATTTTGAGGGGATCGAGTCGAGCTCATGACTCGATAATCAAAAATGAGGTGCCTCGTGGGGGAGATCCCATGCTTATCTTTTATGCTCACTATTCACTAATAAGGGGACTTGTACCCTTTCAACTCGTTGTCTCGTGGTTGTTTGTGATTGTGTTATCTAGATCCTCATCATTATCTACGATTGAAGACTCTCGTGTTCGTTTACGTGAGCCTCCATAGTTCATTTGAAGAAGTTTTTCACGATTCCATGACATATCCTTTATTGTTCTAACAATTATCTTTTAGCATACTTAATAAACGACTTTAGATATATTGTTGATCACCCTTTCCATACTAGATCCTAAGCATTCGACTCTTCGTCTCTAGTATGGGGGTGTTCCACCTTTAGACTCGAAACATTGAGGACAATGTTTACTTTTAGTATGGGGGGTGAATAGGTACTTGCTTTGCTACGCCCTCACGCTTTCCAACTTTCAATGTTTTGTTTTGCTAATAAGGCTAAAAATGGCCAAATTTTAAAAAATTTCTTAGTTTTCATAAGTGTTTTTAAGACACGAATGTATATTTTCCGATGGGTAGAATAAGAGTTAATTTTTGACTTGATGGGCATTTGGAGCCATTTACATTCCTTAACCCGCTCAATTCAAGTTGTGCTAGACTTTTATATAGGGAGCTTTAAAACACGAAAGTCTTAACTCTTTCGGGTTAAGAACAAGAACTTTTAAAAAAGTTCCTATAATTGATTCTAGAAAGTTACTTATCAAGGGAACTTTAAAACGCATTCTCTAAACTTGAAAAAGTCCAAGAAAGTGCAAGATCCTATAGGTGGCTTGAAAACCCAAAACTTTGATTTGATATAGTCTTAATGAAAGCTAATCCAAATTTGGCTTAATTTTGACTTGCATGGCTAAGTATTCACGAGTCTCTTTAATTAGAGGTCTTTATATAGTGAAGAACGAGAAATGATAGAGTTACACAAGTGATCATGCTAAACGTAGAACATGAAAGTGTTCTTTCAAAAACTCATATGTTTTTAATTGTGGCTTTTTCTTCCCATAAGATCAATGCATTAGGAATAAATCATAATTGCAATAAGTAAGGTCGTACGATTTGAAAGGTTACTTAGCCTCTAGCGCAAGATCGTTTAAAAGTTGCTCGGGGTTGAATAGAGTTCATAGCCAAGGCATAACTTATTGAAGCGGGACGCGAAGATTGGCGATTATCCAAAAAGGCCCTAACAAGGCATGAGGAGCTCTATTTTTGCTAAAGAACCAAAGATGATGTGAAGTATCATTATTCCTAAATCAATATGAAGGATCGAGACACACGACGAAAAAGCAATTACTCCCCTAAAGATCATGGAGAAAGTCTATCCAAAAAGATCCTAACAAGGTATGAGGATAAATATATCCAAGTCCGAAAAGGAGGCGGATCGTTGTATATCAAAATCCAAAGTAAAGATTGAATAAAAATGATGAAATCGTGGTCCAATATGAAGAATCTTTCAAAAACGTCAAGTGAAGAAATTCCAAATATATGAAGAGAAGACCATAATTTCAAGAACGTCTTCCAAAGATTTGAAGTATGAAGTACATGCCGAATATCGGTCCGAGAAAGGTCTCAAATCGTGAAACGAGTTATGCCAAGATATGAACTTAAGGAGATACACGAGAAGCCGTTTTAAAAGATTTTGTCCTTCGGCTAACTATTGATCAAATCGTGCTACTTTGCTTTCGGACTAATAACTACTCAAATAAGTCAATGTGAATCACTTGTGATCCATGACAAATAGATAAAAAATGCTAGTAACCCATTTCCTTTTATAATAACTAGGATTGCGGGGAGAAAAAGTATTACACAATTTGGACGTATGAGTAGTGTTAGTATTGTGACTTGTACCAACAATGATCTCGTTTGCACTTAGCATGGAATGTATGACAATCAAGGATGACGAAGTTTACTCTAAGGGACATTTACTTGTTTCTATTCTTTGACCCTAAAAGTCACTTTTCGTGATGAAAATCATATGTTATGTCTTTACACATCTTCGTAGTATGTTGAAAGTCCTTTTACTCTTCAATAAAGGTTAATAAAATTGAACTTTGGTGATGCTTAGATACTTTATTCTAGCATTGCGTGAGGGCACGGCAATGGCTTAGTATGGGGGAGTGATGAGATGGCATTTATACATGATCTCATCGTTTTTTCGCGCTTTAAATGCATAAAAATGTCATAAAATACCATATATATGCTTGTGTTTGTTTACTTGTGTATTTTAGGTATGGATATCGTGAAAAAGACAAAAGATCACAAGTTACAAGGAAAAACGGACACGAGAAACGAAGCCGTACAAAGAACCGGGCCCTAATCATGGAATTCTCAACAAATACCCTTGAAAACTTGAAAACAAACAAGATTGATCCTCATTCATTGAAGAAATGACACTTAAAACCCTTGTATATTCATAATTACAAGTTTGGTCCCTTAAGTTTGTCAAAATTACACAAAAGGTCCCTCAACTTTGAAGAAATGGCAAGATTAGTCCCTCAACAATTTCAAATTGTCAATTATGGTCCCTCATCAAGCCAAAGATACATTGAAGACCTTTGAAGATCAAAAATGTCCAAGATCAGCCCTTGAAATATGCAAAAGTTCCAAAATTAACCCTTGAAACACTTTTTGGAAAGTTTGTGCCAAAAATGACAAGTTGTGAAACGTTGATACAAAGGAAATGGGCGCTGATAGAAGTTTACTTACAAGTGACAAAAGAAAAGAAACACAAGGGCCAAAGTTGTTAACTTGAAACATTCAAACCCAAAAATGCGCCAAACAACTTTCACTCCCCCTAATATCTGATCAAAAGGTTTACTATTCACCCCAAGAATCCAGTTACCACTTCACTTAAAACAAAGGGTAAAAACAAATTACCCAGGCACATGCTTGATTCACATGCCCAGAAACCTATCCTACACCAAAAACCCTCATCTCCACTCACCAAAGGGGTCCCACCCATTCACCCGTCCACCTATCACATCACACCCTCCTCTCCAAGTCATCCTATGTGGCAAAATCAACAGCTAAGGATCCTTGCTTCATTCCAAAGCTAAAATGAACAGCCAAGATCAATTTGGACAGCACATTCCATCAAAACGTCTAGAAGACTCAAGGGTATAATAGGGAATTCAGTTCTAGGGTTTGTGAATAGTGTTTAGCCTGGCATTTGCCTATAAAAGGAGACCTCAACATGTGAGAGTCCCTTTGTTCCAGTTTTAGGCTATCAATCTTTGTAATTCCTTTTTAAGTTAAATAAAATTTGAATTTATGAATTTTGAAATCTCTTCTTGATTTAATTAAAAGTTTGGTGTTTGAGTAGCCTAATTCTGAGTTCCATTTGATTGTTAAGGCCTACCTTAATCTTGTGGTTAAGGCACGTCTTGTTTCATAAGGTTTTTAAGGTTTGAATACCTTGAAATCTTAGGTTCTGTTTTGGCTATTTTGTGTACTAACCCTTGGCCATTTGCTATAAGCTCTTACAAGCTTGTTGACACCAAGCTTGTGAAGGGATTAGAGCCCTTGGTTGAGTTGTTTGCTGCTTGTGTTGAAGATATAAAGTCCTTGAGGTTCTACTTTGAACCATCAACCAAGGCAGTTTGCATCATCTTCATTGAAGTACCTTGGTCTTGTTCTAGTTGTTAAACAAGGTCCAAGGAGCATAGCTGGCCTTCCTAGGATGTTGTGGAAGGCAGGTATACTCCCTTGATTAAGATTCCTCTCAAAAGTTCATGTTTATGACTGTTTTTGATTTGGTGCTTGATTTTGAGTATTTGTGTTTGAGCTGGTGATTTTTGAGTTTGATTGTGTTAGTTGCTATTGTTTAAGTGTTTTTGATCATTAAAATTAGTAGGTTATTAGTTAAAATCACAAGTTTCTTTGTTAAGTGGTAGATTAAGGAGTGTCTGGGTCTACTGCATACTTTGGATTTGTGGTTTGCTAAGTGCTTGTGTTGTGGTAGCAAGTGTTGGTATCTGTTATTTAGGTGCTAGTGTTCATCTGTTTGCAGGTTTGAAGGTTTGAAACACATAGATTCCTAATTTGGGTATAAAATCTTGAAAACTTGGTAAAATTGGCTAGGATTTTGAGGACACCTAGATCTAAGCATAGGCTAGGGCTAACAAGTGCTAAATCATAGTTAATCACACCAGGGAAGAAGGATTTGAGGCTTGAAATTGGATCAAGTGTCAAGTATATCAGCAAAACTTGTCTGCATATTGTTCATTGTTCATCAGAAACATTTTGTGCTTTGATCTTGTTGATTACTTTGATTCAGTGTTTGATTCTTTTTGATTTGTGTTTGTTCTTAGTTTATATAGCTTGTGTATGCATCTGGTTATGTTTGGTTGCCTTATTGTTGCTAAATCTGCTTATTAAGTGCTTAACTGCTTATTTGCATATCTGGAGCATATCTGTTAACTGTTTGGCTTATTGTGGCTTATTGTGTGAACCATTTTGTGATTTTATTGTTGCTATTGACTCCTTGTGATTCACTGATCACAAGGGTGCCTTTGTTTCCAATTGAATCAAACCAGAACTCTCAAATAAGCTTGGTCAAATAGTCAAAGCAGTGGGAACTCCTTTCCCCTGCTGGTTGCCACTGATAGTGTAAATCTGGTGTCAGCTTATCAATAAGCTATAATAGCTTATTCCAACCTGCAACAACTTTGTTTTTGTAATAGGTGCTCATATTTTGACCCATTTGTTCATACTGGAGCATTTGGGTGGTTGACTTTAAGGTTTGACTAGAAAACCAACTCCTTTGACTTTTACATAAGCTCTTTTGTGCTTATTCTGGCTTATTGGTTGTGCTTATTGGATTTTTGTTGATTGATATTGCTTATTGAGTCCATTTGAAAGCTTTTGCAAGTTGAATAAAGTCCTGAGGTGCATTATTTCTCAAAAACGACTATTTTGTCGTTTTGTGGATTTTTGCTTTTCTATTTTCTGGCTTATTGAGTGAGCTTTTTGGAAATTTCTTTTGACAGATCTCTTAAGCATCCTAAAAGAGGGTTGTGTGTCAAATTAGAGCTTATGGCATTAGCTTATGGCTTAATGGGCTGAAAAGCCCAATAAGAATAAGCTTTGTGTTCAATAAGCTGTGATAAGCTCACATTCAGCTTTTGGACCTTTAGAGTTTTGCTCTTAGAATTGAATTTTAAGTCAGATAGGGCTTTTCCAAGTCAATTGGGCCAAGTTTGACTTTTTGGGCCCAAAAGCCCATTTGTGTTGACTGGTTTTGGATTTGGCCCATTTGAGGGCCCATTAGGGGTATTTTGGTAATTTCACTTTGATTTTCTGATTATTTAGGTTAAAATAAACTAGTTTGCAAGTTTTTAGAATTTTTTATAATTTGGATTTTTTATATTATTTTATTATTATTTTAATATTATTTTTCAAATTTCACATTTTCCAACTTTTTACATTTTTTTAGGTTAATTACATTAAAATAGGAATTTAGCAACTTTTAGAATAATTTTATCACTTATAGATTAATTTTTATAATTATTTTAAGTTTTAATAATTTTTAAATCATTTTAAATAGTTTTTATTAGTTTTAAAATTTCTAAAAATAGTTTTTAATCTTTTTAGGTCATTTTAGAGGTTTACCACTTGAAAAATCCTTATTTGGGCTTTTTGATAATTTGTTTGATTTTTAGGGCTTTAATTAGCATTTAAAAATTGAATATTTAATTATTTAAAATGTTTGAAAAAAGTTTTGATCATTGGTTAACTCTTAGTTTATTATTTTTGATTTTTGGTGAATTTTTGGTAATTTTTAGAATTTATTTTTAATTTTGTGGTTTTTAAGGTTATACGTTTTAACTTTCTAATAGTGATTTTTCTTGGTAATTTTTATTTTTTTCGTCTTCGTCATCTTCTTTTCTAATCCCCTTCTACACCAAATATTAATCTCAAACCTTGTACATCTTAGTCACACACATATACCTCCTTGGGAAACGAACTTTCACACCATCAAGGGTCATTAGTGTTGATTTTCCAAAATCATCACTCGATACTTTCCCTATTTACGCTCTTTTCCTAAAGAGTAGTAAAACTCTACAATCACTAGGTTATGTCACTAAAAGTCCCATTAGCATGAATTGTGAACTATCGGGATTTGGTAGACGCTTATGCATATAATACTACTATTTGGGGACGATCACCCCAGTTCGCGCCTTGACGGTTGATCCCCGTCCTGCCACATTGATTGGTAAGCGAATTTATGTATGAGAAGATTTCCATAGCGTGACCTTTGTGACGACACGCTAATTTAGATGGGAAAATTGAGTTTCGGGCTAGCTACCCGTTGTTTGATTTAGTAATGTAACAATGTCATGCGGCTTATAATAATCCAGTTAACGAAATACTACTATACGCACCGAATTACGATGTATTGCCTGACTAGCAATACGGGGTCATACTATTGATATTATGTTCGTGTTTTGGTTTTATATAACCATATTCATATAACGTTTTTATTTTATCTATACAACGTTATCAAACGTATTGTATGATGTTTTTACGACATTGGCTCGTATAATGATTTTTAAGGCAAATGCCTATATTATAATTTTCGATAAGGATTTGTATAAAAATGACTTTGGCTATTTTAGGGCCTATTACAATGATTTGTACAAAATGATTTTTGGTAGTAATTTTATACCGATGTTATATTGATGGATTTTATTAAACTCTTTGAATTCACTCGGCGTTATCGCTGACCTTTTCTTTTAACATGTTTTATCTCCGGTACTTGAAGGTAATTCTCAGGAAGACGACAAGAATTCATGGCCCGCACTTAAATAACAATTTCCATTCAAATCTTTGTAAAATTGTATGAAATGATTATGACTTGGGACCTATGTAAATTTGATATTTATGAATGGAAATGCTTTTATTATTAAACGACGCGATTTTTATGCGTTGTCTATGATGTGAGTAATGTGCTATCCTGTAACACCAACGAGTCTTCCGCTGTATTGAATTGTGTAAATTTGGGGGTGTTACAGTTTGGTACCAGAGCTCTCGTTATAGAGAACGAAAGATTTTTAAAACCAAGGTTTTGAATAAAACATTTCAAAACCTATTAACTAAAAACATTTTTCACAAAATGTCTAAAAATCTTTTGACTATAACGGTGCCGAAGAATTCCCGAGTTATCGACAAGGCCAGACTGAGAAGTGTTATTTTAATATATATATAACCTGGATTATATATATGATGTAATTTTATTACATGATTGTTTGCTGATTATTTTGATATTTATACGAGGTATTTATACGACGTAGATTGTCACAAGGAACCCTAAATCCCCTAGTAAATTAATCGAAGCTATTCTCGTAGGAATTCTAGCTATCCTAGATCTAAACCAAGTTGTGGATTTTATGATCCCAACAAATGGTTGATAATCGTAGAAATGTGGATATTAGTTGATTGTGATATTGAAAAAGAATTGGCGAGATTAAATCTGATATCGATGTCATGACGATCTTTCCTTATAGAGTGTAGTTTGACAAAACATTACCACCTAGAAAGATGTCATATGATTCGTTATCATCCAATTATTAAATTGAAATCGAAAAGGTGAATGTTGCACTTGAGGCTGTTATTGGAACCATTACCCAAAAGCCACATGCCACTAGTACCTTTCCGAGAAATTTGATTGAATGTGTGAGTCATCTCATTCTAGTGACTCATTTGATAATTGTTGTTGTAAGAGCTATAGGATTGGAATTAAGTGTTGATCCTATTGAGCTTTTATTGCCCTTTTAAGGTTTATGAATAAGATTGGAAGTTTTGGAATATGAGGTAGGATATCGAATTGAGTATAAGTTTATTGAAACTTGAATAAAGTAAAATTAACCCATATGGAATATGAGATTTTTAATAGAAGTCGTTAAGTTTTGTGATTGAATTATAAGGTTTTAATTGATTGTTGATTCGTGTTAAGGATTGTTCCTAGGCCATTGTCCACTGACGAGGATGCCCAGTGTCCAATAAATAAATTGAAGAAATCTTCTTCTGAATTGAGACCGATGGATCTTCTGGGACATTTGGAACACCTAATGACTCTTGTGGATTAGTATTCATTGTGGTATCTTTTAAAAATAATCCCTAACTAAACTGTGACATCAGTTGGTAGGATGAGTTCGTGGAACTGTATGACATAGTGACACATAATGTGTTACGGTACAATTTTGACTTGTTTGTGATTAATGAAAAGACTACCTTTGATTGCTAAATTCTACATGTATCGATGTTATCTATTTTTATTGCTTCATCCTAATGTTCGCATTAGTGATGCAACCATTGAACAAGTACTCATCTTGATTTGAGTTACGTTGTGGATTATTCTTTTTGAGTGCCATCAAGGTCATGAACCTCATGATTATTTGGCTAAAGCTCATTTCCTATTATATTGTAGTTAGTTCTTGGTGAACAACTCTTCATCACTCATTTGCAGATCACACATTGTTTTTATAAAGTTAAAACCGTATCCTTTGAGAAAATTGAATTTTCATCACTATAAGGACTATTCAAAGTGAGATTTATAAGTGATGGTTATTGAAATGAAGTTGTTTATAAAGTACCTTGGAGAACTTAATTGTTTTCATAATAAAGAAAATCTTTGTAAATTTATTATTGATTCTTATTTAAGAATTAAGCATGAAAGTGTTTTTATTATAAACATGATGATAAAATTTTGACGAACTGAGTATTGCATCGTTAATCTTGAAATTGTATATAGTTGCGTGCCTACATACAATTTGGAAGTGACCATGCAAGGCTGATTAGTAGTCACCATAAAACTGATTAATAAACACTACATTTTCTTTGAAGATTGTGAAAGATTAAATTTTAGAGATCTGCAAAAAGTGCAAAATAGGGACATATTAATATGGGGCACCTACATATGTGCCCATACTATTTATTCTTCTGAGTCGAATTTACTCATCTGTGGAAATTGTCTTATTTGACAATTGACAATTCTTTCTTGTCCAATTCTCTCGTAGTGAGATTCTTAGGAAAAGTATCTGATTACCAAGTGTTGATACCCGACTGGATGTATGGACGTTCCTATCATTTCTTTTGATTAGATTTCATTTGACTTACCTGGGTAACGATCCGAGGAGCTTTCGAATGCGTACTCAAATTATGAAAACATGGGATATATTCATATTCCTTAAATGTTTTCGTCTTTATCTGAATTGAAATTCTCTCGCGTAAACTATGCGTTAACATTACTCTTTGGATGATAGTTATATCTCAAGGTATCCTTGAATTGTGAAGGATTATGAGTTATTATTAGTCTTTTGAGAAGTTCACATCTTATCAACGGTAATGAAACTGGAAAGTTGATAATTCCGGTAGAATAGATTGATTGATTATGACATGACAACATTGTCTTAATTGATGGAAACTCGAATTGAATTCCCCTAAATGATAAGATGCTGATTATCAAAAGTGATCTAAATAATTCTTGATGGATGACCATATCCTGCATTTAGACTTGAAACTATACCGTTAATGGTTGTGAATTAGTCATAGATATTATAATCTAGAAAGAACCTAACATGAATTTATTAAAAGATGTTTCTGTTATCTGAAATTTTTGAAGGTATTTATTGGTAAATTAACTAGACTTTTGCCATTAAGGCAAGTTGAAATTGGTATTGATTCTATTTCCGGTGCTGCACCTGTGGCTTGTGCACTGTACGTCAGCACCATCTGAATTAAAGGAATTACCGTACAACTGAGAGAGTTGTCGGAGAAATATTTTATTCTACCGAGCTCGTCATCATGAAGAGCTATGGTGTTATCATTCCTTATATTTATAGATTAATGTGAACTGTGTAAATTGACAATCGAAAACGATATCCATAACTCGAAATGGAAGATTTGTTCGATCATTTACAAGGTTCTAGCGTATATTTTAAAGATTTGATCCATGGTATGGTTATTATCAAATTCGCGTCCGCAAAGAAGATTATCTATTTCAATCACTACATCCAGAACTTGTAATGAACATTATGAGTTTCACGTGATGTCGTTTGGATTGACTAATACACATGTAGCATCCATAAATTTGGTGAATCACATGTGTAGGCTGTAATTTGATAAACTCATGCTTGTGATCATTAAGGAACATTTGTTTGTTTATAAGAATAAGAAGGAGTTAATAATTATTTGTAGAATGCCTCATATTGTCCGAACAATGTAAACCTGTACCTTGAATAATTAACATGTGATTTAAGGCTTAATCCTTTACATTATTTGACCATGTAATTAATAGATAATGGAATATATATTGACTCTTCAAAAATTAAGAGCCCTTTTAAGACTTTGAGTATTACTAAAAAGAAAAGTGCAAATATGTTTTGTCAAATGTTTTAACAAAGGATTTTTAAGGGATTATTCCGTTATACATAAAACATTGAACTAAACTCCTGTTTAGGGGTAAATGTTTGTGTATACCTCAAGACAACCTAAGCGGAATTGAGGAAAACATTTAAACCATAACTTGAAATTTTAAACGACAATTTTTGCTTTTCAATTAAGAAAATTTTGACCAAAGTATAACCAAAGATTTTTCGAACATTTATGAATCTTATTAATTATTTTCGATAAATCAACAAAAATCATATCAATTAAATTCAAATTTATTTTGAACATTTTTATAATTGGCCGAACTAAGAAAATTAAAATTTTTACGTTATGTTTCATAAAAATTAAATATTTATTATTTAATTAGTTGTAATAATTATCGACGCTTTAAACGCCGGATTGAGAAAAACTGATAAAAATGATAGCTGAAACGAAACTGAAACTTAGAAAATATGAAGGAAGGTGAACGTAATTACTGACACATTATGTAGAAAATATGAAGAATCAATTACGATGTATTTCTTAATAATGAATGTACAAAATAAATTGCCGAACAATTTAAAATATAGCCGATGCTTATAAAAAGGATAATATAGATAATAAAAGTGGTTCGCGCTAATGTGAACCATTAGAATTAAGAAGCCGATGGCGGTAAATATATAAAAGGCCACTTGAGGTTGCCTAAATATGGAGATTTTGAGATTTAGTTATATTGAAATCTTGTAAGTATAAGTATTCTATTTATGTCATTTCTGACTAAATGTATCCCTATCTAAAGAAGTTGTACTAATGGCAAATTATGAAGGCAGACATCGCCTCATACATTAGTAAACGACTAGCTATTGCAAAGGTCATCATCTGAATTTGATTCGATTTGGGTCATCATCGACAGACTGACCAAATCTGTTAATATCATTCTCGTTAATGATAAATTCTTGATGAAGAAATTGACTCTTTTGTATTTAAAGGAGTTATGAAAACATAGTGTGCCTGTATCGAACATCTTTATCAAGATCCTCGCTTCGCATCGAATTTCTAGAGATTTGATCAGAAGTCATTGGGAACGAACCTTGATGAGAGTACTGTTTACCACCCCGAATCGAAGGAACGAGGTAAAGTAACAATACAAAACACTAGAAGTCTTGTTTCATGTTTGAATGATTGACCTTTGGTAATGAACCGTATAATCGTTTTCCTTTGGAGAGATTATCATTGATAATCATCGTGTTAGGATCGAGATCGAATCTTGTTAAGATTTATATAATAGAGCATCTGTAAGCAGGAGTTGAGATGAAGACACCCGACATACACCCATTGTGAGTTGGACATGTCTTTTAGGTTTAAGGTTTCCTATGATGGCGAACCTAACCTTACAAAATACTCGACCCACGAGACCTGAATTGATTGTTGGAATTAGGACCTGATTATTGACTGCCGTTAGTAAGTAGGAGGTTATGTGAATATGAAATGTAGATCTTGAAGTGCCAGATGGGTAGTGAAGTTATGCCAACAATTTTAACCATGGAAAAAAATTAATTGATGATCTAAAAGATCATGGGATATAAGTCCCTGTTGTATGGGACCATTGAGATGATGTAAAAGATTGGTTTGAAAGGCATATAAGCTGGATCTACCCTAGGACTTCAAGAGATGCGTGAATTATGTTTCGTACGAACTTGATAAAATGTCTATCAAGTGAGAATCTGATCACTTCTTGATAAAATCTAGATCGGCGAAAAGTTGTATTCATCAGAAACCCATGAACATCATGGATAGAGAAAGTAAGCCAACATTTAGCCTGATCTTATTCCTGTAGTTATGTTTAATGAAACTCACGTATTGTAATGGATTGCACTTGTGAGAAAAGACTGAATGTGGAGGAAATACCCACATGGCTTTAACTCTATAAGAAGCGAGTAGTAAGATGATCATTGAGGACAAAGATCCTGTTTAGGGGTAAATGCTGTGACAATCCGTCAATTTATGATTGATATTTTTATTCTCAATATTTAACTGAAAACATTATTTTAATGTTATAATATGAACTCACTTATTTTTGGGAAGAAATTTGGATTTACATCTTGAAATAGCATCGACTACGTCTAAACCGGAGGATTCTATGTTACGTGCTTACGTTTACATACACCGTCTTTGGTGACAGTCCGACATTTCAGGAAATAAATTTATCCGTGAATATTATTTTGGGATTTTAATTAGGAGTTGGTTCATAAACTCACTAATTTACGAGAAGAGATTAGGACTTACGCGAATAATTTAGCGTCTTTTACGATTAAACCGGAAACCCTAGGTTTACGTATTTACGTTTTTGTGCTCCGTTTTTGATTAGACAATTTTTGTTAGAATTGTTTTGTGCCGTAGATTCATAATTTATAAAAACGTTTTTCGTAAATCGACCCGAGGGTACGTAAATCGAGGAAACTAAAATCGAGGAGTACCCGTAAATTAGTGGAGATGAGACAAGTGGGACACTTGTCCCATCCCCACTATGGGTGGCAAGACTAGCTAATAACATAACCTTGGTGGCAAGCTTACAACAACCTAAGGACACTTGTCCTCCACAACTAGCAAACCACTAACACAAAAAAAAACCATCTAACACTCTCTTATCTTCAAATACATGCAAACTACCTAGAAAACTTTCCATCTCTCCCTTTTCTCTCTCTATGAACGTCCATAACCATCACCAAATCACCATATTCATCAAATTTTAACCATAAACATAAGATATAATCAACATATGTTGATAACTACACAAAAAGATGATGATTGGAGGTGATTCCAACTTGTGAAAAGAAGTTTTCTTGGAGTTCTAGGGCTAATATTGGAGCTTAGATTAATGGGTTCATGCATGGCTAAATCTAGGATGGATCTATGAATATGAAGGTTCAACAAGGATGACCTAATTGGTGTAATCATCTCTTTGATTCTTCACTAAGATTAAAGGTCTCCATCATTTGGTTGGTATAAAGATTGTTCTCCTCATCCTCTTGTTATTTTTGATTATGTAATATTGTATTTCTTTTACTTATGTATATGTATATGATGATGAATGATGATTAAAAATATTGTGTGGGGATTTGGTGTTGATAAACATGCTTAAAAAGATGAAAAACTATAAGAAACAAGGCTAAAATCTTGTTTAGATTGTTGGCTGTATAAAACAGTAAAGAACCACATATTAGACTGATAAAATGGCAAAGTAGAAGCAATATACAGTATGTAATATGTCTTGTACACATGTGAGAGTTGGCCATGCAATGGAATCATTGTAATGAGTGAGATATGATCAAAACAAGTTTAAAGTACAAATCTGAGTTCACTGTTTTGGATGATTTTTAGAAAATACTTAGAGGTTGATTCAACAGTAGCTATAGAAGAGTTAAATGGAGCACATATCATGTAGTTTATGTCATAAAAATTTGAGCTTCTATATCCATATATAACTCTAGATATGGCAGTTTTGGTGAACATGAAAATAAAAATTAAATTTTGGAAATTAAAGTATAATAGTATTATATAAGCACTCAAATAAAAATAGTATAAAATGTGAATTAAAACCCACTAACTCATATAATACTTTTATATAAATATTTATAAGGATAAATAAATGAACATTTTATAAAAATGGTAGTTTGATAAGTTTTATAAGTTATAAAATTATAAACATGATTTTTACGACTTTTTCGGCTATTACCGTAAAATTAACGTTTTTGTTAAATAAAACTTAGACGGTTGGACCCGTCTAATGTAAACTTTTATAAACTCATATACTGATATATAAACATGTATAACAAGTAAAAACCGATAAAACCCGAACTATATAACATACGGACATTAACGGGCTAAGTTAAAGTTATTGGACTAATAATACAACAAAATGGGCTAAAACACTTATAAACTTATTTATTGGACTTAACCCATTTGGGCCTAACATGTAAAGTATAAATACTGATAATACAAGTATAAAATGGAATAATACAAGTTAATGGACTTATAATAGGCTTATTGGACCTAAAAACACGTAAATAGGTAAAACTAGTAAACTAGTAAGAAGTTACCAAAACGTAAACACTAAAATGAGTAAGAGAGAATATGTAAACCCACTTGATCATCATATATATAAAATCATCATATGTATACATAATTGTTATTTTTATAAAGTCATTGGACAAGAGTCTAAGACGAGTATTATTTGTCTAGGTTTCCGTGATTGAAGCACGTACCGTATGTCCGAATTGCCGATAACCCGCCTTCCCACATCAACGTGAGTTCATAGCCTCGCACTCTTTTAAATGTTTTTATGAAATGTTTTATAAACCCGCGAGGGAGATAACATGTTATTTTTTATAAAATAGGACACCATTTGTCCCGATTGCTTGTTTATTGATTTGGACCCGAATGATTGTATAACCCTATGAATGATTAAAGGACCCGATAGATGAAATAAAATGGATTATTATAGTTAGGTTATGTCACTAAAAGTCCCATTAGCATGAATTGTGAACTACCGGGATTTGGTAGAAGCTTATGCATATAATAGTACTATTTGGGGACGATCACCCCAGTTCGCGCCTTGACGGTTGATCCCCGTCGTGCCACATTGATTGGTAAGCGAATTTATGTATGAGAAGATTTCCATAGCGTGACCTTTGTGACGACACGCTAATTTAGATGGGAAAATTGAGTTTCGGGTAGCTACCCGTTGTTTGATTTAGTAAGGTAACAATGTCATGCGGCTTATAATAATCCAGTTAACGAAATACTACTATACGCACCGAATTACGATGTATTGCCTGACTAGCAATACGGGGTCATACTATTGATATTATGTTCGTGTTTTGGTTTTATATAACCATATTCATATAACGGTTTTTATTTTATCTATACAATGTTATCAAACGTATTGTATGATGTTTTTACGACATTGGCTCGTATAACGATTTTTAAGTCAAATGCCTATATTATGATTTTCGATAAGGATTTGTATAAAAATGACTTTGGCTATTTTAGGGCCTATTACAATGATTTGTACAAAATGATTTTCGGTAATAATTTTATACCGATGTTATATTGATGGATTTTATTAAACTCTATGAATTCACTCGGCGTTATCGCTGACCTTTCTTTTAACATGTTTTATCTCAGGTACTTGAAGGTAATTCTCAGGAAGACGACAAGAATTCATGGCCCGCACTTAAATAACAATTTCCATTCAAATCTTTGTAAAATTGTATGAAATGATTATGACTTGGGACCTATGTAAATTTGATATTTATGAATGAAAATGCTTTTATTATTAAACGAAGCGATTTTTATGCGTTGTCTATGATGTGAGTAATGTGCTATCCCGTAACACCAACGAGTCTTCCGCTGTATTGAATTGTGTAAATTTGGGGGTGTTACAACACATAAAGATGAGATGCCTCAAAATTTCATACAAGAATGTGAAATCTTTGACGTATGGGGTATCGACTTTATGGGGCCATTTCAATCATCCAAAGGGAACAAGTACATCCTCGTAGCCGTTGACTACGTATCTAAATGGGTTGAAGCAAAGGCTCTCCCTACGAACGATGCGAGGATGGTTGTGAACTTTTTGAAACAAGTTTTTGCTCGATTCGGTGTTCCTCGTGCTATCATCAGTGACCGCGTGACTCATTTTTGCAATGATCAATTTGCTCGAGTGATGGCTACGTACGGTGTCAATCACCGTCTTTCCACCGCTTATCATCCCCAAACAAATGGTCAAGCCGATATCTCTAACCGTGGATTGAAGAGAATATTAGTGCGAACTGTGGGAGAGCATCGTGCCTTGTGGGCCGATAAGTTAGATGATGCTTTGTGGGCTTTACGTACCGCATATAAGACACCGATTAGTTGCACTCCATATCGTCTTGTGTACGGGAAGGCATGCCACCTCCCTATTGAGCTAGAACACAAGGCGTACTGGGCCTTGAAGTGGGTCAATTTTGACATCAAAAAAGCCGGTAATCTTCGAAAGATTCAACTCAACGAGCTTAATGAACTGAGGAATGAAGCTTATGAGAATTCATTGATCTGCAAGGAGAAAACCAAGATCATCCATGATGCAAGGATTAAGAACCGATAGTTTCACGTTGGTGATCAAGTTTTACTCTTTAACTCTCGGTTGAAGATCTTTTCGGGAAAGCTTAAGAGCCGTTGGTCTGGTCCATTCACCGTCGCCAAAGTCTTCCCCTATGGCACCATTGAACTTTCTCAACCTAATGGGCCTAATTTTAAAGTGAATGGCCAGCGTGTGAAGTTGTACTTTGGTGAGGACATCTCTCATGAGATGATTCCATCCCTCACCACGTTTCCCTTGAATTAGTTTTGGGTCGAGTCAGGCGCGTGACTCAGTTAACAAAAACAAGCGCTTCTCGGGAGGCAACCCGTTGATCTATCCTTTACCGTTTTCATAATAAGTGTAGGGGAGCCCCGTATGTGTTTGTTGTCTTGTTTCTTATGATGTGCAGGGATTAAAGCTTCAAAGAGCACTTTTAATGACATTTGACGACCGTGATCCCGTGTACCCGTCTTCCCGGTTCTATCCTAAACTATCGTGATACAATATTTCATATCTTATATGTTCACACTGATATCACTATACTTGTCCTTCCCTTAGCAAGAGTTAAACAAAGTGCACAATGTCCTAAGTGTAGGGGAGGTTACTTCCACATGCTTAAACATTGAGGACAATGTTTATATTAAGTGTAGGATGGACTTCTATCGAAGTAAGTGGGCTTTTCCATGAATTTGTCCTCATTTTAACCGGAAAATATAATTTTTCAAAATTTTTAATCTATTTTGGCCTAGTTGTATAGTAGTATTTTCCTTTGTTAGCGTTATTTACTTTATTTGCTAAAATAAATATTTGAATAAAGTGGTTTTAATTTTTCAACGTTGTGAATCTATTGACTCAACCCGAGTTTACTTATCTAAGTTTACTCTAGCTAGTATCCTTAACGTGTTTAAGTCAAGTTTTGCTAGGCTTTTATATAGGGAACTTTAAAATGCGAAAGTCGTAACTCTTACGAGTTAAGAACAAGAACTTTTCGCAAGTTCCTATAATTGATCCTAGAAATTCGTTTATCAAGGGAACTATAAAATGCGAATTCTAAACTTGAAAAAAAAAGTCTAAGAAGTTGCAAGATCCTATAGATGACTTGAAAACCCAAAACTTTGATTTAATTGGCTAAGCATCCACGAGTCTCATTCCTTGAGATTTTAAATTGTGGAGAACGAGAGATGATAAAGTCAAATATAAGTTTGGTATTCTTTCATGAATTTATGTGAGTTGATTATAAGCTTTTTCTCCCATCGCTTGCTAATAAATTTATTTGCAATAAATAAGGTTGTACGATTTGAAAAGTTACTTAGCTTCTAACACAAGATCGTTTAAAAGTTGCTCGGTATGAATTAGAGTTCATAGCCAAGGCATAACTTATTGAAGCGGGATGCGAAGATTGGCGAGTCCGAAAAGGCCCTAACAAGGCATGAGGGCTACATTTTGTTGCTAAAGATCCCAAGTGATGTGAAGAATCATTTATCAAAAATCAATATGAAGGATCGAGACACACGACGAAAAGCAAATACTCCCCTAAATATCAAGGAGAAGTCTATCCGAAAAGACCCTAACAAGGTATGAGGATAAATAGATCCAAGTCCTAAAAGGAGGCGGATCGTTTTATATCAAACTCCAAAATAAATATTGGAGAAAAATGAAGAATTTGTGGTCCAAATATGAAGAATCTCTCAAAAACATCAAGTGAAGAAATTCCTATTATTAAGAGAAGACCATAATTTCAAGAACGTCTCTCAAGATTCGAAGTATGAAGTCACTGCCAAATATCAGTCCGAGAAAGGTCTCAAATCGTGAAGCGAGTTATGCCAAGATATGAACTTTAAGAGGTCCCGAGAAGCAGTTTTAAAAGATTATGTCCTTTAGCTAACTATTTATTAAATCGTCCCATTTTATTTTCGGCCTAAATAAACTATCAAAATAAGCCAAACAATGTATCCTCGTTGTCATTCAAGACAATATTAAAATATAAGAGATACACCTAGGAATAAGGGAGTCTAAGTGAATAATTGGGCCACATGAGTTCGCGTTAGTTTGCTAACTTATAATAACAATGATCTCGTTTTTACTCTTGATTTGGGGAACGTGAAACTTGAGGATGATGAACATTCATGACGGCCAAAACCCCAATGTAAGTCTTTGATTTCTTTACTTATTTTGTACATATTTCTATCTTTTAAGTTTCCTTAAAGTTTAGTATTTAATAAAGGCCAAGGTGGGTTATTTATGATGAGAAATGTAATCTGTGCTTTGAAATTAATGCATTGCATGAGGGCATTGCAATGGTCAAGTGTAGGAAATTTAATAAGTGTGAAAACACTTATCCTTTTACCACTTATTTCCAATAATAACAAGACCAAAACGTGTATTTTATGTCTTAAAAGTCAGAATTATGCGTGGTTTGTGTTTTTATTGTGTTTCAGGATAAAAATATGAAAAAGGAAGAAAACACGGGCTATCACGGGCTTTTATCGAAGAAAATGAGAAAAGACGAAGTCAAAAGATCAAGAGTGTAAAAAGAACGGAAGTCCAAGGCCTATTCTGAAGATTTATCGAAGAAAAAGTCTAGAGACGGAAGTTTAATGAAGTCGAAGAACTCAAGTCATAGAAGATGAAAATTATAAGACAAGTTCAATTTATATCGACAAATCCCGAGACGATGTCGAGAAAGACGAAGAATTTAAATCGAGTCGAGACGAGAAGAAAGAAAAAGAAAGCAACACATGCACCTCCCCACCTCCTATATATACCCTCCTAATGACACATTAGGAGGGTGTTAGCTAGTTTATTTTTTCTTTTGTAGTTTTTATTTTTAGAGAGAGAAAGTGTTTAACTTTCTCCCACTAGACTTTCATCTTTTCTTTCTTTCATGTTTAAGATTTAGTTTAATCTTGTATTTTGGAATCTTTAATCTACAAGTTAAAGTTTAAGCTTTTCATCTTTAATCTTCTTCTACCTTTCTTGATTTTTATTTGTTTTTGATTCGTGGTAATCTTGATCTTGCTTCATCTTGATGTTTATGTGATTAAAAAGGTTATCTTTTTATTGATATCTAAGTTTTAATACGAATTGAGCTTTGAGCTTATCATGCTAATTGGCTTATTTTGTATTTAGCTTATTTGCTTTAAAGATTTCTTAAAGGATTTGTCTTTTTAAAGGTTGATTTAAAAAGTTGCTTATTTAGAGTTTTGAAAGTTCTTATTCGTTCTTATTTAGTTCGTTTCATTATAAATTTGATAAAGTTTTGGATTGTGCTTATTAAAAAGAAGCTTTTTGATTTAGCTTATTACGAATTGCATCCCATCGGAAAGGTAAACCCTTTTCCGACGGGTTATTCCAATACCTTCCATCGGATTGGGGTGTCTACCTTCCGACGTAATATTCCGATACATTGTATCGGATTAGGGTTTTGGATTCCGACGGTGATTCCGATCAATATTTGGATACCTGTCTTCTTATACATTCCGATAGCTTTAATCTCCATTATTCCGATACGTTGGTTGTTATTTCGACAGGGTTACTTCTGATATATTCCTATTGTTTTCCGATAGATAGTCATTCCGATACAATGCATTATTCCGATTCTTAATTTGATATTCCGACAGGATTTACTTTGATACATTCCGATAGGTTTATCCGATACTATTCCGATGGGATTCCGATCAAGGGTATTCCAACGGGTTTAAGTGTTAATTTTTATTAATTTTTCAAGTTTTAAATTCACTTTAAAGTTTTTGATAAATTATTTTTAACTCATAATTTTTAGTTTATTAAAGTTTCCATTTTTACTCAACGACATTTTCATATTTGTTTTTAGTTTAAAATAGATAATCAAACCATTTTATTTTCCACCAAGAACGACTGAGTCGCACTTTCAACTGGTAATCAATTCGAAAAGACTGGAACAACGAATCTTTTTCATACGAGGGAATACCATGTATTATGAGTCTACCTCGAGTAGCTTATAAATTTGACTTACCCATTGCCCTGTTGGGAATAAAATGTAGCCAGTGAACTTAAACGCTGACAAGAAGAAAACAAGCGTTGATAAGAAGAAAAAAAACGTTGACAGATCAAACGTTGATAGGAAGAAGTCAAGTGTTGATAGATTGAAGACAAGCACTGATAGAAAGATATGGTCTACGCGTATTATGTTTCTAGTAAAGTTAGGATCAACAATGTATTTTCTATAATTATCTTTACCTAGAATAGCTGATACGTAGACTCTTGTACAAGGCTTCTTATGTCTATAAAGGAAGACCTTTAGGTTTATGTTTCATATAAGTTTTTCATACGTTTAACACTTTCATTGTAAGCAAGTTCGTTATTATCAATCAAGTGAAAGTTTGTTTTACAACTGTTTGTGTGTTCTTGTTTAAGTATTAATTCCGCATAATACTTGAATTGTTTTATACACAACAAAGTTTCTCTACGTGTTTAACTTGATCTAATCTCGTTTACACAAGCTAAATCGATCTAAGTTTGGGATCAACAAGTGGTATCAGAGCTTGACGAGAAACTTTGATCTAAAAGAACACAAGAACCCTAAATCACCAAAAACCCTAATTTTCACAAAACCCTAAAAACATCATGTCTACTCCAGAAGTAACCTCCTCCTCCTCCTCAATCCACAATATCAAGATTCCCATGTTAGACCCAGACAATTTTGAGCTGTGGAAGTTTAACATTGAGCAATATCTGCAAATCCATGACTATACTCTCTGGGAGATTATTGAATATGGAAACACATTCAATAAAGCCCAAAAGATTTCAGATGCCATTGCTACAAGATCAGCTGTTCAAGGATGCTCTAAAGCAGATAAGAAAGAAAAAACTGAAGATGGTAGAGCTGTGTCTGCTGAGGACATTGCAAAGAGAAGGGTTGATATGAAAACCCTAAGCATTCTGAAACTCTCGTTGAGACAAGAAAATCAGCACAAATACAGAGGTTATGAGTCTACAAAAGATCTTTGGGCAGCCCTTGAAGTTGCCTATCATGGTAATGCTGATACGGTGGAAGAGAAAAAGAAGCAAGTCTTGCATGAGTATGCTGTTTTTAAGGTTCAACCTAATGAGAAGCTAGGTAGTGTGAGAAGCAGACTTCTCGACATTACAAGTAAGCTGTCCTTCATGGGGACAGTGATTGGTGATGTTGACATTGTTGCTACTTTTTTTAAAAGCCTTGGTGATGCATGGAAGATTTAGGCAAGGTCTATAATTGCCAATAACACTCACAAAAGTTCTACTTTTGATGATGTGTACAATAAACTGAGGCTTATAGAGAATGAAACTCTTTTGGATCATGGAGGCAAGTCTACAAATGGTAATATGGCCTTCTTCTCACACAGTGAAGGTCAATTTGATCAGAAGGAGTCATACATGCACCCAGTTACTGGATCAACCTGTGTCAACGATGGATCATATCCTGTCAACGCCTCACATTCAGACGCTGACACATACAAAATTGACTCACCAAGAGTTAAACCTGCTGGTATGGATCTGGATACTGTGTGTGCATACATTGCTTCATTGCCCAATGGTTCAGTTATTACTTATGAGGACCTTGAGCAAATAAGTGATGAGCACTTGGAGGATATGGACATAAAGTGGAATATGGCTCTTGCAAGTATAAGAGCAAATAGATGGAATAGAAGATTCAAGAAGAAGATGACTTTTAATGCTAAGGACACTACTGGATTTGATAATTCCAAGGTTGAGTCTTACAACTGTCATCGTATGGGGCACTTTATGAGAGAATGCAGATCTCCAAGAAGAACTGATGCTAGAAAACCCTCAAGCCAAATTGTTAAGGCTCAGGATCCTAAGGCGATGGTGGCAATGCAAGAAATTGATGGTGTTGGATGGGACTGGAGCTATTTGGCTAAGGATGAGGAAGAGGATAAAGCGTTGGTTGCTGAGATAGAAGAAGAAGAGCATATTCACTATACTCTCATGGCACACTCCTCATCTTCATCAGACAATGAGGTATATGATGATGCTTTTTGTAGTAAGGGTTGTCGTTTAAATACTGAAAAACTTAACAAAGAGGTTTTCAGACTGTTATCAGACGTGAGTAATAAGAGATGAAAGTTGTCTAACTATCAACTTGCTCTTACTCAAACTGAAAAGACTGTAGCTGAGTATAAGAAAATGGAGCTTGACCTAAAAGATAAAATCAATATCTTAAAACATGATTTAAATGCTAGTACTGATATTAGAAATATCATGGAGAGGGTCAATGCTTAACTACAGGCTAAGTTAGATGAGGCTATCAAGAATAAGGATAATGTAGACCTTAAAATTCAAAGATTTGATAAGGCCTCACAAACCCTAGGAGAATGTGTTAGTAAACAAAGGGATTCTAGGGACATGACTGGGATTGGGATGAAAGAGTATGCTGGTGTTCCACCACCAGCTGGGTACTTCTATGGTGTCCAAAGAAAGGACTTATCTTGGACTGGTTTACCAGAACTCCAAGAAGAGGAATTTATTCCTCCACCAAGAGTCCTTACCCCAGTAGAAGAATATAGGGAGAAGTTGACTGATTTGGACCAATGGAAGAAAGCCAACCCTACCTTGTTTGTCAAGGGTGGCATGCTTTATGATAGCCCAAATGTGTCTACCCCTATCAAAGTAACAAACCCAATCACTGGCAAGACTGTTTACCTTGGCTCAAACACTGTAAGAAAACCTAGCATTAAGTATGCAGAAATGTATAGAAATACTAGGTCACCAAAAAGCCAAGTTAGTGATAATGGAACAGGTTTCTTTTCTTCTAGACCTAGAGTTGAGTCTAGAAAAGCCTGTTATACTTGTGGTAGCTTTTCACATTTAGCCTATAAGTGTGTCAACGCTTCCAAGGTCAACGCTGACAAAAGGTCAAACACTGTCAGACCCAAAACTTTTGTGGAGCAAAGTCCACAAGTTGTTAGACCAGCCTCATTCTTCACTAAAGGGTCTAACACTTATGGGCAAAGACCTTTTCAGAAGACCAATACATGGTCTAATAGGCAATGGGTTCCAGTAGCAAACCGTAGGTTCAACGCTGATAAGGGTAATTTTAGCGTTGACAAGACCAAATCAAACGCTGACAGAAACGTTGCCAGACCAAATAATGGTAAATATTTGCAACCACAGGGAAAGGGGTCTAAAGCTTCTTCTAGCTTGACATGGAGACCTAAGCAAGATCAAAACCCTAATTATAATGGGATTTCTATGACCTGTAACAGATTTAATTATATTTCAAAGGTCATCACAAAACCAATTGGGTTTAACTGGGTGTTCAATCCAAAAAGGGATGAACAAGAGGTTGTTATTAGAACTAAGTGTGTTCTTGTTCAACAACCAAATAAATCCAAGTCTGCTCAGCCTTGGGTTCCCAAAGAAAACTAATTTGTTTTCTTTATGTGCAGGGCATTCAAAAGCAGGTAAATGATTATGGCTATTGGGATAGTGGATGCTCTAGGCACATGACTGGGAAGGAAGATTATCTCACAAACTTCACTCCCATTAAAGATGGTGATAAGGTTTACTTTGGAGGCGGATATGGAACTATCACAGGAAAAGGAACTCTACTCACCAACAACTTGCGTTTTGAAAACGTGTTTCTGGTAAAAGAATTTGAGTATAATCTTTTTAGTGTATCACAAGTTTGTGATAACAAAAATAAGGTTCTTTTTACTGATACTGAATGCTTGGTGTTGAGCAAGGATTTTAAAATACCAGATGAGAAATTCATGTATTATAGGACACCTTGGCATAAGGACATTTATAATGTGAATCTTAATGGAATTAGGATTGTTGGAAATACGTTTTACGTATTAAGAAGGATCGGTCACTCTATTAATAGTCCATGTAATAGCTCGTAGTTTAGTTAATTTTCTTTATTTATTAAACAAGAACAAGCCTAGCCTACAACATGTGTAGTTCGGCCCAAAAGTAAGCCCAAGCCCATGACAAGGGCTTGGGTATATAAACCCTCTCCTTAGATGGAGAGGGTGGTGTGGTTTCATAATTTTCACATAGTTCTTATTAAGTTTCTCTCTCTAGAATTGTGTGTAATCCACCATCTCTCTATCTCTTTCTCTCTCTAAAAACATAAGCAAGATTTACATTTTTACAAATGGTATAAAGAGCCATGGGATGATTGTATTGTTCATGTGTTTGTGTTCTTGATTCATACGCCATTTTTGATCCATTTTCACACGTCCAAATCTTCTACATAGTTCTGGTAGGGATTTGGTATAGTTACTTTGGCTAAAAACACAAAATTTTTGGGTGTTTTGATCATTTTTTGTCTTAAAATCACGAATTGGTTAAGTTTTGTCCGAGAAAAGTGGGAATTATTCCGATCAGGTCATCGGAAAGGGGTTTATAGGACATTCCGATCAGTATAATCGGAATAGGGTTTAGGGATTCCGATTTTGGGTACATTCCGATCAGGTATTCCGATTAGGCATTCCGATTAGGTATTCCGATTAGGTATTCCGATTAGGTATTCCGATTAGGTATTCCTATTAGGAATTCCGATTAGGTACATTCCGATTGGTATTCAGATTTGGTATTCCGATCAAGGTATTCCGATTTGGTTTATTCCGACTAGGTACATTCCGATCAAGGTTATTCCGATTAGGGTTTATTCCGATTTGGGAGATTCCGACTGATATTCCGATCACTATTCCGACTGATATTCCGATCACTATTCCGATCAACATTCCGATAACAAAAATTATTCCTTAAAAAATTTCGAACAATCGTGTGTAATTTTGACTTGGAATTTTTGGTTTATTGAGAACATTTTTTAGGGGATTTTAACATTGTTTCTCGACTTCAACTCACAACAACAAGCACATTTACTTTCTTCCATTGATCGATCAACGTTTGTAAATCTTAACTTATTGTAATGGAGTACACATCTCTTACGGATAAGTCCATCCTCTCGGGTACGGATAATCGTCCACCAATGTTGGTGAAGACTATGTATGAGGAATGGGCTTCCCGAATGGAACTTTATATGTTGAACAAGGAGAATGGACATCTCATTTGGGCATCGGTGCTCAATGGACCATTAGATTATGGTACAGTGACGGAAGGTACAACTACTCGTCCTCGCACAACGGGTGAATTGACTGGAGATATGAAGATTCAAGACAAATGTAATAAGTATGCTACAAACATCATTCTCCAAGCCCTTCCTCCAGATGTCTATAAACTCATCAGCAAACATAAAGTTTCCAAAGAGTTATGGGATATAATTCGTGTTCTCATGCAAGGCACCTCATTAACTAAACAAGAACGAGAGTGTAAGCTTTATGATACTTTTGATAAGTTTGCCTATGTGCCAGGGGAGACTCTCAATGATTACTATCTGAGATTTACCCTATTGTTGAATGAGCTCAATATCTATGGCATGACAATTTCTACCTTTCAATTAAACACCAAGTATTTGAACACTCTTCCTTCAGAATGGAAAAAATACGTGACGGATGTTAAATTGGAAAAGGACTTGCATAACACCAATGTGGATCAACTTCAAGCTTTTCTTCAACAACACGAATGCCATGTGATCAAGGCTCGGTTGTCTACACCTCAACTTCATGATCCACTTGCAATGTATGCCTCTCAACAAAACCTGGCTTATACTTATCAGCAACCATCATACTTGCAGCAGACACCACCAGACAACTATCAGCAACCACAGCAACCACAGCAACCATCTTATCCACCACTAGTGATGCCACAACAAGCATATCAACAAGGTGTTCATCAACAATCTTTTCTGCAGCAACCACCATATCAGACATCACCATCACAAGCCAACACTTCTCCAATGGGCTATACTCCTCAGCAAGGATATTTTCCAATTGAAGCACAACCAGCACAAGCTTTCTACTATAATGAACTTCCACCAATCCAAGCACCGGTCTTTACTCCAAATGATACGCCAGCTGATGTTCTAAACCATCTCACAGCCTACTTGTCAAAACTTGTTGCAACTAGAGGATTTCCACCAACAAACAATCAGCTCCACACCTCATCAAATCCTCGACAACAAGCCACTGTTCAAGATGGTCAAGTGACGGTGCAACCAATTCAGGGAAGGCAAAATTCATATGGACCTCCTACAAGGACTGGGAACAATCAAGCTGTGAATTCTCAAGCTAGTGGAAATGGGAGTCCTATTGGTCCTAAGAAGGTTGTGACATGCTACAATTCCCGAGGACAAGGTCATATGGCTAAGGAATGCACTCAGCCGAAAAGGAGGATGGATGATGCATGGTTTCGTGAGAAGATGTATTTGGTTGATGCTCAGTCTAAGGGGAAGATCTTGGATTCAGAGGAGTTAGCATTTCTTGCAGACCCAGGGGCAGCAGATACTGAAGGCATTACAGTCGTTTCTACTTCTAATGCAGCTTATCAAGCAGATGATCTTGATGCTTATGATTCAGATTGTGATGACATTCACTCTGCCCAAGCTTCTCTCGTTGCTAATCTTTCTCACTATGGTTCTGATGTCATCAGTGAGGTACCAACCACATCTAATAATATTGATGATAACCAACATCAAGTTGGGCATGAAAATGACAACCTCGAACAGCATTCGGGAACTAGTAATTCAAATGATGTGGTACCCAATCCAACACATTTGAGTGAACATCAACCAAATGCTACGACGGGTATGGAATCTTATGCTCAACATGATTTGGTCATGGTGCCTAAACATATTATTGATCAAATGCATATGGCCCTCAGACAATCCGTAGATACCAATTCCACCCTAGCTGCTGAGCTTGCGTTGCATAAAGAAAAGGTCAAAGCTTTTGAAATGGTCCCTCAAGCAGAGAAAATAACATGTTCTGAATTTGACCAATTTCGTTTTGAAAAGATTGAACACTTGAAAGAAATAGAATCATTAAAAGCTAATCTTTCTAATGAATTAAAAGAAAAGGATTCGATTGTCAATGATTTTCAGAAACTTAAAATGGATTTCGAAACTCTCGAGTCTAAAAAGGTTGAATCGGAAATTAATGCTACCAAACTTCTTAAATTCAAAGAACAACAGCTTTTAAAACAATACGCTTCCACAGAAAAGGTCCATCTTTTAACTAAATCATTTAAAGAACTCGAACTTAAGCGTCTTCAAGATTTACCACCTTATCCCGGTTATGCAAAACAAGCTCAGGAATATATTCCCGGTCTTTATGATATGACCATATTTGGAAAATCGAAAGAAGCACCTTTTGTTCGTAGTACTGAGGAGACACAATCACTTGGGGATGAAACTCATTCTAAAATGCTTTCAAAATTCCATACAATTGATTATGATCAACATAACAAAGATCAATTTTCGAAGAAGACACGCATTCGTTTACAAAAGGAATTAGCAGAATTGATAGTTCTTGTGCCCCAAAGTTTGTCAAATGAAAACCTTCCTAGTACGTCTCCTACACTTGTCAAAACGGATTTAACAAAGTTAATTCCACCAGTAAGCAAGGCGTCCGTTAACTTAAATGCGGTTCACCAATACTTAGCCGATTTTGACAAGGTCATTTTGGAACGTACGACGGCTTCGGCCAAAACGAAAGGTGAATGGAACTTTGAGCACACTAGAGCTGCATTTCGAAATGAAATTGTTCCGTTTGTAGACAATGTTAAGGCTTGTGTTAGTAATCTTGATCAAGATTTGTTTTTGGAAATAGAAGAATTTAGACGTGTTTTCAATGAAATGGATAATGCTTATGAAAACAGTTTACTTTAAATAGAACGTTTTTCACGCCATAATGATATGCTTCTGAATCAAGTGATGTCTCATGATATAGTTTCTGTATGTGTGAATACAAGTGTTGATAATGATTCTATTATGCATAATGTTGAATCTGTGGATAATGTGGTAGATAGTACTTGTCACGAATCTGACGCTGAATTTTTAAAGCTTCAAGATTCAAAACGTTATGATGAGATTCAAACACATTGTATTTCGCTTGAATGCAAGCAACAATTTATTCAAGAAATCTTTGAAATGTCATTCGAAGGTGTTAATATCGATGATGCAAATTTTGAAAAGAATTTTCGATTGAATTTACAATCAAAACAGCGTCAGCCAAGTGACAAAGTTGCTAAATCTTTGCCGATAGAAATAGAGAAATCTAAGGAGCTTAACTGTGTGAACGTACTTGAGGCCGCTGAGAATTTTAAACTTGATCTAGACAATCGAGTTTCCAAGATGTTTTCCAAAGTTTATAACTTAAAACAGAAAGATACACGACTCTTCGATTCAGTAAAGTCCGCATGTGCTAATACCACTGCACAGAATCAATCCTTGATTGAAAAATTGAATCGAAAGACGGTGGAAATATCTGATTTGAGGGAAAAAATTTGTGATAAAAATCTGGTCTTGGCTGAGTTAAAGGAATCACTTGGTACTCTAAAAGGTAAGAATGTTGTGGATAATGCAGCCACTATCTCAGCATCGTCCTCTAGTGCAATCAAAACGAACCTTATAGCCGTCACACCACTTAACAAGGGCCCTAGGACTAAACCATCTCAAACTTTGGTCACTAAAGATAAGGCGGAATCAAAACCAGCTTCTAATATTCCTGTGTTGCCTTCTACAGGAGTAAGCACCACTACTAAGGCTTAAAGATCTAAGCTTAAAAGAAACAAGAAGAATGATAGGATCTTGCCCCCATCTAGTAGTCAAGTGAAGAAGAAAGTAGAAGCCCATCCTAGGAATGTTATTTCTGTTTTGAATAAAAAGAATCATGTAGCTAAACCTAAAGGCTCTGCGGTTGTGCAGTGTTCTAAGCCTACTGTGAATTCTAATTTGAAATGTTGTAATTCAATGAATGTATGTTTTCTAGTCGTCATGATTCTTGCCTTATTGACCATGTGAATGAGATGTATGCCCGGAAAAATGGATTAGAATGGAAACCGACTAGGAAAGTGTTAACCCAAGTTGGCTGGATGTGGCGCCCCACTGGTAGAACTTTCACTATAGTAGGAAATGCGTGCCCTTTGACTAGGATCACTCCCACTAAAGCAAAGAAAGCGTGCCCTTTAACTAGGAGTACCAAGGCTACCAAAACACAAGTGTGTCCTTTAACTAGGAACACCAACACTACTGTAGGAACAAAGTGCCCTTTAACTAGGTCTACTCCCACTGTAGTGCCCGCGGATAATCCAAAACCTAAGAAAGTTGGAACTGTAAAACCTGTTAGTGCTAAAACTCACATTAGAAAACGCAGGAAATCTAAGGGTCACAAAAATGTTAGCAATTCTGATAATATTTTATCTGTATCTGCTAACACTCCGGAACCAATAGTTTCCAATGCATTGTCTACTGTTGTTGTTGAAAACAGGTGGTCCAAATTGTTTTCTGGTATTTGGACTCTGGTTGCTCCAAGCATATGACCGAAGATCGCTCTCAACTCAGAAATTTCGTCAGCAAGTTTCTTGGTACGGTTAGATTTGGAAATGATCATATTGCAAAGATAATGGGTTATGGTGAATATCATATTGGGAATGTTATTATTTCAAGAGTGTATTACGTGGAAGGTCTTGGTCACAACTTATCTTCTGTGGGACAATTTTGTGATGCAAACCTAGAAGTTGCTTTTCGAGAGCATACCTGCTTCATTCGTAATTTGGAAGGGGTTAATTTATTGAAAGGTACTCGAGGGAATAATTTGTATACTTTGTCTCTACAAGACATGATGGCCGCTTCTCCCATATGTCTTCTCTCCAAAGCATCGAAGACTAAGTCTTGGTTATGGCATCGACGGTTATCTCATCTTAACTTTGACGCTATTAATCACTTGGCGAAAAACGAACTTGTTCGTGGTCTTCCTAAACTTTCATTTCACAAGGATCATTTGTGTTCCGCGTGTACAATGGGGAAAAGCACTAAGAAATCTTACAAACCCAAGACGGAAGACACCAACCAAGAGAAACTTTATCTTTTGCATATGGATCTTTGTGGGCCAATGCGTGTTGAAAGTCATTGTCGATGATTACTCTCGGTTTACATGGGTGAAATTTCTTAAAGCAAAGAATGAGGCACCAAAATTCATCATCGGATTTCTCAAGATGATTCAAGTGCGTCTCAACACTACTGTCTGACGCATTCGTACAGATAATGGAGCCGAATTTGTGAATCAAATTTTGCGTGATTATTATGAAGAAGTTGGCATTTTTCATGAAACATCCGTTGCACGCACTCCACAACAAAACGGTGTCGTTGAAAGGCGAAATCGCACACTTATGGAAGCTGCTCGAACGATGTTAATTTACGCAAAGGATCCATTGTTTTTATGGGCAGAAGCAGTATCTACAGCAGTGTACACCCAAAACCGGTCACTAATTCGTAAACGCCATGGTAAAACACCTTATGAGCTTCTCCATGGAAAAGTACCAGATTTATAATATCTTCATGTATTTGGTTCTCTTTGCTATCCAAATAATGATGGTGACAATTTGGGAAAACTTCAACCAAAGGCTGGTATTGGTATTTTCATTGGTTACGCACCCGCAAAGAAGGCATACCGAATCTACAACCGTAACTCTCGCAAGATCCTCGAAACTATGAATGTTGATTTTGATGAGCTGACAACAATGGCTTCTGAGCAAAGCAGCTCTGAACCCGCACTTCATGAAATGGGACCCAGTAATATTAGTTCTGGTCTTGTCCCAAACAACCCTACTTCATCATCATTTACACCACATACTAGGAAGGAATGGGATACGTTGTTTCAACCGTTCTTTGATGAATTCTTTACTCCTACAAGTATTGTTGCTCCAGAACCTGAGGTAATAGCTCCGGTAACCGAAGTTGTCGCTCCAGCAACTGAAGCACAATCAGATGCATCTGCACCTATAATTGGTCAAGATATACCATCAAATAGTAATTCTCAACCAACACATGTTTCAACTACCCATGTCATTCCTATTGATGATGAAGAGGATGATGATGATCATGATTTGGAATTCGCTCAAATGCGTGAACTTCCATTCTTTGGTGTACCAATTCTCGACCCTAATCAAGCCGGGTCGTCCACCTCAGAGGAAGCTCCTTCTACAGGTTACTCCAATCCACGGATTCGTGAACATGACAGCAAGTGGACAAAGGATCATCCTATAGATTCTATTATTGGTGATCCTAATCGTCCGGTATCCACACGAAGTCAGTTACAAGAAAGTGCAATGTTTTGTCACTTTGATGCTTTTCTCACTGAAGTTGAACCTAAGACATGGCAACAAGCTTTTACTCAATCATGTTGGATAGAAGCTATGCAAGAAGAACTTAATGAATTTATACGTCTTGAAGTATGGGAACTTGTCCCATGCCCGGATCAAGTGCAGTTACTCACATTGAAATGGGTTTACAAGGTGAAACTCGACGAGTTAGGCGGAATATTGAAGAACAAAGCTAGACTAGTAGCTCGTGGATACAAGCAATTATTGGGTATCAACTTTAAGGAATCCTTTGCACCTGTTGCCCGTTTGGAAGCTATTCGACTATTCCTCGCTTATGCAGCCCATATGAATATGATCGTCTATCAAATGGATGTGAAGACGGCATTTCTTAATGGTGAACTCAAGGAAGAGGTCTATGTTCAACAACCGGATGGTTTTGTGAATTCTAATTATCCTAATCATGTGTACAAGCTTAAGAAGGCTCTCTATGGGTTGAAGCAAGCTCCTCGCGCATGGTATGATCTTTTGTCATAATTCCTCATTACGCAAGGCTTCGCTAAAGGCAAGGTGGATCCTACGCTGTTCATTCAGAAACGAGGTAAAGATATGATTATGGTACAAATATATATTGATGATATTATATTTGCAGCCTCAACCCAAACTTTATCCGACGAATTTGGGAAACTCATGTCTTCCAAGTTTAAGATGTCAATGATGGGCAAGGTATCATTCTTCTTAGGTCTTCAGATATCTAAGAGTCCCAGAGGCATCTTTATCAATCAATCCAAGTATGCCCTTGAATCGCTTAAGAAATACAAGATGTAATCTTGCGACCCCGTCGATACTCCAATGGTGGAACGAACTAAGCTTGATGCAGATCCTCATGGAGTTGCTGTTGATCCGACACTTTATCGTGGAATGATCGGTACTCTTCTGTATGTCACAGCTAGTCGCCCTGATCTTTAGTTTGCTATATGTATGTGTGTCAGGTATCAAACTAGGCCTACTGAGTTACACTTAGCTACTGTTAAAAGGATCTTTCGATATCTTAAAGGAACCATTAATCGGGGACTTTGGTATTCGAAGGACTCTTCTATTGCACTAATGGCATATGCAGATGCGGATCACGCGGGTTGTCAAGATACAAGGCGTAGCACGAGTGTAACATTGCAACTGCTAGGAGATCGATTAATCAGTTGGGCATCGAAAAGGAAGAAAAGTGCTGCAATTTCAAGTACGGAAGCAGAATACATAGCTATGTCCGGTTGTTGTGCTCAAATTCTTTGGATGAGATCGCAATTAACCAACTATGGTCTAGGTTTCAACAAAATTCCGATGTACTGCGACAACAAAAGTGCAATTGCCTTATGCTGCAACAATGTTCAATTCTCCCGGTCGAAGCATATTGACATTCGCTACCACTTCATCAAGGAGCAAGTGGAAAATGGAGTAATAGAGCTTTACTTTGTCCGATCTGAGTATCAATTGGCGGATATTTTCACGAAGGCTTCAGATCGCGCTCGAATTGAATTTTTGGCCGACAAGCTAGGAATGAGAACCTTCTCGCCTGAGACTCTAAAGGAACTAGCAGATGAAGCGAAAGAATAGTCTTGGTAAAACTATTCTCTGTATCCTTGGTGATCATTTGTATATATTGTTTATATTTTAATCCACAAAAGCAAAATACAAAAATATAAAACCATATAAAAACCATAAAAATTGAAAAATCTAGAAAAATCCGAAAATATTTTTACTTTATTTTTCAAAGGCATGTCTTTTGGTACGATAATATTTACGACCTTAGAAATGTTGATTAATATCGACACGGCGCCATAAATAGAGTTCGTACAAAAGTTGTAAATATTTCATAAAACATGCCTAAATGGCTTGTAGTTATTTCTGACTGCAACCCGGTTTTCATATTAAAGTCAAGTATTTCTTATGAAAGCTTTGGCTCACAACGGGAATTAATTTTGTCGGGCAAGGTTTACTTTAAAACCTTGTAAGGGATCAAGTTTACCTTATAACTTGGTCTAACACAAATCTATGTACGCCTCAGTGCATTTATTTGTTAAAACAAGAGAAGTCTTGTTTTTATGAAGCTATCATCTCTACAACCATTGCAATCTACAATTGGTATCTACATACTCGACGATGCGACTACTCAACCGACGACTACAGCTCTTTCAATAGAACACGTGTCAACAATTGAGGGGGAGCAATTGTCAAGCATTCAGAATCTTCGATGCCGGACGTGCCAAGTTCACAAGTTGGTGTCAAGACAACAATATCAATCGTACATGTGGTGTCAAGAGATGACTTCAGACGCGACGAGGCGACCAACATATGCTGACAAGAACCATTTGATCTTATCATATGATGTTCTCATCTATCAGGTCCAACCTTGTCAATTCCTTTTTAATATGGTGAATATGTGATCAGGTTACAAATCGGTATCATATCTCATTTAATATCATGAAGATAAAACGGACTTGCATTTTTCTTCCCAAAACCTTTGTTAAAAACTTCATTAAATCAATTGATATTAAAAACATCGATTGGGTTAATATTTTTAATATGGGGGAGAAAATGTGATTTAGTATGGGATATTATCACAAATGGTTTGACTTAATGTGCTGGCTCATCCCGACATATGCGAAATGTTTTCGGATATCGTGGCATATGTTAAGGGGGAGCAAAATGGATTTGCATATCAAAATGGATTTTAATGGTGACATATACTTACCCAAAACCCATTTATTTCACGACGATGAAGATTGTGGTGACATAAGGATGGTAGGATAGGTTAAGTCCTATGATTCTTCCAGAACTGGAGGAATCTTCCCAAGGACATTCCATAGCTAGAAATAGTAGTCCTTAGGAAAGATGGAGAAAGATTGTAAACGTAGCTGAATGCCGACCAAGTACTTAAGTTAGCACTGGAACAATCACAACAAGGTGCTAGTTATGACGTATTGGTAAGCATTGAAGGGGTTGAAGAATGAAAAAGAATTGTAAAGATAAAGGGCGTAAAGAAAGAAGCCCTCCTTACAACTTTAGGCAGAAACCGGGTCAACAAATATGCTATTGAGATCATTTTAATGATTCTCGATATTGAAGACAAACATCATGGACCCAGTGATGCAATGCACAACCCATCCCAGCTAACTCAGATATCTCTCAAAAGGTATTTGTTTTAATCACACGGAGACAACGCATTATCTATTGATTTATTCACTCCGAATAAATTGGTATTGAAAAGGTGGCACTCCTCTCCAGCCTCCGATCACTAAAATCCAAAATGAACGATCGAGTCTAGAGCCATTTGAGATCATCAAATATCTCATTAGGACACATTTTCATATTTCCTTGCTTCTTCACACATTGTGAAAAGTAAGAAAGATTTTAAGAGTCCTATGCAAAATATTCATGATCTTGCATGAACATCCGAGTAATACGAAAGTATTTACAATGAAGATGGAAATCCTTCTTGAGCGAATGTCAAAAAACTCATGGTAGGTGACTTGTGTGATTCTTTATGAATCAAGCTTGTGATAACTGGAAAGCAACAGTTGTTTAATTCTTAACTGAATTTAAACACGTTCCAGGCCTCTACGCAATATCTTAGTGATCTTGCCAAAACACTCAGAGTGATACCTTAGTGTTCACAGTGACGAGTGGAAATCCTTCTAGTGTTAACCTCAAACAGCACTTGGTAGGTAACTTGCAAGATTCTATACGAATCAAGCTCGTGACAACTGGAAAGCAATGATGGTGCGGTTCTTAATTGAATTTCACTTGTTCCAGGAACATGAATTGACGGCTTCAAATCATGCGGATATTATTATCCAAATGATTCACTCTTTATGTTCGCAGTCAGCTTTGGACGGTCGAATAAAGAGAACGGGTTTACCCGCGAAATCCTGTCAGGAAGTTACTTAATTGAAACTATCCGTCACGGGTACGATATCTAATATCGTCCAACGGTCTTCACCGACCGGAGGTAAAATGCTACCGATTTAGAATGAAATGTTCAAAGCCATTTCGTTTGTGTCTACTTATGTTGCGGCATTTGAAGACGGTGGCGTTGCGGAATCCAAGAAGAAGTCGTCCCCGCATGCTTATACTTTATTTACTTAATATCTCATCTAATTCAAGAAAGCCTAAAAGTTATCTCTTCCGCTGTATCAAACTCTGAAGCTTTCAAGAATTACGAAGGTATAAGTATGTGGGACATGGCGTCACAAAGAGGCGAAGATCACAAGTGATGGATGCACGAGATCAAGGCAAGAGATTAATTCTCAAGATTGATATCAAAGATCACATCAGCATGTTCACCAGAAAAGAAAAAGAAAAGAAAGACGAAGACTACGAGCTCAAGACAAGCATAGTATGCTAGGTTTGTTTTATTATTGTAACTTGGGTAACGCCCGTGTTTGGAGTGACCTCCCTTAGGGGGAGATTGTTGGAAATACGTTTTACGTATTAAGAAGGATCGGTCACTCCATTAATAGTCCATGTAATAGCTCGTAGTTTAGTTAATTTTCTTTATTTATTAAACAAGAACAAGCCTAGCCTACAACATGTGTAGGTCGGCCCAAAAGTAAGCCCAAGCCCATGACAAGGGCTTGGGTATATAAACCCTCTCCTTAGATGGAGAGGTTGGTTTGGTTTCATAATTTTCACATAGTTCTTATTAAGTTTCTCTCTCTAGAATTGTGTGTAATCCACCATATCTCTATCTCTTTCTCTCTCTAAAAACATAAGCAAGATTTACATTTTTACAAGGATGAATAATAACTTGTCATGTCTTTATGCTAAAGCTTCAGTTGATGAGAGTAATCTATGGCACAGGAGACTAGGGCACACTAACTTTAAAAATATAAATAGACTTGTGAGACATGGCTTGGTTGATGGTTTGCTTGAAAAGGCTTTCCACAATGACCACTCTTGTGTTGCATGCCTTAAAGGCAAACATCACAAGGTCTCATTTAAGTCTAAACAAGTGCACTCTAGTTCTAAACCACTTAACTTGTTGCATATGGACTTGTTTGGTCCTACTAATATAGAAAGCTTGAATGGTAAATCTTACTGTTTTGTTGTCACTGATGACTTTTCTAGGTTTACTTGGACTTTCTTTTTAGCTATGAAAAGTGACACTGGTGATACTTTAATTAACTTTATTAACCAAATTGAAAAGAAAACTGGTAATGAAGTTAAGATGCTTAGAAGTGATAATGGTGGTGAGTTTAGAAATAAACTGTTGGATGATTTTTGTGCCAAGAAAGGGATTACTAGACAGTTTAGTGTTGCCAGAACCCCAAAGCAAAATGGGGTTGCTGAGAGAAAGAATAGAACCCTAATTGAAGCAGCCACGACTATGTTGGCTGATGCTTACTTTCCTATTGCATTTTGGGCTGAGGCTGTGAATACAGCTTGTTATGTTCAGAATAGAGCATTAGTCAACAAGATACATAACAAAACACCTTATTAGTTACTTTGTGGAAGGAAACCTAATATTGTTTTTCTTAAACCTTTTGGCTGTCATGTAGTTGTACTAGATACTAGTGATGCCTTAGGTAAATTTAGTGCTAAAGGTGATGAAGGCTATTACATGGGTTATTCAGTACAGAGTAAAGGATATAAGGTTTATCTTAAGAAGGAAAAATGTATACTTGAAAAAATACATGTTAGGTTTTTAGAGAGTAAACCTAGTGATCTTGAAAGTGGTCCAAATTGGTTGTTTGACTTGGAACCTCTATCTAGGACTTTGAATTATATGCCTGTTACTAATCCAGACATTGTGAAGGTAACTTCAAGTGTTGTGGAAGAACCAGTTGTTGATGTTTCAGGTACACAGGTTATTGAAGAGGTTGGATCACAAGTAGACAAGTCATCTCCCATACTTAAGTATGTCACCATTCACATATGGACAGATGCTGCTGCTGGAAAAGAAAAAGGTGGTCCCCAAGTATCACCAGTTAACAACATGCATGGTCCTTTAGGCGCTGACAAAGGAAAATCTGGCGCTGACAAGACAAATTCAGGCGTTGATGGCTCAAACGTTGACAACACCATTTCAGGCGTTGATTGATCCAACGCTGACACCCTTGGTTCAGGCGTTGACAACTCTTTTGACCATATTTTCTCTTCCAGTTTTGAACAAGGTGAACCTTCAAGAAGAAATGGAGAGGTTCATACAGATATTGATGGAAGAGAGTCCGAAGAAGATATTGGTAACATGGATGATGAGATTGAAGACAACAGACTTTTTGAGGGAGGAGTTCTTACTTCTACAATGAAGGATCACCCCTCTTCTCTAATTATTGGAGATGTGATGTCTCCTGTTCAGACTAGAAGATCTCATCAGAATCTTGGAGGATTTATTGCCAATATACACAAGAAGGTTGATACCCCTCTTGTTCAAGCATGTTTGTTTGCCTGTTTTCTGTCACAACAGGAACCCAAGAAGATTTTTGTTGCTCTCAAAGAAAGAAGTTGGGTGGAAGAAATGTAGGATGAGCTTCACCAATTTGCTATTCAGGATGTTTGGGAGCTGGTTGATTGTCCCAGATATGTAAGACCTATTAGGACAAGATGGGTTCTTAGAAACAAGAAAGATGAAAGAGGCATTGTGGTCAGAAACAAGGCACGTTTAGTGGCTCAAGGATATACACAACAGGAAGGGATAGACTATGAGGAGGTCTTTGCACTAGTTGCAAGGATTGAGGCTATAAGGATATTTCTAGCCTATGTTTCCTACATGGGCTTAATGTCTATCAAATGGATGTGAAGAGTGCTTTCCTTTATTGCACAATTGTTGAGGAGGTTTATGTCATGCAGCCTCCTGGTTTTGATGATCCAGAGCATCCAGACAAGGTGTATAGTGTCAAGAAAGCTATGTATGGACTTCATCAAGCCCCAAGAGCATGGTATGGCACATTGTCCACCTATCTGGTGGAAAATTGATTCAAAAGGGGCACCATAGACTAGACCTTATTTAAAAAGAAGACTGGTAAGGATGTCTTACTTGTTTAGGTTTATGTGGATGATATCATCTTTGGCTCTACAAACCCAAAGATGAGTGAAGACTTTTCCAAGCTTATGATTAACAAATTCAAGATGAGTGCAATGGGGAGATGAACCTCTTTCTAGGGTTACAAGTTCAGCAGAAAGAAGATGGTATCTTCATCTCTCAGGATAAATATGTAGCTGAAATCTTGAAGAAGTTTGGCTTTTCTCCACATGAGAAAAGGGCTAGTACTCCTATGGATAGAGAACATCCTTGGGGAAAAGTTGGGGATGGAAAAGATGTGGATGTCAGGCACTATAGATCAATGATTGGTTCATTGATGTATCTCACAGCCTCAAGACCTGACATTATGTTTGCTGTGTGTGCATGTGCACGCCATCAAGTGACTCCCAAAGAGTGTCACCTTCACACTGTCAAGAGAATCTTTAGGTACCTTAGATGTTATCCAGATCTGGGATTATGGTATCCAAAAGATTCACCATTGGAGCTTATTATATATTCAGACAGTGACTATGGTGGTGACAAATTTGATAGAAAATCCACAACTGGTGGATGTCAGTTTCTTGGGAGTAGGTTGATCTCTTGGCAATGCAAGAAACAAACAGTGGTGGCCAATTCTACAACTGAAGTAGAGTATGTTTCTGCAGCTGCTTGTTGTGGACAAGTCTTATGGATTCAAAACCAGCTGTTGGATTATGTGTATAATTTCATGCATACCAAGATTTTTGTAGACAATAACAACACTTTATGCATTATTAAAAATCCTGTACATCATTCTAAAATAAAACACATAGAAATTAGACATCATTTTATTAGAGATTGTTTTGAAAAAGGTTTAATTCAACCAGATAGGGTTGACAGAGAAGAAAATGTGTCTGATTTATTAACTAAACCTTTTGATACTGGTAGGTTTCAATACTTGGTAACAAGTATTGGAATGATCAATCTCACATAATATGTGTTTTGAGGTCTTATTGTAAAAGTATGTACAGTATATGCATTGTTATTGGTCTTTTTGAAAAGTTAGATTTCCACTATATTTGTCTAACGCTGACAAAGGTTATCTTAACGCTGATAAGTGTTATCGTGACGTTGTCAACAACATGTTAGTTTTGTGGTTTTTGATCTAAGTGTGCAGGCGTTGTTAGCATTGTACCATTGGATACAGAGTTGCTTATGGATCCTTAGAGAATAAATTGGAGCATGTTTCAATTTATGGATGATGGTTGGAATATTTATATTCCTATCTTGACATAAATTTTTATATTCATGCATATTTTTGGGCAACATATGTATCACTGTTGAAGGGGAGGTTTCAGGAACCTGTAGGACTTTTCGGTATTGTTATAATACTCTTATCACAATTCTAGATTGTGTCCACAGGTGAGTATGAGTTAGTTTACTAAATCATGAGGCAATGTAGCATGTAAAGTTGACATACTATGCATGCTGCCAAGACATTTTTGGCCTAGAATTGGATGTGGTCTGTTGGGAGACTTGGGAATGATTTATAATGGGTTTACCTGGGAGTTACAAGGAATTTTATGAGATAACTTAATTGTTAAGAATTTTGGTTAGTAAGGGACACTAGAGGACTATTATGTCTATCTTGCATAAGCAAGTATGCATAACTAGACAGTGCTTGCCGCCCTATAATAATTATCAATTTATAGGTTATCTTCACTAGGATAAATTACTTTGTTAAGGTCCTTTTTTTTCATTTTTATTACTTTTATTTTTGAACGCTGACAAATATTTTTCAAAGCGTTGTTGTGACCAATTTAGACGCTGACATGGCTTTGGCAAACGTTGAAAAGAATATAGCCGTTGGGCATTGATGGGTTATTTTTGACCGTTGACACTCATTGGGACCTAACCAGTTGTAGTTTTTGACGTATTTTGGGGCCGTAATTTTGGGAGTAGATAACTTTTAATTAATGCACAAAATAACTTATTTTCTTTTCAAGATTTTCATCATTATATTTTGAAAATACTTGCCTTATTTTTGACCAATCACATGTGCCTATCTCTCCTATATATTTGGCTCCTATTTTTAAACAGCGTAATTTATATTCTTGTCTAACACTTTTGTCCTATAATTCATCTTTCTTAATAATTCACAAACAGCTTTCTTCAACAATGGCACCAAAGTTTAAACCAAGTGACTTGGTATTGGGATTCAGGAGTCAGCACAACATGATTGCTTATTTGGAGGCTGATGATACTCTGTTTCCACAATATACCCAGATGGTTGCGTATTAGAATGCATCTCCAATTAGGTATGCACTTTCTCATGCTCCTCTTATCCCTGTCACTCATATTAAACAGTTTTGGAACATTGTTAGTTCCTCAACAATTAATAATGTTACTACATTATCAGCTATTGTTCATAGGCGTACATGGGTGGTTACTGAAGCCTTGGTTCGCCAGGCTTTTCATCTTGATGATGCAGATGGTATAACCACCCTTCCCATCAATGAAATAGAACAAGGACTTCGGTCTTTGGGGTATCCTTTACCCGATGAGGGTACTTTAAACAAATATCATAAACAAGAATTTCCCCCAGCCTAGAAGTACCTCATACATGTCATCCTTCAATGTTTGAGTCCAAAATGCACTGCACATAATGAGATTAACAGGTCAATTGCTAGTGCAATTGTGTGTATTACAAATGGGCAAAAGTTTAATTTTTCAAAAATTATTTTTGATGGCATGTGTAAAAACAAAGTGAATAAGATGACTTTGGCTTATCCCAGATTTTTACAAATGGTTTTTGATGTGAAAAATTACTGCACAAGGGATCATGATGATTTTTATGAGATCCCTGTGCAAAAGAAAGCTATTTTTACCAAGATGAATTCACCCCCTCACCCAAGCTATGCTTGTTGTTATTGCAGCAGCACAACCCCAACGAGACACACAACCACAACTTGACCCAATACCAGAACCTTTGCCTTCACCTCAACACATGGAAATTGACCAAGAATCCTTCAACGATGACACATTAAATGTTGGCGTTGACACAAGTAATCCAAACGTTGACACCTTTGCTTCACAGACCTAAACACCCCTTAAACTTCAAACTACCACCCAATCCACATCATCTTCTACCCCACCTAAATATAGGTTGCAAAAACGCCCAAGGACTACTAGAGTGTTCTCCTCTAATGGTCCTAGCCATGTAGCAAAGAGAACCACCACCACAAGTGTGGTTGGTGCTATGGATAAGGCTGGGACTATTGGTACTCGCTTAGATGCAGGCCAAGACAGTTCTAACATCTTTAAGACCTCATCCATGCCCCATGACTCTACCTTGGGAGGTCAAATACTCATTCTAGAGGAGGGCAGATTGGAACCATACACAATGATGGAATTGACGGCTGTCTGCATTAGCTTGCAAAAGCAAAATGCAGACTTGGTACAAACAGTCAGTACACAAGGCCTTGAACTCAAGCAATTGAGGGAGAGGATTGTTATTTTGGAGGATGCTAACACTAGGCATGGAATGGAGGCTTATTTCAAAGGGGAGGATGAGTAGATTAATGTGAGTGACAAAGGCTCACATGATGGAGAATATTTGTGTGTTGCTGAAGCCCTCACTGCATTGAAGAAGCAACCAGGTTTTAATACATCTCTGGTTACTCCTACAAACTTGAACTTGTCTTTTACAGCTATAATGGAGCAGTTCACAAGAGACGCTGAGACAAGTAAGTTGGGCGTTGACAAGCAAAATTTGAACGCTGACACACCAAGCGCTGGCAAGAGTAAATTGGGCGCTAACACAAGGAATTTGAGCGTTGACAGACCTGCATATATGGTTGATGTATTCCAGTCATCAGCTATCATCAAAGAAATGTCTTCACAGGTACCATCATCATCTTTACCCATCATTGATCCATTAGGTAAGGGTAAATGAATTATGGTAGAAGTAGAAGTTCCAAAGGATGCAGCACAAGTAGATTTTGATTCAAGTTTGGTTGCACAACTCATGGAACAAGAAAGGAAGAAGGTTGGTGAATCACCATTTGTTGTCACTTCTGAGGAACAAGAAGGAAGTGATGAAGAAAGTTCAGATTCAAGTGTGATGATAATTGAACAACCCGAAAGACTTGAATATGGTGATGACTTGGCAAGAGAGAAGCTTAGAGAGTTAAAATTGCAAGTAGACTTTGATATGCCAAAAGTAGTTCAGATGTACCATGCTTGGGAGAATAGGATAATGGAGAATCCATATTTGACAATATCAGACCAAATTTGGGGATTGGAGATTCTTCTAAGAGTTTAAAGAGACTGCAAGGTAATTCTGAAGCATAAGGCTAACAATGTTTTCTCACTGCTGAAGAGGGATAGAAGAGAGCTTTACTACATGTTACTCAGATGTCATGGAACTTGATGGACCTTCAAGAAATTGCAGGGATTATCTTTTCAAGAATTGGAGTACAAGGCTTATCCCGTTTGGGCAAGAGTACAGGAAATGCACACTCTTAGACTTCTTTCAGATGAAAGGAAAGAAGAACTTGCAGAAGAGATGGAGATTCAGAAGGCAATGATTGTTCCAAGGCCTTTGAATAAGGGATTTCCACTTGAGTTTCCTAAAGATCTAAATAAAGTGGTTCCTAGTGAAGCTGTTCTTAGAAGAAGCATTAAGCTCTCACCCATGGAAGCTTCAGATATGGTACAAGTGTTACCTCTTGATGCCAGAAACCCTATCATTAGCTATGAAGAAGATGCAAGTGGGTTTTGGAAGATTGGCAGATATGGGAAAGAGGTACACACATTTACTACTCTTATGTCTCTCTTTGCAAGTATGGATAGAGAAGACTTGGCAGACATTTGGAGGTTGTTGATAGCCAAGTATGAGACTGAAGCTCCTACTTTAGTCAATGGAATAAAGCTTTGGTCAACATTTAAGAGAATGTGTGCACCAGAAGAAGAAGATCCTGTTTGGAAGGATCTTGAGGATGATATCAGTGGTCTTCAATGGCGTTTGTATTCAGCTGCTGGTGTGCATTATTTGAGCTCTACAAAGTTTGCTGAGTATCTACTTGTAGATGCTGAGTATCCCATGTCCAAAGAAGTTTTGGACAAGATAAAGACAACACAGCTGGAGATTGACTATTCAAGTGACGTGGCCAAAGATTTGATTAGGCATGTTTATTACCAATATGATAATATTTGTAAGATTCCTCCTAGTTCTTATTTTTTATTCAGAAACTTGATTACTAGAGTAGATATCAAGTTTAGGGGAGGATTGTTGGGAATAAAATGTAGCCAGTGTACTTGAACGCTGACAAGAAGAAAACAAGTGTTGATAAGAAGAAAACAAACGTTGACAGATCAAGCGTTGAAAGGAAGAAGTCAAGTGTTGATAGATTGAAGACAAGCACTGATAGAAAGATATGGTCTACGCGTATTATGTTTCTAGTTTGTTTCTAGTAAAGATAGGATCGACAATGTATTTTCTATAGTTATCTTTACCTAGAATAGCTGATACGTAGACTCTTGTACAAGGCTTCTTATGTCTATAAAGGAAGACCTTTAGGTTTATGTTTCATATAAGTTTTTCATACGCTTAACACTTTCATTGTAAGCAAGTTCATTATTATCAATCAAGTGAAAGTTTGTTTTACAACTATTTGTGTGTTCTTGTTTAAGTATTAATTCCACATAATACTTGAATTGTTTTATACACAACAAAGTTTCTCTACGTGTTTAACTTGATCTAATCTCGTTTACAAAAGCTAAATCGATCTAAGTTTGGGATCAACATGCCCCACCTTTCTACTTCTCATCTCTTTTCTTCTACCTCATTAGGGTTCATGTTGGAGTGGCGTTGTTTCGTCTTTCATCCGAAAACGAGGACGCCATCTTCGATCCCGGTATTTTGCATCATCAAAGGACTTAGTCCTTTATACCGGTTGCTTTTGGGCATTGTTTATCATGTAGGACCCAACAAAAATGACCATACCAAGATTATCCCTAAAAGATCACATTTATGTGGATTCGAGTCGAGCTTTTGACTCGGTTATCATAAACAAGGTGCCTCGTGGGGGATTCTCATGCTTATCCTTGTAAATATTTTTGCTTTCTAATAGTGTAATGATGGGACTTGTGCTCTTCCAACCTTTGTTCCGTGGTTGTTTGTGATTGTGATTCATTAGGTTCATCATCATCATTGAAGCCTCTCGTGTTCGTTTTATAGATCACTCGAGCTTCGATCGTTGCCTTTGGAGATTCCGATATCTGATGATATCCTTTTATGTTCTAACGTTTATCTTATTAGCATAATTCATAAACGGGTTTTAGGTTATTCGTTTTACCCTTTACATGCTCGAGATTAAGCATTCAACTACGTCTCTAGTATGGGCGTGTTTTCACCCCTAGACTCGAAACATTAAGGACAATGTTTAGTTTTAGTATGGGGGGGGGTGAGTAGATACTTCACCTTTCTTACGTCACCACGCACTCCAAATTTCATCTTTTTGTTATCGTTTTGTTGCAAAATAAGGCTAAAAATGGCCAAATTTTAAAAATTTCTTGTTTTTCATAAGCGTTTAAGACACGAATGTAGGTTTTCTAATGGTGAGAATAAGAGCAATTTTTTACTCGACCGTGCGTGTTGAGCACTTAGCTTCGATTCCCTAAATTTTTAGGCTAAGTCTCTTAAATGAGGACGAGAAATAATAGAGTTAATTATAATTTACGTAATCTTTCACGATCTCATGTGTAGTAATTATTAGCTTATTCTCCCCACGCTTTTGTTTAAATAAATACAATAAGTAAGGTCGTACGATTTAAAAGGTTACTTAGCTTCTAGCCCAAGATCGTTTAAAAGTTGCTCGTGTTCGAATAGAGTTCATAGCCAAGCATAACTTATTGAAGCGGGATGCAAAGATTGGCAAGTTCCAAAAAGGCCCTAACAAGGCATGAGGAGCTCCATTTTTTTGCTAAATATCCAAGATGATGTGAAGTATCATTATTCCAAAATTAATATGAAGGATCGAGACACACGACGAGAAGCAATATACTCCCCTAAAGATCATGGAGAAGTCTATCCAAAAAGACCCTAACAAGGTATGAGGATAAATAAATCCAAGTCCGAAAAGGAGGCGGATCGTTGTATATCACAATCCCAAATAAAGATCGAAGAAAAATGATGAAGTCGTGGTCCAAGTTTGAAGAAATTCCATATATAAAGAGAAGACCATTATTTCAAGAACGTCTTCCAAGATTTGAAGTTCGAAACACATGCCAAATATCAGTCCGAAAAAGGTCTCAAATCGTGAAACGAGTTATGCCAAGATATGAACTTAAGGAGATTACGAGAAGCAATTTTAAAAGATCGTGTCCTTCGGCTAACTATCGATTAAATAATCCTACTTTATTTTTGGCCTTTATAAATTATCAAAATAAGTCAAACATGTATCCTCGTGATCATTAAGACAAAATAAAATATAAGAGATACCAAGTAGGAATAAGGGAGTTTAGGTATATAATTAACACTCATGAAATATGATTTTGTTACTAAACTTATAATAAGAATGATCTTGTTACACGCTTAGCATGGAATCGAGTGAAAATCGAGGATGACGAACTTATCTCTATGAGGCATTCACGTGTTCTTATTCTTTGACCCTAAAAGTCACTTAATCGTGATGAAAACAATACATTGTGTCTAAAACACGTGTAGTAGTTTATTTAATTTAACATTTTCAATAAATGTCATCATAAAATGAATTTTTGGAAGTGCTACGATATTTAATTCTAGCATTGCGTGAGGGCACGACACTAGTTTAGTATGGGGGAGTGATGAGACTGCTTTTATACATAGTCTCATCGTCCAAATCGGGCTTAAACGCTTAAAATATCATAAAAATGCCCCAACATATGCTTGTGTTTGTTCATTGTGTATTTTAGGTACAAATATCGAAAAAATGACAAAAGATCACAAGAATCAACCAAAAACGAACACGAGAAAAGAAGCCGCATAATGAACCGGACCCGAATGATGAACTTCCAAAAATACCTTTGAAGAATTGAAGATTTTCTAGTTTGGTCCTCCAAGTTTGAAGACTTGTCATTTTATACCCTTGTAAAACTCTGTAATTACATTGTGGTCCCTAAAATGTCAAAGGTTTAGATATTTGGTCCATGAAGAATTGCACAAGATCGAAGTCAAGATTGCACTTAATGGAGCAACAACAAGTATTTTCGTATCGACTCAAAAACACTTGAAGTTTTTAAGTCAAAGTCAAATCCGAAACACGACAATGGAATGATCTTGAAAAAACGATCCGGGAAGCCATGACTTTATTTTTACGGACCAACCCGCACCTGTTTAATGGGCCGGATCAGCCGTATCAATATTGTTACTACATTTCGTGTAATCACCAAAGGAAGAAACTATATAAGCAACAATCGTGAAGGGCCCAAATGAAATCTCCAACCCGGTTTCACCCAGCCCAGTTTTGCAGCCCATCCCACCAGACCAGTTGTGATTTATACAAGTTGTCAAAATGGTCAATTTATGGTTTAACTGGGAAAGATATACTGTTAACATTTAACCCCATATTTTATCCCAAAAACCCTAACTATATTCCATCATCAACCATGATCAGTGTAAGAAGTTTTCTCAAATTAAATTGGGAAAATTAACAATGACCAAAGCAGGAACCAAACCACGTGAAGAATTAGCACATCAACATATGACAACTATATGTCACGGGTCTTCACCAAATTCCTAAACTTGCCAGAGATCAAGACCATATAAACGAATAGGAATGAAGACTTACTCTCAACAACAAGGATACATGATCAAGATCAATTATCAATCTGCCACATCACATGGGATACCAGAGATTAATCTAGAATCTCATTTCAAATTGGCATCAAACAAAGCATATTCGGAGGATCTTCAGAGGGCATTTTAGGTATCACAAATCGGATTAGGGTTTATGTAATAGCTCCTCATCTTGTATATAGAGCCTAATTAGTTGTAAAACCCGAGATTTTTCGTTCTTTAAATAATAACGAAGTATACTTCAAAACCTATTTTTGAAGCAATACAAAAATCATCGGATTGAAAACGTGACAAAAGTCGTACAACTCGCGTACCGACAGTTTAATAATTTAATTACATAAATTATTATCGAGGGGTACTTGATAAAAATGATTCATTAAATTATTTAATAATTCATTTTAATAAGAGTACGGAGAGATAAACGAGAAGTATTCTTATTAAAATGATCCTTATCTTATTAAAACAATAAATGATGAATATTTGTCATTTAAATAAACGAACACGTTCTTCGTATTTATGCATCATATAAATACTCCATTTTATTGGAAAAATGATTTTTAGATCAATTACGCAATCCTCATAAGATGAATCAAAATTCATAAACCACGAACGTGACAAGAACCGTTTATTAGTAAATGTATAACAAATGTTACACATTAAGCCCTTGCAAAATAATTGCAACACTAGCCCTAAACTATAAGGAACTTGGCAAATGGCTTTTATATCTTTCAATGGGTATATATATGTGTTTTAGGGTTTCATCTCTTTCATTTAACCCTAACCCTAACTCACACTAACCCTAGCCTCCACTTCTCCTCTCTCACTCTAAAATGGCAGCCACCACAAATCTCGGCCGCCACCCCTATGTTGGTGTTTATCTCAGATCCATGCCCTGGCCGCCACCCTCTTGGCTACTGCCACCACCTTTGTGGCCCCATCACCATCACGACATCATCATCATTTTTATATGGTCCAGCCGCTAGCCACCCTGTTGTGCACCATCATCATCAGCCGTGGCCACCACCATGCAGCCGCCACCATTAGTGGCCACCACAACCACCATGCAGCCACCACCGTGGAACCATCATCACCAGTCACCACAGCCGTGACCACCAGCCACCAACAGGGTGTGTTCGTGACCACCATGTCCAACCACAGCAGCTCGCTTCATCACCTAGCCACCAATCATAGCCTAGATCCACCAGCAGCCATCTCTATTCGCAGCCCCACTGCCATCACACGTAGCCACCATCTTCATGACCACCTAGATCCACCATCATCCCCGTCATCATCATCCCGCCACCAACCATCCACCACAAGATCCTCATCTCTGATTGGGGGTGTTTGTTTCTGCATATACAAGCCCACTAGGGGCTGTTTGGATCTGCTGTTTAACAAACAGCATAAAGGGGTGTTTGGTTTGGGCATAGAAACGAATAAGGTGCATTGGAATGGCATAGATCCATACGGATCTATTTAGATCTGATGTGGGGAGCGACATGCAGGGCGTTTGGGGTTATGATCTACAACGAGTAACATCGGGGGTGTTTGGATCTGCTGATAAGGGGGTGTTTGGGACTGCTGACTGATTTTAAGAAGGTGTTTGGAACTGCTGATAACCTGCATGCTGATAAGGGAGTGTTTGGGACTGCTGGCTGACTTTAGAGGGCGTTTGGGGTTGCTGATGACGACAAGGATGTGTTAACTTACGAGGTTATATCTTAGGGGTATGCTTATGATGTAATATAGACATGCATGTAGTTTTGCCACCGTTATTTATAATCTTCCTACCGTTAGTTATGTAGTACCTACTGACCTCTATATGTTACCACCGTTAATATCATACAAACTAACTTACCACCGTTAGTATTAAACTACCAACAGTTCCCACTGTTAGCTTTACAGTTCCCACTGTTAAGCTTAGCAGTTTCCACTGCTAGCTATGTAGTGCCACTGTTAGCTTTAAACTTACCCCTGTTAGTTTAAAGTTACCACTAACAGCTTAACCTAGCCACAGTTTCCATAATTATTCCCACTGCTTTTACGAAATACCCACTCTTAGCTTTTATTAGCCACTGTTGGTACACAAAAACTAATTTTTATAGTTTTAGAATAAAAATATAAATTTTTTACCAAAAGAAGCTATTCTAAAAATCAAAGACTTAATTAATAATAGTTTATTAATTACATTTGGAACACAATAAATTATTAAATAAATTTAGTAATTTATTTTTAAGGACAACAATATCATACATGTTTTGTAAACATTAGGAATACACGGAAACAGTGGATAAACAACATACACACTTAACAACCATCTTAACAGTATTAATTAAAAATACTGTGATAACCAGAATAAACGTATGACCAATTAGACTGCATGCATTTATTAATTATGCATATACCGAGACATACTTAATTGCTTAGGTATTTGATGTACTGTGTGCTTAGTGATTATATACTTGATCGTCCTCGAGCTGTATTATACAGGTGAGTTCATAGCCTCGCATTTTAAATCTTTATATGATTTCATAAACCCGCGAGGGGGAGAGATGCTTTTAAATAACTGTAACTTGTTTGACTAATATGATTATTATTTGATTCATATAATACCAATTGATTATAACCTGTTTAACAATATGACTATAATTTAATTATAGAATATAAATTGAACTTTAATCTGTTTTGACTATATGACTGATAGATATTTAGTTTATAGAACGTATATAGAACTGTAATATGTTTAAACAATAGGATGGATATTTAATCTATAGAACACAAATGGTATAATACTCTTAATTACGATTGCCTATTTTAGAAACTGTTAAATTGTTGTAAATCGTCTGAATATTATAAATAGATCTATTTGGGATTGACCATCCCCATCTGGGTGAGTCATGCTCACTGTGCCTCGGCCGGGACAACAGATGTATACCATGTTGGAACTAGGTTTGGGTGTCTTTTTGTAGGACACTACGTTCTCATCTGTTGAGAACTATGGAAGGTTAAGCTTCAGTTTCGAGTAATAGAAAGTGTAATTATCTTTTGTAGAAATGCTTTGTGCATTGCTACTATCTATAAGGTTTGCGTTACTAAACTAAATCATATACTACTTAGCAAATACTGAAATGGGAATAATAGAAATGCTAAACTTGGTTACTTTACACTGCTTAGTAAAACTTACTAAACTTGATTATTTTGTCATGTGTAGTAAAATACTGTAATGGAAATATTAATATGCTAAACTTGATTGTTTTACACTACTTAGTAAAATACTGTAATGATCGTATTAGATATACTAAACTTGATTATTTTTTACCACTTAGTAAAATACTGTGATGGTATTATTAGATATACTAAACTTGATCATTTTACACTGCTTAGTAAAATACTGAAATGGAAATATAGGAAATACTAAACCTAATCTTGCTCTGCTTAATAATACTTACTGAACTTGATTTTATACTGCTTAGTACTAAGGTATGGAATAATTGGAAACTTCGAATTTGACTTTTATATCAAATACTGAACAATACCATGTAGGACAACTTAAAATCCTAAACTATGATTTTACAGAACTTTATGAATTCACCAACTTTATGTTCACTGTTTTAAGCATGTTTTTCCCGGGTTATTTAGCAAGATTATTTGAGAATGGATTGAGCATCATTTAGGAGCATAAAAATAACGGGGGATTATCTTTTACTAGAATATTCATAACAAATGTTATTCAACGATTTAAACGATTGTACCAAATCAATGTCTACATCATTTCTATTTCAAAAATCATATAATTATGATTTGTGCTTTGTAAGCTATTTGCTCATCGATCCACCACTCTGATACCCGGTCTGGGGGTGTTATAGAGAATGGTATCAGAGCTTTAGTTATAGCAAACCAGATTATTTTTTTTAAATAAAATAAGAATAAAAATATTTTTCATTTATTTAAATGCTGGACTATAACTTTACAAAAATCTTTTGGGGATTTTTTTGGGACATATTTAGAAAGCATATAGCATAGAGAGCATGCATAACTATATGATTTAAGTGCGCATTCATTATTATATGCATTTATATATGTTGATTGTATTATATGATAACTCTGTACGTATTTACGTATATGAATATATAGAATTTATTATAGAAATATTAAATACTCAATAAAATAAATAAACATGCCATGTTAGTAGGGAGCTTTATACTAAAGATGTTCCATCTCGATATTAAGTTTTGACTGAGTGGGTGGGTTTACGATTTACAGTGCCTTCGCTCCTCAAACCTTTATAGAATGGCTTGTAAAGTATGATGGCCTGAACAATGCATTGTAACCACGAACAATCTAATACATAACGAACCATTGGAAATATTTAAATGGAAATTAAATAAAACATTTGGAAACATTTGGAAATCTAACAGAATATTTAGAACCCGTTAGAAAATCTAAGAAGATTTTTAAGTCTCTAAAAATCTAAATAGATCTATCTATTTTACTCAATCTTGGAAAATCTAAATTGATTTTTATAAAAATCTAACTGAATAATATGCGTCTTGCAAAATCTTGGGAGAAATATAAACTAGATTATTATAAATCTTTAGTAAACCTAATTTGATTTTATAAATATTGAAAAATCTAATAAAATGTTGGGGGAAAAATCTAAAATTAGATTTTATAAAATTCTTTTGGAGATCTAGACATTATCTTTAAGAACCAGTGATAATAAGCTTGTATGGTTTCATAAACTTCACCCCTAGATAAATGATTAATGTTATTAATGGACTAGTTAAGACCACGCAGCAATAGTTCAAAACTTGAATAGGCCCATCTATTGTCTTAGGGACCGATGTAATAAAACTTGTAACATTAATGGATCTAAAGTGTAATTAGGCCCATTAAGAAATCCTTAGCTCACAAGAATTGTTAATGGACCTTGTAAGCTCAATAAGGGTTTGGGAAGCCCATTATCTCTTTTGGTACACTTAATAAGCCCACTTAGTGATTTTACACTTAATTAAAGTTTTTATACAAAGGATATAAGTTATAAAAACTTTTTGACTAAGAATGTTATTGATTCCAAACAAAGATCGATTTAGATTTATGTATACGAGATTAGATCAAGTAATACACTTAGAGAAACCTTTGTATATGTATATGACAATCTAAGTGCTAGGCGGAATTAACACAAGATGTAAACAAACTTTCACTTTGATTAATGATATCAAACTTGCTTACAACGAAAGTAGTTTACGTATGAAAAACTTATATTGAACATTAACCTAAAGATCTTCTTTTATAGACATAAGAAGCCTTGTACATTAATCCACGTACCAACTATTCTAGGTAAAGATAAATATAGAAAATACATTGTTGTTCCTATCTTTACTAGAAGTAATCTAGAATACAATAAACGCGTAGAGTATATCCTTCCATCAGTGTTTGTCTTCAGTGTATCAACGCTTGACTTTGTCTTGTCAACGCTTGATCTGTCAACGTTTATTTTCTTCCTATCAACGCTTGATTAACTCTTGTCAGCGCTCAAGTAGACTGGCTATAATTTATTCCCAACAGTCCTCCCCTAAACTTGATATCTACACTAGTGATCAAGTTTCTGAATAAACATTAAGAACTAGGAGGAATCGTACAAACCTTCTCATATTGGTAATAAATAAATCTGATCAAATCTTTTGCCACGTCACTTAAATAATCAATTTCCAGCTGTGTATTCTTCATCTTCTCCAAGACTTCCTTGGACATGAAATACTGACCATCTACAAGTAGATACTCAGCAAACTTTGTAGAACTCAAATAATAAACACCAGCAGCTGAATACAATCTCCATTGAAGACCACTGAGATCATCTTCAAGATCCTTCCTAATAGCAGGATCTTCATCTTTTGGTCCACACATTCTCTTGAATGTGGACCACAGTTTTATTTCATTGACTGAAGTTGGTGCTTCAGTTATATACTTGGCCTCTAATAACCTCCATAGGTCTACCAAGTCTTCTCTGTCAAAACATGCAAACAAAGATATAAGGGTGGTAAAAGTGTGAACCTCTTGTCCATACCTGCCAATCTTCCAAAACCCACAATCATCTTCTTCATAGCTTACAATTGGGTTTCTGGAATCAAGTGGTAACACTTGCACCATATCTGAAGCTTCTAATGGTGAGAGCTTGAGGCTCTTTCTTATAACAGCTTCATTTGGATGTAATGCATCCATATCTTTGGGAAACTCAAGAGGAACTCCATTTTTCACTGGTCTGGGAACAAACATTGCCTTCTTAAGCTCCATTTCCTCTACAATTTCTTCTTTTCTTTCATCAGAAAGAAGTCTTAGAGTGTTTGCTTCCTGCACTCTAACCCAAATAGGATAAGCTCTACATTCCAACTCTTAAAATGTCAACCCAGTCAATTTCTTATAAGTCCACCCTGTTCCATGACATCTGAGCAGCATGAAGTACAACTCCTTTCTATCCCTTTTCAAATTTGAGAGAACATGGCTTGCTTTGTGTTTCAGAAAGACCTTGCAATCCTTTTGTACTCTGATAAGAATCTCCAAACCCCGTATCTGATCTGAAATGGTCAAGTGTGGATTCTCCATACACCTATCTTCCTAAGCATGGTACATCTGAACCACCTCTGGCATATCAAAATCAACCTGCAATTTCAACTCATTCAATTTCTCCTTGGCCAGCTCATCACCATACTCAAGTCTTTCTGGTTATTCTATGATCATAACACTTGAGTCTTAACTAGCTTCATCACTTCCTTCTAGCTCTTCTGAAGTGACAACAAAAGGTGATTCTCCCACCTCCTTTCTTTCTTGTTCCACAATTTGTGCAGCCAACTTTCTATCAAACTCAATTTGTGCTGCATTCTTTGGAACAACCTCTTCTACCATAATACCCTTACCCTTATCTAATGGATCAATTGTTGGTAAGGTAGATGGTAATACCCGTGAAGAAACCTCTTTGATGATGGATGATGACTGGAATACATCAACCTCATTTGCAGGTTTGTCAACGCTCACTTTTGCTTTGTCAGCGCCCAAAATACTCATGTCAGCGTTCAAATCTGTCTTGTCAACGCCCAAAGTACCTGTCTCAGCGCCTCTTGCAATTTCCTCCAACATGGCTGTAAATGACAAATTTAAATTGGTAGGAACAACTAGAGACACATCAAAACCTGTCTGTTTCTTCAAACCAGTAAGGGCTTCAGCTACACCCAAAGATTCTTCATCATATGAATCTTTTCCACTCTCAACAAAAGGTTCTGTAGCAGCTTCATGTGAGCCTTTATCACACAAATTAACAGGCTCTGTAGCAGCTTCTTCCCCTTTATAAGAATCCTCCTCAGATACAAGGACCCTTGTCTGCCTTTTCCTTGACTCAGCTGTCTCCAAAATAATAATCCGCTCCCTCAATTGCTTGAGTTCAAGGCCTTGTGTGCTGACAACTTGTACCAAGTCTGCATTTTGCTTTTGCAAGCTCATGCAGACTGCCGTCAATTCCATCAAAGTCATTGGTTCCAATCTGCCCTCTTCTAAAATGGGTATTTGACCTCCCAAGTTAGATTAATTGGGCATGGATGAGGTCTTAATTATGGTAGGACTGTCTTGGCCAGCTTCTAAGCCAAAACCAATAGTCCCAGCCTCATCCATAACACCAACCACACTTGTGGTGGTGGTTCTCTCTGCTACATGGCTAGGACCACTAGAGGAGAATACTCTAGTAGTCCTTTGGCGTTTTTGTAACCTATATTGTGTTGGGGGAGAAGAAGATGTGGATTGGGTGGATGTGGGTTGATTAAGGGGTGTTTGGGTCTGTGAAGGATGTGTGTCAACGTTTGAAATAGGCACATCAACACCAACATTTAACGTGTCAGCGTCGAAGGGTTCTTGGTCAAGTTGCATATGTTGTGGTGAAGGTAAAGGTTCAGGTATTGGGTCAATTTGGGGTTGTGGGTCTGGTTGGGGTTGAGCTGCTGCAAAGACAGCAAGCATAGCTGGGGTTAGAGGTAGGTCACGATGTGGAGGTGAGTTCATCTTCATTAAAATTGCTTTATTTTGCACAGGGATCTCATAAAAATCATCATGATCCCTTGTGCAGTAACCTTGGACATCAAAAACCATTTGTAAAAATATGGGATAAGCTAAAGAAATTTTGTTCCCTTTATTTTTACACATTCCCTCAAAAATCATTTTGGAATAATTAAACTTTTTCCCAGTAGCAATGCACACAATAGTACTTTCAATAGATCTATTGATCTCATTGTGTGCAATGCACTTGGGACTCGAACATTGTAGGAGGACATGTATTAGGTACTTCCAGGCTAGGGGAAACTCCTGTTTATGATATTTATTTAAAGTTCCTTCATCAGGAAAAGGATAACCCAAAGCCCTTAGTCCTTGTTCTATTTCAGTAATGGGGAGGGTGGTTATACCATCAGCATCATAAAGATGCAAAGCTTGGCGTACCAAAGCTTCAGTAACCACCCATGTTCTCCCATGAACAATAGAAGATAATGTAGTCACTCTATTAACTGTTGAGGAACTAACAGTGTTCCAAAACTGTTTAATATGTGTAACAGGAATGAGTGGAGCATCAGAAAGAGCATACCTAAGAGGGGATGCGTTCAAATACGCCACCATTTGCGTGTATTGGGGAAACAGAGTATCATTAGCTTCAAGATATGCTACCATGTTGTGTTGACTTCTGAACCCCAATTCCAAATCAGATGGTTTAAACTTTGGTGCCATTGTTGAAAGTTGTTTGAATGATTGAGAAAGATGAAGTTTTATAGGAACTTTTGATCATAAAGAACACAAGAACCCTAAAATCACCAAAACCCTAATTTTCTCAAAACCCTAAACAAAGTCATGTCAAATCCAGAAATAACCTCCTCCTCCTCACCCTTGCCAAACATCAAGATTCCCATGCTTGATGCAACCAACTTTGAATTGTGGAAATTCAACTTTTAGAAATATCTGGGGATCTATGACTACACTCTCTAGGAGATCATTGAATATGGAAACACATTCAATAGAGATGAAAAGGTTGCTGCTGCTATTGCCACAAGAACTGCTGTTGCTGGTTGTCCAGAAGCAGATAAGAAAGAAAAACCTGGTGATGGTAGAGCTGTGTCTGCCGAAGACATAGCAAAAAGAAGGGTTGATATGAAAACCCTAAATAGTCTGAAAGTCTCTTTGGGACAAGAGAACCAGCATAAATACAGAGGTTATGATTCTGCTAAAGACCTTTGGGCAGCTCTAGAAGTTGCATATGGTGGCAATGAAGATACTAGGGAAGAAAAGAAGAAGCAACTCATGCATGATTATGCTGTTTTCAAGGCTCAACCTAATGAGAAGCTTAGCAGTGTGAGAAGCAGACTACTTGACATTACAAGCAAGCTGTCCTTCATGGGGACACAGCTTGGTGATGTTGACATTAATGCAACGCTTCTTAAAAGTCTTGGTGATGCGTGGAAGATTGAGGCAAGATCTATTCTTGCAAATAACACTCATAAAAGTTCCACGTTTGATGATATCTACAACAAACTAAGGTTGTTGGAGAACGAAACTCTTTTGGAGCATGGAAGTAAGTCTACCAATAGTAACATGGCTTTCTTCTCACATAGTGAAGGCCAATTTGATCTGAAGGACTCTTACATGTATCTAGTTACTGGATCATCATGTGTCAACGTTGGAACATGTCCTGTCAACGCCTCCTATTCAGACGCTGACACATACAAAAGTGACTCACCAAGAGTTAAACCTGCTGGTTTGGACCTAGATACTGTATGTGCTTATATTGCTTCTTTGCCCAATGGTTCAGTGATTACATATGAGGACCTTGAGCAGATAAGTGATGAGCACTTGGAGGAGATGGATATTAAGTGGAACATGGCTCTTGCTAGTATAAGAGCAAACAGGTGGAATAGAAGGTTTAAGAAGAAGATGACCTTCAATGCAAAGGATACAGCTGGATTTGATAAATCCAAGGTTGAATGCCACAATTGTCATCGTATGGGGCACTTCATGAGGGAATGCAGATCTCCTAGAAGATCTGATGCTGGTAAACCCTCAAGCCAAATTGTCAAGGCTCAGGACCCTAAGGCCATGGTTGTTGTTCAAGGAATTAATAGTATGGGATGGGACTAGAGCTATTTGGCTAAGTATGTGGAAGAGGATAAAGCTTTGGTTGCTGAAATTGAAGAAGAAGAGCATGTTCAATATGCTCTCATGGCACACTCCTCCTCTTCATCAGATAATGAGGTATACGATGATGCTTTTTGTAGTAAGGGTTGTAGGTTAAATACTGAGAAACTTAACAAAGAGGTGTTAAGGTTATTAGATGATGTGAGTACTGAGAGATGCAAACTGTCTAACTATCAATTAGCTCTCACTCAAACTGAGAAAACAGTTTCTGAATACAAGAAAATGGAGTTTGATTTAAAAGATAAAATAAATATCTTAAAACATGAATTAGATGCTAGTAATGATGTTAGGAACATCATGGAAAGGGTTAATAGTGATCTACAGGCTAAGTTAGATGAGGCCATTAAGAATAAAGATAATGTTGGCCTTAAAATTCAGAGATTTGATAGGGCCACACAAACCCTAGGAGAGTGCGTTAATAAACAAAGGGATCCCAAGGACATCACTGGGATTGGGATGAAAGACTACTCTGTGGTTCCACCACCAGCTGGTGACTTCTATGGTGTCCAACAAAAGGACCTATCTTGGACTGGCTTACCAGAACTCCAAGAGGAGGAATTCATTCCTCCACCAAGAGTTGTTACCCCAGTTGAAGAGTATCAACAGAAGTTGACTGACGTGAATGAATGGAAGAAAGCTAACCCTACCTTATTTGTTAAGGGTGGCTTGTTATGTGAAAGTCCTAATGAGTCAACCCCCATTAAAGTTACAAACCCAATCACTGGTAAGGCTGTTGACCTTGGCTCAAACCCTGTAAGAAAACCTAGCATTAAGTATGCTAAGATGTATAGGAATACTAGGTCACCTAAGAGCCAAGTTAGCAATGATGGAATAGGCTTTTTCTCTTCTAGACCTAGGGCTGTGTCTAGAAAAGCCTGTGACACTTGTGGTAGCTTTTCACATTTAGCATATAAGTGTGTCAACGCTTCCAAAGTCAACGTTGTTAGAAAGCCAAACATTGTCAGACCCAAACCTTGTGTGCAGCAAAGTCCACAAGTTGTTAGACCTGCCCCATTCTTCACTAGAGGGTCTAACACACATGGACAAAGACCATTTCAAAAGACAAATACTTGGTCTAATAGGCAATGGGTTTCTGTAGCAAACCCTAGGTTCAATGCTGACAAGGGTAATTTCAGCGTTGACATGACCAAATCCAACACTGACAGAAACGTGACCAGACCTAAATATTTGCAACCACAGGGTAAGGGGTCAAAGGCTTCTTCAAGCTTCACATGGAGACCAAAGAAAGATCAAAACCCTAATGATAATGGGATTTCAATGACCTGCAACAGATTTAATTACATTTCAAAGGTCATTACAAAACCTATTGGGGTTAACTGGGTATTTCATCCTAAGAGGGATGAACATGGGGTTGTTATGAGAACTAAATCTGTTCTTATTGAACAATCAGATGAATCCAAGTATTCTAAGGCTTGGGTTCCCAAAGAAAACTAACTTTTTTTATTTATGTGCAGGGCATTCAAAAACAGGTCAATGATTATGGATATTGGGACAGTGGATGCTCAAGGCGCATGAGAGGGAAGGAAGATTATCTCACTAACTTCACTCCCATTAAGGATGGTGATAAGGTTTACTTTGGAGGCGGATATGGTACTATCACAGGCAAAGGAACACTTCTCACTAAGAACTTGCGTTTTGAGAACGTATTTTTGGTAAAGGAACTTGATTACAATTTTTTTAGTGTATCACAAGTTTGTGATAACAAAAATAAAGTTCTGTTTACTGATACTGAATGTTTGGTGTTAAGCAAGGATTATAAGATCCCTGATGAGAAATATATTGACTATAGAACACCTAGACATAAAGACATATATAATGTGAACCTCAATGGTATTAGAATGAATAGCAATATGTCATGTTTTAATGCTAAAGCTTTAGTAGATTAAAGTAGTTTATGGCACAAGAGACTAGGGCACATACATTTTAAGAATATAAACAGGCTTGTGAGACTTGGTTTGGTTGATGGCTTGCCTGAAAAGGCTTTCTACAATGACCACTCTTGTGTTGCATATCTTAAACGCAAGCAGCACAAGGTCTCATTCAAGTCCAAACAGGTGCACTCTAGTACTAGACCTCTTCACTTGCTTCATATGGATCTATTTGGTCCTACCAATATAGAGAGTTTGAATGGTAAATCATACTGCTTTGTCATCACAGATGACTTTTCTAGGTTTACTTGGACTTTCTTTTTAGCTATGAAGAGTGATACAGCTGACGCTTTAATTAATTTTATCACTCAGATTGAGAAGAAAACGGGCAATGAAGTTAAAATGCTTATGAGTGATAATGGTGGTGAATTTAGGAATAAAGTGTTAGTTGATTTCTGTGCCAAAAAAGGAATTACTATGCAATTTAGTGTTGCCAGAACCCCTCAGCAAAATGGGGTTGCAGAAAGAAAGAATAGAACCCTAATTGAAGCATTAAGAACCATGTTGGCTGATGCTCATCTCCCTATAGCCTTTTGGGCTGAGGCTATGAATACAGCTTGCTATGTTCAAAATAGAGCATTGGTCAACAAGATACAGAACATAACACCTTATGAGTTACTTTGGGGAAGAAAACCTAATATTGGTTTTCTCAGACCTTTTGGTTGTCATGTAGTTGTTTTAGATACTAGTGATGCCTTAAGTAAATTTAGTGCAAAAGGTGATGAAGGTTATTTCATGGGGTATTCTGTGCAAAGCAAGGGATATAGGGTTTATCTTAAAAAGGAAAAACGTATACTTGAAAGAGTACATGTTAGGTTATTAGAAAGTAAACCCAGTGATCCTGAAAGTGGTCCAAATTGGTTGTTTGACTTGGAACCTTTATCTAGGACTTTAAATTATATGTCTGTCACTAATCCAGACATTGTGAAGGTAACTTCAAATGTTGTTGAAGAACAAGTTGTTGATGTTTCAGGTACACAGGTTCATGAAAAGGTTGGATCACAAGCAGAAAAGTCATCTCCTATACAAGAGTATGTCACAATTCCCAAATGGACAGATGCCTTTGCTGCTGCTTCTGCTGGAACAGATAATGGTGGTCCCCAAGTACCACCAGATACAAACATACATGGTCCTTCAGGCGCTGACAAAGGCAAGTCCAGCGCTGACAAGACAAATTCAGACATTGATGGCTCAGACGTTGACAACAACATTTCAAGCGTTGTTAGCCCACACGCTGACAACCAAGGTTCAGCCATTGACAACAATTTTGCACATCTTTTCTCTTCTACTTTTGAACAGGGTGAACCTTCCAATTTATATGAAGAGGTTCATCCTCATGTTAATGAAAGGGAGTCTGATGAAGAAGATATTGGCAACTTGGAGAATGAGATTGAAGACACCAGACTTTTTGAAGGAGGAGTTCTCACTTCTACTATGAAGAATCACCCCACTTCTCAAATCATTGGTGATATTATGACTCCTGTTCGGACTTGAAGATCTCATCAAGGTCTTGGTGGATTTATTGCCAATATATACAAGAAGGTTGATACCCCTCTTGTGCAAGCATGTTTGTTTGCCTGTTTTCTGTCACAACAGGAACCCAAGAAGATATTTGATGCTCTCAAAGAACCAAGTTGGGTGGAAGCAATGCAGGATGAGCTTCACCAATTTGCAATTCAGGATGTGTTGGGAGCTGGTTTATTGTCCCAGATATGTCAGACCCATAGGGACAAGATGGGTTCTAAGAAACAACAGAGATGAAAGAGGTATTGTGGTCAGAAACAAGGCAAGATTAGTGGCTCAGGGATATACACAAGAGGAGGGGATAGACCATGAGGAGGTCTTTGCACCAGTTGCAATAATTGAAGCTATTAGGATCTTTTTAGCCTATGCATCCTGCATGGGCTTCATTGTCTATCAAATGGATGTCAAGAGTGCCTTTCTCTATGTAACAATTGTTGAGGAGGTATATGTTATGCAGCCTCCTGTTTTTGAGGATCCAGAGAATCCAGACAAGGTGTATAGAGTCAAGAAGGCTATGTATGGACTTCATCAAGCCCCAAGAGCATGGTATGGTACTTTGTCTACTTATTTGGTAGACAATGGATTCAAAAAGGGCACCATAGATCAGACATTGTTTACTAAGAAGAAGGGTAAGGATGTTCTACTTGTTCAGGTCTATGTTGATGACATCATTTTTGGGTCTACTGATCCAAAGATGAGTGAGGATTTCTCCAAGCTTATGACAGACAAATTCAAGATGAGTGCTATGGGGGAGATGAACTTCTTTCTTGGGTTACAAGTTCAGCAGAAAGAAGATGGTATCTTCATCTCCCAGGAAAAATATGTGGCTGAGATCTTGAAGAAGTTTGGCTTTTCTCCACATGAAAAGAGGGCTACTACTCCTATGGATAGAGAACACCCTTGGGGAAAGATTGGAGATGGAAAGGATGTTGATGTCAGGCACTATAGATCAATGATTGGTACATTGATGTATCTCACAGCCTCTAGACCTGACATCATGTTTGCTGTGTGTGCTTGTGCACGCCATCAAGTGACTCCCAAAGAATGTCACCTTTATGCTGTCAAGAGGATCTTTAGGTACCTCAGATGTTTTCCTAGTCTTGGCTTGTGGTACCCAAAGGATTCACCATTGGAGCTGATTGCATATTCAGACAGTGACTATGGAGGTGATAAGTTTGATAGGAAATCCACAACTGGTGGATGTTAGTTTCTTGGGAGCAGGTTGATATCTTGGCAATGATAGAAGCAAACAGTGGTGGCTAATTCTACAACTGAAGTAGAGTATGTGGCTGCAGCTGCTTGTAGTGGACATGTTTTGTGGATTCAGAACCAGTTGTTGGACTATGGGTATAATTTCATGCATACCAAGATATTTGTTGACAATAACAACACTTTATACATTATTAAGAATCCTGTACATCATTCTAAAACTAAACACATAGAAATTAGACACCATTTTATAAGAGACTGTTTTGAAAAGGGTTTAATACAACCAGATAGGGTTGACACAGAAGAGAATGTGTTAGATTTACTAACTAAACCTTTTGATGCTAGGAGGTTTCAATACTTGGTAACAAGTATTGGGATGATCAATCTCCCATAATATTTGTTTTGGAGTCTTTTTGTAAAAGTATGTACAGGATAATCCATTATTATTGGTCTTTTTGAGGATTTAGGTTTTCCACTATATTTTTCTAACACTAACAATGTTTGCTTGAACACTGATAAGTGTTTTTGTGACGTTGTCATCAATATATTTGTCTAACGCTGACAAAGCTTCCCTCAACGCTGTCAAGTGTCATCGGGGCGTTGTCAACAACAATGTTAGTTTTGTGGTTTTCTATCTAAATGTGCAGGTGGTGTTAGCAGTATACCATTGGATACAAAGTTGCTTATGGATCATTGGAGAAGCATTTGGACATGTTTTTATTTATGGATGATGGTTGGAATTTGAATTCCTATCTTGACATAAATTTTTTATGTTCATGCATATTTTTAGCAACATATGTATCATTGTTTAAGGGGAGGTGTTAGGAACCTTTAGGATGTTTGGGTATCCATATGATACTCTTATCACAATTCTAGATTGTGTCCACAGGTGAGTATGAGTTAGTTTTACTAAATCATGAGGCACTGTAGCATGCAAAGTTGATATACTATGCATGCTGCCAAGACATTTTTGGCCTAGAATTGGTTGTGGTCTGCTGGGAGACTTGGGAATGCTTTTGTCATTGGATTTACCTGGGAGTAACAAGGAATTATACAAGGTAACTTAGTTGTTAAGAGTTTTGGTTAGCAAGGGACACTAGAGGACTGTTATGTCTATCTTGCATAAGCAAGTGTGCATAACTGGACAGTGCTTGCCGCCCTATAATAATTATCAACTTTTTGGTTATCTTCTCTAGGATAAATTACTTTGTTAAGGTCATTTTTCTTTTTTATAAATTTTTATTTTTGGACGCTGACAAGTATTTTTCCAAGCGTTGTTGTGACCAAGTTAGACGCTGACATGGCTTAGGCAAACGTTGACAAGAAAATAGCCGTTGGGCGTTGATGGGTTATTTTTGACCGTTGACACCCAATGGGACCTACCCAGTTGTTACTTTTTGACATATTTTTAGGCTGTAATTTTGGGAGCAGATAACTTTCATTTAATGCATGAGATAAACTTATTCTTTTTCAGTATTTTCATGATTGCATTTTGAAAATACTTGCCTATTTTTGGGCCAATCACATGCATTTTCTTCTCCTATATATTTGGATCCTATTTTAAACAGGGTACCTATTATTCTTGTCTAACATAATTTTCTCCTATAAAACTTCATCTTTCTCAATCATTCAAACAGCTTTCAACAATGGCACCAAAGTTTAAACCATCTGATTTGGAATTGGGGTTCAGAAGTCAACACAACATGGTAGCATATCTTGAATATGATGATACTCTATTTCCCCAATACATGCCCTCAAAAATCATTTTGGAATAATTAAACTTTTGCCCAGTAGCAATGCACACAATAGCACTTGCAATAGATCTATTGATCTCATTGTGTGCAGTGCACTTGGGACTCAAACATTGTAGGAGGACATGTATTAGGTACTTCCAGGCTAGGGGAAACTCCTGTTTATGATATTTATTTAAAGTTCCTTCATCAGGAAAAGGATAACCCAAATCCCTTAGTCCTTGTTCTATTTTAGTAATAGGGAGGGTGGTTATACCATCAGCATCATCAAGATGTAAAGCTTGGCGTACCAAAGCTTCAGTAACCACCCATGTTCTCCCAGGAACAATAGAAGATAATGTAGTCACTCTATTAACTGTTGAGGAACTAACAGTGTTCCAAAACTGTTTAATATGTGTGACAGGAATGAGTGGAGCATGAGAAAGAGCATACCTAAGAGGGGATGCGTTCAAATACGCCACCATTTGCGTGTATTGGGGAAACAGAGTATCATCAGCTTCAAGATATGCTACCATGTTGTGTTGAATTCTGAACCCCAATTCCAATTCAGATGGTTTAAACTTTGGTGCCATTGTTGAAAGCTGTTTGAATGATTGAGAAAGATGAAGTTTTATAGGAGAAAATTATGTTAGACAAGAATAATAGGTACCCTATTTAAAATAGGAGCCAACTATATAGGAGAAGAAAATGCATGTGATTGGCCCAAAAATAGGCAAGTATTTTCCAAATGCAATCATGAAAATATTGAAAAAGAATAAGTTTATCTCATGCATTAAATAAAAGTTATATGCTCCCAAAATTACGGCCTAAAAATATGTCAAAAAGTGACAACTAGGTAGGTCCCATTGAGTGTCAACGGTCAAAAATAACCCATCAACGCCCAACGGCTATTTTCTTGTCAACGTTTGCCTAAGCCATGTCAGCGTCTAACTTGGTCACAACAACGCTTGGAAAAATACTTGTCAGCGTCCAAAAATAAAAATTTATAAAAAAGAAAAATGACCTTAACAAAGTAATTTATCCTAGAGAAGATAACCAAAAAGTTGATAACTATTATAGGGCGGCAAGCACTGTACAGTTATGCACACTTGCTTATGCAAGATAGACATAACAGTCCTCTAGTGTCCCTTGCTAACCAAAACTCTTAACAACTAAGTTACCTTGTATAATTCCTTGTAACTCCCAGGTAAATCCCATGAAAAAAGCATTCCCAAGTCTCCCAGCAGACCACAACCAATTCTAGGCCAAAAATGTCTTGGAAGCATGCATAGTATATCAACTTTGCATGCTACAATGCCTCATGATTTAGTAAAACTAACTCATACTCACCTGTGGACACAATCTAGAATTGTGATAAGAGTATCATATGGATACCCAAACATCCTAAAGGTTCCTAAAACCTCCCCTTAAACTATGATACATATGTTGCTAAAAATATGCATGAACATAAAAAATTTATGTCAAGATAGGAATTAAAAAGTCCAACCATCATCCATAAATAAAAACATGTCCACATGCTTCTCCAATGATCCATAAGCAACTCTGTATCCAATGGTATACTTGATATGAGCTTAAACTCATATCAATTTATCAACAAATAACCCTAAAACATGAAGCAAAATACCAATTTATCTTGCAAAAACAGTATTATGTGGTATGTTTGTGTTTGTGTACACTTTTGTAGGTAAAAGGATACATTTTCAAGCAAACAAGGGAAAATCAAGCTTAAATTGATGAAAAAGACAAAGAAGGATCAAAAGTGACAAGACTTTAAAGTATAAGGACCTATCTTGACAAACTACCAAAGATGAAGGACTAAAGTGAAAATATTGTACAAAGTCAAGATCATAGTCAAACAAGGTCAACTTTCAAGTCAACTCAGTCAAAGGACCAATTCTGCTCAAGAATGAAGTTGGAAGGACTAAAAGTGTCAAAGAAATGAAGTTACAAGCCTTAAAGTGCAATCTGCCAAAGTCTAGGGGCTAAATCTGCCAATATTGGAAATTAGTTCAAGTTTAATCCATGTGAAACAATTTCAACCAATGAGAAGGCAACAAATATTAAACACGGATTGCCAAATAATGTGCATTAATTTCCCACTCAGCCGCCACATTAAATAACAAAATCCCAACAGTGTGATCCGTGTGCCTTGTTTTCTACCATTCAGAGCATGACACGTGTCATCTTTAAACGGCCAAAAATTTCCCAGGATCGTTTTTGAGCTACAATGGATTTCATGAAGAGTTGTAAACATCAAAAGTGCTTATTTTTGAGAGACGAACACAATGGTCATCATCAATTAACAAGAAATCGACTCAATAAAAAAGCCCCAATTCATGTTCATACCTGCAAATGGACTTAGCAGAATTATGCCACGTGGAGACATGGGATTGGTCTCAACACGTCACCATCCCCAACAAACTTCCTTCTCAAGCCTATAAATAGCAGCTTAGGTCTTCATTTGTACTGAGTAGTTGTAAGTGTGAAAAACACACACATTTACATTTTCTCTCAACTTTTTCCTTTCTTAGCTAAACTACTCAAGAGTTTGACACACTCTTGAGTTATTTAGTTAATTAGAATCCTTTTAACCAACTTTGTAACTGAATTCCATTAATAAATTTCAAATTCTTCATTTCCCGCCAAATTCTATCTTCATCATTACTGTTCATACCTGCTTTCCATTGAGACTTGTGTTGCTGTTTGGAGTTTGTTATGATCATACACTGATCATAACTAACTTTGGAGGAAGAATTGCAGCTGTTTGTTGATTTCAGTTCAAATTCATAGCTTATGAGATGAATTCATGCCATGGAGATGTTCTTGTTGATTGTAGCAGATTAGTTGATTGTAGATTGTTGATCTAGTGCTAAGTGGTGGTTAGCACTAGGATAGAGAGTACAACACTCCTCTACTTCCCAATGGTTTCCTCACAAGGTTCCAATGATACTTGATTTTGGTTCCACTCAATTTGTCAATTGCATGTTTCAATTCTAGCTTAAATCTTGATGATTGCATGATCAAATCTGTTTAGCTTAGTTGTTGTTTGATTGTGTACTTGTTTGTAGCTTAAGTCTTGATTAACTGCTCATTACTTTGGATTGTGTTCTAGTTATACACATTTCATTTTGATCACTAAGTCTGACTTGCTATAGGTTTTCATTCAGTCCTATCTCAAAATCAAAAAGTCTTTGAAAATCTTCATTAAGAACTGTTAAGGGAGTGTTTGGGTTTATACAAGTTTTGATTCTCAAATGTTGGAATTTAATAAGTAAATGTTCATTTTCAGTCATTAGGTGATTACAAGGAGTTTTGAATAATTTTCAAGTCAAATAACAGTTCAAACAGGCAATTGGCAAGAAAAAGGATTGGGTCATTTTCATTCAGTTTTGCCTTTAAAAAGTTGTCATTTTCATTTAGCTGGCATTTGATTAATTCTTGATGAAATTTCACCAAACCTATTCTCAATTGTAGGTCATATTATAAAGTTTCATAGTCTATAAGCACTTGATACAGTTTCCATTCAGCTAGGAGTAATAAGCAAAACTCTGAATGCTTGAGATAAGCAATGTTTCTGTAAATGAAAACTGGATTTTCAGATCTTTTGATTTCATTCATTAACTTTGCAATTTTCTTTCACAAATCCACTTAGTAGATGATATTGAATGATTTTTTAGAGTTACAGTTTTTTGTCAAAAAATCTGGTCAACGCCTGGTCAAAGATAAGCCGTTTTCAGCTTAATTCAAATTCCTGGCTTATTACTTGATGAAATTTGTTATGACTTGATTTCCCGTTCATCATTTGAGATTTTTAGTCAGTTTAGGCACAAAAATCAAGTTGTGCTTGTTCAGATTGTCCTAGAGCTTATTGTGTGCTTATTTTGAAGTGCTTATTTGCTTATTAGTAGCTTTCAGCCCTAATCCTCGTACAGGTCTAGCTTATTTTGGATTCAAGTGTTTTGCAATTGGTTTGACTGAATTTGGTTCAGTAATAGGCTCAAACGAGCTTATTTGTCTTGAAAACACGTTTTGGCTTAAAAAGTTTCTAAATTTACAATTTGGTCCCTCTTGTATTAAACAGTTTCAAAACTGGATAAACTTGCACTTTTTTAGGGTTTGCACAAATTAAGTCCTTTCAGTTTGAACTTTGTTAAATTTCAGTTAGCAAGTTTGGTAATTTGTTACTAATTGGTTAGTTTGTTACATAGTTTACATTTTTGGACCTTTTGGTTAACTGTTTTACATTTTCAGTCCCTATACTTGTTAGGATTTACATTTTAAGCATTTAACTTTCATAGAATTTACAATTTCAGTCCTTTTAGTTTTAAAATTTACATTTTGAATCTTACTTGAATAAAAACTTGGTATTTGCACGATGTTTTACATATAAGTAGGTAATTTTTTTTTTAATTTTGCAAGGATTTGTTGAATTAGCAAATAGAATATCCAAAAAAGATTAACAACCAAAAATAGTTAAAAACCCGATATTGATTGGACTTTCAATTAGCAAGAACTGAGAAAAACGAACCGCATTATACACAATTTCAAATGGCGCCGTTGCCGGTTCTTTGACTTTACGAGAGACTATCGATTGACGGTTTTCATTGGCTTTTGGGATCCGTTCACCTTGTGAACGTTATTTTTACGTATCATAAATCAAAAACAAATAAAAAATCAAAAATATAAAAATATATAAAAACTACAAAATTAACAAAACAATTCTTTTCCTAAAGAATTGACCAAACAAATTAAAAAATCCAAAAAGCAATCTTTTTCCTAAGAGATTTAATAAGTGTGTAAACACTTATCCTTTTGCCACTAAAATCAAGGAAAAACAAGACCGAATCATGTATTTATTATCATAAATGTCGGAATTACGCGTGGTTTTGTGTTTTTGTGTTTAAATAGGTACAAATGATCAAAAGAAGAGAAAACACGGGATTTCACGGTCAAATATTGAAGAAAAGTCGAAGACAAAGTCAAAAGGTCAAAAGTGTGCCAAGATCACGAAAACCGGCTAAACCGACACGAGCTTAAAGTAAAAGATTGAGAAAGCCGAAATCGAGCTCGATTCTATCGGATTAAATCTTTTTGAAGATATTCAAGCCTTATGGGTCCCACTTATGCTAAACGGATCCAAGAGCCCATTTAGCTATTACGGGTTTGAAGAATATGGGCCTCAAGCCCATTTTATGGGACGATTTATGGGACGGAAGGAGTGAATATGGGCCTTAAGCCCATGAAACAAAGGAAACAAGTGAATTTATCTCACTTGTTGACCGGTCAAACCCTCATTTATATCCATTCAACGTTTTAATTTCCCCATTTTACTCACACATTTACTTAACCCTTCCCTACACCTCCCCACACCTAATCACTCCCCTACACCCTCAACCACACCCGATTATACCTCCCACCAATAAACAATTTCGTCCACTTCACGTTTAAATACTTTGTTTTGTCCTTTCACCCCAACAAACGTGTTACACCCCTTCCAACCGTCACCCATTTGTTTACACGTCACATTCCACAAGAAAATAAAGAATGTATCTCACCCACACACGTTTGTTTATTTACTCCTACTCCCACAACTCACCCACTCATTTCTCTCATCACCCACATTAAACGCAGCCTCCCATCTTCTTTTTACCCCAACCCTAAATAACCCTGATAATTCACTATTCACCCAAACCCTAATTTAAATCACAAAAAAAATTACCAAGTAATTTTTGGGGGTTTTCACTTAATCAGTTAATTCACTCCATGAGAAATAAAACCCCCAAAGAATCGGAGGCAAACACTCAGGAGTGGTCCTCAAATCCTTCTGACGTGGCCTAATCTTGCCATTTAATTGGCTATGCCACATCCATACCCAAATCCGCCCAATAAAATTAAGCCACCTCAGCAGAGAAGAAACACAAGAAGCACACATCCAATCCATGCTGGCAATCCATGTGCGAAAGGCTATTATCCACCGTTGATCAAGAAAGAGAAGAGAGGAATGAAGAATAGATGGCCAAGATCTTTCTACGTGATCTCCAAGTTTTAGGGTTTGCCTATAAAACCCATTCATTCTGTAATGTTAGGATAGCTTTTTCTTTACTTTTTATTTTTCAGTAAAATTAGATTAGGTTTAAAATATTGTAAGTTTATTTTCCAGTCATTGTAATTTGATTTTCAATTAATGAAAAGTTGATATTTAATTTAGTCTCATTTTTCTGTCAACGTTTAATGTTTCTTCTTTAATCTGCTTTCTTATTTATGTATTACTGTTTGTGGTTATTTTTTATTCGAGTAATATAAAAAAAAAATATATATATAAAAAAAAAGTAAAAGGAAAGTGAAAAAGATATTTCCCCCACTGGGAAATATAAAAAAAAGATTCTATTTATGGATGTTCGGTTACTGTACTGTTGATGGTTTGTGGATCGAGATGATAATTCGGGTTGATTAACAGAGGTGTTTGATTGTTTGTTTCGGTTCACAAAGGGGGTTCAGCGCCCACCTTCGACCCAACGGTTTTCGACATCAAGGTTTTAGATCTCTTTATTTTTCAAGTTTAGTTGAATTATTAGATTATTTGTGTTTTTGATTGCTTTTGAATCTGCTCTTTATTGTTAAGTTACTGCTTGGTGATAGTTATGTTTGACTGTTTATTATTATTCTCAGTTTAAATACCTGTTTGGATTTGTTTAAGTTATTTGGATTTGCTTATATAGTTTGTTAGAATATTTGCTTATTGTAGTCTGCATAATCTGCTTTTTGCTTAGTAGCTTATTTTTGTTATAGTTTATTTAGGACTGATTATTTTTGCTTATTTGGTTTAGTCTTTTATGCTTATCTTTTTCTTTTTAGATGCTTATTTAAGTTCTCTTAATTTTGCTGCGTGACTTATTTGGTTATAGTTTATGTAACTGTATTGCTGAGTTTAGACATACTCTTAATCTGTTTCTATTTTATTCATCTGTCCAAAACATATAAAAAAAATAAAAGCTAAAAAAAAATATTAACAAAAATTTGTCTGGGGTGAGAATCGAACCCCAGACCCCTCGTTTAGCAGACATACGCCCCAACCATCTCATCTAGTGCTATTCTTGTGTTTTACCTTGCATAGTTAAATTGATATAGCCTTTTAATTCATTATCAGTTTTTTTTAATCAATTAGTTTAGTTAAATGTTTTTAGTTTAATTAAATTTTAGCCAAAAATATTAAATAAGTTTTTAAAATTAATCTAGTTTTTATAAAAATACAAAAAGGCATAAACAATATTTTATTTACTTTCTTCGCATTTTAAATTAGTTTTAATTTACTTTATTTAAAATAGTTTAACTTTACTTTTATTTTAATTGTTTTAAAATTTTAATTTTAGTTTAAATTTTAGTTTAGATTTCATAATAGATTTCATAAAAGTCTTTAAATTAGTTTTTAATTAAGTTTTATTCTAAAATATATTTTTACTTAAAAGAATTTAAAAGTGTTTAGTTTTTTTTTTTAAAGTTTTCAATCTAGGTTTGTTTAAAGTTTAAAATAGATTTTATTTTAAAATAGTTTTAATTAATATAGTTTCCTTTTAATTAATTAGATTTAAGTTAGTTTAAAAAATACCAAAATACTTTTTACCAAAAATAAGTTAAGTCGATACGATAATTGCTAATCAAATTCGAGTGAGTCGAGGAAAAAGGAACGATAATAGAAATAAAAAAAGACATACAAAATCCTAGTATCAAAATGGCGCCGCTGCCGCTTCGCTCGTACGATTGACGATTTTTCGTGAAGACGTTTGGATTTTGGGATCCGTTCATCCTTTGAACGTTACGTTTCTTGCAAAAAAAATCAAAAATACAAAAAAAATCAAAAACTTAAAAATACAAAAAAAAAAAAAAAATTAGAAAAATCACAAAAGCAATTTCTTTCCTAAGAATTGCACAAAAAAATTAAAAAAATCAAAAGTAATACTTTTTCCTAAAAGTATTACACCAAAAATATTACGTATTAGTGTTAATTTTTATTTCGATTTCTTTCGATTTTTCTTGTGAATATATATTTTTCTAAAAAAATACAAAAAGATTTTTCTTTTACTATAATATATTACGTAGCACAATAAAATTACCTACTTTTCAAATAAGCCTTAGTTGGGATTTCATCACCTAACTATTGTAGTCGAATCCTTAACGAAATAAAGAGGCAAAATAGATAAATACTAGTAAGACGTTTGAACTCGATATATACAAACTATAAGGTGGGTATAAGGCGACGCGCTATAAAAGGCCGTCTAAGGAAAAAGGTTTTTAAGTGCTTTGTGCCACCTCGTTTCCCCGCTTGCTTGTGCGTATATTGAGAGGGACGACCGATTATTGGTTTGCCAACTCAAGTAGTATTTACGTATATATTTTTGTAGCTTTTTTTCTTATTGCTCCTCGAGAGGGAAAATCCCTTTCCTCTCAAAGTCAACCGAGGTCACCTACCTCATTCCAAAGTTTTAATTGTATGCGCACTCGCGCGCGTACATACATACCGAGTGGTGTACCAAATACTTCTAATTCTTCCAAAAAGAAGAAGAAGAAAAACAAAAAGACCGTCATTCAAGCCGATCCCGAGAATCGAGCTTTCGACATAACGATGGCAACGGATAATCGACCAATGATTGAGATTCTTCAATCTCACGTTGAAGGAAACGATGACGCGATTGTGGTGCCGACCATTGGAGCTAATCATTTTGAAATTAAACCGGATTTTATTCAAATTGTTTCCGCTACACCATTTTTAGGTCGTACTAATGATGACCCACACGCTCATATCAAACGATTCATCCAATTAGCTAATACCGTCAAATACAATGGGGTGCCACAAGAGGTCGTTCGCCTACAACTTTTTCCTTTTTCCCTCGAGGGACAAGCCCGGATTTGGCTTGATAAGGAACCACCCCAAAGTATTACTACATGGATTGATTTAGAGACCAAGTTCATTAACTACTTTTTTCCACCATCACGGACTACTTCTTTAAGGAATGAAATAATCAATTTTGAACAACAATATGGGGAAACGTTTAGTGAGTCTTGGGATCGATTTAAAGAGCTTTTAAGAAAATGTCCACAACACGGTTTCACTAAAGTGCATCAAATAAATACGTTTTACAATGGTTTGACTCTAAATGACGAAGACTCACTTAATAGTGCCGCAGGGGGCAATATTCTTGTGAAAACCATGAACGAGGCTTGGGCCATTATTGAGAACAAGGCAAAAGTGCAAACCAAAAGTGTTAGGGCTAATATGGAAAGTGCTAGTACGAGTAATAATGAGGTGAATGATCAAATTAATAAACTTACTTCACTTGTTGAAAAACTCGCTTTAAGAACCGACGCCCTCACCACTCATGTGCATGCCATGAAAGATAATAGTGAAACGTGTGAGTCTTGTGGTGGACCACATTCATATTTCAATTGTGACAAGGTTTATAATCAACAACAACAAGTTTGTGCTTTTAATACTAATGAAAGGGTTCCATTTAAACCTAATGTTGATGTTAACCATTTGTCTTACAATAGTACTAATTATTTGGCTCCCCCGAGTTTTGTAGCACCACAAAGACCACCCCACCCGCCCAAAATACCCAATACCAAAATAGGAACCAAGGTCCTCAAATGGGTAATTTTCAAGGGAATGCTAATCAAGGGAATTTTAATGGTCAAAACCAAGGGTTTCAAAATAATAATCAAGGTTTTTACAATAACAATGGTTTTCAATCTCAAAATCAAGGTTTTCCTAATCAAGGGTTTAATCAAATGAACATGCAAAATCCTCAAATGGACTTGGTTCTACAAAAATTGACCGAAGAAAATCATGCAAGCTATGCAAGCATCTACTAGACAAATGCAAGAGTCCAACGATAAGAGATTGTTGACTATGTTGCAAACCCTTCGACCCCAAGGTGCCTTACCATCCAATACCGAGATTAACCCTCGTGCTAATGTGAGTGCTATCAATACTCGAAGTGGAGCCAATTTAGTGGGACCTTCCATCTCTTCGCCCATAAAGGAGAGACAAGGCCCGGAGGTCATAATGAGTAATCCTACTCCCCCTCCGGTGATCCCCCCCACTACCACTCCTAGTTCTAGTCCTCCATTGCCGAAAGAGCCTATTCCTACGGTTGTTCAAGAAGCGAGTCCTTCTCCTTCTCAACCTAAGCCTAATATTCCTTATCCATCTAGGTTAGGCAAGACTAAAGTGCTCAACAAAGATGACATTCATGTCTCTAACTTTTTGAAAATGATTTCCAATGTGAATGTTAACGTAAGCCTTATTGAAGCACTTGCTCAAATGCCAAAATTTGTTAAAATGTTTAAAGATTTGCTCAGTAAGAAGGAAAAAATGGTTGAGCTCGTTAACACCCGCTTAAATGAGAATTGTTCCGCGGTTCTTCTCAAAGAGCTTCCCGAAAAGCTAGGAGATCCCGGACGATTCGTGTTACCTTGCTCGTTTCCTCAAATCGATGATTGTATGGCTTTAGCGGATCTCGGCGCTAGCATCAATCTTATGCCACTTTCGGTTTGGAAACAATTGTCATTACCCGACCTTGTACCGACTCGTATGAATTTAGAATTAGCTAATCGAACTCTCGCATACCCCGTTGGTATTGCCGAAGATGTTTTTGTTCGAGTCGGTACATTCACTTTTCCCGTGGACTTTGTCGTCGTCGACTATGAAATGGATCCTCGTATTCCGTTAATACTTGGTATACCATTCTTAAGGTCCGGAAGAGCCTTAGTTGATGTAGCCGAAGGGGAGTTAATTCTTAGGGTTCGGGATGAACAACAAGTTTTTAAAATGGAAAAAATCACAAATAAATCAAATGGAAAAGAGTCGGTCAATATGATTGATGTTCTTAATTATAATGATGACGAGATTTTTATAAATCCTTTTGGAATTGAAAAGTCTACTCAAAATGATTTTGTGATAAACTCATCCCTTCCCTTAGAGCCTCAAATTTTTTATACTCCCATTTATGACACCTATAGTGATGACACTCCTTCAAGTGATCACACTATCTTCGGCTTAGACGATTCGACTTTTGACCCACCCACTTTTGACCCACCCATTTTTGATATACCAATTTTTGATGACTACAATGATGACACTTCTTTAAGTGATCTCATTAATTTTGATTACCTACACCATGAGCTTAATGCACCTCATATCTCTATGAGTGATTCTTCCATGGAGACTCCTTTTGACTTCTATACTCCAATTTTAGAAGTCATGACTATTGAGGAGGATCCTCCACTCTTAGAGATCATACCTAATTTAGAGGTTATTCCATTTGAGGAGGATTTAGATATCTTTCTAAATACCTATTTTCCTCACGAGGATGAGTTTTCCTATGACTCCGACGATACTTATGTTTTCACATCAAGTTTGGAGGAGGATGACTTTCCCACTATGGATTTTGATGATATTCTGAGCTTAAATGTCAACACCTCTTGCTATTTTCCCATTAAGGAACCGGTGTTTGATCTGGGAATAGAGACTTTTGTGCTTTCATTGCCATACCACCTTACCTTCCCTAGTAAGAGACTTTTGCCTAAGGATACCCCACTTTTCTATGACTTGCGTACCACCTCGGGGTTTATTTCCTTTTGTGATGGAAATTATGTGTTTGACCCGGGTGGATTTTCATGGGGTATGCCTTGTTTGACTTTGTTTCACCTTTATCATGGAGAGATTTTCCTCCCTTGGAAATCTCGGTTTTCCATGATTTTCCCATTTGAATGATGACATTCGGGAATTCGAGTCGAGCTAGAGACTCGTGATTAAAAATCAAGCATCGTTTAACTAGGTTAGATTTTTACCCTTTCACCCATTTTCACCAATAAGTGTAGGGGGGAGCCAAGTAGGTTGTTTGTGTTGTGATGTTGTGTGCAGGGGCATGTGCTTAATGATCCAATTTTGGTAATTTTGACGAGATCCGTGTTCCCGTGTTACCCATGTACCCGGTTCCTTCGATAAGTTTTTGCTATTGTGATTCCATCTTGTATATAAATAAATGTAATCACTTTAGTTGTCCCTTCCTTAGCTCGATTTTAAACAACGTACTCAATGTCCTAAGTGTAGGGGAGTTTATTCTCCCACATGCTTAAACATTGAGGACAATGTTTATATTAAGTGTAGGGGGGATTTCTATCGAAATTTTAGTGGGCTTTTCCATGAATTTAACCCCATTTTAACCGGAAAATTTTTAAAATTTTCAACGTTTTTCAAATTTTTGATCTATTTTGGCCTTGTAGTATTTTCATTTATTTTCTTTCCTTTTATTTTCGCATCAATATTTTCCATTTCAAGAATAAAGTCAAAAATAAATAAATAAATAAAATGGTTTTAATAAGTTTAGATATCTTTGATACATTAGGCCCGTCGTGAATATTTTGACTCAACCCGAGTTTACTTATCCTAGTTTACTCTAGCTAGTATCCTTAACCATATGGACCTTAATTGGTTTATTAGGCTAAGCATCCACGAGTCTCATTCCTTGAGATTTTAAATTATGGAGAACGAGAGATGATAGAGTTAATTATAAGTTCGGTATTCTTTCATTAACTTATGTGAGTTAGTTATGAGCTTTTTCTCCCATCACTTGTTAATAAATATATTTGCAATAAATAAGGTTGTACGATTTAAAAGGTTACTTAGCTTCTAGCACAAGATCGTTTAAAAGTTGCTGGGTATTAATTAGAGTTCATAGCCAAGGCATAACTTATTGAAACGGGACGCGAAGATTGGCTTATCCAAAAAGGCCCTAACAAGGCATGAGGATACCCGAGTCCAAAAAGGCCCTCACAAGGCATGAGGATTCACGTTTTGCTAAAGATCCTAAGATGATGTGAAGATCATTAATCCAAATCAATATGAAGGATCAAGACACACGACGAGAAGCAATTACTCCCCTAAAGATCATGGAGAAGTCTATCTAAAAAGACCCTAACAAGGTATGAGGATAAATAGATCCAAGTCCGAAAAGGAGGCGGATCGTTTTATATCAAAATCCTAAATAAAGAAGAGGATAAATGAAGAAGTCGTGGTCAATGTTTGAAGCCTCTTTCACTCCTAATGAAGATGTATGCCAAAATGAAGAGAAGACCATAATTTCAAGATCGTCTCTCAAGATTTGAAGTTTGAAGTACAAGCCAAATATCGGTCCGAGAAAGGTCTCAAATCGTGAAACGAGTTATGCCAAGATATGAACTTTATGAGGTTTTGAGAAGCCGTTTTAAAAGATTTTGTCCTTTAGCTAACTATTGATTAAATCGTCCCACTTTATTTTCGGCCTTAATAAATTATCGAAATAAGTCAAAAATGCATCCTCGTGATCATTCAAGACAAAAATAAAATATAAGAGATACACCGTAGGAATAAGGGGGTCTAAGTGAATAACTAAACCGCATGAGTATGTGTTAGTTGTGCTAACTTGTAATAACAATGATCTCGTTTTTAAGCTTGGTACGGGGAACGTGAAACTTGAGGGTGATTAATATTCATGACACCAAAGCCCTAATTCAAGTCTTAGATTTCTTTACGAGTTTCGTCCATTGAATAATTTCCAAGTTAATAAATGGTTATAACTTTTGTCTCCTTTTAAGTTTTTATCTTTTCATAGTGATATTAGTATATCTTAATAAAGGCCGAGACGGATTAATTAGGAGAAAAATGTAACTTATGCCTTAATAATAATGCATTGCATGGGGTCATTGCAATGGTCAAGTGTAGGGGATTTAATAAGTGTGTAAACACTTATCCTTTTGCCACTAAAATCAAGGAAAAACAAGACCGAATCATGTATTTATTATCATAAATGTCGGAATTACGCGTGGTTTTGTGTTTTTGTGTTTAAATACGTACAAATGATCAAAAGAAGAGAAAACACGGGATTTCACGGTCAAATATTGAAGAAAAGTCGAAGACAAAGTCAAAAGGTAAAAAGTGTGCCAAGATCACGAAAACCGGCTAAACCGACACGAGCTTAAAGTAAAAGATCGAGAAAGCCGAAATCGAGCTCGATTCTATCGGATTAAATCTTTTTGAAGATATTCAAGCCTTATGGGTCCCACTTATGCTAAACGGATCCAAGAGCCCATTTAGCTATTACGGGTTTGAAGAATATGGGCCTCAAGCCCATTTTATGGGACGATTTATGGGACGGAAGGAGTGAATATGGGCCTTAAGCCCATGAAACAAAGGAAACAAGTGAATTTATCTCACTTGTTGACCGGTCAAACCCTCACTTATATCCATTCAACGTTTTAATTTCCCCATTTTACTCACACATTTACTTAACCCTTCCCTACACCTCCCCACACCTAATCACTCCCCTACACCCTCAACCACACCCGATTATACCTCCCACCAATAAACAATTTCGTCCACTTTACGTTTAAATACTTTGTTTTGTCCTTTCACCCCAACAAACGTGTTACACCCCTTCCAACCGTCACCCATTTGTTTACACGTCACATTCCACAAGAAAATAAAGAATGTATCTCACCCACACACGTTTGTTTATTTACTCCTACTCCCACAACTCACCCACTCATTTCTCTCATCACCCACATTAAACGCAACCTCCCATCTTCTTTTTACCCCAACCCTAAATAACCCTCATAATTCACTATTCACCCAAACCCTAATTTAAATCACAAAAAAAATTACCAAGTAATTTTTGGGGGTTTTCACTTAATCAGTTAATTCACTCCATGAGAAATAAAACCCCCAAAGAATCAGAGGCAAACACTCAAGGAGTGGTCCTCAAATCCTTCTGACGTGGCCTAATCTTGCCATTTAATTGGCTATGCCACATCCATACCCAAATCCGCCCAATAAAATTAAGCCACCTCAGCAGAGAAGAAACACAAGAAGCACACATCCAATCCATGCTGGCAATCCATGTGCGAAAGGCTATTATCCACCGTTGATCAAGAAAGAGAAGAGAGGAATGAAGAATAGATGGCCAAGATCTTTCTACGTGATCTCCAAGTTTTAGGGTTTGCCTATAAAACCCATTCATTCTGTAATGTTAGGATAGCTTTTTCTTTACTTTTTATTTTTCAGTAAAATCCGATTAGGTTTAAAATATTGTAAGTTTATTTTCCAGTCATTGTAATTTGATTTTCAATTAATGAAAAGTTGATATTTAATTTAGTCTCATTTTTCTGTCAACGTTTAATGTTTCTTCTTTAATCTGCTTTCTTATTTATGTAATACTGTTTGTGGTTATTTTTTATTTGAGTAATATAAAAAAATATATATATATATATATATAAAAAAAAGTAAAAGGAAAGTGAAAAAGATATTTCCCCCACTGGGAAATATAAAAAAAAGATTCTATTTATGGATGTTCGGTTACTGTACTGTTGATGGTTTGTGGATCGAGATGATAATTCGGGTTGATTAACGGAGGTGTTTGATTGTTTGTTTCGGTTCACAAAGGGGGTTCAGCGCCCACCTTCGACCCAACGGTTTTCGACATCAAGGTTTTATATCTCTTTATTTTTCTAGTTTAGTTGAATTATTAGATTATTTGTGTTTTTGATTGCTTTTGAATCTGCTCTTTATTGTTAAGTTACTGCTTGGTGATAGTTATGTTTGACTGTTTATTATTATTCTCAGTTTAAATACCTGTTTAGATTTGTTTAAGTTATTTGGATTTGCTTATATAGTTTGTTAGAATATTTGCTTATTGTAGTCTGCATAATCTGCTTTTTGCTTAGTAGCTTATTTTTGTTATAGTTTATTTAGGACTGATTATTTTTGCTTATTTGGTTTAGTCTTTTATGCTTATCTTTTTCTTTTTAGATGCTTATTTAAGTTCTCTTAATTTTGCTGCGTGACTTATTTGGTTATAGTTTATGTAACTGTATTGCTGAGTTTAGACATACTCTTAATCTGTTTCTATTTTATTCATCTGTCCAAAACATATAAAAAAATAAAAGCTAAAAAAAAATATTAACAAAAATTTGTCTGGGGTGAGAATCGAACCCCATACCCCTCGTTTAGCAGACATACGCCCCAACCATCTCATCTAGTGCTATTCTTGTGTTTTACCTTGCATAGTTAAATTGATATAGCCTTTTAATTCATTGTCAGTTTTTTTTAATCAATTAGTTTAGTTAAATGTTTTTAGTTTAATTAAATTTTAGCCAAAAATATTAAATAAGTTTTTAAAATTAATCTAGTTTTTATAAAAATACAAAAAGGCATAAACAATATTTTATTTTTCTTCGCATTTTAAATTAGTTTTAATTTACTTTATTTAAAATAGTTTAACTTTACTTTTATTTTAATTGTTTTAAAATTTTAATTTTAGTTTAAATTTTAGTTTAGATTTCATAATAGATTTCATAAAAGTCTTTAAATTAGTTTTTAATTAAGTTTTATTCTAAAATATATTTTTACTTAAAAGAATTTAAAAGTGTTTAGTTTTTTTTTTAAAAGTTTTCAATCTAGGTTTGTTTAAAGTTTAAAATAGATTTTATTTTAAAATAGTTTTAATTAATATAGTTTCCTTTTAATTAATTAGATTTAAGTTAGTTTAAAAAATACCAAAATACTTTTTACCAAAAACAAGTTAAGTCGATACGATAATTGCTAATCAAATTCGAGTGAGTCGAGGAAAAAGGAACGATAATAGAAATAAAAAAAGACATACAAAAACCTGGTATCAAAATGGCGCCGCTGCCGCTTCGCTCGTACGATTGACGATTTTTCGTGAAGAAGTTTGGATTTTGGGATCCGTTCATCCTTTGAACGTTACGTTTCTTGCAAAAAAATCAAAAATACAAAAAAAATCAAAAACTTAAAAATACAAAAAAAAAAAAAAATTAGAAAAATCACAAAAGCAATTTCCTTCCTACGAATTGCACAAAAAAATTAAAAAAAATCAAAAGTAATACTTTTTCCTAAAAGTATTACACCAAAAATATTACGTTTTATTTCGATTTCTTTCGATTTTTCTTGTGAATATATATTTTTCTAAAAAAATACAAAAAGATTTTTCTTTTACTATAATATATTACGTAGCACAATAAAATTACCTACTTTTCAAATAAGCCTTAGTTGGGATTTCATCACCTAACTATTGTAGTCGAATCCTTAACGAAATAAAGAGGCAAAATAGATAAATACTAGTAAGACGTTTGAACTCGATATATACAAACTATAAGGTGGGTATAAGGCGACGCGCTATAAAAGGCCGTCTAAGGAAAAAGGTTTTTAAGTGCTTTGTGCACCTCGTTTCCCCGCTTGCTTGTGCGTATATTGAGAGGGACGACCGATTATTGGTTTGCCAACTCAAGTAGTATTTACGTATATATTTTTGTATCTTTTTTTCTTATTGCTCCTCGAGAGGGAAAATCCTTTTCCTCTCAAAGTCGACCGAGGTCACCTACCTCATTCCAAAGTTTTAATTGTATGCGCACTCGCGCGCGTACATACATACCGAGTGGTGTACCAAATACTTCTAATTCTTCCAAAAAGAAGAAGAAGAAAAACAAAAAGACCGTCATTCAAGCCGATCCCGAGAATCGAGCTTTCGACATAACGATGGCAACGGATAATCGACCAATGATTGATATTCTTCAATCTCACGTTGAAGGAAACGATGACGCGATTGTGGTGCCGACCATTGGAGCTAATCATTTTGAACTTAAACCGGATTTTATTCAAATGGTTTCCGCTACACCATTTTTAGGTCGTACTAATGATGACCCACACGCTCATATCAAACGATTCATCCAATTAGCGAATACCGTCAAATACAATGGGGTGCAACAAGAGGCCGTTCGCCTACAACTTTTTCCTTTTTCCCTCGAGGGACAAGCCCGGATTTGGCTTGATAAGGAACCACCCCAAAGTATTACTACATGGATTGATTTAGAGACCAAGTTCATTAACTACTTTTTTCCACCATCACGGACTACTTCTTTAAGGAATGAAATAATCAATTTTGAACAACAATATGGGGAAACGTTTAGTGAGTCTTGGGATCGATTTAAAGAGCTTTTAAGAAAATGTCCACAACACGGTTTCACTAAAGTGCATCAAATAAATACGTTTTACAATGGTTTGACTCTAAATGACAAAGACTCACTTAATAGTGCCGCAGGGGGCAATATTCTTGTGAAAACCATGAACGAGGCTTGGGCCATTATTGAGAACAAGGCAAAAGTGCAAACCAAAAGTGTTAGGGCTAATATGGCAAGTGCTAGTACGAGTAATAATGAGGTGAATGATCAAATTAATAAACTTACTTCACTTGTTGAAAAACTCGCTTTAAGAACCGATGCCCTCACCACTCATGTGCATGCCATGAAAGATAATAGTGAAACGTGTGAGACTTTTGGTGGACCACATTCACATTTCAATTGTGACAAGGTTTATAATCAACAACAACAAGTTTGTGCTTTTAATACTAATGAAAGGGTTCCATTTAAACCTAATGTTGATGTTAACCATTTGTCTTACAATAATTCTAATTATTTGGCTCCCCCGGGTTTTGTAGCACCACAAAGACCACCCCCACCCGCCCAAAATACCCAATACCAAAATAGGAACCAAGGTCCTCAAATGGGTAATTTTCAAGGGAATGCTAATCAAGGGAATTTTAATGGTCAAAACCAAGGGTTTCAAAATAATAATCAAGGTTTTTACAATAACAATGGTTTTCAATCTCAAAATCAAGGTTTTCCTAATCAAGGGTTTAATCAAATGAACATGCAAAATCCTCAAATGGACTTGGTTCTACAAAAATTGACCGAACATGAGAAAATCATGCAAGCTATGCAAGCATCTACTAGACAAATGCAAGAGTCCAACGATAAGAGATTTTTGACTATGTTGCAAAACCTTCGACCCCAAGGTGCCTTACCATCCAATACCGAGATTAACCCTCGTGCTAATGTGAGTGCTATCAATACTCGAAGTGGAGCCAATTTAGTGGGACCTTCCATCTCTTCGCCCATAAAGGAGAGACAAGGCCCGGAGGTCATAATGAGTAATCCTACTCCCCCTCCGGTGATCCCCCCCCCACTACCACTCCTAGTTCTAGTCCTCCATTGCCGAAAGAGCCTATTCCTACGGTTGTTCAAGAAGCGAGTCCTTCTCCTTCTCAACCTAAGCCTAATATTCCTTATCCATGTAGGTTAGGCAAGACTAAAGTGCTCAACAAAGATGACATTCATGTCTCTAACTTTTTGAAAATGATTTCCAATGTGAATGTTAACGTAAGCCTTATTGAAGCACTTGCTCAAATGCCAAAATTTGTTAAAATGTTTAAAGATTTGCTCAATAAGAAGGAAAAAATGGTTGAGCTCGTTAACACCCGTTTAAATGAGAATTGCTCCGCGGTTCTTCTCAAAGAGCTTCCCGAAAAGCTAGGAGATCCCGGACGATTCGTGTTACCTTGCTCGTTTCCTCAAATCGATGATTGTATGGCTTTAGCGGATCTCGGCGCTAGCATCAATCTTATGCCACTTTCGGTTTGGAAACAATTGTCATTACCCGACCTTGTACCGACTCGTATGAATTTAGAATTAGCTAATCGAACTCTCGCATACCCCGTTGGTATTGCCGAAGATGTTTTTGTTCGAGTCGGTACATTCACTTTTCCCGTGGACTTTGTCGTCGTCGATGATATTATGTTTTTGCTAGGTTCAAAATATTTCTCAGAATCCTCTCGAATTGATCTCTGGTTAATTGTGTGAGATTAGTTGTTCTTGGTAAATCAAATAAAGAGTGGTCGTTGTCTAAAACTAAATAAAAACAAAGACTTGAACAATTAAAGATAAAGTGAAAACGGTAAAAGGAAACAATGAAAGATAAAAACTTGGCGAAAAGTAAATTACGAGAATTTAAAAGGCAAATAAAAGTAAACGACTCAAATTAAAACTTAAACAGAAAGGAAAGCAAGTAAAAGTGCAAGTAAAGAAAATGGCAGGAAAATAAAGTTTAAAAACTGAAAACTAAAAACCTATTCGGAATAAATATTCCGAATAAGGATGACCATGCGGAATAAATAAACTATGCTGAAAATTTAAGACCATGCGGAAAAAGACTCTATTCGGAATATCTGAAAAATGACTATGCGGAAAAAGTAGAAAATGTCCAATGCGGAATATTTAAAAGAATCTTTATGCGGAATAAATTGGTTACTCGGAATAAAAGTGTCTATGCGGAAAGTAGGCCTATTCGGAATACTTGAACATTCCGAATAGAAGACTCTACTCGGAATAATCAAAATATTCCGAATAGAAAACTCTATTCGGAATAATCAGATATTCCGATTAAGGGTCTCCATTCGGAATATCCAGATATTCCGAATAGGGATTCTATACGGAATATCTAATATTCCGCATAGAAGAATGTAAAGACAGTCTATTCGGAAAGTTCACAATATCCCGCATAGAAGGAAAATGAAAAGCCTATTCGGAAAGTTTGGGAAAGAACAGTAACAGCACAAAAGAACAGTAGGTACGAATTTGAGCAAATCTAAACAAATCAAACCAGAAGATTAAACCATAACGACCAATAAACATCAACTAACAATAATCAATCAACACAAATCATTAAAACTAACAAACAAAGCCAAATCAATCAAAACCCACTTGATTGAAAAATAAGAAAACTTAAGAACATGAACACAAAGATTAAGAGCAAATCAAGAAAGAAAGGAAGAAGGAGATTGACAATAAAGTAAAGATTAACATCAATTAAATGGAAACTTACTTGGAATTAAAAGAAAATTAAAGGTGCATTACATGAAGATTAAGGTGCATAAAAGTAAAGAACATGAAAATGAAAATGGTGGAAGGATGGGTTGTCAAGCCACCAACAACTCTCAACAAATGAGGTTGGTTGGTATTTATAGGGAGATTAGGGAGGAGCTTAGGAAGCTTCCTCCTTCTTTCTTCTTTTCCTTAATTTGCACACTTAAGTCCTTGGTCTTATTAATCTTTAGTTAATCTTCTTAATACTTGGACTTTGTCTTGGGATTTCTTCAAACTCGTCTTGTAATCTTCAATAAATTAGACTTGAGTTTTTCGGCTTTTTTTTGTAAACTTCCGTCTTTTGACTTTTTCTTCGATAAATCTTCAGAATTGGTCTTGGACTTCCGTTCTTTTTCCACTCTTGATCTTTCGACTTCATCTTTTGTCTTTTTCTTCGATAAAAGCCCGTGAATGCCGTGTTTTCTCCACTTTTCACCTTTTCGTCCTAAATCACAACAAAAACACAAACCACGCATAATTCCGACATAAATGACATAAAATACACGTTTTGACTCGGTTATTATTGTAATTAAGTGGTAAAAAGGATGGGTGTTTACACACCTATCAAATCCCCTACACTTGACCATTGCAATGTCCTCATGCAATGCATTAGTTACAAAGCATGTTTACATTTTTTCATCATAATCAATCCACGTTGGCCTTTATTAAAGAGATAGAAAATTATAAAAATGCAAAGCAAAGAAATTAAAAGCATACCTTGGGTTTTGAAAATGCCATGAATAATCATCATCCTCAACTTTTCACTTTCTCCATACCAAGCTTAAAAACGAGATCATTGTTATTATAAGTTAGTAAACTAACACGAACTCATGTGGGCCAATTATTCACTTAGACTCCCTTATTCCTATGGGTATCTCTTATATTTTATTATTTGTCTTGAATGCTCACGAAGATGCATTGTTTGACTTATTTTGATAATTATTAAGTCTGAAAATAAAGTGCACGATTTAATCAATAGTTAGCTAAAGGACCAAATCTTTTAAAACTGCTTCTCGGGATATCAAAGAGTTCATATCTTGGCATAACTTGGTTCGCGATTTGAGACCTTTCTCGGGCCGATATTTGGCAGCGACTTCATACTTCAAATCTTGAGAGACGTTCATGAAATAATGGTCTTCTCTTCATAATTGAAATTTCTTCTCTTGGAATTGTTGAGAGATTCTTCATATATGGACCACGACTTCTTCATTTTTCTCCAATCTTTATTTTGGACTTTGATATACAACGATCCGCCTCCTTTATTGACTTGGATCTATTTATCCTCATACCTTGTTAGGGTCTTTTCGGATACACTTCTCCATGACTTTTTGGGAGTTTTTGCTTTTCGTCGTGTGTCTCGATCCTTCATATTGATTTTCGATAAATGATTCTTCTCATCACTTTTGGATTTTTAGCAACAAAACATAGCCCTCATGCCTTGTTAGGGCCTTTTCGGACTCGCCAATCTTCGCGCCCCGCTTCATAAGTTATGCCTTGGCTATGAACTCTCGTCATTACCGAGCAACTTTTAAACGATATGGGGCTAGAAGCTAAGTAACTTTTCAAATCGTACAACCTTATTTATTAGCAGATAAATTTATTAGCAAGCGATGGGAGAATAGGCTTATAATTAACTCACATAAATTCACGAAAGAATACCGACTTATAATTGGCTCTATCATCTCTCGTTCTCCACAGTTTAAAATCTCAAGTAATGAGACTCGTGGATACTTAGCCTATTAAATCAAAGTTTTGGGTTTTCGAGTCGCCTATAGGATCTTGCAAATTCTTAGACTCTTTCAAGTTTAGAAATCGCATCTTAAAGTTCCCTTGATAAACGACTCTCTAGGATCAATTATAGGAACATGCGAAAAGTTCTTGTTCTTAACCCGTGAGAGTTAAGACTTTCGCGTTTTATAGCTCCCTATATAAAAGCCTAGCAAAACTTGACTTAAACACGTTAAGGATACTAGCTAGAGTAAACTCGGATTGAGTCAAAAGATTCACAACGTTTGAAAATTAAACCACTTATTAAACATTTATTCAAGCAAAGAAAGAAAATAGCTATACAAAAGGGAAAAACTAATAGGCCAAAATAGATTAAAAATTTTGAAAAATGTCGAAAAATCGATTTTCTGGTTAAAATGAGGACAAATACAAGGAAAAGACCACTTAACTTCGATAGAAATCCCCCCTACACTTAAGATAAACATTGTCCTCAATGTTTAAGCATGTGGGAGTAAACTCCCCTACACTTAGGACATTGTGCACTTTGTTTAAATCTCGCTAAGGAAGAGACACCTAAAGAGATTCCTATTTTAATATTGAGAAATATAAAATAGTGAATCGAAAAGAGTTTAGGATAGAACCGGGAAGAAGGGAACACAGAATCACGGTTCGTCAAGAGTCATCAAGAGTGTGTCTTTGAAGCTCTAATCCCTGCAATGATAAGAAAGAAAACAAGAAACTCCAACGGGGGCTCCCCCCTACACTTATGATGAAAATAGATAGATAATTGGGTTGCCTCCCAAAAAGCGCTTGTTTTTGTTGACCGAGTCACGAGCCTGACTCGTCCCCGAATTAAATGGTCCATGGGGAAGCCTCAAATGTGATACCGGGATCAAAGACCTTGTCCTCGTTCCCGGTTGACATCAACAAGGGAGAGGCGGGGGTATAAGTCTTGAATAGGAGAAAAACCCTTTCGACATACGAAAAGTATGTGAAATCAAGATCCACGGGAGGTGGGTTGGGTATAGTAAGCACATTGTCCTCCCCCAAAGACAATAGATGCTGAGCAAGCGGCAAAGCCGTATTGTTATCAATTATAGCATAATCAATGTCACCTCCCGGGTCAAAGAACTCATCCTCTGAGATAGTTTCTAAAGGGGAGGATGAAAGGTGCTCGAGAGGGGGACTTGGGACAATATCTTCCTGCAACAAAGTATCAAAAAATATAATGTCCCCCTCCGTGTCATTGTCATCAATACCTGGAGGCATGGAGTGAATGTCGATTTCTTCCAGCAATGGGTCATTATCTTCAACGGTAGGAGTAGATGGAGGTAAAGGCTTGGAAATATCAAGAGAAGTCAACTCTTCGATTTGAGCAATAAGAAGGTGCACTTTCCGTAATCTATCGCGAAGAAGTACGTCTTCCACCTCATCCACAAGATCATGTTCATCAGTGAACTTCTCGTAAACCGGAGAGAATAAATCGTCATCACCCCCATCTCCCGGTGGAGATTGAGAAATTTCAAAAGTGAAATTCTCATAGCAGAGAGAAGAATCGTCATCACTAGGATCGACCTCTTCTGTAAGAGCAATGTCGTCCTCAGGCTCCATAGCAGGTAAGTCACAAACCTCATCATCCAATACTTTGTCGAGAACAACATCACTCAGCTCATTCAACGAATCTAGATTCTTAGATACAGTAGGAACATCGACAGTAGGAGCAGCAACTTCAGAAGATTGGTTGAAAGTGTAGACATCATCGTCGTCGTCATCATCATAATAGATGGGACGAGTCCAGTTAGGAGTGACGTAGTCGGCTAACTCTTCCTTGATAACCTCCACATCTTTAAGAAGCTCATGCAACAACTTTTGTTGTTCATCGCCCCGAGTATGTTCAATTTCACCAATTCTATCCCACGCTGTAAGTAAACATTTAGGTGTAGAAAAGAAGGGAAAACGACGAAATTGGCTCAAAAAGGTGTCGGTAGTTTTCAAGGTTTCGTCCACATCAAGCAACGGTTGCCTTTCCTGATGTAAGTCAGCTCGAAGTTGAGCCATACTTTCTAGAATGTCATTCAAAGAAGTGAGTTGTTGATCAAGACTAGTTTGCTGAGAAGATTGATGAGTGAGGGTGTGATGTGGGGGCTCAAAATGTTGAAAACCTGAAATATAGCATGATTGTGGCTCATAGTAGTTCATTGGATGGGAAGAATTAGAAACCGGGTTTGGTTCATAATAATCCATAGGTGAAGAAAACTGAGGACACGGATTTTGCTCATAATAATTCGTTGGTTGACAATAATAGGTATCATGAGGACCCCCACAGTTGTTGCAGAACGGTTGAGGAGAAAGACTGGGTGCGTCATGTGGATAGCTATTATCATAGTCATAATTGTACCCCGGTTCTTGCCCGTGAACATACGGATATGGAACCGGGCACGAAATATGCCAATGAGAATCGCTTCCACAATAGGTGCACGTGGGAATAGGAGGTGGGTTCAAAAAGGACGAATTAGTCGAGTTGCACAAAGGACAAAATCCGAATTGTGTGTTATCGATATCGTTTCCGCACCGCTCACATGTACACCATTGACAAGAGTCGTTCCCGTACAATCGTCTCCCACATCCGACACAATGGACATAAAAATCCATGGAGAAAGATAGATAAGCAAGAAGAATATTTTTTGGTGCAAAACCTTGAAAAAGAAATGCTTTTTATGATTTTTCAAATGTTTTTGGATTTTTGAAAATTTTGAACAAGAAAAATAACGTTCACAAGTGAACGGGTCCCAAAATCTAACGCGTCACTCACAAAAAACCTTCAATCTTCACGAAAAGAGCCGGCAGCGGCGCCATTTGATATTCGCATTTTGTGTGGGTTCAAAATATTTCTCGGAATCCTCTCGAATTGATCTCTGGTTAATTGTGTGAGATTAGTTGTTCTTGGTGAATCAAATAAAGAGTGGTCGTTGTCTAAAACTAAATAAAAACAAAGACTTGAACAATTAAAGATAAAGTGAAAACGGTAAAAGGAAACAATGAAAGATAAAAACTTGGCGAAAAGTAAATTACGAGAATTTAAAAGGCAAATAAAAGTAAACGACTCAAATTAAAACTTAAACAGAAAGGAAAGCAAGTAAAAGTGCAAGTAAAGAAAATGGCGGGAAAATAAAGTTTAAAAACTGAAAACTAAAAACCTATTCGGAATAAATATTCCGAATAAGGATGACCATGCGGAATAAATAAACTATGCTGAAAATTTAAGACCATGCGGAAAAAGACTCTATTCGGAATATCTGAAAAATGACTATGCGGAAAAAGTAGAAAATGTCCAATGCGGAATATTTAAAAGAACCTTTATGCGGAATAAATTGGTTACTCGGAATAAAAGTGTCTATGCGGAAAGTAGGCCTATTCGGAATACTTGAACATTCCGAATAGAAGACTCTACTCGGAATAATCAAAATATTCCGAATAGAAAACTCTATTCGGAATAATCAGATATTCCGAGTAAGGGTCTCCATTCGGAATATCCAGATATTCCGAATAGGGATTCTATACGAAATATCTAATATTCCGCATAGAAGAATGTAAAGACAGTCTATTAGGAAAGTTCACAATATCCCGCATAGAAGGAAAATGAAAAGCCTATTCGGAAAGTTTGGGAAAGAACAGTAACAGCACAAAAGAACAGTAGGTACGAATTTGAGCAAATCTAAACAAATCAAACAAGAAGATTAAACCATAACGACCAATAAACATCAACTAACAATAATCAATCAACACAAATCATTAAAACTAACAAACAAAGCCAAATCAATCAAAACCCACTTGATTGAAAAATAAGAAAACTTAAGAACATGAACACAAAGATTAAGAGCAAATCAAGAAAGAAAGGAAGAAGGAGATTGACAATAAAGTAAAGATTAACATCAATTAAATGGAAACTTACTTGGAATTAAAAGAAAATTAAAGGTGCATTACATGAAGATTAAGGTGCATAAAAGTAAAGAACATGAAAATGAAAATGGTGGAAGGATGGGTTGTCAAGCCACCAACAACTCTCAACAAATGAGGTTGGTTGGTATTTATAGGGAGATTAGGGAGGAGCTTAGGAAGCTTCCTCCTTCTTTCTTCTTTTCCTTAATTTGCACACTTAAGTCCTTGGTCTTATTAATCTTTAGTTAATCTTCTTAATACTTGGACTTTGTCTTGGGATTTCTTCAAACTCGTCTTGTAATCTTCAATAAATTAGACTTGTGTTTTTCGGCTTTTTTTTGTAAACTTCCGTCTTTTGACTTTTTCTTCGATAAATCTTCAGAATTGGTCTTGGACTTCCGTTCTTTTTCCACTCTTGATCTTTCGACTTCATCTTTCGTCTTTTTCTTCGATAAAAGCCCGTGAATGCCGTGTTTTCTCCACTTTTCACCTTTTCGTCCTAAATCACAACAAAAACACAAACCACGCATAATTCCGACATAAATGACATAAAATACACGTTTTGGCTCGGTTATTATTGTAATTAAGTGGTAAAAAGGATGGGTGTTTACACACCTATCAGTCGACTATGAAATGGATCCTCGTATTCCGTTAATTCTTGGTAGACCATTCTTAAGGTCCGGAAGAGCCTTAGTTGATGTAGCCGAAGGGGAGTTAATTCTTAGGGTTCGGGATGAACAACAAGTTTTTAAAATGGAAAAAATCACAAATAAATCAAATGGAAAAGAGTCGGTCAATATGATTGATGTTCTTAATTATAATGATGACGAGATTTTTATAAATCCTTTTGGAATTGAAAAGTCTACTCAAAATGATTTTGTGATAAACTCATCCCTTCCCTTAGAGCCTCAAATTTTTGATACTCCCATTTATGACACCTATAGTGATGACACTCATTCAAGTGATCACACTATCTTCGGCTTAGACGATTCGACTTTTGACCCACCCACTTTTGACCCACCCATTTTTGATATACCAATTTTTTATGACTACAATGATGACACTTCTTTAAGTGATCTCATTAATTTTGATGACCTACCCCATGAGCTTAATGCACCTCATATCTCTATGAGTGATTCTTCCATGGAAACTCCTTTTGACTTCTATACTCCAATTTTAGAAGTCATGACTATTGAGGAGGATCCTCCACTCTTAGAGATCATACATAATTTAGAGGTTATTCCATTTGAGGAGGATTTAGATATCTTTCTAAATACCTATTTTCCTCACGAGGATGAGTTTTCCTATGACTCCGACGATACTTATGTTTTCACATCAAGTTTGGAGGAGGATGACTTTCCCACTATGGATTTTGATGATATTCTGAGCTTAAATGTCGACACCTCTTGCTATTTTCCCATTAAGGAACCGGTGTTTGATCCGGGAATAGAGACTTTTGTGCTTTCATTGCCATACCACCTTACCTTCCCTAGTAAGAGACTTTTGCCTAAGGATACCCCACTTTTCTATGACTTGCGTACCACCTCGGGGTTTATTTCCTTTTGTGATGGAAATTATGTGTTTGACCCGGGTGGATTTTCATGGGGTATGCCTTGTTTGACTTTGTTTCACCTTTATCATGGAGAGATTTTCCTCCCTTGGAAATCTCGGTTTTCCATGATTTTCCCATTTGAATGATGACATTCGGGAATTTGAGTCGAGCTAGAGACTCGTGATTAAAAATCAAGCATCGTTTAACTAGGTTAGATTTTTACCCTTTCACCCATTTTCACCAATAAGTGTAGGGGGAGCCAAGTAGGTTGTTTGTGTTGTGATGTTGTGTGCAGGGGCATGTGCTTAATGATCCAATTTTGGTACTTTTGACGAGATCCGTGTTCCCGTGTTACCCATGTACCCGGTTCCTTCGATAAGTTTTTGCTATTGTGATTCCATCTTGTATATAAATAAATGTAATCACTTTAGTTGTCCCTTCCTTAGCTCGATTTTAAACAACGTACTCAATGTCCTAAGTGTAGGGGAGTTTATTCTCCCACATGCTTAAACATTGAGGACAATGTTTATATTAAGTGTAGGGGGGATTTCTATCGAAATTTTAGTGGGCTTTTCCATGAATTTAACCCCATTTTAACCGGAAAATTTTTAAAATTTTCAACGTTTTTCAAATTTTTGATTTATTTTGGCCTTGTAGTATTTTCATTTATTTTCTTTCCTTTTATTTTCGCATCAATATTTTCCATTTCAAGAATAAAGTAAAAAATAAATAAATAAATAAAATGGTTTTAATAAGTTTAGATATCTTTGATACATTAGGCCCGTCGTGAATATTTTGACTCAACCCGAGTTTACTTATCCTAGTTTACTCTAGCTAGTATCCTTAACCATATGGACCTTAATTGGTTTATTAGGCTAAGCATCCACGAGTCTCATTCCTTGAGATTTTAAATTGTGGAGAACGAGAGATGATAGAGTTAATTATAAGTTCGGTATTCTTTCATTAACTTATGTGAGTTAGTTATGAGATTTTTCTCCCATCACTTGTTAATAAATATATTTGCAATAAATAAGGTTGTACGATTTAAAAGGTTACTTAGCTTCTAGCACAAGATCGTTTAAAAGTTGCTGGGTATTAATTAGAGTTCATAGCCAAGGCATAACTTATTGAAACGGGACGCGAAGATTGGCTTATCCAAAAAGGCCCTAACAAGGCATGAGGATACCCGAGTCCAAAAAGGCCCTCACAAGGCATGAGGATTCACGTTTTGCTAAAGATGCTAAGATGATGTGAAGATCATTAATCCAAATCAATATGAAGGATCAAGACACACGACGAGAAGCAATTACTCCCCTAAAGATCATGGAGAAGTCTATCCAAAAAGACCCTAACAAGGTATGAGGATAAATAGATCCAAGTCCTAAAAGGAGGCGGATCGTTTTATATCAAAATCCTAAATAAAGAAGAGGATAAATGAAGAAGTCGTGGTCAACGTTTGAAGCATCTTTCACTCCTAATGAAGATGTATGCCAAAATGAAGAGAAGACCATAATTTCAAGATCGTCTCTCAAGATTTGAAGTTTGAAGTACAAGCCAAATATCGGTCCGAGAAAGGTCTCAAATCGTGAAACGAGTTATGCCAAGATATGAACTTTATGAGGTTTCGAGAAGCCGTTTTAAAAGATTTTATCCTTTGGCTAACTATTTATTAAATCGTCCCACTTTATTTTTGGCCTTAATAAATTATCGAAATAAGTCAAAAATGCATCCTCGTGATCATTCAAGACAAAAATAAAATATAAGAGATACACCGTAGGAATAAGGGGGTCTAAGTGAATAACTAAACCACATGAGTATGTGTTAGTTGTGCTAACTTGTAATAACAATGATCTCGTTTTTAAGCTTGGTATGGGGAACGTGAAACTTGAGGGTGATTAATATTCATGACACCAAAGCCCTAATTCAAGTCTTAGATTTCTTTACGAGTTTCGTCCATTGAATAATTTCCAAGTTAATAAATGGTTATAACTTTTGTCTCCTTTTAAGTTTTTATCTTTTCATAGTGATATTAGTATATCTTAATAAAGGCCGAGACGGATTAATTATGAGAAAAATGTAACTTATGCCTTAATAATAATGCATTGCATGGGGTAATTGCAATGGTCAAGTGTAGGGGATTTAATAAGTGTGTAAACACTTATCCTTTTGCCACTAAAATCAAGGAAAAACAAGACCGAATCATGTATTTATTATCATAAATGTCGGAATTACGCGTGGTTTTGTGTTTTTGTGTTTAAATAGGTACAAATGATCAAAAGAAGAGAAAACACGGGATTTCACGGTCAAATATTGAAGAAAAGTCGAAGACAAAGTCAAAAGGTAAAAAGTGTGCCAAGATCACGAAAACCGGCTAAACCGACACGAGCTTAAAGTAAAAGATCGAGAAAGCCGAAATCGAGCTCGATTCTATTGGATTAAATCTTTTTGAAGATATTCAAGCCTTATGGGTCCCACTTATGCTAAACGGATCCAAGAGCCCATTTAGCTATTACGGGTTTGAAGAATATGGGCCTCAAGCCCATTTTATGGGACGATTTATGGGACGGAAGGAGTGAATATGGGCCTTAAGCCCATGAAACAAAGGAAACAAGTGAATTTATCTCACTTGTTGACCGGTCAAACCCTCACTTATATCCATTCAACGTTTTAATTTCCCCATTTTACTCACACATTTACTTAACCCTTCCCTACACCTCCCCACATCTAATCACTCCCCTACACCCTCAACCACACCCGATTATACCTCCCACCAATAAACAATTTCGTCCACTTTACGTTTAAATACTTTGTTTTGTCCTTTCACCCCAACAAACGTGTTACACCCCTTCCAACCGTCACCCATTTGTTTACACGTCACATTCCACAAGAAAATAAAGAATGTATCTCACCCACACACGTTTGTTTATTTACGCCTACTCCCACAACTCACCCACTCATTTCTCTCATCACCCACATTAAACGCAGCCTCCCATCTTCTTTTTACCCCAACCCTAAATAACCCTCATAATTCACTATTCACCCAAACCCTAATTTAAATCACAAAAAAAATTACCAAGTAATTTTTGGGGGTTTTCACTTAATCAGTTAATTCACTCCATGAGAAATAAAACCCCCAAAGAATCACAGGCAAACACTCAAGGAGTGGTCCTCAAATCCTTCTGACGTGGCCTAATCTTGCCATTTAATTGGCTATGCCACATCCATACCCAAATCCGCCCAATAAAATTAAGCCACCTCAGCAGAGAAGAAACACAAGAAGCACACATCCAATCCATGATGGCAATCCATGTGCGAAAGGCTATTATCCACCGTTGATCAAGAAAGAGAAGAGAGGAATGAAGAATAGATGGCCAAGATCTTTCTACGTGATCTCCAAGTTTTAGGGTTTGCCTATAAAACCCATTCATTCTGTAATGTTAGGATAGCTTTTTCTTTACTTTTTATTTTTCAGTAAAATTAGATTAGGTTTAAAATATTGTAAGTTTATTTTCCAGTCATTGTAATTTGATTTTCAATTAATGAAAAGTTGATATTTAATTTAGTCTCATTTTTCTATCAACGTTTAATGTTTCTTCTTTAATCTGCTTTCTTATTTATGTATTACTGTTTGTGGTTATTTTTTATTCGAGTAATATAAAAAAAATATATATATATATAAAAAAAAAAGTAAAAGGAAAGTGAAAAAGATATTTCCCCCACTGGGAAATATAAAAAAAAGATTCTATTTATGGATGTTCGGTTACTGTACTGTTGATGGTTTGTGGATCGAGATGATAATTCGGGTTGATTAACGGAGGTGTTTGATTGTTTGTTTCGGTTCACAAAGGGGGTTCAGCGCCCACCTTCGACCCAACGGTTTTCGACATCAAGGTTTTAGATCTCTTTATTTTTCTAGTTTAGTTGAATTATTATATTATTTGTGTTTTTGATTGCTTTTGAATCTGCTCTTTATTGTTAAGTTACTGCTTGGTGATAGTTATGTTTGACTGTTTATTATTATTCTCAGTTTAAATACCTGTTTGGATTTGTTTAAGTTATTTGGATTTGCTTATATAGTTTGTTAGAATATTTGCTTATTGTAGTCTGCATAATCTGCTTTTTGCTTAGTAGCTTATTTTTGTTATAGTTTATTTAGGACTGATTATTTTTGCTTATTTGGTTTAGTCTTTTATGCTTATCTTTTTCTTTTTAGATGCTTATTTAAGTTCTCTTAATTTTGCTGCGTGACTTATTTGGTTATAGTTTATGTAACTGTATTGCTGAGTTTAGACATACTCTTAATCTGTTTCTATTTTATTCATCTGTCTAAAACATATAAAAAAAATAAAAGCTAAAAAAAAATATTAACAAAAGTTTGTCTGGGGTGAGAATCGAACCCCAGACCCCTCGTTTAGCAGACATACGCCCCAACCATCTCATCTAGTGCTATTCTTTCGTTTTACCTTGCATAGTTAAATTGATATAGCCTTTTAATTCATTGTCAGTTTTTTTTAATCAATTAGTTTAGTTAAATGTTTTTAGTTTAATTAAATTTTAGCCAAAAATATTAAATAAGTTTTTAAAATTAATCTAGTTTTTATAAAAATACAAAAAGGCATAAAATTAATCTAGTTTTTTTTTTATTTTTTATTTTTTTATGTACATATAGTATTTTCTCTTAAAAAACTCATAAATACAAAAATATTTTCCATATATTATTATAAGTAAATACGTATACGTATAAGAACAACCAATCTACATATTCTCCATAAGTATTGCCAAGGCAATACACCATGTTGAGGAGCGTTCCGTTCCTTGACACGTGTATCGATCAAACAAAATAAAGCAAGAATAGATAAATACTCTCAATAAGCAACAATTCGAAGAATACGAACATTTAAGTGAATAGAAAGGCGATGTGCTATAAAATGCCATCTAAGGGTCAATAGGTACTTAAGTGCTTCGCGCCACCTAACCCCCCGTTCACTTGTAAGTATTCTAAGAAGGAAGGCTTCATTGGGGGTCTTGCACCCAAGTAGTACATACATATATTGTTATTTTCTTGTGGATATTTAATATTGAAACTCGAAGAGGATAATCCATTTCTCTTAAAAGTCAGACGAGAGCTTCTCTCTCATTCCTCGTATTGAGTTGCATGCTCACTCGTGGGCGTGCACAAATACCGATTGGTGTACAACCTCTTCCTCGAAAAGGAAGAAAAAGAGAAAGAGTAAGACCACCACCGTCCACCAAGCCGATCACGAGAATCGTGCTTTGACTCCTCCACCACAAGAAGCCATGGCTATTGATAATCGCTCTTTGATGGAACGTATGCAAACCAATGTTCATGGATATGCTAGTGCTATTAAGATTCCCGACTTTCCCGCAAATACATTTGAGCTACACACATCTATGATTACTATGGTTTACAATCACCTTTCTATGGTAACAAGAATGAAGATCCTCATGATCACCTTAAGAGATTCCTTTCTCTTTGCAATACCATTAAGCACTATGGAGTTCCATATGAGGTTATTAAGTTGATGTTAGTGTCATTTTCACTAGAGGGACCCGCTAATCATTGGTTAGACACCCAACCACCCGATAGTATCACCACATGGGATGGTTTCACCACTAAGTTTTTGAACAAGTTCTTTCCTCCACATAAGACCATGGCCTTGAGGACCTTAATTATAGGCTTTCAACAAAAACCTAGTCAATCCTTTAGTGATGCTTGGGAAGAGTATAGTAAGTTATTGAGGCGATGCCCTAACCATGGATCGGATGATGTTCACCAAATCAATACCTTCTATAATGGCCTTAAACCTCACCACCAAGATTCACTCAATGCTTCCGCGGGAGGGAATATTCTTCTTAAATCCATGCAAGAGGCCTTGGACATCATTGAGACTAAAGCAATGGTTCAAACAAACAATCAATTTGAAGAAAGGGTTCATGTTATCCAAAACAGTTCTCAAATCCCTTGTGACAACCAACTCCTCAAGTTTCAACAAGAGATCATTCAAGGGATGGATAGAGATAGTGAGAGGAATTTGAAAGTACAACAAGAAATACTTCAAGCTTTTAAGAACATTTCATTGAACAATTCTTCAAATGATGTGAATGCCATTACCCTTTCTTGTGTAACTTGTGGAGGTCCCCATTCTTATGAACAATGTGATAAGGTGCAAGTGTATCAAGAGGAATGATATGCTTACCAAGAGGAACATCGTGAACACTTCAAGCCAAATATCAATCCAAATAACCTTTCTTACAAGTCCCAAAACTACCTTACTCCACCCGGATTCCCACCCCAACCACCCACCCAAATTCAACAAAATCCTCCTCAAATTTTACCAAGGAATCAAGCACAAAGACCACCTTACCAAGGAAATAACTACAAGGTAACCAATCATTTTCAACCTCAAGGAAATCAATTCTATCCACCAAACCAAGGGTTTAATCCACCACCTCAATCTTTCCCACAACAAGGTTTTTATCAAGGAAATGTGCAACCTAACCCCCTGGATTTGATGCTTCAAAAGTTTACTTCTTTTGAGAAACAATTGAGAGATAATCAAGAGGAAAATAACAAGAAATTTGCTCTTCTCCAAAAGCAAATTATGTTTAATCAAAGACCACAAGGGGCTTTACCTTCCAACACGCAAACTAATCCAAGGGCCAATGTCAATGCCATTATAACAAGGAGTGGAACAACAACAAAGGATCCTTCACCTCCTAAACCTACTATTGTTCAACCCACTTGTGCTCCTACTTGTGACAAGCCTTCTACCTCTACTTCACCTCCTCAAAATGCTCCTATTCACTCAAATACACCTTCTCAACCTATTCATACTTCTCCTTTACCTTCCACACTTCCCAATGAAGAAGCTTACAAAGACAAATCTTCCACTACAACACCTATTCCACCTACACCAAAACCTACTCTTCCATATCCTTCAAGGTTGAAAAAGGACAAGTTAAAGAACAAGGATGACATCCAAGTCTCCAATTTCTTAAGGATGTTCAAGCAACTCAACATCAATATATCCTTTGCGGAAGCTCTTGCTTATATGCCAAAGTTTGCTAAGATGTTCAAGGATTTGCTCTCTAATAAAGAAAAATTGGTTCATTTGCCCAACACATCCCTTAATGAAAATTGTTCCGCGGTGTTACTTAAAACCTTACCAACAAAACATGGAGATCCAGGGCGCTTCTTGATACCTTGTAATTTTCCCGGTGTTGAAAATTGCATGGCTTTGGCGGATCTAGGGGCAAGCATACTAGGATGACTCTTGAACTAGCCAACCGAACCATAGCTTACCCCGTAGGTATAGCGAAGGATGTGTTTGTAGGTGTGGATAAGTTTACGTTTACGGCCAAATTTGTAGTGGTTGATTATGACATGGATCCTATAGTGCCTTTGATTGTTAGTAGACCGTTTTTGAGAACGGGTCGTACTTTGATAGATGTGGCGGAAGGAGAACTAATTATGAGAGTAGAAGATGAGAGAGTGGTGTTTAAGTTAGGGAAAGTTTGTAATAGGAAAGAGGTTAAGGAGTCTAGACCTTGTGAGACTATTAACATTGTTGATATGTTAGATGAAGTGTGTGATGAACACTTCCATGATGCTTGTAAGAGTACTAGTGATGAGATGCCCCATGTTGAAACCGTGGCCTCAATTGCTCCCTCTTTAACACCTTTTGGAGAGAGTGATTTCCTCTTGGAGGAATTTGAGTCAAACTTTCTTGGTGATGATGATTCTCCCATTAATTGGGAAGAAGATATTCTTACAATCCAAAAGTTGCTCAATGAGGATCCTATTCCTTCTCCTATTCCACAAGAAATTACCATTGAGGAACCTTCCATAGTAGAACCTTCCATAGAAAGTCTACCTCCTATTGAACTTAAGGACCTTCCATCTCACTTAGAGTATGCTTTCTTAGAAGGCAAAGACCAATTACCTGTGATCATTGCTAAAGATTTGAAAGAGGATGAGAAGGAGCAACTTATTGAAGTCCTTAAGAAACACAAGAAAGCCTTAGCATGGAAAATATCCGACATAAGGGGAATTGATCCACATTTTTGTACACACAAAATCCTTATGGAGGATGACTATAAACCCGCCATTCAAAACCAAAGGAGAGTTAACCCAAAAATCCATGAGGTTATTAAGAAGGAAGTGATTAAACTCTTAGATGCGGGTATGATTTACCCCATTTCCGACTCTCCATGGGTTAGCCCGGTTCATTGTGTTCCAAAGAAGGGTGGAATCATCGTGGTTCCTAATGAGAACAACGAGCTTATTCCCACGAGACTTATGACCGGTTAGAGAGTTTGCATCGATTATAGAAAACTCAATGAGGCGACTAGGAAAGACCATTTCCCGCTTCCTTTTATGGATCAAATGCTTGAACGCTTAGCGGGAAATGAGTACTATTGTTTTCTTGATGGCTTTTCGGGTTATTTCCAAATACCCATTGACCCTAAGGATCAAGAAAAGACCACATTCACTTGTCCCTACGGTACATTTGCTTACAAGAGGATGCCTTTTGGCTTATGTAATGCACCGGGGACGTTTCAAAGGTGCATGATGGCGATTTTCCATGACATGATAGAGCAAACCATGGAGGTTTTTATGGATGACTTTTCCGTCTTTGGAAATTCATTTAGCTCATGTCTCACCAATCTTGAAAGAATGCTTAAGCGTTGCGAGGAAACACGTTTAGTGCTTAATTGGGAGAAATGTCACTTTATGGTGAAAGAGGGGATTGTTTTTAACACAAAATATCCAACAAGGGATTAGAAGTTGATCGAGCTAAAATTGATGTGATTGCTAAGCTTCCCCCACACACCTCGGTTAAAGGTGTGAGGAGTTTCTTAGGTCATGCGGGATTTTATAGGCGCTTTATACAAGATTTTTCTAAGATAGCTAGACCGATGACTCACCTCTTGGAGAAAGAGGCTCCTTTCATTTTTAACCAAGATTGTTTAGACTCTTTTGAGACTCTTAAGGAAAAATTGACTAAGGCTCCCGTTTTGGTTTCTCCAAATTGGGAATTACCTTTTGAGCTTATGTGTGACGCTAGTGATTATACGGTGGGGGCCGTCTTAGGACAAAGAGTTAATAAGCATTTTCAACCTATACACTATGCGAGTAAAACCATGACCGGTGCACAACTTCATTACACTACCACGGAAAAAGAGTTGCTTGCTATAGTATATGCTTTTGAGAAGTTTAGACCATATCTTGTGCTTTCCAAAACCATAGTGTATACGGATCATTCCGCTCTCAAGTATCTTATGACAAAACAAGATGCTAAGCCTAGGCTTTTGAGATGGGTTTTGTTGCTTCAAGAGTTTAAGATAGAAATTCGTGATAAGAAAGGGGCCGAGAATTTAGCGGCGGATCACTTGAGTAGACTTGAGCATTCTTTTCAAGGAGATTTGCCACATCAAGAAATCAATGAATCCTTTCCATTAGAGGAGCTCATGTCTATCTCTTCCCAAGAGGATGTCACTCCTTGGTTTGCGGATATCGCAAACTATCTTGTGGGCAATGTGCTTATTGAGGGTATTACTTATCAACAAAAGAAGAAGTTTCTTAAGGAAGTTAAGTACTACTTTTGGGATGATCCATATCTTTTTAGGCAATGTGCAGACCAAATCATTAGACGGTGTGTAGATGGGCCCGAGGCATTTAAGATCTTAGAAGCATGTCATAAAGGACCTACGGGTGGACATTTTGGGCCTAACTATACCGCCAAGAAAGTCTTTGATTCGGGTTACTATTGGCCTTCCATTTACAAAGATGCCCATGAAATGGTGAAATTTTGTGATGTGTGTCAAAGACAAGGCAAAATTACGCAACGTGATGAGATGCCACAAAATTTTATCCAAGAGTGTGAGATATTTGATGTATGGGGCATTGATTTCATGGGACCTTTTCCATCCTCTAAGGGAAACAAGTATATACTTGTAGCGGTGGATTATGTGTCCAAATGGGTGGAGGCTAAAGCCTTACCTACCAATGATGCTAGAGTTGTTGTGAAGTTTTTGAAACAATTGTTTGCTAGATTTGGTGTACCTCGGGCCATCATAAGTGATCATGGTATGCACTTTTGTAATGATCCATTCACGAGAGTGATGACGAAGTATGGAGTTAATCATAGACTTTCTACCGCGTATCACCCTCAAACAAATGGTCAAACCGAGGTCACAAGTCGTGGTTTAAAGAGAATTTTAGAGAGAACGGTGGGAGAGCATCGAGCTTCTTGGTCGGATAAGCTTGATGATGCTTTGTGGGCGTTTAGGACGGCTTTTAAAACACCAATTGGTTGTACTCCTTATAGGCTTGTCTATGGAAAAGCGTGCCACCTCCCATTCGAGCTAGAACACAAGGCATCTTGGGCTCTCAAGTGGGATAACTTTGATTTAAACCAAGTCGGTTCCCATAGGAAAGATCAACTCAATGAGATGGATGAATTAAGAGCCAATGCCTATGAAAATTCTTTGCTTTACAAGGAAAAGACTAAGAAATTGCATGATGCTAAGATCAAGAATCGTGAGTTCAAAGTTGGAGAGCCGGTTCTCCTCTTTAACTCAAGATTGAAACTTTTTGCGGGCAAGCTTAAGTCGAGATGGTCCGGTCCATTCACTATTGCTCAAGTGTTTCCGTATGGAACTATTGACTTGTCACAACCCGATGGTCCAAATTTTAAAGTGAATGGTCACCGTGTTAAGCATTACTTTGGGGAGGACATTTCCGTTGAAATGGTCCAAGAGATCCCCATTTTCCCCATGAATTAATTCATTGAGGGACGAGTCGAGCTAGAGACTCATTAACTCAAGCATCGTATAACTAGGTTTAGAGTGTTGTAGGTTAGAAATAAAGGTATAGACTTGGAGATAAGTGTAGGGGAGACCTTCTTTTGTCTTCATGATTGTTTGTAGGGTTGCTCACTCATCTCATACTTTGGAGCTTATGGAGGAGGCCCTTGTATCCGGTTCACTTCGTTACTATAGTGATTTTTCATTGACACCTTGTGCTTAAACATGATTTCACTAATAGTTGTCCTTTCCTTAACTTGGGTTAAGCAAAGTCTATTCATTGTCATAAGTGTAGGGGAAGTTTTTATACTTCCATGCTCTTAAACATTGAGGACAATGTTTAGCTTAAGTGTAGGGGGTCTTCTATCGAAGTGACCTTACCTAGAACTTGTCATTGTCTTGCATGATAACATGGAAAATTGATTTTTCAACATTTTTCAAATTTTTGATCTACTATGGCCAACAAAAATATGCATTCATAATTTTTGCATCAATCATTTTGCATAATACATTTGCATTGTATATATTTCTTCTTTTATTTTTCATCAAAAATATATAAAAAGAAAAAAATATATATAATAAAACATGGTTTTAACAAGTTTAGACTTCTTTGACATATTAGGCCCGCCATGGATATTTTGACTCAACCCGAGTTTGCTTATTTTAGCATTCTCTAGCTAGTATCCTTAACCATGTAGTCCTTCATTGGTCTATTAGGCTAAGCATCCACCAATCTCATTCTTTGAGATTTTAAATTTGTGGAGAATGGGAAATGATAGAGTTGAAGCAAGTATAAAAGGGCTAGATAAACTTCATGATAATTACTTGTGGCTAAACCCTTCTCTTCTTAACCTCTATTTTCTTCGCATGTATATAATTGTTAACAAATAATCAAGAACGGTTTTAATTGGTTTGTAATCTCTTATGCATTTTTGACTAATCATTCACGGTTGATATAAGTACGTCTTAAGATTCTAAGTTAGAACGTTTTATGTGTACTAGACTTATGTCATGCTCAATATTTAGCGGGTGTTTTTCCTTTTATTCTTTTCTACTTTCTTTGTGAGGAATAAAGAAAAATAAGAGCGGCTTATAAAAAAAAATGAGTGGCTAGAAAAAAGAAGAAAAAGAAAAGAAAAAAAATATATATATACAAGACTCCCAAGAGGGGCAGTGTGGTGTTAATTATAGTGACTATTGAGTTCCAATATTACCTTGACGGGTTGCGGGGATTCAATAGATTGCTCCAATCCAATATTACCTTGACGGGTTGCGGGGTTGAAGATCCAAAGTCTCAAAAAGATGGCGGATGTAAATTATTGCGTGAGTTTTATTTTTCTTTCCTTAGCGAGTGTGTAGCTACTTATGAAAGCATGACATGAGTATTTTACACATAAGGCGAATGACTTATTACTCTTGAAACGGACTTGTACTAATTGTGAGCGGTTTTTCAAGTAATGGATGAGAGGATTACTTAAGATTAAAACCGTGCTTCCTTATTTTTGGATTTTACACTTCTTATACTTCACACTTGAATAAATGACAAATTTGCCCACAAGCAATTTGCTCAAATAATAACCGGTTCCACATTTAATTGTCATGAATAAGTTGATGCACTTTTTACTTGTGAATGCAATGATCCCATTTTTAAGCTTGGTATGGGGAAAGTGAAACTTGAGGGTGATAAATGTCCATGGTACCCAAGCCCTAATCTAAGCCATTGAATTCTTTATGAGTTATTTCCATCAAAACCATTTCAAGAAAAATCAAAAAGATATAGATAGAATTGTATTTTGTTCATTGCATTGTTAAAAGTCAAAATCATACATCATGTAGTTTAGAGTAGTGTAGATGCATTCCATATGGCCAAGGTGGGTTAATTATGAGGAGAATGTAAATTTGTGCTTTAAAATATATAATTGCATGAGGACATGACAATGTTCAAGTGTAGGGGATTTGATATGAGCTTAAACTCATATCAATTTATCAACAAATAACCCTAAAACATGAAGCAAAATACCAATTTATCTTGCAAAAATAGTATTATGTGGTATGTTTGTGTTTGTGTACACTTGTGTAGGTAAAAGGATACATTTTCAAGCAAACAAGGGAAAATCAAGCTTAAATTGATGAAAAAGACAAAGAAGGATCAAAAGTGACAAGACTTTGAAGTACAAGGACCTATCTTGACAAACTGCCAAAGATGAAGGACTAAAGTGCAAATATTGTACAAAGTCAAGATCATAGTCAAACAAGGTCAACTTTCAAGTCAACTCAGACAAAGGACCAATTCTGCTCAAGAATGAAGTTGGAAGGACTAAAAGTGCCAAAGAAATGAAGTTACAAGCCTTAAAGTGCAATCTGCCAAAGTCTAGGGGCTAAATCTGCCAATATTGGAAATTAGTTCAAGTTTAATCCATGTGAAACAATTTCAACCAATGAGAAGGCAGCAAATATTAAACACGGATTGCCAAATAATGTGCATTAATTTCCCACTCAGCCGCCACATTAAATAACAAAATCCCAACAGTGTGATCCGTGTGCCTTGTTTTCTACCATTCAGAGCACGACACGTGTCATCTTCAAACGGCCAAAAATTTCCCAGGATCGTTTTTGAGCTACAATGGATTTCATGAAGAGTTGTAAACATCAAAAGTGCTTTTTTTTAGAGACGAACACAATGGTCATCATCAATTAACAAGAAATCGACTCAATCAAAAAGCCCCAATTCATGTTCATACCTGTAAATGGACTTAGCAGAATTATGCCACGTGGAGACATGGGATTGGTCTCAACACGTCACCATCCCCAACAAACTTCCTTCTCAAGCCTATAAATAGCAGCTTAGGTCTTCATTTGTACTGAGTAGTTGTAAGTGTGAAAAACACACACATTTACATTTTCTCTCAACTTTTTCCTTTCTTAGCTAAACTACTCAAGAGTTTGACACACTCTTGAGTTAGTTAGTTAGTTAGAATCCTTTTAACTAACTTTGTAACTGAATTCCATTAATAAATTTCAAATTCTTCATTTCCCGCCAAATTCTATCTTCATCATTACTGTTCATACCTACTTTCCATTGAGACTTGTGTTTCTGTTTGGAGTTTGTTATGATCATACATTGATCATAACTAACTTTGGAGGAAGAATTGCAGCTGTTTGTTGATTTCAGTTCAAATTCATAGCTTATGAGATGAATTCATGCCATGGAGATGTTCTTGTTGATTGTAGCAGATTAGTTGATTGTAGATTGTTGATCTAGTGCTAAGGTGGTGGTTAGCACTAGGATAGAGAGTACAACACTCCTCTACTTCCCAATGGTTTCCTCACAAGGTTCCAATGATACTTGATTTTGGTTCCACTCAATTTGCCAATTGCATGTTTCAATTCTAGCTTAAATCTTGATGATTGCATGATCAAATCTGTTTAGCTTAGTTGTTGTTTGATTGTGTACTTGTTTGTAGCTTAAGTCTTGATTAACTGCTCATTACTTTGGATTGTGTTCTAGTTATAGCTTAATTCAGCCAATTTCAGTCTTATCACCTTATTTGAGTAATAGTTGTCCTCATTTCTTGCTAGCAGCCTTTACACATTTCATTTTGATCACTAAGTCTGATTTGCTATAGGTTTTCATTCAGTCCTATATCAAAATCAAAAAGTCTTTGAAAATCTTCATTAAGAACTGTTAAGGGAGTGTTTGGGTTTATACAAGTTTTGATTCTCAAATGTTGGAATTTAATAAGTAAATGTTCATTTTCAGTCATTAGGTGATTACAAGGAGTTTTGAATAATTTTCAAGTCAAATAACAGTTCAAATAGGCAATTGGTAAGAAAAAGGATTGGATCATTTTCATTCAATTTTGCCTTTAAAAAGTTGTCATTTTCATTTAGCTGGCATTTGATTAATTCTTGATGAAATTTCACCAAACATGTTCTCAATTGTAGGTCATATTATAAAGTTTCATAGTCTATAAGCACTTGATACAGTTTCCATTCAGCTAGGAGTAATAAGCAAAAATCTGAATGCTTGAGATAAGCAATGTTTCTGTAAATGAAAACTGGATTTTCAGATCTTTTGATTTCATTCATTAACTTTGCAATTTTCTTTCACAAATCCACTTAGTAGATGATATTGAATGATTTTTGAGAGTTACAGTTTTTTGTCAAAAAATCTGGTCAACGCCTGGTCAACGATAAGCCATTTTCAGCTTAATTCAAATTCTTGGCTTATTACTTGATGAAATTTGTTATGACTTGATTTCCCGTTCATCATTTGAGCTTTTTAGTCAGTTTAGGAACAAAAATCAAGTTGTGCTTGTTCAGATTGTCCTAGAGCTTATTGTGTGCTTATTTTGAAGTGCTTATTTGCTTATTAGTAGCTTTCAGCCATAATCCTCGTACAGGTCTAGCTTATTTTGGATTCTAAGTGTTTTGCAATTGGTTTGACTGAATTTGGTTCAGTAATAAGCTCAAACGAGCTTATTTGTCTTGAAAACACGTTTTGGCTTAAAAAGTTTCTAAATTTGCAATTTGGTCCCTCTTGTATTAAACAGTTTCAAAACTGGCTAAACTTGCACTTTTTTAGGGTTTGCACAAATTAAGTCCTTTCAGTTTGAACTTTGTTAAATTTCAGTTAGCAAGTTTGGTAATTTGTTACTAATTGGTTAGTTTGTTACATAGTTTACATTTTTGGACCTTTTGGTTAACTGTCTTACATTTTCAGTCCCTATACTTGTTAGGATTTACATTTTAAGCATTTAACTTTCATAGAATTTACATTTTTGGACCTTTTGGTATTTGAACGGTGTTTTACATATAAGTAGGTAATATTTTTTATTTATTTTGCAAGGCTTTGTTGAATTAGCAAATAGAATATCCAAAAAAGATTAACAACCAAAAACAGTTAAAAACCCGATATTGATTGGACTTTCAATTAGCAAGAACTGAGAAAAACGAACTGCATTATACACAATTTCAATACTGCTAACACAACCTACACATTTAGATTGAAAACCACAAAACTAACATTGTTGCTGACAACGCCCCGATAACACTTGACAGCGTTGAGGGAAGCTTTGTCAGTGTTAGACAAATATATTGCTGACAACGTCACAAAAACACTTATCAGCGTTCAAGCAAACTTTGTCAGTGTTAGAAAAATATAGTGGAAAACCTAAATCCTCAAAAAGACCAATAACAATGCATTATCCTGTACATACTTTTAAAAAAAGACACCAAAACATATATTATGGGAGACTGATCATCCCAATACTTGTTACCAAGTATTGAAACCTCCCAGCATCAAAAGGTTTAGTTAGTAAATCCGACACATTCTCTTATGTGTCAACCCTATCTGGTTGTATTAAACCCTTTTCAAAACAATCTCTTATAAAATGGTGTCTAATTTCTATGTGTTTAGTTTTAGAATGATGTACAGGATTCTTAATAATGCATAAAGTGCTGTTATTGTCAACAAATATCTTGGTATGCATGAAATTAAACCCATAGTCCAACAGCTGGTTCTGAATCCACAAAACTTGTCCATAACAAGCAGCTGCAGCCACATACTTTGCTTCAGTTGTAGAATTAGCCACCACTGTTTGCTTCTTGCATTGCCAAGATATCAACCTGCTCCCAAGAAACTGACATCCACCAGTTGTGGATTTCCTATCAAACTTATCACCTCCATAGTCACTGTCTGAGTATGCAATCAGCTCCAATGGTGAATCCTTTGGGTACCACAAGCCAAGACTAGGATAGCATCTGAGGTACCTAAAGATCCTCTTGACAGCATAAAGGTGACATTCTTTGGGAGTTACTTGATGGCGTGCACAAGCACACACAGCAAACATGATGTCAGGTCTAGAGGCTGTGAGATACATCAATGAACCAATCATTGATCTATAGTGCCTGACATCAACGTCCTTTCCATCTCCAATCTTTCCCCAAGGGTGTTCTCTATCCTTAGGAGTAGTAGCCCTCTTTTCATGTGGAGAAAAGCCAAACTTCTTCAAGATCTCAGCCACATATTTATCCTGGGAGATGAAGATACCATCTTCTTTCTGCTGAACTTGTAACCCAAGAAAGAAGATCATCTCCCCCATAGAACTCATCTTGAATTTGTCTGTCATAAGCTTGGACAAATCCTCACTCATCTTTGGATCAGTAGACCCAAAAATGATTTCATCAACATAGACCTGAACAAGTAGAACATCCTTACCCTTCTTCTTAGTAAACAATGTCTGATCTATGGTGCCCCTTTTGAATCGATTGTCCACCAAATAAGTAGACAAAGTACCATACCATGCTCATGGGGCTTAATGAAGTCCATACATAGCCTTCTTGACTGTATACACCTTGTTTGGATTCTCTGGATCCTCAAAACCAGGAGGCTGCATCACATATACCTCCTCAACAATTGTTCCATAGAGAAAGGCACAAAAGTTTGCTTCTTAGATCGATTTAGCCACCACTGTTTGCTTCAGTTGTAGAATTAGCCACCACTGTTTGCTTCTTGCATTGCCAAGATTTCAACCTGCTCCCAAGAAACTGACATCCACCAGTTGTGGATTTCCTATCAAACTTATCACCTCCATAGTCACACTCTGAATATGCAATCAGCTCCAATGGTGAATCCTTTGGGTACTACAAGCCAAGACTAGGATAGCATCTGAGGTACCTAAAGATCCTCTTGACAGCATAAAGGTGACATTCTTTGGGAGTCACTTGATGGCGTGCACAAGCACACACAACAAACATGATGTCAGGTCTAGAGGCTGTGAGATACGTCAATGAACCAATCATTGATGTATAGTGCCTGATATCAACATCCTTTCCATCTCCAATCTTTCCCCAAGGGTATTCTCTATCCATAGGAGTAGTAGCCCTCTTTTCATGTGGAGAAAAGCCAAACTTCTTCAAGATCTCAGCCATATATTTATCCTGGGAGATGAAGATATCATCTTCTTTCTGCTGAACTTGTAACCCAAGAAAGAAGTTCATCTCCCCCATAACACTAATCTTGAATTTTTCTGTCATAAGCTTGGAGAAATCCTCACTCATCTTTGGATCAGTAGACCCAAAAATAATGTCATCAACATAGACCTGAATAAGTAGAACATCCTTACCCTTCTTCTTAGTAAACAATGTCTGATCTATGGTGCCCCTTTTGAATCCATTGTCCACCAAATAAGTAGACAAAGTACCATACCATGCTCTTGGGGCTTGATGAAGTCCATACATAGCCTTCTTGACTCTATACACCTTGTCTGGATTCTCTGGATCCTCAAAACCAGGAGGCTGCATCACATATACCTCTTCAATAATTGTTCCATAGAGAAAGGCACTCTTGACATCCATTTGATAGACAGTGAAGCCCATGCAGGATGCATAGGCTAAAAAGATCCTAATAGCTTCAAATCTTTCAACTGGTGCAAAGACCTCCTCATAGTATATCCCCTCCTCTTGTGTATATCCCTGAGCCACTAATCTTGCCTTGTTTCTGACCACAATACCTCTTTCATCTCTCTTTTTTCTTAGAACCCATCTTGTCCCTATGGGTCTGACATATCTGGGACAATCAACCAGCTCCCAAACATCCTGAATTGTAAATTGGTGAAGCTCATCCTGCATTGCTTCCACCCAACTTGGTTCTTTGAGAGCATCAAATATCTTCTTGGGTTCCTGTTGTGACAAAAAACAGGCAAACAAACATGCTTGCACAAGAGGGGTATCAACCTTGTGTATATTGGCAATAAATCTACCAAGACATTGATGAGATCTTCTAGTCCGAATAGGAGTCATAATATCACCAATGATTTGAGAAATGGGGTGATTCTTCATAGTAGAAGTGAGAACTCCTCCTTCAAAAATTCTGGTGTCTTCAATCTCATTCTCCAAGTTGCCAATATCTTCTTCATCAGACTCCCTTTCATCAACATGAGGATGAACCTCTTCATATAAATTGGAAGGTTCACCCTGTTCAAAAGTAGAAGAGAAAAGATGTGCAAAAGTGTTGTCAACGCCTGAACCTTGGTTGTCAGCTTGTGGGCTAACAACGCTTGAACTGTTGTTGTCAACGTCTGAGCCATCAACGTCTGAATTGGTCTTGTCAGCGCTGGATTTGCCTTTGTCAGCGCCTGAATGACCATGCATGTTTGTATCTGGTGGTACTTGGGGACCACCATTATCTCTTCCAGCAGCAGCAGCAGCAAAGGCATCTGTCCATATGGGAATTGTGACATACTCTTGTATAGGAGATGACTTTTCTGCTTGTAATCCAACCTTTTCATGAATCTGTGTACCTGAAACATCAACAACTTGTTCTTCCATAACATTTGAAGTTACCTTCACAATGTCTGGATTAGTGACAGGCATATAATTTAAAGTCCTAGATAAAGGTTCCAAGTCAAACAACCAATTTGGACCACTTTCAGGATCACTAGGTTTAGTTTCTAAAAAACCTATATCCCTTGCTCTGCACTGAATACCCCATGAAATAGCCTTCATCACCTTTTGCACTAAATTTACCTAAGGCATCACTAGTATCTAAAACAACTACATGACAACCAAAAGGTCTGAGAAAACCAATATTAGGTTTTCTTCCCCAAAGTAACTCATAAGGTGTTTTGTTCTGTATCTTGTTGACCAATGCTCTATTTTGAAAATAGCAAGCTGTATTCACAGCCTCAGCCCAAAAGACTATAGGGAGATGAGCATCCACCAACATGGTTCTGATTGCTTCAATTAGGGTTCTATTCTTTCTTTCTACAACCCCATTTTGCTGAGGGGTTCTAGCAACACTAAATTGCCTAGTAATTCCTTTTCTGGCACAGAAATCATCTAACACTTTATTCCTAAATTCACCACCATTATCACTCCTAAGCATTTTAACTTCATTGCCCGTTTTCTTCTCAATCTGAGTGATAAAATTAATTAAAGTGTCAGCTGTATCACTCTTCATAGCTAAAAAGAAAGTCCAAGTAAACCTAGAAAAGCCATCTGTGATGACAAAGAAGTATGATTTACCATTCAAACTCTCTATATTGGTAGGACCAAATAGATCCATATGAAGCAAGTGAAGAGGTGTAGTACTAGAGTGCACCTGTTTGGACTTGAATAAGACCTTGTGCTACTTGCCTTTAAGACATGCAACACAAGAGTCGTCATTGTGGAAAGCCTTTTCAGGCAAGCCATCAACCAAACCAAGTCTCACAAGCCTGTTTATATTCTTAAAATTTATGTGCCCTAGTCTCTTGTGCCAAAAATTACTTTAATCTACTAAAGCTTTAGCATAAAAACATGACATATTGCTATTCATTCTAATACCATTGAGGTTCACATTATATATGTCTTTATGTCTAGGTGTTCTATAGTCAATATATTTCTCATCAGGGATCTTATAATCCTTGCTTAATACCAAACATTCAGTATCAGTAAACAGAACTTTATTTTTGTTATAACAAACTTTTGATACACTAAAAAGATTGTAATCAAGTTCCTTTACCAAAAATACGTTCTTAAAACGCAAGTTCTTAGTGAGAAGTGTTCATGTGCCTGTGATAGTACCATATCCTCCTCCAAAGTAAACCTTATCACCATCCTTAATGGGAGTGAAGCTAGTGAGATAATCTTCCTTCCCTGTCATGTGCCTTGAGCATCCACTGTCCCAATATCCATAATCATTGACCTGTTTTTGAATGCCCTACACATAAAGAAAACAAGTTAGTTTTCTTTGGGAACCCAAGCCTTAGCAGAATTGGATTCATCTGGTTGTTCAATAAGAACAGATTTAGTTCTCATAACAACCCCATGTTCATCCCTCTTAGGATGAAATACCTAGTTAACCCCAATAGGTTTTGTAATGACCTTTGAAATGTAATTAAATCTGTTGCAGGTCATTGAAATCCCATTATCATTAAGGTTTTGATCTTTCTTTGGTCTCCATGTCAAGCTTGAAGAAGCCTTTGACCCCTTACCATGTAGTTGCAAATATTTAGGTCTGGTAACGTTTCTATCAGCGTTAGATTTGGTCTTGTCAACTCTGAAATTACCCTTGTCAGCGTTGAACCTAGGGTTTGCTACAGAAACCCATTGCCTATTAGACCAAGTATTTGTCTTTTGAAATGGTCTTTGTCCATGTGTGTTAGACCCTCTAGTGAAGAATGGGGCAGGTCTAACAACTTGTGGACTTTGCTGCACACAAGGTTTGGGTCTGACAACGTTTGACTTTCTAACAACGTTGACTTTGGAAGCGTTGACACACTTATATGCTAAATGTGAAAAGCTACCACAAGTGTAACAGGCTTTTCTAGACACAACCCTAGGTCTAGAAGAAAAAAGCCTGTTCCATCATTTCTAACTTGGCTCTTAGGTGACCTAGTATTCCTATACATCTCAGCATACTTAATGCTAGGTTTTCTAACAGTGTTTGAGCCAAGGTCAACAGCCTTACCAGTGATTGGGTTTGTAACTTTAATGGGTGTTGACTCATTAGGACTTTCACATAACAAGCCACCCTTAACAAATAAGGTAGGGTTAGCTTTCTTCCATTCATTCAAGTCAGTCAACTTCTGTTGATACTCTTCAACTAGGGTAACAACTCTTGGTGGAGGAATGAATTCCTCCTCTTGGAGTTCTGGTAAGCCAGTCCAAGATAGGTCCTTTTGTTGGACACCATCGAAGTCACCAGCTGGTGGTGGAACCACAGAGTAGTCTTTCATCCCAATCCCAGTGATGTCCTTGGGATCCCTTTGTTTATTAACGCACTCTCCTAGGGTTTGTGTGGCCCTATCAAATCTCTGAATTTTAAGGCCAACATTATCTATATTCCTAATGGCCTCATTTAACTTAGCCTGTAGATCACTATTAACCCTTTCCATGATGTTCCTAACATCATTACTAGCATCTAATTCATGTTTTAAGATATTTATTTTATCTTTTAAATCAAACTCCATTTTCTTGTATTCAGAAACTGTTTTCTCAGTTTGAGTGAGAGCTAATTGGTAGTTAGACAGTTTGCATCTCTCAGTACTCACATCATCTAATAACCTTAACAACTCTTTGTTAAGTTTCTCATTATTTAACCTACAACCCTTACTACAAAAAGCATCATCGTATACCTCATTATCTGATGAAATGGAGGAGTGTGCCATGAGAGCATATTGAACATGCTCTTCTTCTTCAATTTCAGCAACCAAAGCTTTATCCTCTTCCACATCCTTAGCCAAATAGCTTCAGTCCCATCCCATACCATCAATTCCTTGAACTGCATCCATGGCCTTAGGGTCCTAAGCCTTGACAATTTGGCTTGAGGGTTTACCAGCATCAGATCTTCTAGGAGATCTGCATTCCCTCATGAAGTGCCCATACGATGACAATTGTAGCATTCAACCTTGGACTTATCAAATCCAGCTGTATCCTTTGCATTGAAGGTCATCTTCTTCTTAAACCTTCTATTCCACCTGTTTGTTCTTATACTAGCAAGAGCCATGTTCCACTTAATATCCATCTCCTCCAAGTGCTCATCACTTATCTGCTCAAGGTCCTCATATGTAATCACTGAAACATTGGGCAAAGAAGCAATATAAGCACATACAGTATCTAGGTCCAAATCAGCAGTTTTAACTCTTGGTGAGTCACTTTTGTATGTGTCAGCGTCTGAATAGGAGGCGTTGACAGGACATGTTCCAGCGTTGACACATGATGATCCAGTTACTGGATGCATGTAAGAGTCCTTCAGATCAAATTGGCCTTCACTATGTGAGAAGAAAGCCATGTTACTATTGGTAGACTTACTTCCATGCTCCAAAAGAGTTTCGTTCTCCAACAGCCTTACTTTGTTGTAGATATCATCAAACGTGGAACTTTTGTGAGTGTTATTGGCAAGAATAGATCTTGCCTCAATCTTCCACGCATCACCAAGACTTTTAAGAAACGTAGCATTAATGTCAACATCACCAAGCTGTGTCCCCATGAAGGACAGCTTGCTTGTAATGTCAAGCAGTCTGCTTCTCACACTGCTAAGCTTCTCATTAGGTTGAGCCTTGAAAACAGCATAATCATGCATGAGTTGCTTCTTCTTTTCTTCCCTAGTATCTTCATTGCCACCATATGCAACTTCTAGAGCTGGCCAAAGGTCTTTAGCAGAATCATAACCTCTGTATTTATGCTGGTTCTCTTGTCGCAAAGAGACTTTCAGAATATTTAGGGTTTTCATATCAACCCTTCTTTTTGCTATGTCTTCAGCAGACATAGCTCTACCATTACCAGGTTATTCTTTCTTATCTGCTTCTGGACATCCAGCAACAGCAGTTCTTGTGGCAATAGCAGCAGCAACCTTTTCAGCTCTATTGAATGTGTTTCCATATTCAATAATCTCCCAGAGAGTGTAGTCATAGATCCCTAGATATTGCTCAAAGTTGATTTTCCACAATTCAAAGTTGGTTGCATCAAGCATGGGAATCTTGATGTTTGGCAAGGGTGAGGATAAGGAGGTTATTTCTGGATCTGACATGATGTTGGTTAGGGTTTTGAGAAAATTAGGGTTTTGGTGATTTTAGGGTTCTTGTGTTCTTTATGATCAAAGTTCCTCAACAAGCTCTGATACCACTTATTGATTCCAAACTTAGATCGATTTAGCTTTATGTATACGATATTAGATCAAGTAATACATTTAGAGAAACCTTTGTATATGTATATGACAATCTAAGTGGTTTGCGGAATTAACACTTAAACAAGAACACACAAGATGTAAACAAACATTCACTTTGATTAATGATATCAAACTTGCTTACAACGAAAGTAGTTTACATATGAAAAACTTATATTAAACATTAACCTAAAGATCTTCTTTTATAGACATAAGAAGCCTTGTACAATAATCTACGTATCAACTATTCTAGGTAAAGATAAATATAGAAAATACATTGTTGTTCCTATCTTTACTAGAAGTAATCTAGAATACAATAAACGCGTAGAGTATATCCTTCCATCAGTGCTTGTCTTCAATGTATCAACGCTTGACTTTGTCTTGTCAACGCTTGATCTGTCAGCGTTTGTTTTCTTCCTATCAACGCTTGATTAACTCTTGTCAGCGCTCAAGTAGACTGACTATAATTTATTCCCAACAAATGTTAGTTTATAAGACTTACGGATTAAAACCATGACATTTGAAACTTGTCTTGATAAAACAGAAACTACAAGGACTAATATTGTAAATATTAGAAAGTCTAGGGAATAATAAATGCCATTTGTGACTTATTAAACCCTAAGGACCACTTTTGTAGATTTTTGGAGGTTAAATTGTCATTTTATGACTTTAAGGACTAATGATATAATTAGCCGAAACATTTAGACGCCCTAAGGAATTACTCTGGCCATTAAATGAAAGTTATAAAACTTAGTTTTAACTAGAGGGACTATTTTCATCATCTCCCGAAAATACTAGAAACCCTAAGGACTAAAACTGTTAAGAACCGGGAAGTATACATATGGTAAAATATAGAGGGACTAGTTTTGCCATTAACCAAAAATTTAGCAAACCCTAGAACCTGTTATTTAATCTAATGAATTAAAAACTTGAATGAATCCTAAATTACAAAGGACTAGAACCCTCACTTTCTCAAACTTGTAATCAAAGGGGGGTTATCTATTAACTTGCGGAAACTTGGGGACATTAATTAAATTTAATAACCTACTATTATTTTTATAAACTACTCATATAAGCTATATGAAACATAATGTATCTAGACTACAAAAGTAAAATACAACACTTGTAAGTAAAATACTTTTACTTAAACGATATTATTAATAACAAATTTGAAATGGAAGTTATTAATACTTGCACAACTATGTATGTAACAAAAATACAGTAACGTAAATAAACTGTCTAAAAACGAGTGGATATCATAACGAAATCCAAATAAATTCTATAAATCTTATACTAAGATTTTTAAAATCCTACACGATCGATGGCAAATCAGTTTAAGCTTATATGCTAATTATTATATTATAATTAATTGATAACTGACGGGCCACTTAATGAAAACGGATTTACAACAAACATATATATTATATATTTAAAAACAGACTAGGAAGCATTACCTAGCGTACTATATTTTATTAAACGTTTGAACTTGTCGTTATGTGTATATATATGTATATAACTTATTAGAAGGAATTATATGATATAATGCCTATGCTTATGATTGTAATATATTATTATATTATATTATACATATGAACTCCTTGTTTGATGCGTATTCTTGCGCACGTATTCGCGCGTCAACATGTATTTTCTCTCGCTTGTGATTTTGTACGTATATCTACGGAACACGACTTATTAGCGACTCGTATACGCGTGCTTTTAATAATATCATGTGGTATTATTTGGATAAATTTGCATCTTTAAATGATGCGGTGGGACCCAAAATCAAGGTACTTATGATCCTATATTTTACATATGGGACCTGAGTCTCCTGATCCTGAGTTAATTATGATTCCGTCTTTAGACGGAATGGGACGTCTAAAGGTGAAATCATTAGCAACCGGACCAGAAGTTTACTTATAAAATTCGTATCACGATGGAATGGGACGCCCGAAGACGAAAGTTATAACTAAACGGGCTGTAAAGTATCTTAATAATATCTATTATCCTAGATGTTATATTTATCCTCAATAATAAGACTTGCCGGGAATATTTAGGTAAGGTGGGCTATGAAATCATTATTGAAACGAGTAAGGACGCTTGTTCGTTTGAATAAAGAAATCATAGGTCACCGAATGGAGTTGTAAATTTCACCTTACATGGATAAGGATGCTTATCGATGTAAATAGAAATTTATAATCACATGAGCTTAAATGTATTCGACATGACTCATTATTGATATTATTTTACGTATCCGACTATATATGTATCCCTTTAGACTCACAATTTCATCCAGTAGTATCTTATCATTAAGATAACTCATAATTGATGTTGTTACATCACCATCTAGAAACCTAGGAAGATTAGTGTTCATCTCTTTTGGATCATAGCATTTTGCTCTTGATATTTGGCTTATCCTTAACCCATATATCACTTCCGCTGCAGTTGACCCTTTTGGGGTATACATTTTCCGTTGTATTTGGGGGTATCTACTTCCTCTGCAGTTGACCCCGTTAGGGGTGTCCATCTTCCGTTAGATCTGACTCCCTTGGGAGTGTCCATTTTCCACTGCATTTGAACCTTTTGAGGGTGCCTACTTTCCGCTGCATCTGACCCCTTTCAGAAAATGTTCTTTTCCGCTGCATTCAACCCTTTTTGGGGGAGTTCTTTTTCGAAGCATTTCGAACCCTTTTCGGGAGTGCTCACTTGCCTTTCATTTGACCCCTTTGGGGTGTCACAGAAAAGAAAGCTGGTTCATCAGCCATGAAGGAATGAAACCTCGATTATTCGAAGAGACAGTAACACAGACTCTTTGACACTAGACTTAGTGTCATCTCTTGTACCAAAGACCAGAAATACTTGGTAAGAGGATGCCCAATCTTCTAATCTCTCATTTCTCAAATCGACGAGAAAGACAAACCCAAGCATAAAAGGCATGCCCAACTCTCAATGGGTGTATTTTAGGTGTGTAAACACCCATCCTTTTTACCACTTAATTACAATTATAACCTAGCCAAAACGTGTATTTTATGTCATTTATGTCAGAATTATGTGTGGTTTGTGTTTTTGTTGTGATTTAGGATGAAAAGGTGAAAAGTGGAGAAAACACGGGCATTCACGGGCTTTTATCAAAGAAAAAGACGAAAGACGAAGTCGAAAGATCAAGAGTGCGAAAAGAACGGAAGTCCAAGACCAATTCTGAAGATTTATCGAAGAAAAAGTCAAAAGACGGAAGTTTACTAAAAGCCGAAGAACTCAAGTCTAATTTATTGAAGAATTACAAGACGAGTTCAAAGAAATCCCGAGACAAAGTCATTAAAGTCCAAGATTAACAAAAGATTAAGAAGACAAGGACTTAAGTGTGCAATTAAGGAAAAGAAGAAAGAGGGAGGAAGCTTCCTAAGCTCCTCCCTAATCTCCCCTATAAATAGATTAGGTAGTTGTCATTTGAGAGTTGTTAGCTAATTTGACAAATTAGTCTTTCCACCATTTTCATTACTTGCACAATTTTAATTTCATTTACTAAATTGTTCTTTAATTTCATGTCTTAAATTTCGTACCTTTTAATTCCAAGTAAGTTAATTTTATTGTTAATCTTTGTTTTCCTTTAATCAAGCTTTCCTTTATCATTCTCATCCTACTTTTCTTGTTTTTGATTTGTTACAAATTTGGATTAAGCAATCTTTTGCTTAATCCCATTGCTTATTTGATTAAAAAGTTTGTCTTTCGATTTCCATCTAAGCTTTTATACGAATTAAGCTATAAGTTTGACAATCTTATTGGCTTATTTTGTGTTTAACTTATTTGATTTTAAAGTTTTCTAAAAAGTTTTTATCTTTTTAAAAGTTTGCTTATTTTGTTTTCTTATTTTGTATTTTTATAAAGTTTATGAATTTCGTCTTTTAAAAGCTTCCAAATTTATGCTTATTAAATTGTTCAAGTTTTGGTTTAGTGTGCCTATTGATAGTGCTTAATGAACTTTAGCTTATTTGCATTTTCGGATTATTTTTTGTGTTCCATCGCAATATTGGATTTTTACACATTCCGACGCCTCATTCCGATAGGTTTGCTTGATTGTATCGCAATAACCCAAAGGGGGTTCTACTTTGCGATAACTTGTGTTCTCATTCCCTTATTCCGCTCGGGATTGCGATCGCATATTCTGACGGAGTTTAAGGTATATTGCGACAAAGTGCTGCCCAATTTTCAATAGCCACATTCCAATGGTTTCAATATTTTATATATTCCGATACTTTTCTTTTAGTTTCATTCCGACAGTTTTTGTTAATATAATATATTGCGACAATTTTTAATTAAAATAAATAAATAAAAAACAAAAAAAAAACACATTTCGATAGAACCATTTATAAACATTCCGATAGAATCACTTAAAAAACACATTCCGATAGAAATTCCTTTCAACATTCCGACAAAACCACCTACTTGCCTGGCTGCTTAGCCATTTTGGCGCCAAAATGAGCAGCTAGGCTGGCTGCTTCCAGCAGCTAGCCTGCCTGCTTGCTTATTTATTAGTATTGTTCCGTAATTGTCTAGTTTTATCTGAAAGTTGTTCCGATTTTATTTTTGAAAGTTGCGTATTTTTAGTTGAATTTTTCATCCAATTTTAAAATTAATATTTTTACGTAAGGTTCAAGTTTTATCTTTTTTTTAGTACCCGCTTTTGGTTTTTCCTCGTTTAGCTTTAAAGTACCATTTTAGTTTTATTCTCTCCTTTTTCATTTAGTAAACTTTATTTTCGAGTCGATAGTTAATTTCGTCTTTTAGATTTATTTTTATTAATTGTTTCGCTTTAAATTTCGTTTTATTATTTGTTTTAATATTCGTTTTAATATCGTTTTAATTTTTAGTTTTTAATATTCACCTTGTTTTACTTTTATTATTTGTACTTGTCTTTAGTTTGTTTTTAAATACTTTTCGCGTTTACTTTTTAATTAGTTTTAGATAATCAAGTTCCCTTTTTCTTAACCAAAAACAACTGAGTCACACATTCAACCGGAAATCAATTCGATTAGACACCGAGAAAACGAACTTTTTTTAATCTAGCAAAATCTTAATTTCAAATGGCGCCGCTGCCGGCTCTTTTCGTGAAGATTAACGGTTTTTTGTGAAAGACGCGTTGGCTTTTGGGATCCGTTCACTCGTGAACGTTATTTTTCGTATCAAAAATTTTCAAAAAATCCCAAAAACATTTGAAAAATCATAAAAAGCATTTCTTTTTCAAAGTTTTTCACCAAAAATATTCTTCTTGCTTGTCTATTTTTCTTCATGGATTCCTCTTGTGTACGATGTGGGAGACCATGGCATGGTTTTCAAACATGTCAATGGTGTACTTGTGAGCGGTGTGGTTCTGATATCGACGATACACAATTTGGATTTTGTCCATTTTGCAATTCAACAAATTTGTACTTCTCCTCTTACAATACTTTCTCACCCTCTCCCGTCTATGACGATCCTTATCCTCAAAATGCACCGGATTTTTCTCCATCCCCGTGGTGCTATAAGTGTGGGGGTCCTCACGAAAGTTTTCACTGTCCAACGGGGGATCAAAATTACTATAATTATACCCCTTCCAGTTTTGACCAACCCCTGCAATACCCAATTGATCATCAGCCTCGTCACGGGATGAGTTACCAAGAACCAATTGACGATCTTGCTACAGCCTTTCAAGAACAAAGAAACGATCTTGCCACAGCTTTTCAAGAACAAACGAATGAACTTTTACACACGCTGCAAACTTGTATGGAGTCATTTTTACAGCAGCAAGGTCAGACGAGTACTCATATCCCTGAGCTTATTATTAGCCCTTTAGGTATTGAGGAGAGCGATGATGATATTGAGGTTATTTTCGACGAGGAGGAATTTCTAAAGCAACGTAAGACTTCTCCCCTTCATCCTTCGTCTATTGCTATCACACCCCAGGAGCTCATTGGCTCTCTCATAATGGAGGATGAGCATCTTGACGTTATCTCGGCAACGGATTCGGACAAATTCCTAAAATCTAGTGTCGAGGAACTTGTCGTCATCCCAGGTGAGCCCGCGGGTATTCTGGAAAATTTGTGTGATGTGCCGACTTTTGCGGAGCTTACGGACAAGTTTGCTTCGCTAGTCAATGATCACATACTCACAACTCCACATGCGATATTTGATCCTCCCAACAAGAGTTCAACATGTGGTGAGTATGATCATTTCGTCTTCGAGCCCGAGATTGAGGAAATTATCGACCGAGAGCTAGCTCTTTTACCTCCGCTTCCTCCTACAAGCGAGGTCGATTTTTCGAACATCGATGCCGAACTTGATGAGTTGGAACGTCTTATTTTTCATAATAATGACGAACCAACTCACTTGACCAATCATCCTATTCTCGAGGAGTTACCTAATCAACACTCCTCTTATGAGAATTACGTTTACGACATTCGTGAGGATTTACCTTATCAACAATCCACACAAATGAATGATGGTTTCGTACTTGATCGTGATCTTTTCAAACGAGTTTCTACACTCTTTATCTACGATGATATCGACAAGATCTACTTTCATGAGGATAAATGCTTTGACCCGGGAGGTGACATGTACCATTCTATGATTGATAATTTTACGGCTTTGCCAATTGGTCTGCATCCATTGTCTTTGGAGGATGACAATGTGATTCCCTTACCCACCCCACCTCCCGTCAATCTGGATTTCACTTGCTTTTCTTATATTCAGCAGACTTTCCTACCATTCAAGACTTATCCTCCCGCCTCTCCTTTGTTGATGTCCTCCGGGAACGAGGACAAGGTCTTTGATCCCGGTATTACATTCGAGGCTTCCCCATGGACCATTTAATTCGGGGACGAGTCAGGCACGTGACTCGGCTAACAAAAACAAGCGCTCTTCGGTAGGCAACCCGATTATCTATCTTTATCTGTTTTCACCATAAGTGTAGGGGGGAGCCCCGTGGTGCTTCAAAGACACACTCTTGATGACTTTTGACGAACCGTGATTCTGTGTTCCCTTCTTCCCGGTTCTATCCTAAACTCTTTTCGATTCACTATTTTATATTTCTCAATATTAAAATAGGAATCTCTTTAGTTGTCTCTTCCTTAGCGAGATTTAAACAACGTGCACAATGTCCTAAGTGTAGGGGAGTTTACTCCCATATGCTTAAACATTGAGGACAATGTTTATATTCAGTGTAGGGTGGACTTCTTTCGAAGTTTTAAGTGGACTATTCCATTAAAATGCGTTCATTTAACCGGAAAATCATCTTTTTCGGCATTTTTCAAATTTTTAATTAACTTTGGCCATTTAGTCGTAATTTTTAAAATTTTTATTGTTGCTTTCATATGTATATATCCCGCAATAAAGTCAAAAATATTAATAAAGTGGTGTAGCTAGTTTTGAAATCTTTGACATATTAGGCCCGTTGCGATTATTTTGACTCAACCCAAATTGACTTATCCAAGTTTATTCTAGCTAGTAATCTTAACCATCTAGACCTTAATTGGTTTATTAGGCTAAGCATCCACGAGTCTCATTACTTGAGATTTTAAATTATGGAGAACGAGAAATGATAGAGTCAATTATAAGTCAGTATTCTTGCACAAGCTCACTTGGTGTAATTATTTGCCTATTCTCCCATCACTTGCTAAAAACTATCTGCAATAAGTAAGGTCGTACGATTTGAAAGGTTACTTAGCTTCTAGCCCAAGATCGTTTAAAAGTTGCTCGGTAATGATAAGAGTTCATAGCCAAGGCATAACTTATGAAGCGGGGCGCGAAGATTGGCGAGTCCGAAAAGGCCCTAACAAGGCATGAGGATTCAATCTTATTGCTAAAGATCCAAGGTGATGTGAAAAGCATTATTCCCAAAATCAATATGAAGGATCAAGACTCACGACGAAAAGCAATCAACTCCCATAAAGATCATGGAGAAGTCTATCCGAAAAGACCCTAACAAGGTATGAGGATAAATAGATCCAAGTCCATAAAGGAGGCGGATCGTTGTATCTCAAAATCCCAATTAGCGATTGAAGAAATAATTATGAAGTCGTGGTCAACAAAGTGGAGTATCCCTAAAAAATACTCCAAGTGAAGAACTCTATTAACGAAGAGAAGACCATTATCTCAAGCACGTCTCTCAAGATATGAAGTATGAAGTACATGCCAAATATCGGCCCGAGAAAGGTCTCAAATCGTGAAGCGAGTTATGCCAAGATATGAACTTTTTGATATCCCGAGAAGCAGTTTTAAGAGATTTTGTCCTTTAGCTAACTATTGATCAAATCGTCCTACTTTGCTTTCTCCTAAATAAACTATCGCAATAAGTCCAAAAATGCATCTTCATGATCATTCTAAGACAGAAATAAAATATAAGAGATACACCTAGGAATAAGGGAGTTTAAGCATATAATTAAGCCATGTGTGTAAGTGTTTGTTTTGCTAACTTATAATAACAATGATCTCGTTTTTAAGCTTAGTTTGGGGAACGTGAAACTTGAGGGTGATAAATCTTCGCAGCACCGAAGCCCTAATGTAAGTCTTAGATCTCTTTGTGAGTTATTTCCATTTAGCTATTTTCTAGTGAAAATGGGTTTCTATCCTTTTGTTTACTTTAAAGTTTTAATTTCTCTTAGTACTCTAATTTTTGTTTTAGTAGTATGTTAATAAGGCCAGGGTTGATTGATTATGAGAAAAGTGTAAAATTGCTTTATCACTAAGTATTGCATGAGGGCATGGCAATGGTTAAGTGTAGGGGATTTGATAGGTGTGTAAACACCCATCCTTTTTACCACTTAATTACAATAATAACCGAGCCAAAACGTGTATTTTATGACATTTATGTCGGAATTATGCGTGGTTTGTGTTTTTGTTGTGATTTAGGACGAAAAGGTGAAAAGTGGAGAAAACACGGGCATTCACGGGCTTTTATCAAATAAAAAGACGAAAGACGAAGTCGAAAGATTAAGAGTGCGAAAAGAACGGAAGTCCAAGACCAATTCTGAATATTTATCGAAGAAAAATTCAAAAGACGGAAGTTTACTAAAAGCCAAAGAACTCAAGTCTAATTTATTGATGAATTACAAGACGAGTTCAAAGAAATCCCGAGACAAAGTCATTAAAGTCCAAGATTAACAAAAGATTAAGAAGACAAGGACTTAAGTGTGAAATTAAGGAAAAGAAGAAAGAGGGAGGAAGCTTCCTAAGCTCCTCCCTAATATCCCTATAAATAGATTAGGTAGTTGTCATTTGAGAGTTGTTAGCTAATTTGACAAATTAGTCTTTCCACCATTTTCATTACTTGCACAATTTTAATTTCATTTACTAAATTGTTCTTTAATTTCATGTCTTAAATTTCGTACCTTTTAATTCCAAGTAAGTTAATTTTATTGTTAATATTTGTTTTCCTTTAATCAAGCTTTTCTTTATCATTCTCATCCTACTTTTCTTGTTTTTGATTTGTTACAAATTCGGATTAAGCAATCTTTTGCTTAATCCCATTGCTTATTTGATTAAAAAGTTTGTCTTTCGATTTCCATCTAAGCTTTTATACGAATTAAGCTATAAGTTTGACAATCTTATTGGCTTATTTTGTGTTAAGCTTATTTGATTTTAAAGTTTTCTAAAAAGTTTTTATCTTTTTAAAAGTTTGCTTATTTTGTTTTCTTATTTTGTATTTTTATAAAGTTTATGAATTTAGTCTTTTAAAAGCTTCCAAATTTATGCTTATTAAATTGTTCAAGTTTTGGTTTAGTGTGCTTATTGATAGTGCTTAATGAACTTTAGCTTATTTGCATTTTCGGATTATTTTTTGTGTTCCATCACAATATTGGATTTTTACACATTCCGACGCCTCATTCCGATAGGTTTGCTTGATTGTATCGCAATAAACCAAAGGGGGTTCTACTTTGCGATAGCTTGTGTTCTCATTCCCTTATTCCGATCGGGATTGCGACCGCTCATTGCGATCGCATATTCCGACGGAGTTTAAGGTATATTGCGACGAAGTGCTGCCCAATTTTCAATAGCCACATTCCCATGGTTTCAATATTTTCTATATTTCGATATTTTCTTTTAGTTTCATTCCGACAGTTTTTGTTAATATAATATATTGCGACAGTTTTTAATTAAAATAAATAAATAAATAAAAAAAACACATTCCGATAGAACCATTTATAAACTTTCCGATAGAATCACTTAAAAAACACATTCCGATAGAAATTCCTTTCAACATTTCGACAAAACCACCTACTTGCCTGGCTGCTTAGCCATTTTGGCGCCAAAATGAGCAGCTAGGCTGGCTGCTTCCAGCAGCTAGCCTGCCTGCTTGCTTATTTATTAGTATTTTTCCGTAATTGTCTAGTTTTATCTGAAAGTTGTTCCGATTTTATTTTTGAAAGTTGCGTATTTTTAGTTGAATTTTTCTTCCAATTTTAAAATCAATATTTTTACGTAAAGTTCAAGTTTTATCTTTTTTTTAGGTACTCGCTTTAGGTTTTTCCTCGTTTAGCTTTAAAGTAACATTTTAGTTTTATTCTCTCCTTTTTCATTTAGTAAACTTTATTTTCGAGTTGGTAGTTAATTTCGTCTTTTAGATTTATTTTTATTAATTGTTTCGCTTTAAATTTCGTTTTATTAGTTGTTTTAATATTCGTTTTAATATCGTTTTAATATTGTTTTAATTTTTAGTTTTTTATATTCACCTTGTTTTACTTTTATTATTTGTACTTGTCTTTAGTTTGTTTTTAAATACTTTTCGCGTTTACTTTTTAATTAGTTTTAGATAATCAACTTCCCTTTTTCTTAACCAAAAACAACTGAGTCACACATTTAACCGGAAATCAATTCGATTAGACACCAAGAAAACGAACTTTTTTTAATCTAGCAAAATCTTAATTTCAGTAGGGTTATGTTTGTCATCACCCAAAAAGCGATAATGGGTGTCCAATACTCCTTTGGACAATCTTCTTCCTCTTCGAATCCAATTAGTTCGACAATACCATTGTCCAACGAGCCTTGAAATGAATGAATTCCTCCTTTTAGAAGTCGAAATTGTGCAATTTTTGGAACCACCAACAGTAGATGCATGACCCTCTTAGCATCTCACCAGGGATGCACACTTCTTTATTCTTGGTATCTTCTTTGATTTCCCTCATCTGAAGTACTTCTTTTCTATGCAACTTATGCCCCGACTCAGCCACAAATGAAGCAGATTCTTTGCAACTTCCTACCCAAGCAACACCAACAAAAATCTTAGCCATCTCGCTGAATAAAGCTTTGATGCCAAACTAACGTTTGCTTTTCACAGGCTAGAAGTATATCTGGAAGCCCTTCGCGTAAAAAATTTTGACGTAAGAGCGGTACCAGCCAAAACTATATTTCTAACTCGACATAGCATAAGCCTATTAAAGCTTAATAGACTTAAAAATCTCTTGAAGGACTAGTAGAAACATTAATGAACTGTTATCTATTCTCATCAAGACACATATGGGCCCCGGAGGCACATCTAAGAAAAACCAAGACGTAAGACGAGTTTGTCCTAGTCAATCCAACCTTGTAAACTTAGAAATTGATTTCACAAGACTACACGTTCAAGAAAAAGTGCCCTCACTTGTTCCCTGAACGAGTAACTTCATCTTTAGCTTCGTGAATGAAACTAAAATAACGGGGTGGTGTAAAACCCTAAAATTTGGGTTTCTACACACAACACCGGCTTCATTAGTGTTATCATTCATCGTACCATATTTTAATAAACTACCTTTACAATGTATCATCACAAGACTTATTGTGTTTTGACGAATGATTTCTTAAACTCCAAAATGACTCATGAATTGTGCACGACAGCTGGAATACAACCCGAAAGTTTATCATGATATACAAAAGATCTAGTACATCTGTGACAATCCGTCAATTTATGGTTGATATTTTATTCTCAGATAGTTATTTGAAAATATTATTTTAATATTATAATACGAACTCACTTATTTTTGGGAAGAAATTTGGATTTACGTCTTGAAGTAGCGTCGACTACGTCTAAACCGGAGGGTTCTACGTTACGTGCTTACGTTTACATACACCGTCTTTGTTGACAGTCCGACATTTCAGAAAATAAATTTATCCGTGAATATTATTTTGGAGTTTTAAATTTGTGTTAGTTCATAAACTCACAAATTTACGAGAAGAGATTAGGACTTACGATTTTATTTTAACGTCCTTTACGACTAAACCGGAAACCTTAGGATTACGTATTTACGTTTTCGAAATCCGTTTTTGATGAGACAATTTTTATTGGATTCGTTTTGTGACGTTGATTCATAATTTATAAAAACGTTTTTCGTAAAACGACCCGAGGGCACGCAAATCGAGGAAACTAGAATCGAGGAATACCCGTAAACTAGTAAGATGGGACAAAATACATTGTCCCACCCCACTAGCACACATGGGGCGGCCAAAACTCACCAACACATCAAATGATGTGTCAAAAATATAGCAACTAGCAACACTTGTAACTAAGCTTACAAGTTAAGCTTGCCACCCATCAAAACCACTACCCCAAACCACTTCTCATTTGCAACTCATGCAAACAACTCATCCTCTCTCTCACTCTCTCAAATGTGTCGTCCCTCATCCCACTCAAAACCCTCATTTGATCAAAATCAACCACAAAATCTCATGTTATTCATATACATGTTGATGCCCTTTTTAAGCCCTATTGATTGGTGCAAGTTATAACATCCAAGGAGGAGTTTCCATGAAGTGTTAGGGCTGATTTTCCACAAGGAGTACATGAAGCATGGTGGTCTTGAAGATGGTCATGGTTATTCACAAGTTTCTCCATCAAAAACCATGTCCAAATCACAACCTACATCAACATGGTGGTATAAAGATTGTCCTCCTCATCTTCTTGTTATTTTGATTATGTAAACATGTATTTTATTTCCTATTGTATATGTATATGATGATTATATGATGATAAAATGTTATGTGGGGATTTGGTGTTGATAAACATGATTAAAAAGGTGAAAAACCATAAGAAACAAGGTTAAAATCTTGGTTAAATTTGTTGGCTGTATTAAACAGTAAAGAAACAGGTCATGGACTGATAAAATGATGAAGTAGAATCCATTTACAGTAAGCTATATGTCTTGTACACATGTGAGAGTTGGCCATGCAATGGAATCATTGTAATGAGTGAGATATGATCAAAACAAGTTTAGGGTATAAATCTGAGGTTACTGTTTTGGACGATTTTTAGAAAATATTTAGAAGATTATTCAACAGTAGCTATAGAAGAGTTAAATGTAGCACATATCATGTAGTTTATGTGATAAAAATTTGAGCTTCTATCTCCATATAGAACTCAAGATATTGCAGTTTTGGTGAAAGTGAAGATAAAAATCAGATTTTTGGAAATTAAAGAATAATACTATTATATAAGCACTCAAAATTTAATAGTATAAAATATAAATGAAAACCCACTAACTTATAAAACTTATTTATATAAATATGTAAAAGGGTAAATGAATGAATAACTTATATAAATGGTAGTGAAATAATACTTATAAGTTATAAAACTATAAACATTGTTTTTACGACTTTTTCGGCTATTACAGTAAAATTAACGTTTTTGTTAAATAAAACTTAGATGGTTGGACCCGTCTAATGTAAACTTTATAAAACTCATATACTGATGTATAAACATGTATAACAAGTAAAAACCGATAAAACCCGAACTATAAGAAATACGGACATTTACGAGCTAATTAAGCATATTGGACTAATAATTGGACTAAATAAGATAAAAACTTGTAAAAAGAACTTATTGGGCTTAACCCATTTGGGCCCAACATGGAAAGTATACATACTGATAAAATAAGTATAACAAGGATTAAAACAAGCTAAAGAACTTATAATAAGCTTATAGGACTTAAAACGTGTAAATAAGTAAAACTAGTAAACTAGTATAAAAGTAATCGACATATAACACAAAAATGAGTAAACGAGAATATGTAAACCCACTTGATCATCATATATATATAATCATCATATGTATACATAATTATTATTTTTATAAAGTCATTGGACATGAGTCTAAGACCGATTATTATTTGTCTAGGTTTCCGTGATTGAAGCACGTACCGTACATCCGAATCGCCGATAATCGCCTTCCCACATCAACGTGAGTTCATAGCCTCGCACTCTTTTAAATGTTTTTATAAATGTTTTATAAACCCGCGAGGGAGATAACATGTTAGTTTTTATAAAATAGGACACCATTTGTCCCGATTGCTTGTTTATTGATTTGGACCCGAATGATTGAATAACCCGATTGTATGACCCGATAAATGATTAAAAGACCCGATAGATGAAATCAAATGGATTATTAAAGTTAGGTTATGTCACTAAAAGTCCCATTAGCATGAATTGTGAACTACCGGGATTTGGTAGACGCTTATGCATTTAATAGTACTATTTGGGGACGATCACCCCAGTTCGCGCCTTGACGGTTGATCCCCGTCGTGCCACATTGATTGGTAAGCGAATTTATGTATGAGAAGATTTCCATAGCGTGACCTTTGTGACGACACGCTACTTTAGATGGTCAAAATTGGTATTGGGTTAGCTACCCATTGTTGGTTTAGTAAGGTAACAATGTCATGCGGCTTATAATAATTCAAATTAACGAAATACTAATAGACGCTTCGAATTACGATGTATTACCTGACTAGCAATACAGGGTCATACTATTGATATTATATTCGTGTTTTGGTTTTCATAACCATATTCATATAACGGTTTTTATTTTCATACAACGTCCTAAGACGTATTGTATGATGTTTTTACGACATTGGCTCGTATAATAATTTTTAAGGCAAATGCCTATATTATGATTTTCGATAAGAATTTGTATAAAATGACTTTGGCTATTTTATGGCCTATTACAAAGATTTGTATAAAATGATTTTGGATATTTTACGGCCTATTACAATGATTTGTACGAATTGATTTTTGGTACTAATTTTATACCAAAGTTATATTGATGGAATTTATTAAACTTTATGAATTCACTCGGCGTTATCGCTGACCTTTTCTTTTAACATGTTTTATCTCAGGTAATTGAAGGTAATTCTCGGGAAGACGACAAGAATTCATGGCCCGCACTTAAACAATATTTTCCATTCAAAATGCTTTGTAAAACTTTGTATGAAATATAATGACTTGGGACCGATGTAACTTTGATATTTATGAATGGAAATACTTTATTAATAAACGACGCGATTTTTATGCGTTGTCTATGATGTGAGTAATGTGCTATCCCGTAACACCAACTAGTCTTCCGCTGAACTGAGTTGTATAAATTTGGGGGTGTTACAGTTTGGTACCAGAGCTCTCGTTATAGAGAACGAAAGATTTTTAAAACCAAGATTTTGAATAAAACATTTCAAAATCTTTTTACTAAAAACATTTTTCTAAAAATGTCTAAAAATATTTTGACTATAACGGTGCCGAAAAATTCCCGAGTTACCGACAAGGCCAGACTGAGAAGTGTTATTTTAATATATATATATATAACTTGGATTATATATATATATATATATGATGTAATTTTATTACATGATTGTTTGATGATTATTTCGATTTTTATACGAGGTATCTATACGACGTAGATTGTCACAAGTAACCCTAACTCCCCTAGTAAACTAATCAAAGTTATTCTCGTAAGAATTCTAGCTATCCTAGATCTAAACCAAGTTGTGGATATTTATGATCCCAATAAAATGGTTAATATTCGTAGAAATGTAGATATTAGTTGATTGTGATATTGAAAAAGAATTGGCAAGATTAAATCTGATATCGATGACAGGACGATCTTTCTTTATAGAGTGGAGTTTGACAAAACGTTACCACCTAGAAAGATGTCATCTGATTCGTTGTCATCCAATTCTTAAATTTGAAATCGAAAGGGTGAATGTTGCACTTGAGGCTGTTATTGGAACCATTACCCAAAAGCCTCATGCCACTAATACCTTTCCAAGAAGTCTAAGTTGAATGATCAAGTCATTCCATATTAATGACTCATTTGATAATTGTGGTTGTAAGAGCTAATAGGATTGGAAATTAAGTGTTTATTTATATTGAGATTGTATTGCCTTTACAAGGCCGAAGAATAAGATTGAAAGTATTGGAAAATGAGGTAGGATATTGAATTGAGTATAAGTTGGTTAAAACTTGAACAAAGTAAAATTTAACCATATGGAATATGAGATTATTAATAGAAGTCGTTAAGTTCTGTGATTGAATCATAAGGTTTTGATTGATTGTTAGTTTGTGTTAAGTGTTGTTCCTAGGCCATTGTCCACTAACGAGGATGCCCAGTGTCCAACGAATAAATTGAAGAAATCTTCTTCTGAATTGGGACCAATGGATCTTCCGGGACAGGCAGGACACCTAATGACTCTTGTAGATTAGTATTCATTGTGGTATCTTTTAAAAATCCCTAACTTAACTGAGATATCAGTTGGTAGGATGAGTTCTGAGAATTGTATGACATAGTGACACATAAAGTGTTACGGTACAATTTTGACTTGTTTGTGATTAATGAAAAGACTACTTTTGATTGCTAAATTCTACATGTATCGATGTTATCTATCTTTTATTACTTCATCCTAATGTCCGCACTAGTGATGTAACCATTGAACGAGTACTCATCTTGATTTGAGTTACGTTGTGGATTATTCTTTTTGAGTGCCATCGAGATCATGACCCTCATGATTAATTGGCTAAGCTCATTTCCTATTATATTGTAGATAATTCTTGGTGAACAACTCTTCATCACTCTTTTGCAGATCACACATTGTTTTTATAAAGTTAAAACGGTATCCTCTGAGAAAATTTAAATTTTCATCACAATAAGGATTATTCAAAGTGAGATTTATAAGTGATTGATATCAAAATAAAGTTGTTTATGAAACACTTTGGAAACTTAATTATTTCCATAACAAAAAAAATCCTTGTAAATTTATTCTTGATTCTTATTTAAGAATTAAGCATGAAAATGTTTTTATGATGATAAAATTTTGACGAACTGAGTATTGCATCGTTAATCTTGAAATTGTATATAGTTGCGCGCCTACATACAATTTGGAATGGACTATGCAAGGCTGATTAGTAGTCACCATAAAACTGATTAATAAACACTACATTTCCTTTGAAGATTGTGAAAGATTAAATTTTTATGAGATCTGCAAGAGGTGAAAAATAGGGACATAGTGTTAGGGACACCTACATATGTGCCTGTAGCATCTATTCTTCTGAGTCGAATTTACTCATCTGTGGAAATTGTCTTATTTGACAATTGACAATTCCGTTCTTGTCCAATTCTCCCGTAGTGAGATTCTTAGGCAAAGTATTTGATTATCGAGTGTTGATACCCGACTGGATGTATCGACGTTCATATCATTTCTTTTGATTAGATTTCACATTTGAATGACCTGGGTAACGATCCGAGGAGCTTTCGAATGCGTACTCAAATTATGAAAACATGGGATATATTCATATTCATTAAATGTTTTCGTCTGTATCTGATTTGAAATTCTCTCGCGCAGATTATGCGTTGACCTTACTCTTTTAATAGTAGTTGTGTATCCTAATATCCCTGAAATTGTGAAGGATTATGAATCATTATTAGTCTTTTGAGAAGTTCACATCTTATCGACGGCAATGCAACTGGAAAGTTGATAGTGCCAGTAGAATAGATTGATTGATTATGACATGACGACATTGTCTTAATTGATGGGAAATCGAGTAGAATTCCCCTAAAAGATAAGATGTTGATTATCAAAAGTGATCTAAATAATTCTTGATGGATGACCATATCCTGTATTTAGACTTAAAATTATACCATGAATGATTTTGAATTAGTCATAGATATTATAATCTAGAAAGAACCTGATATGAATTTATTAAAAGATGTTTATCTTATCTGAAACTTTAGGAGGTATTTGTTGATGGATTACCTAGACTTTCGCCATTTAGGCAAGTTGAATTTGGTATTGATTATATTTCCGGTGCTGCACTTGTGGCTTGTGCACTGTACGTCAGCACCATCTAAATTAAAGGAATTACCGTACAACTGAGAGAGTTGTCGGAGAAAGATTTTATTATACCAAGCCTGTCATCCTGAAGAGCTATGGTGTTATCATTCCTTATATTTATAGATTACTGTGACTGAGTAAATTGACGATCGAAAACGATATCCATAACTCGAAATGGAAGATTTGTTCGATCATTTACAAGGTTCTAGCGTATGTTTTAAAGATTTGATCCACGACATGGTTATTATCAACTTCGCATCTGCGAAGAAGATTATCTATTCCAATCATCACACCCCGAACTTGTGATGAACATTATGAGTTTCACGTGATGTCGTTTGGATTGACCGATGCACATGTAGTATTCATAATTATGATGAATCACGTGTGTAGGCTGTAATTTGATAAATTCATGCTCATGATCATTAAGGACTATATGTTTGTTTATCAGAATAAGAATGAGTTCATAATTATTTATAGATTGCCCTGAATTGGCCGAATAGTGTAAACCTGAACCTTGAATATTTAACATAAGACTTAATACTTTACATGATTTAACCGTGTGATTAATAGATAATGGAATATAAATTGACTCTTTAAAATTAAGAGCCCTTTTAAGACTTTGGATTTTACCAAAAAGAAATGGAAATATGTTTTGACAAATGTTTTAACAAAGGATTTTAAGGGATTATTCCCTTATACACAAACCATTTAACTAAACTTCTGGTTAGGGGTAAATGTTTGTGTATACCACCAGATAACTTAAAAAGGATTGAGGAAAACCATTTAAACCATAACTTGAAATTTGAAACAACAAATTTTGCTTTTCAACTAAGAAAATTTTGACCAAAATATAAACAAAGATTTCTCGAACATTTTCGGATCTTATTAATTATTTTATTTATTTTCGATAAATCAACAAAAATCTTGTTAATTAAATTCAAATTTATTTTGAACATTTTATATAGTTGGTCGAACTAAGAAATTTAAAATCTTTATGTTTACATTTCATAAAAATTGAAAATTTATTATTTAATTAGTTGTAATAATTATCGACGCTTTAAACATCGAATTGAGTAAAACGGATAAAAATGATAGTAAAGACGAAACAAAAACATAGAAGATATGAAGAAATAATTTTGAATAAATACGGTTATGATATTTATTTCATCAGGAAAGTGAACGTAATTACTGACGCATAATATAGAAAGAATATCTGAGTGAATTGTGGACATGATAATTATATCATCATAAGTAGTGAATGTAGATATCAACACATAATATAGAAATGATAAAGAATCAATTAGGACATGTTCCTTAATAATGAAGGTGCAAAATAAATTGCCGAACGATATAAAAATAAACGATGTTTGTAAAAAGGAATAATATAGATTACAAAAGAGGTTCGCGGCTAATGTGAACCATTAAAATAGAGTAGCCAATAGCGTTAAATGTTTTAAAGGCACTTGTGGTTGCCTAAATATGGAGATTGTGAGATATAGTTATGTTGGAATTTGTAAGTATAAGTATTCTATTTATGTCATTTATGACTAAAAGTATCTTTGTCTAAAGAAGTTATGTTGATGGCAATTATGAAAGCAGACATCGCCTCATACATTAGTAAACGTCTAGCTATTGCAAAGGTCATCATCTGAATTTGATTCGATTTGGGTCATCGTCGACAGACTGACCAAATCTGCTAATATCATTCCCGTTAATGATAAATGCAAAAGAGTTATGTAAACATAGTGTGCTTGTATCGAACATCTTTATCAAGATCCTCGCTTCGCATCGAATTTCTAGAGATTTGCTCAGAAATCATTGAGAACGAACCTTGATGAGAGTACTATGTACCACCCCAAATCGAAGGGACGAGGTAAAGTAACGATACAAAATACTATAAGTGTTGTCTTATGTTTGAATGATTGACCTTTGGAAATAGACCGTATAATCGTTTTCCTTTGGAGAGATTACCATTGATAATCATCATATTAGGATCGAGATCGGATCTTGTTAGGATCTAAATATTAGAGCATCTGTAAGCAAGAGTTCAGATGAAGACACCCGACATACACCCATTGTGAGTTGGACATGTCTTTTAGGTTTAAGGTTTCCTATGATGGCGAACCTAACCTTACAAAATACCCGACCCGCGAGATCTGAAATGATTGTTGAAATTAGGATCTGATTATTGACTGCCGGTAGTGGGCAAGAGGTTATGTGAATATGAAATGTGGATCTTGAAGTGCCAAATGGGTAGCGAAGTTATGCCACAATTTTTAACGTTGGAAAAATGAATTCATGATCTGATAAATCATGGGATATAAGTCCCCGTTGTATGGGACCATTGAGATGATGTAAAAGTTGGGATTGAAAGGCATATAAGCTGGATCTACCCTAGGACTTCAAGAACTGCGTGAATTATGTTTCATAAATCGAACTTGATGGAATATCTATCAAGTGAAAATCTGATTGTTCTTGGTAAAGCTTAGATCGGCGAAAAGTTGCATTCATCAGAAACCCGTGAACATCATGGATAGAGAAAGTAAGTCAACATTAAGCCTGATCTTATTCCCGTAGTTATGTTTGCTGAAACTCGCGTATTGTAATGAATTGCACTTGTGAGAAAAGACCGAATGTGGAGGAAATACCCACATGGCTTTAACTCTATAAGAAGCGAGTAGTAAGGTAAGATGATCTTTGAGGACAAAGATCCTGTTTAGGAGTAAATGCTGTGACAATCCGTCAATTTATGGTTGATATTTTATTCTCAGATAGTTATTTGAAAATATTATTTTAATATTATAATATGAACTCACTTATTTTTGGGAAGAAATTTGGATTTACGTCTTGAAGTAGCGTCGACTACGTCTAAACCGGAGGGTTATACGTTACGTGCTTACATTTACATACACCGTCTTTGGTGACAGTCCGACATTTCAGAAAATAAATTTATCCGTGAATATTATTTTGGAGTTTTAAATTTGTGTTAGTTCATAAACTCACAAATTTACGAGAAGAGATTAGGACTTACGATTTTATTTTAACGTCCTTTACGACTAAACCAGAAACCTTAGGATTACGTATTTACGTTTTCGAACTCCGTTTTTGATGAGACAATTTTTATTGGATTCGTTTTGTGACGTTGATTCATAATTTATAAAATCGTTTTTCGTAAAACGACCCGAGGGCACGCAAATCAAGGAAACTAGAATCGAGGAATACCCGTAAACTAGTGAGATGGGACAAAATACATTGTCCCACCCCACTAGCACACATGGGGCGGCCAAAACTCACCAACACATCAAATGATGTGTCAAAAATATAGCAACTAGCAACACTTGTAACTAAGCTTACAAGTTAAGCTTGCCACCCATCAAAACCACTACCCCAAACCACTTCTCATTTGCAACTCATGCAAATAACTCATCCTCTCTCTCACTCTCTCAAATGTGCCGTCCCTCATCCCACTCAAAACCCTCATTTGATCAAAATCAACCACAAAATCTCATGTTATTCATATACATGTTGATGCCCTTTTGAAGCCCTATTGATTGGTGCAAGTTATAACATCCAAGGAGGAGTTTCCATGAAGTGTTAGGGCTGATTTTCCACAAGGAGTACATGAAGCATGGTGGTCTTGAAGATGGTCATGGTTATTCACAAGTTTCTCCATCAAAAACCATGTCCAAATCACAACCTACATCAACATGATGGTATAAAGATTGTCCTCCTCATCTTCTTGTTATTTTGATTATGTAAACATGTATTTTATTTCCTATTGTATATGTATATGATGATTATATGATGATAAAATGTTATGTGGGGATTTGGTGTTGATAAACATGATTAAAAAGGTGAAAAACCATAAGAAACAAGGTTAAAATCTTGGTTAAATTTGTTGGCTGTATAAAACAGTAAAGAAAAAGGTCATGGACTGATAAAATGATGAAGTAGAATCCATTTACAGTAAGATATATGTCTTGTACACATGTGAGAGTTGGCCATGCAATGGAATCATTGTAATGAGTGAGATATGATCAAAACAAGTTTAGGGTATAAATCTGAGGTTACTGTTTTGGACGATTTTTAGAAACTATTTAGAAGATGATTAAACAGTAGCTATAGAAGAGTTAAATGTAGCACATATCATGTAGTTTATGTGATAAAAATTTTAGCTTCTATCTCCATATAGAACTCAAGATATGGCAGTTTTGGTGAAAGTGAAGATAAAAATCAGATTTTTGAAAATTAAAGAATAATACTATTATATAAGCACTCAAAATTTAATAGTATAAAATATAAATGAAAACCCACTAACTTATAAAACTTATTTATATAAATATGTAAAAGGGTAAATGAATGAATAACTTATATAAATGGTAGTGAAATAATACTTATAAGTTATAAAACTATAAACATTGTTTTTACGACTTTTTCGGCTATTACCGTAAAATTAACGTTTTTGTTAAATAAAACTTAGATGGTTGGACCCGTCTAATGTAAACTTTATAAAACTCATATACTGATGTATAAACATGTATAACAAGTAAAAACCGATAAAACCCGAACTATAAGAAATACGGACATTTAGGAGCTAATTAAGCATATTGGACTAATAATTGGACTAAATAAGATAAAAAATTGTAAAAAGAACTTATTGGGCTTAACCCATTTGGGCCCAACATGGAAAGTATACATACTAATAAAATAAGTATAACAAGGATTAAAACAAGCTAAAGAACTTATAATAAGCTTATAGGACTTAAAACGTGTAAATAAGTAAAACTAGTAAACTAGTATAAAAGTTATCGACATATAACACAAAAATGAGTAAACGAGAATATGTAAACTCACTTGATCATCATATATATATAATCATCATATGTATACATAATTATTATTTTTATAAAGTCATTGGACATGAGTCTAAGACCGATTATTATTTGTCTAGGTTTCCGTGATTGAAGCACGTACCGTACATCCGAATCGCCGATAATCGCCTTCCCACATCAACGTGAGTTCACAGCCTCGCACTCTTTTAAATGTTTTTATAAATGTTTTATAAACCCGCGAGGGAGATAACATGTTAGTTTTTATAAAATAGGACACCATTTGTCCCGATTGCTTGTTTATTGATTTGGACCCGAATGATTGAATAACCCGATTGTATGACCCGATAAATGATTAAAGGACCCGATAGATGAAATCAAATGGATTATTAAAGTTAGGTTATGTCACTAAAAGTCCCATTAGTATGAATTGTGAACTACCGGGATTTGGTAGACGCTTATGCATTTAATAGTACTATTTGGGGACGATCACCCCAGTTCGCGCCTTGACGGTTGATCCCCGTCGTGCCACATTGATTGGTAAGAGAATTTATGTATGAGAAGATTTCCATAGCGTGACCTTTGTGACGACACGCTACTTTAGATGGGCAAAATTGGTATCGGGTTAGCTACCCGTTGTTGGTTTAGTAAGGTAACAATGTCATGCGGCTTATAATAATCCAAATTAACGAAATACAAATAGACGCTCCGAATTACGATGTATTGCCTGACTAGCAATACAGGGTCATACTATTGATATTATATTCGTGTTTTGGTTTTCATAACCATATTCATATAACGGTTTTTATTTTCATACAACGTCCTAAGACGTATTGTATGATGTTTTTACGACATTGGCTTGTATAATAATTTTTAAGGCAAATGCCTATATTATGATTTTCGATAAGAATTTGTATAAAATGACTTCGGCTATTTTATGGCCTATTACAAAGATTTGTATAAAATGATTTTGGCTATTTTACGGCCTATTACAATGATTTGTACGAATTGATTTTTGGTACTAATTTTATACCAAAGTTATATTGATGGAATTTATTAAACTCTATGAATTCACTCGGCGTTATCGCTAACCTTTTCTTTTAACATGTTTTATCTCAGGTACTTGAAGGTAATTCTCGGGAAGACGACAAGAATTCATGGTCCGCACTTAAACAATATTTTCCATTCAAAATGCTTTGTAAAACTTTGTATGAAATATAATGACTTGGGACCGATGTAACTTTGATATTTATGAATGGAAATACTTTATTAATAAACGACGCGATTTTTATGCGTTGTCTATGATGTGAGTAATGTGCTATCCCGTAACACCAACTAGTCTTCCGCTGAACTGAGTTGTATAAATTTGGGGGTGTTACAACATCTACTTAAATCCTGCCCAGCAGGTCTGCTAGATATGGTTGGTACTGATAGGGCTGGTAAGGCTGCAGGTGTCGACAGAGTACTCTGCAATACCTCTATAAGCCAATCAGGACTACTTATGCAAACTGAGTACAATCAGCAACTGGGACCGCAGTCTGCCAACGACTCCTCGAAGGTAGGCGGTCTCTACTTTCACTCCATCGTGACAAACAGCTGCAAGATCAAAGAAGGTGGGCAAGGACTGCCCTAGTGCAGTAAGAGAAGTGTGGGTATTATGCTGAGGGCCCCCCTCCAAGGTGTGAATATGCCAATGGAGGTAGTCGTTCTCCTCCAACAACCACTGAAAGACCTCGTCGGTCATGCCCAAAAACCTCGTGCTATCTGGGTACCTACATATATGGTCCTAGAGAGAGAGTCTATGTGCTCATGCATGACAGTGTACCCCACCTGGCCTGCTATCAACAGGCTGTGGATGTCTGTCATGTCTTGCTCCTGGCTCACAGCCAGAGCAGTACTCCGAACTTGAACAGGATCAGCATGTCCAGTTCTAGAACCCTCTCCGACTTCAAATCTTGGCTTGTAGGTTTTCCAAATGAACAACTATCGTCAAGAGCTTAACCAACTAAGTGTAGTTGACCCTACATCGACTTTTCCTAGTTGACAACTTCCTAAGTTTTTCCTCTCTTAATTGTCATTAATTGATCCGCGAGCTTCTATCGCTTTATCGGATTGAAGGTCAAACCTTAGGATAATACTATCTATCCATAGTAGTAGCAGCATCCAAATACTGCTCAATCGGATGTATAGTGCTAACCGGCTAAAAATATCTTTGCATCGCTTTCTATCCATCCATAGTAGTTGCAAAATCCAAATACTGCTCAATCGGATATATAGAGCGACCCGGATAAAGATCTCTTTGCGTAGCTTTCTGTTCATCCGTAATGGAAGCAGCACCCATTTACTGCTCAATCGGACGTATAGAGCAATCCGGATAACTATCTCTTTACATTGTTGGCACCATTCGTTTCTGAACTTTTCTAGAACGAGCCTTTGAACCTATGAAATCTATACCCTAACAGATGACAAAGTTTTTAATAGCTTCGATGACGAAGCTAAAATAACGGGGCAGTGCTGTAAAATCCAGGATTTAACCATAAGAATAATGTAATAAAAGTTCACCCGATGACACTAGAACATTTCTCAACCTAGTGATATTAATCAAGTTTCAAGGACGAAATTCAAGATGGCATGTGGATAGTGTAAAACCCGAGATTTTTCGTTCATTAAATAATAACGAAGTATACTTCAAAACCTATTTTTGAAGCAATACAATAATCATCGGATTGAAAACGTGACAAAAGTCGTACAACACGCGTACCAACAATTTAATAATTTAATTACATAAATTATTATCGAGGGGTACTTGATAAGAATGATTCATTAAATTATTTAATAATTCATTTTAATAAGAGTACGGAGAGATTAACGAGAATTATTCTTATTAAAACGATCCTTATCTTATTAAAACAATAAATGATGAATATCTGTCATTTAAATAAACTAACACGTTCTTCGTATTTATGCGTCATATAAATACTCCATTTTATTGGAAAAATGATTTTTAGATCAATTACGCAATCCTCGTAAGATGAATCAAAATTCATAAACCACGAACGTGACCTGTAACACCCCATTTTGGAAATGGAAATATCACAGTAATTATGGCGTGTCATCAAAGCATACAAGGTAAAATGTCTAAACATTACTTGACCATATAAAGGAAAAATACCGGAATCAAACATCGGTAGTCCAAAAGTAAAGCTCATCACACACAAACATAGTATAATAAAGGAAAAGGACCAAACAATGTCCAAAGCATAAGTATCATAAAGAAAGGAAATGCATAATGTAAAGAAGGCTAGACAGCTTCCAGTCCATATGCACGTACTCTTAGTGTCTACGAGCGTCCCTGAGTACCTGCCGTTTTGGGAACATAGAAAAGGAAAACCGCTGAGCAATACGCTCAGGGCACGGATGTACAATAAAGCATGAATAGGATAAGCATCTACATAATAACAACGGAAGAAACTAAGTCCCGAGTAACCTGGTTAAGTCTTAATAAAACTGGTTTTATAGTTTGAAAGTCTTATGTTTATCTTATAAAAACTGTTTGTCATATTTTACCATTAGCCAATATAGGTCATGAATATCCACCGTGCATGAATAATTGGAGGGGTGACCTCGTCATGCAAATTAGAGGGGCTGCCTCTAATTTAATATACTGGTTTATGGGTAGGAGGGATCAGCTCCTTGTGAAGGATACAAGGCACACACCACATTCACCATCTAATCCTGAATAAAACGTGTAACTAGGATGCACCCATACGCCCCACATGATAAATATAAATAATGGCCAAAAGCTGAAGGGACGCCACGAGCAATCACTCCGCCGTGGTGAAGTCATAACATTAGTGCCTCTAATGTTATGGTTATGGTACCTCCGTAACTAGGTGAAACTGGTCATGCATGTATCTGGCTATAGGTAATCATAATTAAACATAAGCAATCAAACACGTAACTTATACTACGGGAAAACAGTTGGCTGCATATGGGGAAATCCTAATAAGGAAAGAATGTCCATACTGAAAGGACGGGAATCCGTACCTTATGTCCAGTAAACGAGAATGATGAACTGCGAGAATCCTTCTTCCGAAACACTAGTGCTACATAAATACGTACATGAAATAAGTATATGCTTACTAAATACGTAGCTGGTTTTATGTCATGTCTTAGCTTATTTTATGTGTTCTTACTATGTTTTATTGTTTAAAGCCTTAAACTGTGCTAAATCTTAAATTATGTTCATTCTGATTAAGTATTTCTTATATTTCATGTGTTATTATACTTACTGTGTAATAATAAGTAACTTTCCAAAAATAGCAGGTTTCCTAAAATAGATAGTTTCCAAAAATAGAAAGTTTCCAAAAATAGAAAGTTTCCAAAAATTGAAAGTTTCCAAAAATAGAAAGTTACCAAAAATAGAAAGTTTCCAAAAATAGAAAGTTTCCAAAAATAGAAAGTTTCCAAAAATAGATTTACTGCTTAAAATAGATTAGTTTCTAAAAATAGAAAGTTTCCATAAATAGATTAGCTGCCTTAATTAAATAAGTTTCCATAAATAGATTAGCTACCTTAAATAACTAAGTTTCCAAAAATAGCTGGTTTCCATAAATAAATTAGCTGCCTTATTTAATTAAGTTTCTAAAAATAGAAAGTTTCCATAATTAGAAATAAGCTGGTTAAATAAGCTAAGTAAATAAGCCTAAGTGTTTTCATGATTATTTCCTAAGTCATATGATATATTGTATAGTTTAATAATTATTTCATGTAATTTAATTAAACTATAGGTTATAATATTTAATTAAAGTATGACATGTTTTTAATTAAATATATTAAATACTTAGGTTAAATATGTATTATTAAATATTAATAATATAACCTAAGTCATGTTAATTAATTAATTATATCCATGGTTTTTAAATAATTAATTAATTATAAGTCTTAATAATATAAATACTTAGGTTAAAATAATTTCATGATTATTAATAATTAATTAACCTAAGTCATGTTATTAAATTAATCACATCTTTTATTAATTTAATTTTAACATAAGTTTATAACATAAACAAAACTAACATAACCATGATCCGGATCTAAGCTTAAAAACATGCACCGGACATGAATCGACACCGTACCCCGACCCAAATCGGGGTACCCCTTGCTGCCGTGGGACCCACACGCACCAACCAAGACCAAAATGGTCTTGGTGGTGTCGGCTAAGCAAACCAAAACCCCTTTGGGGTCGGTTGCAGCCTGCGGCCCAAAACAAAACACCCCTTAATCGACCCTCTGATTTAATTAATGATCAAAACATGTTAGATCTATGCTTAATTAATGTGTTTTTATAAAAAAAACATCACGTGTTCATAATTAATAAGAAGATTAATTAAAAGAAAAGGTTTAAAAAGGATTTACAGTATTCGTGGATCAAGAGGGTGAAAACAAACACGAACAAACAATAAATCAACAAAATCCAAGATCAAAGAATCACCTTGATTGGTGATTGTAGGTGGCGACACAAAGAGAGGAGAAAAGGGAGGGTTTGTTTTTCCTGAAATCTTCTGTAAAGTAATTTTTGAGTAGTAAAAATTACTTAACCCCCTTTTAGTAAAATTGGTAATGGGCTTGGCCCATTACCCTTGTTTTAGCCGCGGGTAGGGACCCCCCCCCCCCCCATGGGGTTCCCGTACCTCGTTTCGTGTCTTGTCATTTAGTACCTGTTTATGTTTAATTATGTTCGTGTTTTAAATGTTCTCGTTACGTAAATACCATACTCTTATATATTTAATTACGCTCGTATTAAATATATATACGTAATTAATAATAGCTCGTGTTTTAATTACGCTCGTGATTTCGTGATCGTATGTTCGTGATTAATTATCGCTAAATAATTATTACGTGATCGTTCATATAAAATACTTATCGTGTTCTAACACGTACGTAATACGTAAACTCCTAACACGTAATCGTAATCATTCTATATTAGGAAAGTTTTTAACTAGTACGTACGATCCTAAGGGTACTATGCATGGTAAAAGCATGCGGGTTTTACAACTCTTCCCCCCTAAAAAGAATAATTCGTCCCCGAATTATAGATAAAGTAAACTGGAAAAGAAGAACATATCCGAATTCAAAATATGAAATGAGGGTAAGAAGCCCGGATAGACTCCTCTGTTTCCCAAGTGGCTTCCCGCTCGGTATGATCCCTCCATAGAATTTTGACGAATGGAATCGTCTTCTTTCTCATGACTCGTTCTTGCCTATCAAGAACTCGTTCGGGTTCTTCTATAAAAGTAAGATCTTCACGTATCTGTTCCAGTGGATACTGAACCATGTGAAGGGGATGATATTGATACCCTCTGAGTAAGGACACATGAAACACATTGTGCACATGCAAAAGCTGCGGAGGTAACGCCAATCGATAAGATACTTCACCGACTCATTCAATGATATCAAACGGTCCGATGAAACGAGGACTGAGCTTCCCTTTAATCCCGAAGCGTCTAACACCACGTGCCGGCGAAACCTTAAGGAAGACGTGATCTCCTTCGCTAAAGCGTAAATCCCTACGATGCTTGTCGGCGTAACTCTTCTGACGTAACCGTGCCTCCTGAATTTTCTGCCTAGCTACTGCGATCTTCTCGTTTGTCATCTCTATGATTTCTGGTCCTTTGAGTGTTCGCTCGCCAACCTGATCCCAGCAGATTGGGGCGCGACACTTTCTGCCGTACAACATCTCAAATGGAGCACACTTGATGCTTGTGTGCTAGCTGTTGTTGTACGCGAACTCCACCAAACAGATGTATTCGTCCCAATCACCCGTCCATTCCGACGCACATGACCTCAACATATCCTCCAATGTCTGAATGGTTCGCTCCGACTGTCCGTCCGTTTGAGGATGAAAAGCCGTGCTAAGATTAAGTTGTGTACCCCAAGCTTTCTACAGACTTTTCCAAAAGCGCGAAGTGAATCGAGGATCTCTGTCTGAGACGATGCTGGATGGTGCACCGTGGAGTCTCATGATCTCTCGTCTATACGTATCTGCGAGTTTACTTACCGGATCTTCCTTGCGGATCGGTAAGAAATGAGCTGATTTGGTAAGTCGATCAACGATAACCCAAATCGCATCGTGCTTCCTTTTGGTAGGCGGAAGACCGGTAACAAAATCCATGGTGATTTTGTCCCACTTCCACTATGGAATATCTAACGGTTGAAGGAGACCACCAGATCGCTGATGCTCGATCTTAACCTGCTGGCAGGTAAGACATTTGGAGACGTAAGTGGCCACATCCTGTTTCATACCACTCCACCAAAAGTACTGCTTGATGTCATGGTACATTTTAGTTGAACCAGGATGTATCGAGAATGGGGAGCTATGAGCTTCTGCTAGCAAAGCTTCCTGGAGTTCTTGGTCGTCAGGAACACAAAGTCTAGTGCCCTGCCATACGATACCATCTGCATCTACTCTGAATTCTATCTGCTTCTCCAAATTCTGTATTATCGCCCAGATTTCTCCGTCATCCTTCTGAGCTTCCTTGATCTTAGAGAGTAACTCGGGTTCTACTCTAAGATTCGCCCAGTAACCGTGCTTTCTACGTACCATGATCTTGATGTCTAGTCGCTCCAAGTCTTTTATGATTTCCTCTTCGATTCTAACGCCGTTGATCATTCCGGACTTCCTGCTGAGGGCATCTGCTACTACATTTGCCTTTCCGCGATGATATTGTAGATTAATGTCATAATCCTTCAACAGCTCTAACCATGTCCTCTGCCTCATGTTCAATTCACGCTGAGTGAAGATATACTTCAAGCTCTTGTGGTCCGTGAAAATGTCACATGATTCTCCATATAAGTAGTGTCTCCATATCTTTAATGCAAACACGACTGCAGCAAGTTCCAGATCGTGCGTGGGGTAATTCTCTTCATAAGGCTTAAGCTGCCGTGAAGCGTACACGATCACTTTCCCATGTTGCATGAGAACACAGCCAAGTCCCTTCCCCGATGCATCGTTGTATATTTGTAATCCACCCATACCAGATGGTAGAGTAAGAATAGGTGCAGATACTAGCTTCTGCTTCAGGTCTTCAAAGCTCTTCTTTCGATCTTCAGTCCAGACGAATTTCTCCCCTTTCCGCATCAGTTTGGTCAATGGTAGTGCTAGGCGGGAAAAGTTCTCTACGAACCTACGGTAATATCCAGCTAAGCCTAAGAAACTGCGGACTTCCGTCGCTGATGTCGGCCTCGGCCACTTAGTAATGGCCTCAACCTTCGCTGGATCCATAGTGATTCCTTCTGCTGATACAATGTGACCTAAGAATGTCACCTTGTCTAACCAAAACTCACACTTGGAGAATTTAGCATACAGCTGCTTCTGGCGAAGAATCTGTAGTACTGTACGAAGATGGTCTTCGTGTTCCTCCTTGGACTTTGAGAAAATCAGGATGTCATCGATGAAAACATTGACGAACTTGTCCAGAAATTCATGGAAGATTCTGTTCATCAGATCCATGAACACTGCTGGAGCATTTGTCAGGCCAAATGGCATAACTACAAACTCGTAGTGGCCATAACGAGTACGAAAGGCAGTCTTAGCAATATCCTGCTCCTTGACTCGTAACTGGTGATAGCCAGACCTAAGATCGATCTTGGAGAAGTGTTTGGCCCCTTGGAGTTGGTCAAACAGATCGTCAATGCGTGGCAGTGGATACCTATTCCGAATAGTAATCTTATTGTGCTCACGATAGTCTATGCAAAGACGCATACTGCCGTCCTTCTTCTTAACAAACAAGATCGGTGCGCCCCATGGAGATGCGCTCGGTCGAATGAAACCTCGTTCAAGAAGTTCTTGCAGTTGATCCTTTAGCTCCTTCAGCTCTATGGGAGCCATGCGATAAGGAGCCTTAGAGATTGGTTCAGCTCCTGGAACCAGTTCGATACTAAATTCCACTTCTCGTGCAGGTGGTATGCCCGGAAGTTCTGCTGGAAACACATCTTGGAATTCCGACACTATTGGTTGATCCTGAATCGATGGAGATTCAGCATCCATGTTGTGAACCGTAGCTAGATAACCCTCGCAGCCATGTGACAGTAGTGCACGCGCTTGCAGGGTGGATATGACTTGTACAGACCGTCCGGGTATGAACCGATTATGAATGTACTCTGGTGCGTTGACATCACCGAAGATAACTCGATATGAATGGCAGTCTATAGTAGCATGATACTTGGATAGCCAATCCATGCCCAAAATCATGTCGAAGTCATTCATGTCCAGCGGAAGTGCGTCGACAGTTCGAACCTTATCATCAAATTCTAGGGTAAGACTCTTGTATACATGGGTGATTAATACAGAGTCCCTCAAAGGCGTGGAAATAGTAAGCCTATTTTCTAGTGGCAAGGGAGGCATCCTAATGTTCTTAGCATAAGCAGTAGAAATAACCGAGTGAGTAGCACCCGTATCGAAAAGAACACATGCAGCGCGACCATACATATACAAGATTCCAGTGATGGTACCTGTAGACTTGTTGGCCTGGTCTCGAAATTTCGTGTAGACACGCCCGGCAATAGGAGGCGACTTGGTATCAGCATGTCCCGATGTACCCTCTATCTCGCCCTTATGACAATCCTTCATAATATGGCCAGGAAGACCACACTTGAAGCACGCATCAGTATTACGGCGACATGGGCCTGGGTGCCTACGGTGGAAAGTAGAGCAAAGAGGATGAGTGTATCCTCCAACAGGTACTCTGGCTGGTTGAGGACCTGATAAAACATTTTACATGAGACATAATAGTTGGGTACAAAGGACAAAGCGGATAATCGTAAGATTGAATACCAGTGATAGCTGGACGGCTAGGCTACGAACCTCTCTTGTTCTGGTCCCTACCGTTTCCATGGTTCCTGGTAGAAATTTGCTTAAAGTGTTAGAATATGAGTCATAAGATAAAACATAAGGAATTTCGTAAGTATTAGGACCTGCTGTTGCTGGATTGCCCGGCGTTGTTACGGTAATTGTCATTACCGCCACGCCTATCCGTAGCAGATCGGTCATTAGTCTGACCGTTTCCCTTGGGCTAATGAGGCTGCTGCTGAGTAGCCGGCTGAGACTGGTCCCCAGTTTTCTGCCTAGAAGATACATTTAAAGAGATGAATAATTGACATATGGAAAGTATACGGATTGGTCATCGCTTGAATACGAAGGTTTACCTCTTGTCGGGTCTTCCAGCTTCCCCGAACTCATCCCTCTCCTGCAGCATCTCCAGTTTCCGTGCTGCATCGGCCACTTGTGCTACAATATTGAACGTAGCACACACCAGATTGTTTGTGACCGATGTGCGAACAACCCATCTGAAGTGATGTGCCTGCTCTTCCGGAGTACCTGCTGCCGCACCAAGGAATCCAGCCAAGCGAAGAAAGCGCTGCATAAACTCGTTGCTATTCTCCCCAGCTCTCTGATGGATCCCATGGTACTCTCTGTTGAGCTTGTCCTGCTCAGCCTTGGGAAAGAACTGCTCCATCACCCTGTCCTTGAACTGAGCCCAAGTCAAACCAGCAACCCACTCATCACCACCTTCAGATTGCATCAAAGCTAACCACCAGTTGAGTACATCGCCTTCGAACCGATAGCATGCCAACCTCGCCTTGTATGTGGGGTCACAGCCCATAGCGTTGAAGATCTTCTCGATGTGAGCCAACCATCTTTCAGCATCGCTGGGGCTATATGTCTTCTCAAAAGCTCGAGGGCGGAGCTTGTTGAATCTCTCCAGTCATACTGCTAATGTCACTGGAGGAGGAGGAGGAGGTGGCTGATTGTGCTGCTGCTGATTGTTGGCAGCTTGAACTTCAGCCCGGATGTCATTCCTCAGTTGAGGAAGCAAGGCTTGCATGGCAGCCTGAATTGCAGCATTGAGTTGCTCCTGTTCGCGTATGAGAACCATCTGACAGTATAACATAAAACATATGATTAAACAGTTCAAAACATAAAATATAAAATATATATATACATGAAAAAAAAATTTATACTAAAATTTTACGAGAAAAATTTTATGCAAGAAAATTTTGTGTATGAATGCATGATGCAGTTTTAAGAAAACTTTGTATGCTCGAGAGTGAACGCCTCTGGTCAGTTCACTTAAAACAAAAGACATATCGAGGGGACGCCTATGGGTCGGTCCCAAATCTAAAAGTTTTGATAAAACACATGCGACTAAATAGGGCCAGTCCTGTACCAACCATTACTTAGTCAAAAACCCTGTAACAATGACATATATATGTATGCTTAAAAATGATGAATGCATGAAAACAACTGTCAGTTCTAGGGAGACCGTAGTGACTACCCACTAATCACAGGTCATATTTGAGAGCCTACAGGTCGAAGCCTTGGCTCTGATACCATAATTGTAACACCCCATTTTTGAAATGGAAATATCACAGTAATTATGGCGTGTCATCAAAGCATACAAGGTAAAATATCTAAACATTACTTGACCATATAAAGGAAAAATACCAGAATCAAACATCGATAGTCCAAAAGTAAAGCTCATCACACACAAACATAGTATAATAAAGGAAAAGGACCAAACAATGTCCAAAGCATAAGTATCATAAAGAAAGGAAATGCATAATGTAAAGAAGGCTAGACAGCTTCCAGTCTATATGCACGTACTCTTAGTGTCTACGAGCGTCCCTGAGTACCTGCCGTTTTGGGAACATAGAAAAGGAAAACGGCTGAGCAATACGCTCAGTGCACGGATGTACAATAAAGCATGAATAGGATAAGCATCTACATAATAACAGCGGAAGAAACTAAGTCCCGAGTAACCTAGTTAAGTCTTAATAAAACTGGTTTTATAGTATTTTACCATTAGCCAATATAAGTCATGAATATCCACCGTGCATGAATAATTGGAGGGGTGACCTCATCATGCAAATTAGAGGGGCTGCCTCTAATTTAATATACTGGTTTATGGGTAGGAGGGGTCAGCTCCTTGTGAAGGATGCAAGGCACACACCACATTCACCATGTAATCCTGAATAAAACGTGTAACTAGGATGCACCCATACGCCCCACATGATAAATATAAATAATGGCCAAAAGCTGAAGGGACGCCACGAGCAATCACTCCGTCGTGGTGAAGTCATAACATCAGTGCCTCTAATGTTATGGTTATGGTACCTCCATAACTAGGTGAAACTGGTCATGCATGTATATGGCTATAGGTAATCATAATTAAACATAAGCAATCAAACACGTAACTTATACTACGAGAAAACAGTTGGCTGCATACGGGGAAATCCTAATAAGGAAAGAATGTCCATACTGAAAGGACGCGAATCCGTACCTTATGTCCAGTGAACGAGAATGATGAACTGCGAGAATCCTACTTCCGAAACACTAGTTCTACATAAATGCGTACATGAAATAAGTATCTGCTTACTAAATACATAGCTGGATTTATGTCATATCTTAGCTTATTTTATGTGTTCTTACTATGTTTTATTGTTTAAATCCTTAAACTGTGCTAAATCTTATATTCTGTTCATTCTGATTAAGTATTTCTGATATTTCATGTGTTATTATACTTACTGTGTAATAATAAGTAACTTTCCAAAAATAGCAGGTTTCCTAAAATAGAAAGTTTCCAAAAATAGGAAGTTTCCAAAAATAGAAAGTTTCCAAAAATAGAAAGTTTCCAAAAATGGAAAGTTACCAAAAATAGAAAGTTTCCAAAATATAAAGTTTCCAAAAATAGAAAGTTTCCAAAAATAGATTTTTTGCTTAAAATAGATAAGTTTCTAAAAATAGAAAGTTTCCATAAATAGATTAGCTGCCTTAATTAAATAGGTTTCTATAAATAGATTAGCTGCCTTAAATAACTAAGTTTCCAAAAATAGTTGGTTTCCATAAATAAATTAACTGCCTTATTTAATTAAGTTTCTAAAAATAGAAAGTTTCCATAATTAGAAATAAGCTGGTTAAATAAGCTAAGTAAATAAGCCTAAGTGTTTTCATGATTATTTCCTAAGTCATATGATATATTGTATAGTTTAATAATTATTTCATGTAATTTAATTAACCATGATCCGGATCTAAGCTTAAAAACATGCACCGGACATGAATCGACACCGTACCCCGACCCAAATCGGGGTACCCCTTGCTGCCGTGGGACCCACACGCACCAACCAAGACCAAAATGGTCTTGGTGGTGTCGGCTAAGCAAACCGAAACCCCTTTGGGGTCGGTTGCAGCCTGCGGCCCAAAACAAAACACCCCTTAATCGACACTCTGATTTAATTAATGATCAAAACATTTTAGATCTATGTTTAATTAATGTGTTTTTATAAAAAAACATCACGTGTTCATAATTAATAAGAAGATTAATTAAAAGAAAAGGTTTAAAAAGGTTTTACCGTATTCTGGATCAAGAGGGTGAAGAACAAACACGAACAAACAATAAATCAACAAGATCCAAGATCAAAGAATCACCTTGATTGGTGATTGTAGGTGGCGGCACAAAGAGAGGAGAAAAGGGATGGTTTTAGGTTTTTCCTGAAATCTTCTGTAAAGTAAATTTTGAGTAGTAAAAATTACTTAACCCCCTTTTAGTAAAATTGGTAATGGGCTTGGCCCATTACCCTTGTTTTAGCCGCGGGTAGGGACCCCCCCCCCCCCCATGGGGTTCCCGTACCTCGTTTCGTGTCTTGTTATTTAGTACCTGTTATGTTTAATTATGTTCGTGTTTTAAATGTTCTCGTTACGTAAATACCATACTCTTATATATTTAATTACGCTCGTATTAAATATATATACGTAATTAATAATAGCTCGTGTTTTAATTACGCTCGTGATTTCGTGATCGTATGTTCGTGATTAATTATCGCTAAATAATTATTACGTGATCGTTCATATAAAATACTTATCGTGTTCTAACACGTACGTAATACGTAAACTCATGACACGTAATCGTGATCATGCTATATTAGGAAAGTTTTTAACTAGTACGTACGATCCTAAGGGTACTATGCATGGTAAAAGCATGCGGATTTACATGACCCGAACCGTTTATTAGTAAATGTATAACAAATGTTACACATTAAGCCCTTGCAAAATAATTGCAACACTAGCCCTAAACTATAAGGAACTTGGCAAATGGGTTTTATATCTTTCAATGGGTATATATATGTGTTTTAGGGTTTCATCTCTTTCATTTAACCCTAACCCTAACACACACTAACCCTGGCCTCCACTTCTCCTCTCTCACTCTAAAATGGCAGCCACCACAAATCTTGGCCGCCACTCCTATGTGGGTGTTTGTCTCGGATCCATGCCCTGGCCGCCACCCTCTTGGCTACTGCCACCACCTTTGTGGCCCCATCACCATCACGTCATCATCATCATCATTATATGCTCCAACCGCCAGCCACCCTACTATGCACCATCATCATCAGCCGTGGCCACCACCATGCAGCCGCCACTATTAGTGGCCACCACAACCACATTGCAGCCACAACAGTGGCACCATCATCACAAGTCACCACAACCGTGACCACCAGCCACCAACAGGGTGTGTTCGTGACCACCATGTCCAATTACAGCAGCCCGCTTCATCACCTAGCCACCAGCCGTGGCCTAGATCTACTAGCAGCCATCTCCATTCGCAACCCCACTTCCATCACACGTAGCCACCATCTTCGTGACCACCTAGATCCACCATCAGCCATGTCATGATCATCCCGTCACCAACCATCCACCACAAGATCCTCATCTCTGATTGGGGGTGTTTGTTTCTGCATATACAAGCCCACTAGGGGTTGTTTAGATCCGCTGTTTAACAAACAGCATAAAGGGGTGTTTGGTTTGGGCATAGAAACGAATAAGGTTCGTTGGAATGGCATAGATCCATACGGATCTATTTAGATCCGTTGTAGGGAGCGACATGCAGGGCGTTTGGGGTTAAGATCTACAACGAGTAACATCGGGGGTGTTTGGTTCTGCTGATAAGGGGGTGTTTGGGACTACTGACTGATTTTAAGAAGGTGTTTGGGACTGCTGATAACATGCATGCTGATAAGGGAGTGTTTGGGACTGTTGGCTGACTTTAGAGGGCGTTTGGGGTTGCTGATGACGACAAGGATGCGTTAGCTTACGAGTTTATAGCTTAGGGGTATTCTTATGATGTAATATAGACATGCATGTAGTTTTCCCACCGTTAGTTGTAATCTTCCCACCGTTAGTTATGTAGTACCTACTGACCTCTATATGTTACCACCGTTAATATCATACAAACTAACTTACTACCGTTAGTATTAAACCACTAACAGTTCCCACTGTTAGCTTTACACCTCCCATTGTTAAGCTTAGCGGTTTCCACTGCTAGCTATGCAGTGCCACTGTTAGCTTTAAACTTACCCCTGTTATTTTAAAGGTACCACTAACAGCTTAACCTAGCCACTGTTTCCATAATTATTCCCACTGCTTTTATGAAATACCCACTGTTAGCTTTTATTAGCCACTGTTGGTACACAAAAACTAATTTTATAGTTTTAGAATAAAAATATAAAAATTTTATCAATAGAAGATATTCTTAAAATCAAAGACTTAATTAATAATAGTTTATTAATTACTTTTGGAACCCAATAAATTATAAAATAAATTTAATAATTTATTTTTAAGGACAACAATATCATACATGTTTTGTAAACATTGGGAATACACGGAAACAGTGGATAAACAACATACACACTTAACAACCATATTAACAGTATTAATTAAAAATACTGTGATAACCAGAATAAACGTATGACCAATTAGACTGCATGCATTTATTATTTATGCATATACTGAGACCTACTTAATTGCTTAGGTATTTGATGTACTGTGTGCTTAGTGATTATATACTTGATCATCCTCGAGCTGTATTATACAGGTGAGTTCATAGCCTCGCATTTTAAATCTTTATATGATTTTTCAAACCCGCGAGGGGGAGACATGCTTTTAAATAACTATAACTTGTTTGACTAATATGATTATTATTTAATTCATATAATACCAATTGAATTATAACATGTTTAAGAAATATGACTATAATTTAATTATAGAATGTAAATTGAACTGTAACCTGTTTTAACTATATGATTGATAGATATTTAGTTTATAGAACGTATATAGAACTGTAATCTGCATAATCAATAGGATGGATATTTATTCTATAGAACGCAAATGGTATAATACTCTTAATTACGATTGCCTATTATAGAAACTATTAAATTGTTGTAAATCGCCCGAATGTTATAAATAGATCTATTTGGGATTGACCATCCCCATCTGGGTTAGTCATGCTCACTCTACCTCGGCCGGGACAACAGATGTATACCATGTTGGAACTAGGTTTGGGTGTCTTTTTGTAGGACACTACGTTCTCATCTGTTGAGAACTATGGAAGGTTAAGCTTCAGTTTCGAGTAATAGAAAGTGTAATTATCTTTTGTAGAAATGCTTTGTGCATTACTGCTAACTATTAGCTTTGCGTTACTAAACTAAATCATATACTACTTAGCTAATACTGAAATGGGAATAATGGAAATGCTAAACTTGGTTACTTTACACTGCTTAGTAAAACTTACTAAACTTGATTATTTTGCCATGTGTAGTAAAATACTGTAATGGAAATATTGGATATGCTAAACTTGATTGTTTTACACTACTTAGTAAAATACTGTAATGATAGTATTAGATATACTAAACTTGATTATTTTACACCACTTAGTAAAATACTGTGATGGTAGTATTAGATATACTAAACTTGATCATTTTACAGTGCTTAGTAAAATACTGAAATGGAAATATAGGAAATACTAAACCTAATCTTGCACTGCTTAATAATACTTACTGAACTTGATTTTATACTGCTTAGTACATTAAGGTATGGAATAATTGGAAACTTTTAATTTGACTTTTATATCAAATACTGAACAATACCATGTAGGACAACTTAAAATTCTAAATTATGATTATACAAATCTCTATGAATTCACCAACTTTATGTTGACTGTTTTAAGCATGTGATGACGTATAGTCCCCAGCCGGGTCATGAACCCGGCCCACGGGTACTACCCGTATCCGGCCCATCACAGATGGGTGGGAATAGTGTTATTTGAGCTTATGGGCTTGGATGAACAGTAATCGCACACACGTGTGCGGCCCACGGCCCGACATGCCCGGTGCAGGGTTAGAAAGAATCATACTCCTACTATGATTAGGATTTATCCCAAAAGAGAGGATATTCACTCACCATAATTAGAAGATAACAATCAATCTAAATCTGGTGATTATCCTTGCCTTGGGGCCGAAGCATCAGTGACAGCCTATTAGGGTTTCACGTCTTATATAAGGAACCCTAAAGGGTTCCACAAAGGTATTACGTTCTACATTCTCAAACTCTCATCCGATTCCTATAACCCTAACAAATTACTTACTCTCACGCTGGAGTCTAATCGTGGGAAACATTCCCACAGTAAGCCTAACACGTGTTGTTTAGTGTGCAGGAACCCAACCATACGATTCACTTGGTGTAGGAGCCGGAGTCCAGCCAACCCGAATTAAGCCTAATTAGGGTCTAGCAAGGATCATCTAACTTTTGTATCAACAAGTTAGCGCCATCCGTGGGACCATTACACTAAGCTAGAGAAAAAATCTCATCTTGAATCTTCAATGACGAAGGGGCATCCGCAGGGAAATCCCAGGAACACAAATCCTGGAAATCGGAAGTCCCAAGGGGAAGGGATGCTAATTCCCAGTAGATCCCCTAGCCATCAAGCTACCGGACCAAACTGCCAGAGTGGTCTTTAGTCCATGGGGGTGACGAGCACATTCTACATGACCCCACCACCTACTTCAACCATGGATAATCTTGATCCAGGGAGTGCGCCCAATCCCCCTAACAAGGAGCCGCGAAGACCATCGACCGAGGAAGAAGTAGAGGTCGAACTACTCAGCGAGGAGGATCTCACTCGAGTTCTCACGTAGAACTTTGATAGGATCGTCCTAGGGATTGCATCAATGTTGAATCTAGGAAGGGACCTCCAATCTAGACTCAACTTTGGCAATGCCGGACCAAGCACCTCTTCTCAAACTCAGAGGAAGAGAAGGACACGACTCCAGGAGCGGAGCCTCTTTGAGGAAACTCCCCAACCTAGGAATGTGTTCGAACGCATAGGGATCGTCTCATGCAGGAACTAATACAGTCCAGAGAAGAGGCAGAGAAGTCGACGGTTCACCCGAACGACCAGATCTGGAACTGACCAGAACCAACCGCCGCACAAGTGTGTGGGATAGGATGAATACCGGGAAGAAGGTTCCTGGCTCTTTCCACAAGAGCGACCCTCACCCAAAAGATGGGGCACCACCTCCTTCTCCCGATCCATCAGGAGAGGACTCGGATGACCACCCGCCCAAGCGTCACCGACCTAGGCGCACTCCTCCACCACCACCAGACAATGAGGAGTACTATGGCGGTCCCTATTACCGAGAGACGGAAGCAGAAGATCTTTCCCAACCATGGTGTGACCCTAGTCTCACCCGTCCATGGGCGGACCCCAGGGAAGATCCTTTTACTCTCCGCATACGGAATTACTCCGAGGACACAAAACGTCGCATGCCGGCGTGTGTCAAGACTTATGATGGAACTGGTGACCCGGATGATCACCTCAAGATATTTGATACGCGGGCTAAAATTGAGCGATGACCCATGCCTATATGGTGCCAAATGTTCAATTCAACCTTGATCGGCAATGCTCGTGACTGGTTTGAAGGACTTCCTCCGCGAAGCATTGATAGCTTCACTGAATTACGCACTGCGTTCAAGAATAATTATACTCAGCGGAAGAAGTATAATAGGGACCCGGTCTCATTGGCAACCGTCAAGCAACGACCGGGGGAGTCTACGGAAGCCTTCACTGAACGCTTCAATGACGAGTGCACACGCACAAAGACAATGCCGGAACTCCTGAAAATTTCTGACTATATGCATGCCATAATAGACAGGGAATTAATCAGGCGTCTCAATGACAAGCGTCCGGAGAGGTATGACGACCTCATGGAAAGAGTCAGAAACTTCATTGAGGGAGAAACCGCGGTTGCCGCGGCCTATCCTTCAAAAGGAAACAGCTACCGATCGAACGACCAGTCCAGGAGACAGTCGGGCCGTCAAAGCAACCAGAACAATGGTAGGGGCTTAGATTACAAGATCCAAAACAAGGGAGTACGGCCGGACGGTAAGTTTACCTCTCTAAAGATGTCCTACCGGGAGATCTTGCTGACGGAAGGGGCTAATTTTCCGAGGCCTCCCCCAATGACGACTCCGCTGGACCGTCGCCAAGGAAATCGTTTCTGCGAATTCCATAACGACAAGGGCCACGGTACGGAGGAATGTATCCAGCTCAAGAAGCACATTGAGTCACTGATAAAGTCAGGGAAACTCAACCATTTGGTTAAATATTTGAAGGATGGAAAAGACAACAAGAAGTATGACAAGAAGGATCCCCAAAAGGACAAACCTTCAACTATATATATGATCCAATCCAGACAGCGCCGCACGAGGAAGAAAATTAGTCAAAAATTTTCACGCGGCAGAGAAATCTCATTCCCTCCCATCACAGCAAGCGATGTGACTGATGCGCCTCTCTCTATTGAGATAAGCATTGGAACACACAATGTTCGTCGCATGTATGTGGATGGAGGGTCATCAGCAGAAGTACTGTACGAACACTGTTTTGTACAGTTACGACCAGAAATAAGAAGCCAATTGGTACCGGCCACGGCGCCGCTCATTGGTTTTAGGGGAGACACCATCTGGCCAATAGGGCAAATGCGTCTGCTTGTAACCATTGGGAACGAAGAGCACTCCACCATGGCGTGGATGAAATTTATGGTGATACACTCACACTCTCCATACAATGGGATCATAGGCAGACTGGGTATCCTGGCCATACGAGCGGTACCTTCCATGGCACACGGAATGATCAAATTCCTTGTAGAAGGAGGAATTGTCACCATCTATAACACAATCATACCAGGATCTGAGTGTTATGCCGTGACAGCACCGGTTCCACCTGTTCCCCCAAGGACGGATCACCACCTCCCAATTGGAAGGTGGCAATCCATCCTGATTACTTGGAACAAGAGGTGTCCATAGGGGGAACGCTCTCGGATGATGGCAAGGGGGCCATGTGCTCTCTCTTGAAGGCAAATTTAGATGTATTCGCATGGGAGCCCAAGCATATGACGGGCGTACCGCGTGCGATAACAGAACATAAGCTCCAGATCCGCCAGGGATACCCACCCGTCAAGCAAAAGAAGCGCGGTCAGGCACCTGAACGCAGCCAAGTGATATTGAATGAGGTACGGAAACTAGTGGACGCAGGTATCCTGCGCGAGGTATACTACCACGAGTGGTTATCTAACCCAGTCATGGTCAAAAAGCATGACAGAAGCTGGCGCATGTGCGTGGATTTCACGGATCTAAACAAAGCCTGTCCATAGGATTGTTACCTGATACAAGCGTTTTGCTATGGGTTCAGATTAATCCCTCGGTATCTCCTCGAATTGATCACAGCTCAAAGTGGAATGATTTGTTCTTGGTGACAAAAAGTGGGTTTGGTTTTCTATTCTATTAAAAGATAAATGACTGAAGTAAATTTAAATTTAAACAAAAACAATTACTTAAACAAAACTAGAATTTAAATTGAACAGTTAAATGATAAAACAGTAAATTAAACTCACTGGAAACGGGCTCTATTCGGAATGTTGATCCTACTCGGAATAAGTGTGGCTACTCGGAATGTTAGTGCTATGCGGAATGAACATACCATTCGGAATATTTTGATCATGCGGAATGTATGGCTATCCGGAATAACTGAGAAATCAATGCTCTGCGGAATATCTTACTCGGAATAAAAATCCTATTCGGAATTTAGTACTATGCGGAATGTAGGACTACTCGGAATACTAGTCTATTCGGAATAAGAACACTTATGCGGAATGTCAGGCTTACTCGGAATAAAATATTCTATGCGGAATAACTAAAAATTTCGAATAAGAGAAAAGGCAAGAAGACTATTCGGAATATTTAAATATTCCGAATAAGGAAAAAGTGGGAGAGACTATGCGGAATAACTGGGAATGGAAGAACAGTAGCAGACGCAAGAACAGGGGAACACGAATTTTAACCAAATGAGCCAAATGAACAAAAAGGTTTGAACCAAACTAACCAATAATCATCTATTAACCACAAGGATCAAATCCCAATCATAAAAACACAAAATCAACAACTTTTTAAGATCAAAACCAACTAAATAAGAACTTAAGCACTTTGAATAAAAAGATGATGATGAACAAGACGAATGAAAAGATTAAATAAAAACTTGTATTGATGATTAAGATTCAGTAAACAAAATGAAGGATTAAACTTACAAGATTTAAGAACAAAATCAAGAATCAAAATCACTAAACACCCTAATGGTGTTGGTGATGCCTACGAACAGAAAGAGAGAAAAAAGGAATGAAAAAAACTGAATGAAAAGTGTGAAGGGAAATCTTTATATAGGTCTCCCTTTTGGTTGGTGAGTGGGCTTTCTCCCTATCTTCTTGTCTTCTCGTCTTTTCCGAAAAGTTGACGTTTTCGATTCTGATTCGGGATTTGTCGACAATTAAAATCAACTCGTCTTTTAATTTCTTCCTTTAATAGACTTGAGTTTCTTCGACATATGTAAATCTTCCATCTTTGGTCCTTTTCTTCGATAAATCTTCAAATAGGCCCATTGACTTCAAATCTTTTGCATCTCTTGGACAATAGACTTTGTCTTTAGTCTTTTTCCTTGATAAAACCCGTGCAATCCCATGTTTTCTTCAATAATCATCCGGTTGACTCTGTAAACACAATAAACACAAAAATCACGCATAATTTCAAACAAATGATATTAAACACGCGTTTTGGTCTTGTTTTAGTAAGAAATAAGTGGTAAAAGGATGGGTGTTTTCACACCTATCAAATCCCCTACACTTAACCACTGCCATGCCCTCATGCAATGCTTAGTGATAAAGCAAATTTACATTTTTCTCATAATCAATCAACCTTGGCCTTATTAAAATACTACTAAACAAAAATTAAAGTACTAAGAGATATTAAAACTTTAAAGCAAAAAAAGGATAGAAAACCATTTTCACTTGAAAATAGCTATATGGAAATAACTTGCAAAGAAATCAAGGACTTACATTAGGGCTTTAGTGTTGCGAAGATTTATCATCCTCAAGTTTCACGTTCCCCAAACTAAGCTTAAAAACGAGATCATTGTTATTATAAGTTAGCAAATCAAACACTTACACACATGGCTTAATTAAATGCTTAAACTCCCTTATTCCTAGGTGTATCTCTTATATTTTATTTTTGTCTTAGAATGATCATGAAGATGCATTTTTGGACTTATTTTGATAGTTTATTTAGGCTGAAAGCAAAGTAGGACGATTTGATCAATAGTTAGCTAAAGGACAAAATCTCTTAAAACTGCTTCTCGGGATATCAAAAAGTTCATATCTTGGCATAACTCGGTTCACGATTTGAGACCTTTCTCGGGCCGATATTTGGCATGTACTTAATACTTCATATCTTGAGAGACGTGCCTGAGATAATGGTCTTCTCATCGTTAATAGAGTTTCTTAACTTGGAGACTTTTGAGGGGTACTCCAAATTTGTTGACCACGACTTCATGATTATTTCTTCAATCTCTAATTGGGATTTTGAGATACAACGATCCGCCTCCTTTTCGGACTTGGATCTATTTATCCTCATACCTTGTTAGGGTCTTTTCGGATAGACTTCTCCATGATCTTTATGGGAGTTGATTGCTTTTCGTCGTGAGTCTTGATCCTTCATATTGATTTTGGGAATAATGCTTTTCACATCACCTTGGATCTTTAGCAATAAGATTGAATCCTCATGCCTTGTTAGGGCCTTTTCGGACTCGCCAATCTTCACGCCCCGCTTCATAAGTTATGCCTTGGCTATGAACTCTTATCATTACCGAGCAACTTTTAAACGATCTTGGGCTAGAAGCTAAGTAACTTTTCAAATCGTACGACCTTACTTATTGCAGATAAATTATTAGCAAGTGATGGGAGAATAGGGAAATAATTACACAAAGTGAGCTTGTGCAAGAATGCCGACTTATAATTGACTCTATCATTTCTCGTTCTGCACAATTTAAAATCTCAAGTAATGAGACTCGTGGATGCTTAGCCTAATAAACCAATTAAGGTCTACATGGTTAAGATTACTAGCTAGAATAAACTTGGATAAGTCTATTTGGGTTGAGTCAAAATAATCGCAACGGGCCTAATATGTCAAAGACTTCTAAACTAGTTACACCACTTTATTAATATTTTTGACTTATTTGCGGGATATATACATATGAAAGCAACGATAAAAATTTAAAAATTACGACTAAATGGACAAAGTTAATTAAAAATTTGAAAAATGCTGAAAAAGATGATTTTCCGGTTAAATGAAGGCATTTTCATGGACAAGTCCACTTAAAACATCGATAGAAGTCCCCCCTACACTTAAGATAAACATTGTCCCTAATGTTTAAGCATGTGGGAAAAGTCTCCCCTACACTTATAACATTGTGCACGTTGGTTAAATCATGTTAAGGAAGAGACGACTAACGTGATCAATTTCAAATGTGAGTATGAAGAAAATTGAATCACGATAGTTGAGAGATAGAACCGGATTTCGGATAACACGGGAGCACGGTTTCTTCAAAGGTTCCAAAAGTGCATTCATCCCTGTAATCACATCACCATGCAAACACAAACACCTATAGAGGTCCCCCTACACTTAGGAGGTTAAAACGGAAAAGGATAGATACTCGGGCTGCCTCCCGAGGAGCGCTTGTTTTTGATAACCGAGTCACGAGCCTGACTTGACCCAAAATTAGTTCATGGGGAACGTGGTGAGGGATGGAATCATCTCATGAGAGATGTCCTCACCAAAGTACAACTTCACTCGTTGGCCATTCACCTTAAAATTAGGTCCATTAGGTTGAGCGAGCTCGAGAGTACCATATGGAAAAATTTGGGCAATGGTGAATTGGCCGGACCAACGAGATTTCAGCTTCCCGAAAAGATTTTCAATCGAGAGTTAAAGTGTAAAACTTTGCCTCCAACTTGGAACTCTCGGTTTCTAATATTGGAGTCGTGAATGAGCTTAGTCTTTTCCTTATAGATCAAAGAATTTTTATAAGCCTCATTACGGAGTTCATTGAGCTCATTGAGTTGGATCTTGCGTAGGTCACCGGATTTTTTGATATCAAAATTAGCCCACTTCAAGGCCCAGTAAGCCTTGTGCTCCAACTCAATGGGGAGGTGGCACACTTTCCCGTACAAGAGACGATATGGTGTACAACGAATCAGAGTCTTGTAAGTGGTACGAAAAGCCCACAAAGCATCATCAAGTTTATCAGCCCATGAGGCACGATGCTCTCCCACGGTTCTTTCAAGAATTCTGTTTAATCCTCGGTTGGATATTTCAGCATGGCCATTAGTTTTTGGGTGGTATGCGGTGGAAAGACGATGATTTACACCATACTTAGCCATGACTCTAGCAAATTGATCATTGCAAAAATGAGTCCCGCGATCACTAATAATGGCACGAGGCACACCGAATCTAGCGAACAGCGACTTCAAAAAGTTACAAAACACCCTTGCGTCATTAGTAGGTAAAGCTTTGGCTTCAACCCATTTGGAGACGTAGTCAACGGCTACAAGGATGTATTTGTTTCCTTTAGAAGAAGGGAATGGCCCCATAAAGTCGATACCCCAAACATCAAAGATTTCACATTCTTGAATGAAATTCTGAGGCATCTCGTCTTTATGTGTGACCTTGACTTGTTTTTGGCAAGCATCACATCGTTTAACCATCTCATGAGCGTCACGATAGATGGTGGGCCAATAAAATCCCGAGCCAAACACTTTTTTGGCGGTGTAGTTGGGACCAAAGTGACCACCGATGGGTCCTTTATGGCAAGCTTCAAGGATTTCTAAAGCTGCCGGTCCATCAACACATCGGCGAATGATCAAATCAGCACATTGTTTGAAAAGATACGGGTCATTCCAAAAGTAAGTCTTGATGTCTTTGAAGAAATTCTTCTTTTGTTGGGATGTTAACCCGTCAATGAGAATTCCACCCGCCAAGTAGTTTGAAATGTCCGCAAACCACGGGGTTTCATCAAAAGTCGAGTTGATAGACATTAAGGTCTCCAGGGGAAAAGAATCATTGATTTCTCTGTTCGGATGATCCCCTTGGTAAGGATCCTCAAGTCTACTGAGATGATCCGCGGCTAGGTTTTCAGCTCCTTTTTTTATCTCGAATTTCGATTTTAAATTCTTGGAGTAGCAAAACCCAGCGAAGAAGTCTTGGCTTAGAATCTTGTTTAGTCAACAAGTACTTCAACGCGGAATGATCGGTATAAACGATTGTGGTAGAAAGGACAAGATAGGGGAGGAAATTTTCAAAAGCACAGACAACAGCTAAAAGCTCTTTTTCGGTTGTCGTGTAATGCAATTGAGCCCCTGTCATTGTCTTGCTAGCGTAATGGATCGGTTGGAAGTGTTTGTTCACTCTTTGGCCCAGAACCGCTCCAATAGCAAAATCACTAGCATCGCACATCAACTCAAAGGGAAGCTCCCAATTAGGGGTAACCAAGACGGGTGCCTTAGTTAGCTTATCCTTAAGCGAGTTGATGGCTTCAAGACACTCTGTGGAAAAGATAAAAGGAGTATCTTTTTCCAAGAAGTGGGTCATCGGGCGAGCGATTTGAGAAAAATCTTTGATGAATCGACGGTAGAAGCCCGCATGACCCAGGAAACTTCTCACACCCTTCACGGTTGAAGGTGGAGGCAACTTAGAAATAACATCGACTTTAGCACGGTCTACTTCAAGACCGGCTTTGGAGATCTTGTGTCCTAGCACGATGCCCTCTTTTACCATGAAATGGCATTTTTCCCAATTAAGAACAAGGCGAGTGTCTTCACACCGCTTCAGCATACGTTCTAAATTGGCAAGGCAAGCAGAGAAAGAATCGCCATAAACCAAGAAATCATCCATGAATACTTCCATAGTGTCTTCCACCATGTCATGGAAGATAGCCATCGTACACCTTTGGAATGTCCCAGGAGCATTACATAAACCAAAAGGCATGCGTTTGTAAGCAAATGTTCCGTAGGGACAAGTGAATGTGGTCTTTTCTTGGTCCTTGGGATCGATGGGAATTTGAAAATACCCGGAGAAACCGTCTAAGAAGCAGTAATAGTCATTACCCGCAAGACGCTCGAGCATTTGATCCATGAAGGGAAGAGGAAAGTGATCTTTTCTCGTGGCATCATTGAGCTTGCGATAATCAATACAAACTCTCCACCCAATAACGAGACGAGTGGGAATGAACTCGTTGTGTTCATTGGGAACAACGGTTATTCCGCCCTTCTTGGGCACACAATGGACGGGACTTACCCATGGCGAATCCGAAATAGGGTAAATCAAGCCGGCATCAAGAAGTTTGATAACCTCTTGTTTGATGACGTCATGAATTCGAGGATTAACCCTTCTTGGGCTCTGGATTGCGGGTTTAAAGTAATCTTCCATGAGAATCTTATGAGTACAAAAGTTTGGATCAATTCCACAGATGTCGAAAATTTTCCAAGCAATTGCCTTCTTATGATCTTTAAGCACGGCGATGAGGCGAGATTTTTCGTCTTCTTTCAAGTCCTTAGCAATAATGACGGGCGACTTCTTATCTTCTTCAAGGAACACGTACTCGAGATGGGGCGGCAACTCCTTAAGTTCTAAATCCGGAGGATTTTCGATGGGAGGCGTTTTCAAAGTCGGGGCATCGATAGCAATAACCGCGGGAGATGGTGGAGAAAGATTGTCATCTTTAAGAAGGTTCTCAATGAGGCGGAGATCTTCATCCCAATTGGTGGTAGAATCGTCATTAGCTAAGTTCACATCTCCCATGGTGGCTTCCAAATCTTTCCAAAGGAAATCAATTTCTCCAAATAGAGATAGTGATGAATCGATAGAGGAAGCGGTCGCAACATTGGGAAGAGAGGTAGGAATACTTTTTCAAGCATCTTTGAAGTATTCTTCACAAGCCTCATCAAGAACGTCAATACAATTAACACTCTCGTTAGAATAAGGCTGTTTAGACAACTTTCCCATGTTGAAGACGATTTTATCGTCACCCACTCTCATGATAAGCTCACCGACTTCAACATCGATGAGAGTGCGACCGGTCCTCAGGAATGGATGACCAACAATCAATGGCACACGAGGGTCCATCTCGTAGTCGACGACGACGAAATCTGCAGGAAAAGTGAATTTGTCGACTCCTACAAAGACGTCTTCGGCTATCCCCACTGGATAAGCAACCGTACGGTTAGCTAATTCCAAAGTCATTTTGGTGGGGACTAGCTCAGGGAGAGATAATTGCTTCCAAACGCTTAAGGGCATTAAGTTAATACTGGCACCTAGATCGGCTAGGGCCATGCAATTCTCTACTCCCGGGAAGTTACAAGGGATTAAGAAACGACCCGGATCACCAAGCTTGGTTGGCAATTTCCTTAAGAGCACTGTAGAGCAATTCTCATTAAGTTGGGTGTTAGCAATATCAAGAAGCTTTTCCTTGTCGCTAAGAAGATCTTTGAACATTTTCGCATACTTGGTCATGTGAGCGAAAGCCTCAGCGAAGGAGATGTTAAAATTCAATTGTTTAAACATTTTGAGAAAGTTCGAAACTTGAATATCGTCCTTGCTTTTGAGCATCTCTTTCCTCAACCTAGATGGATAAGGTATATCGGAAGAAGAGGAAGGCTTTGGGAGAATAGGATCACTCACATCCTTGGGTGGAGGAGGGGTAGAAGTAAGAGGTGGAGAAATTGGGGAAGGATAAGGATGATGAATAGGAGCAGGTGACTCGTTCTCCTTAGTCACAATCACCGGTGGAGATATAGGAAGCTCGGGTTCCTTGGTACCTTTGCCACTGCGAGTGGTGATTGCTTTCAGCTCCCCTCTTGGATTCCCAACGGTGTTACTCGGAAGAGTACCCGAAGAAGAGGGTTGATTACCTTGGAAGAAACTAGCCATCATGTTCTTTAAGTCATTCGTTTGACTATCCAATGTGTTTCTCATATCAGCTCTCAGATCGTTCCCTTGTTTCACCAGATCTGCTTTCAAGTTGAGCACTTCCCGTTGGAGATTGTCCACGATCACATCATTAGTCCTCATGTAGGTTCCAATATCTTGGTGTAATGCGGTGGGTTGGTTGGGAGGGGCATTGTATGCGGGTGGTTGATAAGCAGGTTGCTGGTAAACTTGGTTGTTTCGTTGAGGTGGATATGGTTGTTTGTGAGGTGGTATGTATGGTGTACGAGGTTGTTGTTGTTGAGGAGGGCGATTGAGGTTTTGTTGTTGGTTTGGGTTGTTAGGAGGAAAACCGGGTGGTGAGAGATAGTTGTTAGAGCGGTAGCTAAGCAAGTTGCGGTCACCTTGAGGACGAGCTTGATAAGCGGCCGGAGGATAGGTACCGTATGCTGCATTCATATTCTCAGAAGGATAGTATTGGGTGGCGGTACAAGTGGTGTAAGAGTGAGGACCCCCGCATATCTCACATGGTTGGCTAACAGCATTGACTTGATCGTTTTTAGCGTTGATGCTGTTGGTGTTGTTAGCGGTGTGGGTAACAAGCGATTCGAGAAGCGTAGTGATTTTGTCAAGTCGCTTGTCGCTGTCACTAGTACTAGCACTAGCGGCATTGGTCCGCACACTCTTGGTTTGCACACGAGACTTATTCTCAATGATATCCCAAGCGGCATTGGAAGTCTTAACCAAAATATTACCCCCCGAGGCAATATTTAGTGAATCTTGGTCATTCATGCTTAAACCATTATAAAAAGTGTTAATTTGGTGCACTTTGGTAAAACCATGTTGTGGGCATTTTCTCAAAAGATCTTTGAAACGGTCCTAAGATTCACTAAAAGATTCATCGTAATTTTGTTCAAAGTTGATAATTTCATTCCGCAAAGCGGTAGTACGAGAGGGTGGGAAAAAGTAGTTTATAAACATGGTCTCCAATTCCGTCCACGTAAGAATACTTTGTGGCGGTTCCTTAGCAAGCCAATGTCGGGCTTGTCCCTCTAAAGAAAAGGGAACAAGTTGTAAACGGATTACCTCTTGTGGAACACCATTGAATTTGACCGTATTCGTGAGTTGTAGGAATCTCTTGATGTGGTCATGTGGATCATCAATGGTACGCCCCAAGAATAATTGAGCAGAGACCATTTGGATAAAGCCAGATTTGAGCTCAAAATTGTTGGCTGCAATCGCGGGTATGACAATGGGATCATTGTTACCATCTACATGTGCTTGCAGAAGTTCAATCATCGGGCGATTGTCTGGTAGAGGCTCATTGTTGTTGTTATTATTGTTGTTGAGAGGTGGATTGTTATTGTTATTATGGTTTTGAGGTGGGTTATTGTTGTTGTTTTGTACACCGGCCATGTCTAAGTCTTCGAGAGGCTCGGGCTCTTGATAAGACGTAGATCGTGTACGCATGCACCTGCAAAAGAACTAACAAGGCAAAAACAAAGCAAAAATATTTTTGGTTTTTATGTTTTTTAATTTTTAAGATTTTTGAAAATTTTATATTTTTTAGAGTTTTTGAAAGTTTTTTATGAAAAAGTAACGTTCTGGGTGAACAGATCCCAAAATCCAAGTTCTCACAAAAAACTGTTGATCTTAACGAGAAGAGCCGGCAGCGGCGCCATTTGATACAAGCGTTTTGCTATGGGTTCAGATTAATCTCTCGGTATCTCCTCGAATTGATCACAACTCAAAGTGGAATGATTTGTTCTTGGTGACAAAAAGTGGGTTTGGTTTTCTATTTTATTAAAAGATAAATGACTGAAGTAAATTTAAATTTAAACAAAAACAATTACTTAAACAAAACTAGAATTTAAATTGAACAGTTAAATGATAAAACAGTAAATTAAACTCACTGGAAACGGGCTCTATTCGGAATGTTGATCCTACTCGGAATAAGTGTGGCTACTCGGAATGTTAGTGCTATGCGGAATGAACATACCATTCGGAATATTTTGATCATGCGGAATGTATGGCTATCCGGAATAACTGAGAAATCAATGCTATGCGGAATATCTTACTCGGAATAAAAATCCTATTCGGAATTTAGTACTATGCGGAATATAGGACTACTCGGAATACTAGTCTATTCGGAATAAGAACACTTATGCGGAATGTCAGGCTTACTCGGAATAAAATATTCTATGCGGAATAACTAAAAATTCCGAATAAGAGAAAAGGCAAGAAGACTATTCAGAATATTAAAATATTCCGAATAAGGAAAAAGTGGAAAAGACTATGCGGAATAACTGGGAATGGAAGAACAGTAGCAGACGCAAGAACAGGGGAACACAAATTTTAACCAAATCGAGCTAAATGAACAAAAAGGTTTGAACCAAACTAACCAATAATCATCTATTAACCACAAGGGTCAAATCCCAATCATAAAAACACAAAATCAACAACTTTTTAAGATCAAAACCAACTAAATAAGATCTTAAGCACTTTGAATAAAAAGATGATGATGAACAAGAGGAATGAAAAGATTAAATAAAAACTTGTATTGATGATTAAGATTCAGTAAACAAAATGAAGGATTAAACTTACAAGATTTAAGAACAAAATCAAGAATCAAAATCACCAAGCACCCTAATGGTGTTGGTGATGCCTACGAACAGAAAGAGAGAAAAAAGGAATGTAAAAAACTGAATGAAAAGTGTGAAGGGAAATCTTTATATAGGTCACCCTTTTGGTTGGTGAGTGGGCTTTCTCCCTATCTTCTTGTCTTCTCGTCTTTTCCGAAAAGTTGACGTTTTCGATTCTGATTCGGGATTTGTCGACGATTAAATTCAACTCGTCTTTTAATTTCTTCCTTTGATAGACTTGAGTTTCTTCGACATATGTAAATCTTCCATCTTTGGTCCTTTTCTTCGATAAATCTTCAACATTGACTTCAAATCTTTTGCATATCTTGGACAATTGACTTTGTCTTTAGTCTTTTTCCTTGATAAAACCCGTACAATCCCATGTTTTCTTCAATAATCATCCGGTTGACTCTTTAAACACAATAAACACAAAAACCACGCATAATTCCAAACAAATGATATTAAACACGCGTTTTGGTCTTGTCTTAGTAAGAAATAAGTGGTAAAAGGATGGGTGTTTTCACACCTATCATTACCCATTACCGGAGATTGACTGGAAGGTGGAAACCCTATGTGGATATCCCTTTAAGTGCTTCTTAGACGCATATAAAGGGTACCACCAGATCCAGATGGCGGAAGAGGACGCAGAGAAGACGGCGTTCCATACTAGTCAAGGCGTATACTGTTATACAAAAATGCCGTTCGGACTAAAGAACGTCGGGGCAACATACCAGCGGCTTGTGGACAAGGCCTTCGATTCACAGATAGGCCGCAACCTGGAGGTCTATGTGGATGACTTAGTCATCAAAAGTCATACGGAGGAGCACTTCTTCGAGATGTCCAAGAGACGTTTGACACATTGAGGAGGATTAATATGAAGCTAAATCCAAAGAAATGCACGTTTGGGGAAACGGAAGGAATGTTCCTTGGATATATGATTGATCCAAATGGCATCAAACCTTGCCCAAAAAAAAACAGACGCAATAATACAACTACCATCCCCTCAGATACGGAAAGAGGTGCAGTCCTTAAATGGGAAGCTGGCCGGGCTAAACAGGTTCTTATCAAAGTCCGCAGAGAAGTCACTCCCCCTATTCAAAACACTCAAGAAGTGCATTAAGGGAGACTTCTGGTGGACAAAAGAAGCTGAGGAAGCCTTTGGTCAACTCAAGCAACACCTCGCATCTCTCCCCATGCTAGTAGCTCCCCGGCCAAAGGAGGAGCTCATTATGTATCTATCAGCCACACATGGATCAATAAGTGGAGTGCTCATGACGGATAGGGACACGGTCCAAACTCCGGTCTACTTCATAAGTAGAACATTACAAGGACCGGAGTTGAATTACTCCTCTATGGAAAAATTGGTTTTGGCGCTAGTGTTTGCTACAAAACGGTTGCGCCGATACTTTCAGGCGCACCCAATTGTAGTTATTACTGACCAACCAATAAAACAAGTCATCTCCAGACCGGATGTGGCAGGTAGGCTACAAAAGTGGAGCATTCTATTGGGAGAACACAACATATCTTATAGACCAAGGACGGCTGTAAAAGGCCAAATCTTGGCGGATTTCTTGATAGAGAAGCCGGATGAAGAAGGACCAATCGTAAAACAAGACGAAACTCCAGCAGAACCATGGGTGTTATTCACGGACGGATCCCCGTGTACGGATGGGTCAGGAGCTGGTCTCATCCTTACGAATCCGGAAGGAATGGAGTTTACGTACGCCCTTCGCTTTGAGTTCACAACCACTAATAATGAGGCAGAATATGAAGCATTGATTGCGTGTTTAAAAATCGCCGCTAGAATGGGAGTCCGCAACCTTGAGGCCTACGTGGACTCATGGCTTGTCGCGAACCACCTTCTGGGAGGATATATAGCTAAGGAGGATAACATGGTTCGATACTTGGAGAAAGTCAAGTCACTCATCGCGGCTTTCAACAAGTTTTCTATCAAGCAGGTACCAAGAGGTGAGAACAAGAAGGCGGACTGATGTGTCGTGGATAGTATAGTGATTTATTTGAGATTACGTTATAGGGTAAATTAGAAAATTACCTTTAGGAAAAAGTAATAGACTAATAATACCAATGACGAATTCAATTAAACACGTGAGTGAGTCGAGTTCGTTGTACACGAAGATCTTATGAATTTGAGACGTTTTGCTTTGATTTGGACAATTGATTTGAATTGGTTTTCGGTTTTTAAACTACAAATTAAATCTACAAATTTTAAGCTATTAAAATATATCCTAAAGTGCATGAATCGTAAACCCCGCTAATATAAAAATCTACAAACAATTACTAAAAATTAAAACTATTTAAAATTTAAACTAATTAATAATTTATTAAAATTATTCTATTTAATAACTTTTAAATTATTTAAAAATCTAATTAACTTTTGTAAACTAATTAACTTTATTTGAAAATTACTTTTAAACCTAATCTATTTTTAAAAACTATCTTTTATTTAAATCTAAAATTATAAAAATCTAATTATAAAAATAAACTAATTAAACTTTTAGATTAATAAAAACATTTTTAAACTAAATCTATTTAATAAAAATGACTATTAAACTAATTTACTTTTAAAACTATAAACTATATTAAAAATTCACTTAAAACAAATTTATTTAAAAACTATTTTTATAAAAATCTATTTAATTAAAGATAAACTAATTAGTCTATTTAAATTAAATAAAAACATTTTTTTTATTATTTAAAATATTATAAAAACTGAATTTAAATAGAAGTGATTAAACTAAGCAAGTAAAATGAAGATTACGTATAAGTTAAATTAAACTGTTAGTTATAATTCCACTGCCTATAATAATCACATGAAGCAATAATAAAACCAAAGAAGCCTATAGCTCAGATGGTTAAAGCGATGGGAATGTGAAAGAGGGGTCTCGAGTTCGAGACCCTTGAGTGACAATTTTTGGCAAATTATTTTTGCAACTGATATTTTATGGATTTCAGATAAGGTAGATATCCACAAACCCACTCACGAGTAACAGAGTAAAGTTTAATATATCCATGTATCCAGATACAAGTTAAATGCAGACATAAGCTAATTCACCAATTTAGATAAACCCAAAAAAAAACTCTTAACATAGGCTATATATCAGTACTCAATCCTCTGAGAATTATCTCAGCATAACAAATAACTGGCTACCAAATTAAAACTAAACAGAAAGATCAAAAACAATCACATCTATTACAGGAAATAATTAACAGTCAATTTGGGTAAAATCTCAGCTAAATTACCATATCAAATGATGACCCAAATCTCAAATCAGTCAAACTAAGCATTTTTATTCAACTACTATATCAGTCATGACAGTAATAAGGCTGATCAAAATGCTGAATACCCTCATCACATGTATCACAACAGTAATAAAAATGGCAGCTAGAGAATATTTTTAAAACAGAACTCAACATACTGTTATAGATAGCCAATATTAAAAAAACCGATTAACTAACACAATGAATAATATAAAAGCTATAAAAATGAAAGCTAACATAACAACAAAACTAATAGCTGGTTAAATCCTTACAGAGCAAACATAACAGACAACGCCATATCAAAAATGCACAGATCCTAATTTCAAGCAACACAATGTAACTAGCAGTAACAATGAATTCCAACACATAAAGACGCAGCTAAATTCAGACAGAATGCAAAAACTACCTAATGTAATAGAACACATCAGCTATAACAATAAACGACTAAGAATTTAAAATGCAGAGAACTCTAGACTCTAATCAAACGATGATACATTCAAATCTTTTAACTACCTCATCAGCAACATAAATTGATTAAACAACAACCAAATACAGTAACTTTAAAATCCACTCTAAACTGATAATTAAACAACCTCAAGCTTAATTAATCATTGTTTCAAAAAGAACAGTTAAAACCAATTCTCTCATTTAACAAAAGCAGATTATCTGGCTACAAATTTAGACATCATAACAAGCAGATTAATAAAGTAAATAAGCAGTAAAAATGAAGTGAAACCTTTTGGCGAAATCCGTTGAGATGTAGAAGCGGCGCTGAGCCATCTAACTCAATAGATCGAGACCACCATTAAACACCGAATCACCATTTCTTCTCGAACAGTAGCACTTATTTTATATGTTTATCAGTAAATAAACATAGTCCCCAATCTCTACTTTTATTATCCACTTAAGCTATAGATTAAACTTAATTGAATAACTTTTGTTTATAATGAACATTTCAGATTAGAAGATAAAAAAAATAACATTAAAGAAAATCGAACGAGATATTTGAAATTAAATATGAAATTTTATTAAATCAAACATTATAGTAACTTAAAAAAAATACAAATCTATCTATCTAAAATTGAACATTATAACTGTAAAAAAATAAAGAAAGGGATGATCCAATACAAGTAAATTGGGGGTTTTTATAGCCACCCCCAAAGGCTTGCTGAGAGGATATTCGAATCTCTTAGGAATATTCCATTTGATTGCTGGCCTTCGATCTTCTCTTTCTCTTTCTTTCTTTGATCGGACGGTTGATATGATACAATCTAGCACACGGATTGCCAACGTGGCATCCGTGTGCTAGTTGTGTTTCTTTCAAGGCCCCTGATTGGCTGAATAGGAGCAATGAGGTGTTGAAGCCAATGATAGGATGCCACGTAACTAAGCTCCTCCACATAATCTCTTCCTTAAAGTTTGGGGGTTTTATTCCCCTTTTAATGAATTAACCAAATAAGTGAAAAGCCCCATGTAAAACTTATTTTTTACATCTAGGGTTTTTGAACAGTGGTAGATTTTACAGGTTTTTGGGGTAGAAAAATGGGGAAGAAGGATGACATAGGTATTAACGAATTATTTGTTCAATGTGAGAAAAATAATGGGTGAGAGAAAACGTGTGTGTGGGTGATAGAATGTAAATGAGTGGTGTGAATGGGATGGTCGGTTTTCAATGGGATAAAAGTAGGTAGGTAACGTTTTTGTTTATTTATTAACTGCGTGAATGAAAACGTGTAAGTTAAAATGGTGAGTGAATAATCAACTGAATTAAAACCCTAAAGCCCAACAATTCGTTTATTCCTCCCACTTTATTCTGGGCCTGGGCCAACAAATATTTCAGCCGTGTGTAATTTCCACCTTTGGGCCTTATGGATTTCCAAAACAAATCAAGTTATATTAGCTTGAAACTTAAATGGGCTTTTGAGCCCATTTACCCTATTGTGGGACCCACTTTGCCATAAACTTGCAAATTATTAAATCCACTCAAGTCGAGCTCGATTTTGGCTTCATTAATCTTTATCTTCAAACTCGTGTCGAAATTTACCGGTTTTCGCGAACTTGGTACCTACACACATTTAAGCAAGAAACAAGCGTATACAAGGAATATTTGATATAAATCATGCATAATTTCATTGTTTTAAGGTACAAATGATATGAGTAATTACACTCATATCAAACTCCCCCATGCTAAGCAATTGCCGTGTCCTCACGCAATGATAAAATTAAACACTAACTACTCCTTTATTCAACTTTTGACATTTTATTTTGTAAAGACATAAAATAACTTTAAGGATCATAAAAGCTCAAATAGATTCATCGTCCTCGACTTTTCACTTTTCCATGCCAAGTGCTAAAACAAGATCATTGTTATTATAAGTTGGTAGACAAACACGAATTCATGTGGTCCAATTATTCACTTAGACTCCCTTATTCCTAAGTGTATCTCTTATATTTTATTGTTGTCTTGAATGATCAGGAGGATGCATTGTTGACTTATTTCGATAATTTATTAGTCCAAAAATAAAGTGAACGATTTAATCAATAGTTAGCTAAAGGACAAAATCTTTTAAAACTGCTTCTCGGGACTTCATAATGTTCATATCTTGGCATAACTTGTTTCGCGATTTGAGACCTTTCTCGGACCGATATTTGGCAGCGACTTTATACTTCCAACCTTGAGAGACGTTCATGAAATAATGGTCTTCTCTTCATATAGGAATTTCTTCACTTGAAGTTTTGAGAGATTCATACTTGGACCACGACTTCTTCATTTTTCTCCATTCTTTATTTGGGATTTTGATATACAACGATCCGCCTCCTTTTTGGACTTGGCTTCATTTATCCTCATACCGTATTTTGGTATTTTTGGATAGACTTCTCCATGACTTTTTGGGAGTATTTTGCTTTTCGTCGTGTGTCTCGATCCTTCATATTGATTTTTGATAAATGAATCTTCACATCACTTGAGATCTTTAGCAATAAAACATAGCCCTCATGTCTTGTTAGGACCTTTTTGGACTCGCCAATCTTCGCATCCCGCTTCAATAAGTTATGCCTTGGCTATGAACTCTAATCCATACCGAGCAACTTTTAAACGATCTTGGGCTAGAAGCTAAGTAACTTTTCAAATCGTTCAACCTTATTTATTGCAATTAAATTTATTAACAAGCGATGGGAGAATAGGCTCATAATTAACTCACATAAATTCCCGAAAGAATACCAAACTTATAATTGGCTCTATCATCTCTTGTTCTCCATATTGTAAAATTTCAAAAATGTGAAATCAATGGATACTTAGCCTATTAAATCAATGTTTTGGGTTTTCAAGTCATCTATAGGATCTTGCATCTTCTTATACTTTTGCAAGTTTTAGAATTTGCGTTTTAAAGTTCCTTTGATAAACAACTTTCTAGGATCAATTATAGGAGCTTGCGAAAACTTCTTGTTCTTAACTCGTATGAATTAAGACTTTCGCATTTTAAAGCTCCCTATATAATAGCCTAGCAAAACTTAATTCTAATACGTTAAGGAAAAGCTAAGATTAAAAACCGAGTCGAGTCAAAAACTATTCTTATTTTCACCAACGGAAAGCCTACATTCGTGTCAAAAGCACTTATTTTATTTATTAAAACTTAAAAATAACACTAAAAAAATTTAAAATTTTATTGAAAAATGAGAAAAACAACGTTTGGACACGACAAAAGCAATTGCAAGCGATTACTTCGATTGACTCCCCCATGCTAAAACCAAACATTTTCCTCAATGTTTCTTAGCTCAAGAGTAACACCCCCTTTATAAAACACGAAGAGTCTAATGCAAACTCCTAGCATGGAAAGAGTACGCAAATCTATAAACCGTTTATTAATTATGCCTCAAGAAAAAGCGTTAGTCGATTAAAATCAAGGGATAGAAAGTGTGCCCCTTTTTGGCATTCAAAGAATGGAAGATCAAGTGGACCGGAAAAAACCGAACACGAGAGTCTTCAATGATAAGGGTCGTACCTAAGATCACAACACAACAAAACACGAACACGAGCTTGAAAGATCAAGCCTTATTAAGTGTTAGAAAATAGAAAGAAGATAGAATGCATGGGACTCCCCCACAAGGCACCTCGTTTTTGTTAACCGAGTCATGAGCTCGACTCGATCCCCGCATTCATTGGTCCTTAGGGAAAGTGGTGAAAACCGGCATAGTAGGATAAAATCCAACATAAAGCGCGATGCGTGGGTCAAAGATTATATCCTCGTTTTCGGATGACAAACGAAAGGATAAAACTCGAACAAAAATCTCTAAACAGAGATAGAAGTCACAAAGATTGGAATGAATATAGCATGCTCCCCGAGATAAACTCGCACCATGATGATAGAAAAATCTTTCATTTATTACATCGGTGAAAGGCCGAGATTTCCCTAAATCAATGATTTTGGGATCGAATACCTCGTCCTCGGTGGAGAAAGGAAAGGATAACACGGTGTCGTCCCCCCATGCTAATCCAAAATCATATGAAGCACATGGTAATGGTGGGATAAAAATCTCATCCATAGTGGAATCAACATTCTTTGCTTTAACGACCATTTCACCCTTAGGAATGTGATCAATAGGGTCATGGCACTCAATGTGAGACACATGAAAAACCTGCACATTAAGGTCAAAGTGGGTGGGAGGAGGACTTGGGACGAAATCATCATCAAGTAAATTCTCTAAAAAGAGAGCGTCCCCCTCCGGGTAGATATCATCAACACCCGGTGGTATCGAATCATGAGAAGCAAGAAAAGTATCAATCTCCTCCATAAGCGGATCACTATCCTCAACGGGAATAGGAGATGGAGAGAAAGACTTTGGATTTGGCTTAAAAGCCAAGGCCTCGATCCTAGAAATGAGAAGATAGACGTTTGATAACTTCTCACGAAGAATCACGTCTTCCACATCTAAATGAGTAAGTTCATCGGAGTACTTCTCAAGGATCGGAATAGTCAAATCAACCTCATTTCCCGGTGGAAATGGGTCTAAAGGAGCAAGTTCAAAAGTGAACCTCTCATAAAACGGATCATTATCATCCTCATTTCCCGGTGGAAATGGGTGAAGAAGAGTAGGTTCATCGGTAAACCCCTCAAAATCCGAGTCGTGAATATCATCTTTATAAGAAAGTTCATCGGAGAACTCCTCATTAGAAAATTCACTAGAAGTAGAATCATCCTCAAAATCTTCATTTCCATCACAATTCTCATCATTAGAATTTGAGAAAATATCAAAGTGAATGGAAGAAGTCGAGTCATCACAATGTGGCAAATCACACATCTCATTGGAAATACCGTCAAACTCTCTTGGGTTTTGGACAAGAATAGTGCTAATATGCTCGTCCCCCTTGCTTAGAGAATTTTCGGGTTCCACGATGGAAGAATCATGAATAGGAGTGGTGATGTCATGAAAGATTTCATCATCATCTAGGATGGGAGAATCCTCGGGCTCAATAGCCGGCAAGATACGAATAGGAAACACGATAGCACTAGACGAAGGATGAAGAGCCATAAGATCTCGCAAAGAAATAGAACTATCCTCGTCATCATCCAAAAGAATAGACCGCTCGAGTTCACGATTAGCAAGATATCTTTCTTCCTCTTGAATTTTTTCTTTCTTTCGAATCTCAATGCTCAAACCATTATAATCTTGCGAAAATTGTCGAATCTTAAGTTTACAATCTCTTCTGAATCCTTGATCAATTATTTCTCCATGAAATCGTAGACTTCCTAATTCATTTGTAATGTCATTAATCTCTTGATTAATTTATCTCTTTTTAAGCAACAAATCTTCAATAATGTTTTCAACAACTTCAACATTTCTTTGATTCATTGTTTCAAATCGTTCAATTTCGAAAGAATAATTTGGAGTTTGGTCAAAACCGGAAGGAATCGAATTATAGTAAGGATTAGGCTCATAAAAATTTTGATCTCTCGGTTGACAACAAAAACTCTCGTGAGGACCTCCACAATTCTCACAACAAATATATTGTTGTGATAAACTCGGTAAATCTTGTGGATAACAATTATCATTAAAGTTTTGATTGTAGCTCGGTTCTTGCTCGTAATTAAGCGAGAATCGATGCGAACAATCATCACCAAAATGAGAAATATTTCCACTAATCTCACACGAGGGTGTCTCGTATGTAGGGTGTGGAGGTGGATTGAAATCGAGAGAATTATTCGAAAAATTCGGATTTCCATATGAAGTAATCTCATTACAAATAGGACAAAATCCAACACGTATATCGTGACGTAAGTCATTTCCACAACGCTCACACGTGCACCACCGACATGGCAAAAAACCATATAACGGTTCTCCAGACCCAACACAATCGACGAAGGAAGAATTAAAATTTAGAGGGTGAGGAGAAAAAGAATTAAACATGATAGAGGATTAAGAAGATTATTTTTGGTATTTTTCATAAAAACGATACATACTATAAAATAAGAAAATAACAAAACTTTCCGAGGACGGAAAGAGTCTTCAAATCAACGATCAACAAATCTCCACAAAGACGAATCGTACACAAGATCCCCGGCAGCGGCGCCAAAATTTTTGATGTGTCGTGGATAGTATAGTGATTTATTTGTGATTACGTTATAGGGTAAATTAGAAAATTACCTTTAGGAAAAAGTAATAGACTAATAATACCAATGACGAATTCAATTAAACACGTGAGTGAGTCGAGTTCGTTGTACACGAAGATCTTATGAATTTGAGACGTTTTGCTTTGATTTGGACAATCGATTTGAATTGGTTTTCGGTTTTTAAACTACAAATTAAATCTACAAATTTTAAGCTATTAAAATATATCCTAAAGTGCATGAATCGTAAACCCCGCTAATATAAAAATCCACAAACAATTACTAAAAATTAAAACTATTTAAAATTTAAACTAATTAATAATCTATTAAAATTATTCTATTTAATAACTTTTACATTATTTAAAAATCTAATTAACTTTTGTAAAACTAATTAACTTTATTTGAAAATTACTTTTAAACCTAATCTATTTTTAAAAACTATCTTTTATTTAAATCTAAAATTATAAAGTTCTAATTATAAAAATAAACTAGTTAAACTTTTAGATTAATAAAAACATTTTTAAACTAAATCTATTTAATAAAAATGACTATTAACCTAATTTACTTTTAAAACTATAAACTATATTAAAAATTCACTTAAAACAAATTTATTTAAAAACTATTTTTATAAAAATCTATTTAATTAAAGATAAACTAATTAGTCTATTTAAATTTAATAAAAACATTTTTTTTAATTTTTATTTAAAATATTATAAAAACTGAATTTAAATAGAAGTGATTAAACTAAGCAAGTAAAATGAAGATTACGTACAAGTTAAATTAAACTGTTAGTTATAATTCCACTGCCTATAATAATCACATGAAGCAATAATAAAACCAAAGAAGCCTATAGCTCAGATGGTTAAAGCGTTAGGAATGTGAAAGAGGGGTCTCGAGTTCGAGACCCTTGAGTGACAATTTTTGGCAAATTATTTTTGCAACTGATATTTTATGGATTTCAGATAAGGTAGATATCCACAAACCCACTCACGAGTAACAGATTAAAGTTTAATATATCCATGTATCCAGATACAAGTTAAATGCAGACATAAGCTAATTCACCAATTTAGATAAACCCAAAAAAAACTCTTAACATAGGCTATATATCAGTACTCAATCCTCTGAGAATTATCTCAGCATAACAAATAACTGGCTACCAAATTAAAACTAAACAGAAAGATCAAAAACATTCACATCTATTACAGGAAATAATTAACAGTCAATTTGGGTAAAATCTCAGTAAAATTACCATATCAAATGATGACCCAAATCTCAAATCAGTCAAACTAAGCAGTTTTATTCAACTACTATATCAGTCATGACAATAATAAGGCTAATCAAAATGCTGAATAACCCTCATCACATGTATCACAACAGTAATAAAAATGGCAGCTAGAGAACCTTTTTAAAGCAGAACTCAACATACTGTTATAGATAGCCATAATAAAAAAAACCGATTAACTAACACAATCAATAATATAAAATCTATAAAAATGAAAGCTAACATAACAACAAAACTAATAGATGATTAAATCCTTACAAAGCAAACATAACAGACAACGCCATATCAAAAATGCACAGATCCTAAATTCAAGAAACACAATGTAACTAGCAGTAACAATGAATTCCAACACATAAAGACGCAGCTAAATTCAGACACAATGCAAAAACTACCTAATGTAATAGAACACATCAGCTATAACAATAAACGACTAAGAATTTAAAATGCAGAGAACTCTAGATTCTAATCAAACGATGATACATTCAAATCTTTTAACTACCTCATCAGCAACATAAATTGATTAAACAGCAACCAAATACAGTAACTTTAAAATCAACTCTAAACTGATAATTAAACAACCTCAAGCTTAATTAATCATTGTTTCAAAAAGAACAGTTAAAACCAATTCTCTCATTTAACAAAAGCAGATTATCTGGCTACAAATTTAGACATCATAACAAGCAGATTAATAAAGTAAATAAGCAGTAAAAATGAAGTGAAACCTTTTGGCGAAATCCGTTGAGATGTAGAAGCGGCGCTGAGCCGTCTAACTCACTAGATCGAGACCACCATTAAACACCGAATCACCATTTCTTCTCGAACAGTAGCACTTATTTTATATGTTTATCAGTAAATAAACATAGTCCCCAATCTCTACTTTTATTATCCACTTAAGCTATAGATTAAACTTAATTGAATAACTTTTGTTTATAATGAACATTTCAGATTAGAAGATAAAAAAAATAACATTAAAGAAAATCGAACGAGATATTTGAAATTAAATCTGAAATTTTATTAAATCAAACTGACATTACAGTAACTTAAAAAAAAATACAAATCTATCTATCTAAAATTGAACATTATAACTGTAAAAAAATAAAGAAAGGGATGATCCAATACAAGTAAATTGGGGGTTTTTATAGCCACCCCCAAAGTCTTGCTGAGAGGATATTCGAATCTCTTAGGAATATTCCATTTGATTTCTGGCCTTCGATCTTCTCTTTCTCTTTCTTTCTTTGATCGGACGGTTGATATGATACAATCTAGCACACGGATTGCCAACGTGGCATCCGTGTGCTATTTGTGTTTCTTCAAGGCCCCTGATTGGCTGAATAGGAGCAATGAGGTGTTGAAGCCAATGATAGGATGCCACGTAACTAAGCTCCTCCACATAATCTCTTCCTTAAAGTTTGGGGGTTTTATTCTCCTTTTAATGAATTAACCAAATAAGTGAAAAGCCCCATGTAAAACTTATTTTTTACATCTAGGGTTTTTGAACAGTGGTAAATTTTACAGGTTTTTGGGGTAGAAAAATGGGGAAGAAGGATGACATAGGTATTAACGAATTATTTGTTCAATGTGAGAAAAATAATGGGTGAGAGAAAACGTGTGTGTGGGTGATAGAATGTAAATGAGTGGTGTGAATGGGATGGTCGGTTTTCAATGGGATAAAAGTAGGTAGGTAACGGTTTTTTGTTTATTTATTGACTGCGTGAATGAAAACGTATAAGTTAAAATGGTGAGTGAATAATCAACTGAATTAAAACCCTAAAGCCCAACAATTCATTTATTCCTCCCACTTTATTCTCGGCCTGGGCCAACAAATGTTTCAGCCGTGTGCAATTTCCACCTTTGGGCCTTATGGATTTCCAAAACAAATCAAGTTATATTAGCTTGAAACTTAAATGGGCTTTTGAGCCCATTTACCCCATTGTGGGACCCACTTTGCCATAAACTTGCAAAATTATTAAATCCACTCAAGTCGAGCTCCATTTTTGGCTTCATTGATCTTTATCTTTAAACTCGTGTCGAAATTTACCGGTTTTCACGAACTTGGTACCTACACACATTTAAGCAAGAAACAAGCATATACAAGGCATATTTGATATAAATCATGTGTAATTTCATTGTTTTAAGGTACAAATGATATGAGTAATTCTTAGCAAGATCCCGTCTACAAGTTTCGCCCACTTATCCAAGCAAGTATTGGTGGAAATACTCAAGGAAAAGTCTATAACAGAAGGGGAGGTCTCTGCTATAGTTGAGGAGGACAGACCTACATGGATGACCCCGATCGTCACCTATTTGACTAATGAAACCCTTCCGGACGAGGAGAAAGCGGCACGGCGCATCAGAAGGAAGTCGCAGCACTTCGAGCTTCAAGAAGGTATCCTTTATAAGTGCTCTTTTTTGCAGCCATGGCTGCGGTGTGTGGGACCACGTCAGGCCACTTACGTGATCAGTGAGATACATGAAGGGTTATGCGGCATGCACGCGGGACCCTGATCCGTGGTGGCTCGAGCCCTACGCACAGGATATTATTAGCCTACCATGCATAGGGACGCACACGACATGATTCGCAAGTGCAGTGATTGCCAGGTGCACAGACCAGTGCCGCGACATCCGAAGCAGGAACTTACACCTATTACATCCCCATGGCTATTCTACAAGTGGGGGATCGACATTGCAGGACCATTTCCTGTAGCTGCGGGGGGAGTCAAGTTCTTGATTGTCGCAATGGACTACTTTACACGTTGGATAGAGGCCAAGGCAGTCAAATCCATCACAGGCAAACAAGTTAAAATGTTTGTTTGGGAGAACATCGTGTGCCGCTTTGGCTTACCAGGAGCAATCATCTCGGACAACAGGAAGCAGTTCGCAGATAATCCATTCAAGGACTGGTGCGCAGCATTGAATATCAAACGGCGCTTCACGTCTGTTAAGCACCCGCAGACAAATGGTCTTGTGGAACAGGAAAATAGAAGCTTGGATAATGGAACACGCTTGGAGGAACGAAGTGCCAAATGGGTGGACGAACTACCACATGTTCTATCGGCGCATAGGACTATGATCAAAACAGCAAACGAGGACACTCCATTCGCATTGGCCTACGGCACTGAAGCTGTTATACCAGCAGAAATAGGAATGCCTACCATCCGCACGGTGGAGTTTAATGTCGTCACGAACGACGAGCAACTCCGGATCAATCTGGATTTGTTGGCGGAAAAAAGGGAGATAACAGCTATCAATGAGGCCAAGTCTAAGGCTAAAATGAACGCTTATTATGACGCCAAGGTTAAAGGTGTTTCTTTTCGACCGAGAGATTATGTCTATCGTACTAACGAAGCAAGTCGAGCGGAGAATACAGGAAAGCTGGGTCCTAAGTGGGAAGGACCGTATGAGGTCACGGAAGCCTTAGGACGGGGTGCGTACAAGTTACGTGACATGGATGGCCGCGATCTGGAACGCACATGGAACATCTCCAATCTCAAAAGGTGCTATCTTTGAAAGCTACGGCTTCCGCATGGATACTTCGCTATATCTGGCTTTAATGAAGATCCATGTGCTCTCTCTGTTTTGTTTCTTATGTTTTTTCTAGGTTCTTTTTTGTTTTTAGGACTTCCCATTCTTGTTAAAACAAAAAATGTAAACGTTCTAATAAAATGTCGTGGTGCCTAGCTAGCTCCACGACTTGTTTTGTGCAAATTGTTTTTCTTTAGATTTCGTTATAGTCATATGGATTTAATTGTTATTATTATAATGTGCCATGTCTTATTCATATGCATTCATTCAATACCGTACATGTACAATGCGCCTCCAGGTGGGTTGAGAGGATTAAGTGAGCCTAATAATTCAACTTGTCACATAAGAGGGATGCAACCCCAGTGACGCGGATCATGTATCCTTACTATAAACCTTATTCACGAGACGTTGTGATAAGTTTCCATATTTCGCGCTCACGTAGTGCTTTGCATAGTAAAGACGCACGCCGCACGTCTAGTAAAGTATAGACTTAGTTTTATTCTGGGTAAGACGTGACATGTCATGCGACACATATACATGATATCTAAAAGAATATAAACAAGTTTATAAATCATCAAAATTGCCGTGCTACCACGGACTTATAAATAGCATAACAAGTGTTTACAATCATGAGGTACCGTGGACATCCACGGAAAAATGTTTAAGGTTACAAACCAAACTGTCAAAATAGATAACAAATTAAGGGCACCCTACATGGGGGAGAAACCTACCTATCTCTCATTGTTCTTCAGCCAGACAAGGCAACATCTCACTACGTTCCTTCCCCTCCAAAGCTTGAGCTGCATTCCTCTCCAGCACCTCGCTTAATGGCTGCTCATCGACTACGATTCTGGTCACATCCTCATAAATAGGAAGGGTAAGTTGGCTGGGCGAGGGAATGAAGGAAGCCCGGGAATGTCCCTCATCTTGACAAAGTGCACCAAGACTTAGTTTTTCCATAACCTCAATGTTCGATGCATATTTTGTGGCTTCCAGCTCGGCCAAGAATGGGTAGTGGATATCTCGCATTGCGGCCGTGGAAGCAGTCATCTTTTTAGCAGCTCCAATGTTGAAGAAGGCATGCTTTGTAAAGTTTTGCTTCTTCTTGATTAGCTCTGCGGCCATGACCATTCCTTCATGGCGTCCGTGATCAATGCCATCTGACACAAGGTTGGTGATAGGTGTGTAAACACCCATCCTTTCTACCACTTAATTACAATAATAACCGAGCCAAAACGTGTATTTTATGTCTTTTATGTCGGAATTATGCGTGGTTTGTGTTTTTGTTGTGATTTAGGACGAAAAGGTGAAAAGTGGATAAAACACGGGCATTCACGGGCATTCACGGCTTTTATTGAAGAAAAAGATGAAAGACGAAGTCGAGAAGTCAAGAGTGCAAAAAGAACGGAAGTCCAAGACCAATTCTGAAGATTTATCGCAGAAAAAGTCAAAAGACGGAAGTTTACTTAAAGCCGAAGAACTCGAGTCTATTTTACTGAAGAATTAAAAGACGATTTCAAAGAAATCCCGAGCAAAAAGTCATTAAAAGTCCGAGATTAAAGAAGATTAGAAGGAAAAAGGACTAATGGTGCAATTAATGAAGATAGATTCGTGTTATTGTGATCCCGTGTTCTTCGGGGGTGTTTGTTTCTGTTACTGTATTCCCAGGAAGTTCCGGATCAAGAGAAGAAAGTCTTTCATTCGGAACATTAAAAGTTCCGCTCGAGCAACAACTTCCGAACCAAGCTGCTTCACTCGGAACATTCAAAGTTCCGGATCAAGAAGCTTCATCCGGAAAAGTTCCGAACGAAACTTCCGGACGAAAACTTCCGGACCAAGGACAAGTTCCGGATCAGCAGACTCATTCGGAACATTAAAAGTTCCGAACGAATCTTCTGAATCAAGTTCATCCGAAAAAGTTCCGGATCAAGATCTTCCGAATCAAGTTCATCCGGAAAACTTCCGGATCAAGGGAAAGTTCCGAATCAGCCAAAACTTCTGAACCAAAGTTCCGACTCAAGCTTGTTCATCCGGAAGTCTTCCGAACGTATGTTCCGGATCAAGACTTCCGTATCAAGGAGTTTTGACTCAAGAGCTAGGTTCATTCGGAACTTAAAAGTTCCGAATCAAGGGGTTTCTTTCAGGTTTTTGTTAGTATCTGTTTTTAAATTTCTGTCTTTCATTTTCAAGCTTTATTTTTCCCGCCTTTTTATTTAATTGCATTTTAAGTTAATTTTGTCTTAGCTTTATTTTAGCCTTGACTTAGTTTAAGTTTTAGTTGCTATTTAAGTTTGCCTTAGATAGATTTAAATTCGCTTCATTTACTTTTAGTGCCCTTTAATTTCTCGTCTCGCTTTTAAATACTTGCCCATTATTTTAATTAGACTTAGATTTAAATTACCTGCCTTTTACTTTAATTGTTTCACATTTTAATACTACAACGACACATTTTTGTTTCACCAAAGACAGCTGAGTCGCACATTAAACCAGTTTTCAATTCGAAGAGACATACTTAAACGAATCTTTTATACGGGGTGTCAAAAACCTTGTATTAAATGGCGCCGCTGCCGGCTCTTTTCGTAAAGATGAACGGTTTTCTGTGAAAGACGCGTTGCTTTTTGGGATCCGTTCACTTGTGAGCGTTATTTTCTTGCATAAAAAATTCAAAAAATCATAAAAAATTAAAAAATTGATAAAAATCCATAAAAATTAAAAATTTCAAAAATCCAAAAAGATTTTATCTTTATTGTGTATATATATTGTCTTTGTGTTTGGTTTCTTTTTCTTTTGCATTTTCAGGTGTATGCGTACTAGAACTTCTAATTATCAAGAGCCCGAGACTCAAGAAGATTTAAGTATGTCAGGTGTTAACAACAACATTCCACCGCACCTCAATAATAACAACAATGTTCTTCTACAGCCCGATCTTCGGACCATGGAGGAGCTTTGTCAACCTACCATGTTTGGACGAGGAGGACCGATTGCGCCGATGCAAATCAACACTCCTGAGTTTTCGTTGAAGCACCACATGATTCAACAAGTGCAAACTAACCCATTCCGTGGATTGCCTGATGATGATGCCAACAAACACCTCGACAAGTTCATTACAATCACCCAAAGCATGAAGTTCCCTGGTGCCACAATGGATGTCCTTTGCCTACAACTCTTTCCACATACTTTATCACATCATGCCGAGAAATGGTTTGATCGTCTCCTGAAGAATTCCATTCACACTTGGGATGACATGACTCAACGCTTTTTGTCGCGCTACTTTCCACCATCCATGGTCACGAGCCTTCGCAATCAAATCATCGGTTTCATGCAAGACCCTGATGAATCTCTTTTTGATGCTTGGGAGCGATATAATGTCTTGATCGATAGATGTCCAAACCACAATATGCTCCCTGTGACCTTAATTGATACTTTCTACAACGGTTTGACTTTTCGAGATCGTGATACGATTAATGCAGCCGCCGGTGGCACATTCATGAAAAGGAGACCCGAGGAGTGTAGAGAGTTAATTAAGAACATGACTACTCACCACAAAAACTAGGATTCCTCTGCTTCTTCTAGAAACAACCCGAGAGTCAATGTTTCCTCCACCTCAGCAAACCCGGATATGACCGAACTCACCCGTGTGCTGACTGAAATGAACAGAAGTATGCAACTCTTGGCTTCAAACCAACAACAACAACAAGTTAAAGTTGTTGCTGCTCCTTGTGAAAGATGTGGCGGTCCTCACTCATACACCGATTGTCCTTCCACACAAGCAAATCCGGAAAATGTGTATGCAGCTTATGGTAATTATTCACCGGAAAATTACCAAGCTCGACCTCAAGGGGATGGAAATTTGTTGAGTTATCGGTCCAACAATTACCTTTCACCCGATTTTTATCCTCAAAACCAAAACCCCGCCAACAACTACAATAGAAGCAACCAAATCCCACCAAGAGCTTCTAATCCTTATAACCCACCCGCCCAACAAAACCCACCCATTAACCCCGATGTTGAAGCCATCATGAGAACTCAAGGTGAGCAAATCAAGAATCTGCAGAGCCAAATTATTAATCTGAAAGGAGATATCATGAAGAAAGGAAATGAGATAAGGTCCTAGGTTCGTGATAATATTCAATCCTCCTTCAGCACTCAAACAAATGAATTAAAGAATCTGTTGTCTAGTTTCTTGCCCACAGCTCAACCTTCTACTTCAAGTTCTCTACCTTCAAACACCGTCACTAATCCGCGAGCTAATGTGAGTGCTATAACTACTCGTAGTGGAGTTACCATCGTAGGACCACCTATCCCACCCCCATCATCTACACCTCCTCCACCACCATGTATCCCTACTTCTCCTACGTCTAGTATTAGTGCACCATTACCGTCTCCGCCTCGTCATGACGATGTTCCTAGGAAGGACCCTTCAACATCTCAACCTTCACCAACTACACCTTCCACCTATAAACCCAACATCCCATATCCTTCTCGCTTGGACAAGCCTAACTTGCTAACCAAGAATGACTGTCAAGTATCGAAATATGTGAAGATGCTATCTCAAATGAACATCAACATTAGCCTTGTTGAAGCACTTGTCCACATGCCGAAATTTGTCAAAGCATTCAAGGAATTGCTTAGCAAGAAGGAGAAGCTGATAGAACTCGCCAACACACGCTTAAATGAAAACTGCTCTGCAGTGATTCTTAAAGAACTTCCGGAAAAGCTTGGAGATCTCGGTCGTTTTGTGTTGCCTTGCGTGTTCAACAAAACTGAAGAATTTACTGCCCTTGCTGATCTCGGGGCCAGTATTAATTTGATGCCATTGAGTGTTTGGAAAACACTATCATTGCCCGACCTCACTCCAACAAAGATGACTCTTAAAGGGAACCCCGTTGGTATAGCCGAAGACGTGTTTATCAAAGTTGGCACATTTACTTTCCCGGTCGATTTTGTCGTTGTTGATTATGAAATGGACCCTCGTATTCCTTTAATACTTGGTCGGCCATTCTTGAGAACCGGACGCGCTTTAGTAGATGTGGCCGAAGGCGAGTTAATCTTACGATTCGGGGATGATTCACAAATTTTTAAAATGGGGAAGCTTACAGGCAAATATTTTGGCTGAGAATCAGTGAATATGATTAATGTGCTTGATAACTTCGTCGTCTACAACAATCCTCTATTCGAGTCTTGCAATGATAATCCACTCTTTCAAGATGATATGGATGATTCTCGCTCCACTTTGGAAGCTTCTCCCATTTATGATTCTCCACCGGTCTTTGATGCTTATGATGATGATGATTCTAGATCAGATTCGGATGATTTTGATGATTGTACTTCCGAGTATCCCGAGCTGCCCACTTTCGATGATTTTGATGAGGCCGATACTCTTTCGAATGATTCTTCACATGATGAAGATCCTCCGCCATCACTCGATCCTACTTTGGACGATTACTCATTTGAGGAAGACTTCTCTGAATTTCTCAATACTTACTTCCCTCATGAGAGTGATGCTCCTCCTTATGACTTTGAAGATTATCGTCTTGATCCTACTTTGGATTTGAAGCACATTCTTTCTAAGGAGAAGAAACCAGTCGACACCGAAATCCGCAGCACGTATGAGTTAACACCTCTTTGTCCCCCTTCTGAGGACGAGGTTGTGCTTCTTCGCGGATCTTCTTCACACTCTGCTGAGCCTGAGTGCTATTTTTCCTTAAAGGAAAAGGTGTTCGACCCCGGTATCGACATTCTACAGCCATCTCAGTATCCACCTGATGAAATAAAAGGAAATATCTTTGGAACTTATGGAAATATGCTTGCACCACTTCATCCTTGCTTCCACCATGCTCCATCGCTGCTTAAGGGAACCTTGCCTACTCTTCTTTGGCTTGCCTTGTTCGCCTTAAGCTTGTGCTACTTGATGGACGAAAACTATGTCTTTGATCCTGGTGGATATGTTTCATGCTTCTTGCGTTGATGATCAAGGTCGAGTCAGGCTAATGACTCGGTTAACAAAAATCAAGCGCTTCTTGGGAGGCAACCCATGCATCTACCTTTTAGCTTTCTTTATCATAAGTGTAGGGGGGAGGCCCTTTGGTTTGCTATCTCCTCTCTCCTCTCCTCTCTTAATCAGGGATTCGAGCTTCAACGACACACTCTTGATGATTCTTGACGACCCGTGATTCCGTGTTCCATTATCCCGGTTCTATCCTAAACTCTTTTCGATTCACTATTTTATATTTTCTCAATATTCAAATAGGAATCTCTTTAGTTGTCTCTTCCTTAGCAAGATTTAAACAGCGTGCACAATGTCCTAAGTGTAGGGGAGTTTACTCCCACATGCTTAAACATTGAGGACAATGTTTATCTTAAGTGTATGGGGGACTTCTATCGAAGTTAAGTGGCCTTTTCCTTGTATTTGTCCTCATTTTAACCGGAAAATCAATTTTTCGACATTTAAAAAAAAAAAAGGACTTCTATCGAAGTTAAGTGGCCTTTTCCTTGTATTTGTCCTCATTTTAACCGGAAAATCAATTTTTCGACATTTTTCAAAATTTTTGATCTATTTTGGCCTATTAGTTTTTTCCCTTCTGTATGGTTATTTTCTCCCTTTGTCATAATAAATGTTTAATAAGTGGTTTTAATTTTCAAACGTTGTGAATCTTTTGACTTAACCCGAGTTTACTTATCTATGTTACTCTAGCTAGTATCCTTAACGTGTTTAAGTCAAGTTTTGCTAGGCTTTTATTTAGGGAGCTATAAAACGCGAAAGTCTTAACTCTCACGGGTTAAGAACAAGAACTTTTTGCAAGTTCCTATAATTGATCCTAGAGATTCGTTTATCAAGGGAACATTAAAACGCGATTTCTAAACTTGAATGAGTCTAAGAATTTACAAGATCCTATAGGCGACTCGAAAACCCAAAACTTTGATTTAATAGGCTAAGTATCCACGAGTCTCATTCCTTGAGATTTAAACTGTGGAGAACGAGAGATGATAGAGTCAATTATAAGTTCGGTATTCTTTCGGGAATTTATGTGAGTTATTTATAAGCCTATTCTCCCATCGCTTGCTAATAATTTATCTGCTAATAAATAAGGTTGTACGATTTGAAAAGTTACTTTGCTTCTAGCCCATGATCGTTTAAAAGTTGCTCGGTATGGATTAGAGTTCATAGCCAAGGCATAACTTATTGAAGCGGGATGCGAAGATTGGCGAGTCCAAAAAGGCCCTAACAAGGCATGAGGGCTATATTTTGTTGCTTAAGATCCAAAGTGATGTGAAGAATCATTTATCGAAAATCAATATGAAGGATCGAGACACACGACGAAAAGCAAAAACTCCCAAAAGTCATGGAGAAGCGAGTCCGAAAAGACCCTAACAAGGTATGAGGATAAATAGATCCAAGTCATGAAAGGAGGCGGATCGTTGTATATCAAAGTCCAAAATAAAGATTGGAGAAAAATGAAGAAGTCGTGGTCCAAGTATGAATCTCTCAAAACTTCAAGTGAAGAAATATTATGAAGAGAAGGCCATTATTTCATGAACGTCTCTCAAGGTTTGAAGTATGAAGTCGCTGCCAAATATCGGTCCGAGAAAGGTCTCAAATCGCGAAGCGAGTTATGCCAAGATATGAACTTTATGAGGTCCCGAGAAGCAGTTTTAAAAGATTTTGTCCTTTAGCTAACTATTGATTAAATCGTTCACTTTATTTTCGGACTAAATAACTATCGAAATAAGTCAAACAATGCATCCTCGTGATCATTCAAGACAACAATAAAATATAAGAGATACAACTAGGAATAAGGGAGTCTAAGTGAATAATTGGCCCACGTGAGTTCGTGTTAGTTTGCTAACTTATAATAACAATGATCTCGTTTTTAATCTTGGTTTGGAGAAAGTGAAAACTTGAGGATGATGATTATTCATGACATTTTCAAAACCCAAGGTATGCTTTTGATTTCTTTACTTTGTATGTTTGTAATTTTCTATCTCTTTAATAATGGCCATTATGGATTGATTATAATGAAAAGTGTAAACGTGCTTTGTAACTAATGCATTGCATGAGGACATTGCAATGGTCAAGTGTAGGGGATTTGATAGGTGTGTAAGCACCCATCCTTTCTACCACTTAATTACAATAATAACCGAGCCAAAACGTGTATTTTATGTCTTTTATGTCGGAATTATGCGTGGTTTGTGTTTTTGTTGTGATTTAGGACGAAAAGGTGAAAAGTGGAGAAAACACGGGCATTCACGGGCATTCACGGATTTTATTGAAGAAAAAGATGAAAGACGAAGTCGAGAAGTCAAGAGTGCAAAAAGAACGGAAGTCCAAGACCAATTCTGAAGATTTATCGAAGAAGAAGTCAAAAGACGGAAGTTTACTTAAACCGAAGAACTCAAGTCTATTTTACTGAAGAATTAAAAGACGAGTTCAAAGAAATCCCGAGCCAAAAGTCATTAAAAGTCCAAGATTAAAGAAGATAAGAAGAAAAGGACTAAGCATGCAATTAAAAGAAGATTAAAGAAGGAAGGACTTAATCTTGCAATTAAGAGAAAAGGAAGAAGGGGAGGAAGCTTCCTAATCCTCCCCTATATATAGTTTAGGCTAGTTAATTATTTTCTTTGTTGGCTAAGTGTGACAATTAGTCTTCCATTTATTTACCTTGCACCTTTAATTTTATGCACATTTAAATACTTGTCAAATTTAAATACCAAGTCTTGCACCTTAAATTCCTTTAATTTCAAGTAAGTTTCCATTTAATTCTTGTCAATCTTTATTTTATCTTGTTAATCTCTTATCTACCTTTCTTGATCTTTGATTTTTATGTTTATGTTGTGTTCATGTTCATGTTCTTATTTTGATCAAGTGGGTTTTTGATTATTGTGGTTAAATTTGTAAGTTTTATTGATATAGATTGTTTGTTTATGATTAATTGTTGTTTTGTTATTAGATTGGTTAAATCTTTTATTTGATTTTGATTAATTTGTGGTTAGATTCGTGTTATTGTGATCCCGTGTTCTTCGGGGGTGTTTGTTTCTGTTACTGTATTCCCAGGAAGTTCCGGATCAAGAGAAGAAAGTCTTTCATTCGGAACATTAAAAGTTCCGCTCGAGCAACAACTTCCGAACTAAGCTGCTTCACTCGGAACATTCAAAGTTCCGGATCAAGAAGCTTCATCTGGAAAAAAAGTTCCGAACGAAACTTCCGGACGAAAACTTCCGGACCAAGGACATGTTCCGGATCAGCAGACTCATTCGGAACATTAAAAGTTCCGAACGAATCTTCCGAATCAAGTTCATCCGGAAAAGTTCTGGATCAAGATCTTCCGAATCAAGTTCATCCGGAAAACTTCCGGATCAAGGGAAAGTTCTGAATCAGCCAAAACTTCCGAACCAAAGTTCCGACTCAAGCTTGTTCATCCGGAAGTCTTCCGAACGTAAGTTCCGGATCAAGACTTCCGTATCAAGGAGTTCCGACTCAAGAGCTAGGTTCATTCGGAACTTAAAAGTTCCGAATCAAGGGGTTTCTTTCAGGTTTTTGTTAGTATCTGTTTTTAAAATTCTGTCTTTCATTTTCAAGCTTTATTTTTCCCGCCTTTTTATTTAATTGCATTTTAAGTTAATTTTGTCTTAGATTTATTTTAGCCTTGCCTTAGTTTAAGTTTTAGTTGCGATTTAAGTTTGCCTTAGATAGATTTAAGTTTGCGTTATTTACGTTTATTGCCCTTTAATACCAGTCACGTTTTAAATACTTGCCCTTTACTTTTAAAGTAGTTTTAGATTTACTTTTAAGCCCATTTACTTTAATAGTTTTTGCACATTTTTATTTTTAATACTACAACGACACATTTTTGTTTCACCAAAGACAGCTGAGTCGCACATTAAACACAAGTTTTTCAATTCGAAGAGATTGGTACAACGATAATTTTTAACCTAGGTAAAACCTAGTTATCAGTTGGCAAACTGCTGAACAAATTCGGGGGCCTCCAACACCTTGGTAACGGCTAGGTGTGCCCCGTGACCCACCATCCACCTACAGCCGGCAATGGCTGCTAGTAGTTGGGGGCATAGCACGTCGTCACGTTCGGTGATAAGGGCATTTATTAGCACATCATTTTGGGTGGACGCCTCCCTCAGCTGTTCGGTCGTGGCCCTCTCATAAGCAAGCTCCTCTTTTACTTTTTCCCCGCCCTGGATCATCGCATGGGCATCCTCAAGCTTCTTGGTGAGCGTGGTTACTTGGTTAGAGGAGGACTTGGCTGACGCTTCTGCCGCGGTCACCTGTATGAGATACATTACTTATTTAGAATGATGGTTACTATGGCATAGGAGTAATGCGGCGCGGATACATACCTTGGTTGTTGCAGCCTCAAGTTTTGTCTCAAGCTCGGCTACATGCTGGTCATGATCATTGGCGCGGATCGATTGTTCTTTCACAGTCGCCTCGGCGGTAGCAAGCTGGGATTGGAGGACAGCAATTTGGGCTTCGTTGTCTTCGATCATCCTCTCTCTTCGGCCAACCTTCCTCTTGAGGGACTCCACATGCCCTAAAGCAGCTTCAAATCTTACCCTCATCGAAGTACCCATCGCCATTTGATGCACCAGGGCGCCATTGTACTCATCCACCAGGTCCGCATGGCCTAGTACATTTACATATCGTACCAAACTAGGGGGGATGCAGTTATTCAAGTACTCACGGCACTCCTCGGCCTCTCTCATCCGCGACGCAGTAGTGATATTCCAGACAGGATTGAACGGTTGAGGAGGGCCGGATATTGGGATCTCTTGGGAAGTTGTGGGGGTACCTTCTTCAAAGGCAGGGCCAGATCTAGTTGCGACTGTATGCAGCGCAGGTTCTCTCTCCACTTCCTTCTCTTTCCCCTTCTCTTTTTGTGCATCGGGGGAGGCGCGACACCAGCTTGTTCATCTCTACAAAACACACATTTGAAATAAATATCAAGTATTGTTTAAGGAAAGTCGTGGCTCTCACTTAAAAAAGGAGGTAGACTTACATGTTATTCCCTGCTAGTTCTGATGTAGTCGGGGGCACTTGAGTGATCGTATCTACATGTGCGACCCACACCGTTTCGGAGGCCTGGGTGGTGCTCCCAACAAATTGATAGAGAGGGTGGTCCTCGCGCTGTTTTTTTTTGGGGGGGGGGCATTATGTTCACCAACCTCGGCCTGGACGACTCTTCTCACCCGCCTGTTTTTCCTGCGGGTACGATTAGGGGCGGGCCGGGCTTCTTCTTCTTCAGCTTCCTCTTCAAGTTCTTTTTCTGCTCCTTCATCTTCTTCTTCATTGACTTGTTGCATTTCCTCCTCGTCATCGCCCAACATTTGGCGAAGACTGGAGGTGGTTCTCTCAATATTATCTCCTTGCTCTTCCCCGTATGCGGGGGTAGAAGTCTTAGGCGGCGAGGAGGGCCCGTCTTCATCTTCAAGCATCATGTTATCACCATCCTCGTTGTCAAAGTCCACGGGGGTTCTTAGGAGCGTTGTTTCCTCTTCGTCTGAATGGGGGTCCGGCACGGCCTCCAAGGCAACCGTCACGTTTCGGGTATGATCGAGGAGGGGTAGCTTGTTCTCACGTCTGGGACGGGATCCCTCTGGTATAAGCTTTGGATCGCCTTGACGTAGGATTCCAAAGAAGTTCATTTATGCAACAATAAACGAAGCATATTAGTTATAGCACGTAAGTATGCGTACGTCTTTCATGTACGGATTCTATACCTACCTTCACAATGCCTCCTCCAAAACACAGGATATCTGTTGGACGAACCGAAATAGTTGCGGCTAATCCCTAGCAAATAGAGGAATGATTCGGGAAGGTTTCTATGGAACCCTGTTCTGTTCATATCTATTTCTTGGGAGTGTTGGGGATTATATGTACTGGCGGGTGCGGAAGGGGGTCATGAGATAACCTATGTTTGAAGACATAGTCGGTCGACCACGCTATTGAGTCAATGAAAAAGTAATGGTCGTACCAGTTTTTCAATGAGTCCATGGGCTTATTATGGGACTGGGGGCTATTGGGAGATCGTTTCTTAAAAGATAGCCAACCATTTACTATATTGGGGGTGTAAAATAGCCGGAATAGTTCTACGGTTGGGGGGATTCTTCTAGCGCGACAAAGAATTTCAAACTGACTTACCTTACATGCGCCTATACAGTGAAGCTGGCTAATATGTACATCATAATACCCTAAGAGATCTATGAGGAAACGAGTGAAAGGAATGCGGTAGTTGGCCGCATAAAAAAGACGAGTATATAGGCCAGTCTTTCCCTGCGGAGCCTCAGTTATGAGGTCTCCGGCACCAGGGAGTGAAGGGTGTAGATTGGTAGGAATGAAGTAATTGGTGAAAAAGTGATCTAACTGCTCCTGGGTCATTACATTGAGCACGGATCCAATTGAGGGGTTGTTTCTTTGGGCCATTACTAAATAAAAAGTTAAGGACGTGGTATTCTAACCTGCGATGGAAGGGATCCGTGCGTGAGAAAGTAGTATTAAGAAGAAAAGCTTTAATGACAAAAATGGAGAAAAAGACTGTGTGTTTCACATAGCCGTAGGGGTGGCTTATTTATAGGGTTGCCTTGTGTGTCATGGTTTGTTGGATGCATGACACGTGTTTGCCACTATCCTTAATCGTGTGGCTAAGGTGTAAGTGGCAAGTGGAAAGTAAGGTGGGACCCATGGGTCACTTCTGACTCAGTATTTTACGCCGCTCGAGGTTCTGACTGTTTGTACTTTGTCATTCAAGTGGCAGGTGAATAGTCAATTATGTCGAGATATGCGGTCTTACGTAAGAACAAATTCAATGCTACATTTAATTTGTCTCGGTCGTCACGTGCGGCTGAGGTACTATTGGAATAAATTCCAACGTCAGGCAGCCACATGTGCGGCCAAAACAAATTTTTTGATAATCATTTTCTCAAAAGATCTTTTATTGGTACGTCCAGGGAGCTTCTTGATAGTCTAGAGGTTACGCCTACGGTTGTAACAACTAGACTGGGGGGACATGATGACGTATAGTCCCCAGTCGGGTCATGAACCCGGCCCACGGGTACTACCCGTATCCGACCCATCACAGATGGGTGGGAATAGTGTTATTTGAGCTTATGGGCTTGGATGAAGAGTAACCGCACACACGTGTGCTGCCCACGGCCCAGCATGCCCGGTGCAGGGTTAGACAAAATCATACTCCTACTATGATTAGGATTTATCCCAAAAGAGAGGATATTCACTCACCATAATTAGAAGATAACAATCAATCTAAATCTGGTGATTATCCTTGCCTTGGGGCCGAAGCATCAGTGACAGCCCATTAGGGTTTCACTGCCTATATAAGGAACCCCCAAGGGTTCCACAAAGGTATTACGTTATACATTCTCAAACTCTCATCCGATTCCTATAACCCTAACCAGTTACTTACTCTCGCGCCAGAGTCTAATCGTGGGAAACATTCCCACGGTAAGCCTAACGCATGTTGTTTAGTGTGCAGGATCCCAACCATACGATTCACTTGGTGCAGGAGCCGGAGTCCAGCCAACCTGAATTAAGCTTAATTCGGGTCTAGCAAGGATCATCCAACTTTTGTATCAACAGCATGTTTTTCCCAGGTTATTTAGCAAGATTATTTGAGCATGGATTGAGCATCATTTAGGAGCATAAAAATGATGGGGGATTATCTTTTACAAGGATATTCATAACAAATGGTATTCAACGATTTAAACGATTGTACCAAATCAATGTCTACATCAATTGTATTTCAAAAATCATATAATTATGATCTGCTTTGTAAACTATTTGCTCATCGATCCACCACTGTGATACCCGGTCTGGGGGTGTTACATTAGTTCATAGCAAATGTTCCAATTTTTATTCAAAAAGCTTGTAATAGACTAATTTTTGAATTATAAATTGAGTTCCATTATTTACTTTCTTGCAAATTTACTTTTTATGCACCTTTAAATTCCTGTCCATTTAAATTTCCTTGCAAAAATTTCATTTCCAAGTGATGTTTATCAAAGAACAAGTTTTTGTTCTTGAAGTTACTGTAGACGAAGTTTAACAGCTTCTTATTGACAACAAGCAGTTTATAAGCTTATTTACTTCTGATTTATGTTGGTTACAAAGTATTCAAGAGTAGGTTCTCTGGTTTCACTTTACAGTTCAGTTTGGTTTGATTCAAATTTGAAGTCTATGTGGTATTTAGCTTATTTGGTGATAAGGGTATAAGCATTGGAGAAAAGCTGATGTTTTGGGAGATGATAAGCTAAAAAAAGAGGATATAAGTGGTCTACAAAAAGATTGGTTAGGTGGTGTTAAGCTATTGGACCCATTGTAAGTCATTCCCCATTTTTACTTTTTCTCTCTTCACAAACTGTTTTGGCTTATTTGCTATGCTTATATGCTTATTTGTTTTCCTTTACTTGCTCATTTTCCTTTTATTTACTTGTTTGATGAGTTACCTTATATGTCTTAAGCTCTAATCAGCTTTTCATGGTTTTTCATTTACATTTTCTGTTTTTAAGCACTGTTTGGGAGAAGTATTAGTTGTACCCTAAGTTAGATTTATAGATTAAGTTTAGTTGCATCTTGTTAGGGAGGTTAAATTAGGTCTATTTCAGCTTTTGTTTTAGTATAAATCATAGATAATCAAAATTTCATGGGGTTGTTATCTCTACAGTTTTTCATTTCAATAGTATAGGTTTGCCCTATGTTCATGATACATGTCATAGTTTCTGTTTAAACTTGTTGACTGTCTCATATATGTAAATCTTAGCTAGGTCTTGTTCAATGCAAAGGATGTATGCTAGTTATTTCAGGGAGGTATACTAAATTGCAAAATTTAAGGATTCAAAATTAATCTTTTGATACATAAAATCAGTAAGACAGCTTCTTGCCCTGCCATACACACAAGCTTGAATTTGTTAGGTTAAATTTGTTTTTTGAAACTTGTAATTTGGTATAATGTTAGATTTAGGATAGGTAAAGACTCCAGTTATCTGGTATTGAGGATTTGTTATGATTTTGGGTGGTTATAATGGGATTTGTAGCTCACTGTTTGCACAGCAAGCTACCAGGCCTCTTTATTCTTTCCATAGTTGTTGATTAGTGTTGATTTGGCGTGATTGTGTGATTGAGATTTGTGTTTGTGTGCTCTATTGACTCCCCACAAGTCAATGCTTGTGGGGGTGCCTCTTGTGCCCAAAAAAGCCAACAAAACGCCAAAAAAACCAAGCAAATCCGAGCCAAAACGTCCCCTGTGTAACAGAAATCAGCTTTCGCGACACTTTTTGACACTTAAAAGTGTCGCTTATAATGTGGGAGGGAGGAGGATTCTACTTAGCGACAGTTTTGTGACACTTAATAGTGTCACTAAATGTATTGGGAGGGAGGAGAACTAGTGTATAATAAAAAATAAAAAAAAGTTATGATTTTATTTTAAAAGTCATTTAATACTTTTAAAAAATCATTTAATTAGTTTAAATTTTTTTTAATTCATAAAAAATATTAAAAAGTAAAAGAAAAAGTAATTCTTTTTTTAAAAATTTTCTTTTATCATTTCGGACTTAGGAAAATATATTTTTATTTTTAGGTTTTAAATTTATAGTTTCGCGTTTGTACGTTCGTTAATAGTTTTGCGCTTTCGTTAGTTGGACTTTTTAGTCCATTTACGTTTTTAAAAAAAAGTTTATATTTTATTTTTATTTTTTTCTTTTATTTTAATAAGTTTATTTTTAGTTAAGTTTATAAAAATTTTAATTTTAATTTATAGTTCGTCAAGTTTTGTACGTTTTTACGTTTTAATTCGTCGTAGTTTAAATTAGTGTAACTCGTCATTTACTTGTCCAATCTCTTTCAACCAAAAAACGTCACTAATCCAAATTTGATTTTCATTTTGGCAACTAATACACACACCTCCTTCGAGAACGAACTTGGAATTTATTTGATTCGTCGGGTTTTCATTAAATCGTCGAGTTTAATGCTTGCCGCTCATACACGATTTTCCTAAAACGTGTACGATTTTCCTACATCAATGGCTGCTATAGGTTATAATCATGGGGGGAAGTTTAACTTCCAGAATAATAGATTTTCCCCTCAATGGAAGCTACTGGTTCATTTCTTGATTCATTATTTGAGTCCAAAGTCTGGGAGTTGGGATGTGTTTCCCATCCTCCTTGCTACTGGTTTGATTTGTATTGCTCAGGGTCGTACTTTTAAGTTTTCTCGTTACTTGTTTGATGGCATGATTTGTAACCTTAGTGATACTGGCTCTAGGAAGAAGTTCTTTATAACACCCCCAAATTTACACGCAGCGGAATACATCTTTGGGTGCTAAACAATGATACAACAACACATAATTTATAAAGAACGACTCGAAAAGAGACGTTTCAAATTTATCGTTCCTAAAACATTTGTCAGAGTAGCGTAGTCCCAAGTAATCGTTACCAAAAGATAAGTTAAAACAACATATTAGTTTGTTTTAAAAATGGAACGATAATTAAATCAAAGAGTTTGAACAACAAAAGCAGTGCACAACTTCATTCCCCGTGACCTCCAAGCTTCCACTTCTTGATTACCTGAAATACATGTGAATAAAACAATCAGCAAAAATGCCGAGTGAATCTATAGGTTTATGAAATCAATTTGAACACAAGCAAAGATTATAAGTTTGTGGCATGCTTATAAGCATCAAATAATAATTTGCATCAACAATGATAATTGTATATAGCATAAATTGCAATAAGCTCATGGAACCGAGCCCTTAGACACTCCCATATCAGTCTAATAAGACGAGAGATTTATTAATTGTCGGTTACCTCCAGATTATTGGTACATTGCCGTATACCTGACTTCTCAATACAATATGTCCAAACAGAGTGGAGGTCGGGCCTAAGCTTCTGTGACAAGTCCACACAAACTGAACCGGGGCGGCTTCCCCCATAGATCTATTAATTGTACTAGCGGTTAACCCATCATAGGTTAATTAACAGTCCATAATTGAGGCTTTAACAATGGCAATCACTTAATGCAATTTAAAGGCAACCACGGGTCCTTTCATAGAGGGACAAAGCATACCATAAAAATCTTGTGTTCTAAGTTTATAAAACATGTATTCCCCCTCGTGGGTTTTTAACACAATTTAATGTGCACAAGCGAGGCTATAGACTCACCTTAGCCAATAGTGGTAATGAGACGATCGCCGACGATAGTAGATGCCCGAAAATCACGATAACCGCAACCTAGCAAATAAGGTGCGTACTTTAATAATAGACTCGAGAAATAAATGATACTTAATAAAATCAAACTCGAACTCATAAAACCACAATATACTCGAGAGTAAACGATATAAATAACTTCACTATACTTTACTACCCATTTACTTTACCATTTTATACTTTTAACAAAATCCGCCGGTACATACTACATGTACTAGCTTATTTACCCCTTTTAAACTTGTCAACCGTTTATGAAACGACTCGATAAACTAACTTACTATATATAGAAAGTCCTCCTACAAGTTTATCAAATGAAATCACTTTTAAAGTCTTTTACTCGACTCATTTTCAAACCACAAAATCCGGACAGATTTACGTTAATTTTTCATATAACCGTTTTAACTTATTTAAACGACTCCGTTTACAAAACCGACACTCGGGTTTTAAAGTAAACTCAACCTAATAAATAAATACCTCATTATCAGTAGGTTACACATTTTAAAACATTCATTTAGAGTCCCCGGGATTCGATCCAAATATCGACAACAACTATATGTAGTGTCGATACTCGTCTCCCGGTACACGATTATTCAAAACATCATAACTTCGCGCTCCTTTTGAGCTAGAAGCTCTACCTTATATCAAATCGAAGCTAAGGAAATTATCTACTACCCTAGGCTATAAGTTAAGTCATTTTCAAAACATAAAAATTCGGATTTTTCAGTTTACTTACTGCTATAAAATGGGTACCAAAATCTTGTACAAAATCAACTTTTTGACCAAAACCAACCATAGAAATGGTCATTCCTATACTCTAATATCATCATACATCCATCATAACATCAAAATCAAAATAAAAATAAAAATATTTAGATCAAAATAAAGTTTTTAACAAGATTTCTAGCAAGAACCACCATGGATCATGCTAAAAACACCATGCATAACCATGGCTTCCACCTACCAACATCATAAAAATAAAAAGTGCTTGCATGTGTAAAATTTTTATACCTATGTGATCCTTGATCAAAAATAGAGATGGGTCTATGCTTGGTTTAGCTAGATTCAACCTCAAACTTGAGATAATTGGAAAAATGTATGGATTTGGGTGTGTGTTTGGTGTTTCGGCAGAGTGAAGAAGAAAGGGAGAGAGAGAAATTTTTTGGAAGTAAAATAATAATGTGTGTGTGTTTGTTTTTAAATTTTATTTAGTGGGGTAGGGACCAAAGTGCAATTTGGCAAAAGTTTGGCTTAAAAATGTAAATAATTAGTTAAAAGGTGGGAAATTGTCACTAGTAAATTTTGAAAATATTTACGGGACTCGGGTTTCGTAAAAATATTTAAAAGTTTAAACGCACACGAAAAATAATAATATAACGACTCGACACGTAATTAAAATGATATCGTCGAAAATATTAAATATCGAAACGATCGATAATGAAATATAAAATTGTGGGCATCCGTCGGTATCGCGATCACTAGTAGTCCTCGTTGCTCGTTAAAATATTAAAATATAATATTTAATATCGGTTTCAACTTAATCCGTTAAACATCATAATATTTAACGTTATAAAATACTTCAAAATAATTGAAAATAGAATTAAATTATGACCTTGTTTTTACGGGTTTTACATCCTCACCACCTTAAGGGAGCGACGTCCCGGCGCTCAACTCGCCTCATACACGAGTTGTTCACTACCCGGAAGGATGAGGGCATTCATTAATAAGAAGTCCTTACGTTCCCACGTGAATCTCGATCCACGATCTCCACTGGTTCTTTTACAAAACGCAACTTGTCGTCAAGTTGTATCTCACCAAAAAGGAATAAATAAATCCTTATCCACCAGTCACCCGTCAAGTTTGACACATGAAAATTTTATGAATCACACGAAGCTCATTCGACGACAAGAATAGGTGACAGGATTTTCGGGTAAGTCCAGTTAAAAGAAGGTTACAAATTAAAGGATATCCATCGGCCAGATAGCCATGGACACACATCAAAAGAACTAACAAGAAAAACATTTTCGGCATCCGAGGGTGCTCACACGCGGGTCCCTACTCAAAAGATAATACAAAGACACCATCTCACTTTCGCCAACGCACATTAAAGTCTCAATAAACATCGTCGTTGAAAGTCAAAAAGATATTACATAATATGTGTTATACATGATCGGACGTCATCGGATGATGTCGTCTCAAGTTCTCACAACTTACGATCAATTGACTAGTTCACACACCATTAAGTACATAAAAATAAAAGGTCGAACATAAACATCGAGTATAGATCTTCACCGTTAATCATCGAGAAAAACCTTGAACGAACCCTTGATAATAACCACTTGATCTCAAGAGTCTTTTCACTTGCGGTGTCGGCTTCAACATACTCCTCGTGGTTGTAACGAATTTATTAACTCCATTCATTAAGAGATTCGGTCCTCAATCATTCTACAAGTACACGCATAAATCCAGGTGACACTTATCATTTCTTCTTATACACTGCTTCCCGAGATTCATTTTAAACTCAGAATAAAATAATGATATTCAATACGAGGAACAGAACGAGATAAAAATGAATTCAATAAACACATAAACAGACAAGATGTGGTAAAATGATTTAAGGTTGACGATCGACGAGGGATCTCGAATCACGTAACCGTAAAACATAATAATTCACAATACTAGAAAAATGAGAGCGAAGAATCAATTAAATATTAACATTAAAATAACGTTTGTCACAATTATCCGTCCCGGATTTGTATTACCTTAAAACTCAGTTGAGGTACTTTCTTGATAAAGATGATATATTAAAGATAGAAGTTAAAGAACTTTATAATTTATTTTGGTTGTCTTGAGAATCTTTGAAAGAATGACATGAATTTATTAATTAAACTCATATTGATGGTTACAATTAGAAAATATAATTTCCAAATTAAATCACTATTAGGAATATAAATTAAACCGGTAATTTCATTATATTTAATGTAAAGTATGATAAGTCAATTACTGCAAAAGATAGAACATAATTTCATTTTAAACATTAGTTTTAGTTATACAAAATATGATGTATAAATTTGACCTTTTTCTTATGATAGTTATTTCATTAATTGAAAATCATTAGAAAATGTAGACAAGTCCCATAAATTATTATAATATGTTGTAGAAATACATAAAGGTGTTTATTATTTCAAAATAAACATGGGATATATTCAGGTTTCAAAATGTGACAAGATAACAAACGAATACGAATGGAAATAAGGGTCAACAATTAGTACGAAATCAACGGTACAAAAAGGGGACGAAACAAATGTCGTATGAATTCTTAAAGCGAATAATAAAATAAAGGCGTTGATGGTAAGACGATAAGAAATAATAGATTAAACAAGTTGTCGATTTTGTTAGTGCGGTCGATGGTTCACCAGTATCGGTTTGTTAACTTAGCGGTGGTCGATACACGATCGGAATTAAGTTACATACAAAAATTTTAATCAAAGAAAATTCCTAATAATCACTTGTAATTAAAACAAATCAAATGAACGATGTTATTGTTTAAAGAGAGAAGTCAAAGCACGGTTCACAAGAGTGGATTTCGAGACAAACGAGAGTGACGGACGTCATCCCGGATATACGGAAATCAATCTAGTGATAATTCATTATTCACGTGCGGAGACATTCCAAAGATCTACCCAGTCGCATAAAGAAAATTGGACGAGAAGGAAGGATAAAACATCGAGACTTTCAAGTCATTTATCAACAGTCAGTAATTAGACGAACTGTCAAAAGAAATCAGTTACAAGACAAAATGAAGTAACAAGTGGGAAAACAATCATCGAGTAAAAACGTACTTATAACCACGTAATTCGTTTAACAAAGGGTAAGAAAAAATATGTGGATGCATAGAAATTGTGCTACTTGCATAAAACATAAAGGTTTTCAAAACTTCTTTTCACTTTATTTCATTTTAGTTATCTTTATAATAAATACAAGTAAAAAGTTGATTATTATCAAGATTTTTAAGGTGACTACTATTCAGCCTAGCATGGCTCCTTCTAAATTAGACATAGGTGATCAGGCCATGTATAATTTAGGAATAGCAATGCAGTGCTCAGTTTCGTCGAAAAGTATTACGCTTCTTATGTTTATATATAAACCATGCCATTTGTAAAATGGAATTTAAAAATAGTTTATAAATTTAAAGGATACAAGTAATTTGTGAGATACTCAATAAGCAACTTTTAATATTACGAAAAGTATTAAGACAAAAGTAAAAACAATTGGTGAAAATAATCGTAAAACAATATCAGATTTATTTATAAGGTGACATTATGACAACGTATAAAGTAGCCAAAGGTTTGCAAAAAGTAGCAAATAGTAGCTCAAAAAACAATCAATGAAATGGTTACAAGTTGTTAATGTTTCAAAAGGTTATAAGATTTAGACGAAAATGCCATGAGACACGTGATGAGAATATCGACGAAGAATGTGAAGGCAAAACTTCAAAACTCAACCCAAATCAGTGGAAGGTTAGAAGAAAATAAAAAAAAACAACATCGAATGACAAATGAGTCATATATATGAAAAGAATAAAACAATCCACATGTGTATTCTATGTAAGATACTCGACACAACATGCTTTTAAGAAAGTATATTATTCGTTTTCAAATTACCCCATTATTCCGGTAATTGCTAATCCTGTACTGTTTCTATTTTTAAACATTTTCACATGCAACTAGTATTGCTTAGTTGTAAAATAATATTTGTTAAAATTTTACGATCTCAAGTGAACTCAAATCTTCTTAGAAACGTTTAAAACTCATGTTCCGAATTTTCTATCAGATTTGACTTTTTAAATATGAGCCGATTAATTAACCCGATACACGACATCTCCAAGACTCGAAGTCTAAAGCATTTTGATGCAAAACGATGTTTCAGACTACTTTCTAGTTTTACCCGACCTGAAATCCAATGTAAAATGACCAAAATACCCCTGCAAGTTATGTGCAGGTTTGACTATTTTATTTTAAAAACACAGGTTTTACTTTTAAGTTTTGACCTGTTTATACTGCCCTAGCAGTTTGTCCATTAAATATATTTTTCGACACTTCCTAATGGCTTAAAATATATATACACACATGTCTTGTGGATTTTACAACAACGAAAATTAAATCTCATAATGAGCATCAAATGAAAATATAGCATAATGAATGACAGAAAATGTTTTAAGGTATCCAATCACGAAATTTAGGAAGCAAAACGGTGAATGACGTTCATAATTTAAGTTTCAAGGTGCAATGTAGGCAAATCTCATTGGTGCCACGATTGTCCAAAAACACAAAACATAACAAGAAAAGAATGGAACATTCACGGGTTGTACTCCGGGAGCACGAAGATTAATGAAAAACAAATGATACAATTTTATAGAAGTAAAATCGTATTCCAATATAGCGCCATAATCTAGACGATGATTTATAAAATGACGATGACGTTACCGAGATAAGTGAACAATACACTTCGGAGTCGATACATATAAATGGGCGACGAATTAAATCTTCGAATGTCGTATAAAACGATAATAAAAATCAACAAAATATTATGAAAAACCATGATATTATTCAACACGATTCTAAGAAATGTTTCAAAATGTGTGACTCACACAATAGTGGTTAGTCTATTCCAAGGACACATTGAGTTACACAATGGTTAAGAGATTACGTTTCAAGACGTCCAAGCACAAACAGCCGAAAGACGATTTGAGAATCTATATAGATATCTTAAAGGGTTAAAGAATGAAAGTAACGCGCGTAGATGAAGTTGTGTAAGGTCATAATATAAAAATTTTGCAATAAAAGCAATTTAAATACTTCAAAAATAAATACAGAAAGATCTTGAAATTCAACGTATTTATTTAAGTTAATCATTAATAAATGATAAATATTTATCGAAAAGTTTAACGACATAAATATATATCGATAAAAAGATCCTAGATATAAATATATATCCATAAGTGGATCATAGTATTCATTTATAAATACTTGCCAATAAGGTATACGTAATAACGCATACTAAAGTGGTAATCTCAGAAGTAGCTTGAACCTGAAGTCACGCGAAGTCCGGTGCACATGACTCTTTGAAAAATAAAAACTAACAGTTATAGTTTAGGTTTTTAAAATAAAGACCTAGTTCTCTATAACTCATGGCTCTGGTACCAATCTATAACACCCCCAAATTTACACGCAGCGGAATACATCTTTGGGTGCTAAACAATGATACAACAACACATAATTTATAAAGAACGACTCGAAAAGAGACGTTTCAAATTTATCGTTCCTAAAACATTTGTCAGAGTAGCGTAGTCCCAAGTAATCGTTACCAAAAGATAAGTTAAAACAACATATTAGTTTGTTTTAAAAATGGAACGATAATTAAATCAAAGAGTTTGAACAACAAAAGCAGTGCACAACTTCATTCCCCGTGACCTCCAAGCTTCCACTTCTTGATTACCTGCAATACATGTGAGTAAAACAATCAGCAAAAATGCCGAGTGAATCTATAGGTTTATGAAATCAATTTGAACACAAGCAAAGATTATAAGTTTGTGGCATGCTTATAAGCATCAAATAATAATTTGCATCAACAATGATAATTGTATATAGCATAAATTGCAATAAGCTCATGGAACCGAGCCCTTAGACACTCCCATATCAGTCTAATAAGACGAGAGATTTATTAATTGTCGGTTACCTCCAGATTATTGGTACATTGCCGTATACCTGACTTCTCAATACAATATGTCCAAACAGTGTGGAGGTCGGGCCTAAGCTTCTGTGACAAGTCCACACAAACTGAACCGGGGCGGCTTCCCCCATAGATCTATTAATTGTACTAGCGGTTAACCCATCATAGGTTAATTAACGGTCCATAATTGAGGCTTTAACAATGGCAATCACTTAATGCAATTTAAATGCAACCACGGGTCCTTTCATAGAGGGACAAAGCATACCATAAAAATCTTGTGTTCTAAGTTTATAAAACATGTATTCCCCCTCGCGGGTTTTTAACACAATTTAATGTGCACAAGCGAGGCTATAGACTAACCTTAGCCAATAGTGATAATGAGACGATCGCCGACGATAGTAGATGCCCGAAAATCACGATAACCGCAACCTAGCAAATAAGGTGCGTACTTTAATAATAGACTCGAGAAATAAATGATACTTAATAAAATCAAACTCGAACTCATAAAACCACAATATACTCGAGAGTAAACGATATAAATAACTTCACTATACTTTACTACCCATTTACTTTACCATTTTATACTTTTAACAAAATCCGCCGGTACATACTACATGTACTAGCTTATTTACCCCTTTTAAACTTGTCAACCGTTTATGAAACGACTCGATAAACTAACTTACTATATATAGAAAGTCCTCCTACAAGTTTATCAAATGAAATCACTGTTAAAGTCTTTTACTCGACTCATTTTCAAACCACAAAATCCGGACAGATTTACGTTAATTTTTCATACAACCGTTTTAACTTATTTAAACGACTCCGTTTACAAAACCGACACTCGGGTTTTAAAGTAAACTCAACCTAATAAATAAATACCTCATTATCAGTAGGTTACACATTTTAAAACTTTCATTTAGAGTCCCCGGGATTCGATCCAAATATCGACAACAACTATATGTAGTGTCGATACTCGTCTCCCGGTACACGATTATTCAAAACATAATAACTTCGCGCTCGTTTTGAGCTAGAAGCTCTACCTTATATCAAATCGAAGCTAAGGAAATTATCTGCAACCCTAGGCTATAAGTTAAGTCATTTTCAAAACATAAAAATTCGGATTTTTCAGTTTACTTACTGCTATAAAATGGATACCAAAATCTTGTACAAAATCAACTTTTTGACCAAAACCAACCATAGAAATGGTCATTCCTATACTCTAATATCATCATACATCCATCATAACATCAAAATCAAAATAAAAATAAAAATATTTAGATCAAAATAAAGTTTTTAACAAGATTTCTAGCAAGAACCACCATGGATCATGCTAAAAACACCATGCATAACCATGGCTTCCACCTACCAACATCATAAAAATAAAAAGTGCTTGCATGTGTAAAATTTTTATACCTATGTGATCCTTGATCGAAAATAGAGATGGGTCTATGCTTGGTTTAGCTAGATTCAACCTCAAACTTGAGATAATTGGAAAAATGTATGGATTTGGGTGTGTGTTTGGTGTTTCGGCAAAGTGAAGAAGAAAGGGAGAGAGAGAAAATTTTTGGAAGTAAAATAATAATGTGTGTGTGTTTATTTTTAAATTTTATTTAGTGGGGTAGGGACCAAAGTGCAATTTGGCAAAAGTTTGGCTTAAAAATGTAAATAATGAGTTAAAAGGTGGGAAATTGTCACTAGTAAATTTTGAAAATATTTACGGAACTCGGGTTTCGTAAAAATATTTAAAAGTTTAAACGCACACGAAAAATAATAATATAACGACTCGACACGTAATTAAAATGATATCATCGAAAATATTAAATATCGAAACGATCGATAATGAAATATAAAATTGTGGGCATCCGTCGGTATCGCGATCACTAGTAGTCCTCGTTGCTCATCAAAATATTAAAATATAATATTTAATATTGGTTTCAACTTAAACCGTTAAACATCATAATATTTAACGTTATAAAATACTTCAAAATAATTGAAAATAGAATTAAATTATGACCTTGTTTTTACAGGTTTTACATTCTTGATGTACCCTAGGTTTTTGCAACAGGTTCTTATTTGCCTTCCTAGGAATAGAGAGTAATATGAGACCACAAAGCTTAGTTCCAAGGTGTATGCGAATATGGCACATGGTTATAAGGTTCCTTTGAGACCTCTTACTGATGCTTTGTTGGGCCTTGCCCAAGGGGATCCTAATGTGATTCATCCGGCTGATGAAGCTGAGGAGGAACTTCCATTGGAGAATGATCCTATGGAGGAGGAGCACCTTGCTACTAGTGTGCCTCATGTGGAGGTTGAGGAGACAGCTAGAGAGGTGGTGGTAGAAATGCCATCCACCTCAAAAGCTGCCCCCTCTTCTCGCCACATGAGTCCACATTTGCTGATACTCCCCATCCTATCCCAGCTCCACACTCTGCTGAGAAGCCTTCGAGCTCTCATGCTCATATGGATGACCCATATGTTGCTTCTGGTCCCAATGATGCATCCCCCAAGCCAAGTCCTCTTGGTAGGGAAGCTGAGGAGCCTGTTACTCTAACTTCTTTGCTAGCTCTTATGCACAGGTATTATGCGAAGATTGTTTCTTTGGAAGATGACCTCAATCAGCACCGGAAGCTCACACGAGACTTCATGCTTCCATTGGCGAACAGGGTTAAAGCATTGGAGTCACAGCTGAAGCGCCACAAGAAGAAAGTTGTGCTTTATTATTCTCATGAAGATGTTGAGGAGGATGGGCTGACTATCTTGGCCAGGGCTGCCTTTGCTGATAAGCCGAGTGATGATTTTCCTGCTCCTCCTAGTCCTTCATGCATTCCTAATGCTGCTGCTGATCCCAAGCCAATGGATGATTATGCTTGTCCTTCTACTGGTCCTTCTGGTGGTCCCTCTAATGATCCCAAGGGTAAAGCCCCTATGACTGATGCACCCTCTCCTTCCAGGAAGCGTACTCACAGATAATTAAAGGAAGAAAGATTGGGGGAAGAGGCTGCTCAGCGATTGCAAGAGGAGCTTGACCAACAGGCCAGGGTTGAGGATGAAGCTCTTCAACAATAAAGACGTGAGCAGTTGAGGCATGACACCATGCATTGGAATGACAATGACTGGATGAGGGTGCTTACCATACTTACTTCTGACTACTCGCAGTTCACAGATTTATTGAGTGCTGATGTGAATCAAGGCAATTGTGTTCAACGGGCAATGTCTTTGATGCGTAAACAACAGTTGTCTCTTGCTTCCCAGCTTCGTGAAAAGCGCCGTAACAGACCTTTGTCACGTATCAAGGAGAAAAGGTTGATGCAGCAATATGTTAAGAATCAATCGACTGCTTACTATCAGACAGGATGGACATGGGAAAGGTGAGGAGGCTGTCATTTGATGAGCTTAAAGATCTTTACACAAAGATGTCGGGGGAGATTGTTAGCCTCAAAATATTGAGTCAAACAAGAATGCTCGGTCATAAGTTTATTATGTATCGTTTATTAGAACATTGTAATAGGTAGTAGATTAGTCGTGTATTACGGGCTTAACTTTAAATTAAGGTTCATTTATAAGTAAACAAAGCCCAAAAGGAAATCCCGACCCATTATCATATAGCCCATCATACCACATGTAGGCAAGGGTATATAAACCTCTCCTTGCATGTAAGGAGAGGTTGGTTATTTTATTTTTCTCTTAATCTAATATTTCACAAGTTCTCACAAACTTCTCTCTCTTTTCTCTCTCTAGTTTCTCTCTCTAGAATTCATCTCATATCTACCTTTCTTTCTTGTTTAATCATCACGTAATCTATGGGACAACAATTGGTATCAATCGCCATAGGGTAGTTTTTGTGATTCGTTGTTGCTATGATATTGGGTTCGTGTGATTTACACCTAACATCATCCCAAATTCAAGTATTTTCTTGTTTTTCGTTGTGTTTCGTGTTCTAAATCATACTTTAGATTATCTACATACTTGTGGTGAGATTTTGGTTACATTGGTTTGGATTGAAACACGAATTTCAAGGTAAAAATCTCTTTTTTCTTGTTGCTTACAAGTCTCGAACTATTTTCTTGTTACGATCTGATTGTTGGGATTGCATAAACCTTGGGGATTTATACTTGTGATCCAAGATCACGATCACATCTTACGATCTACTTTCAATCTAGTGACTGCGATCCATTACCACGATCAAGGTCACGATGGACGAGTGCGATCAAGTGAGTACGGTCATAGGATACGATCACCAAGTGAAATCATGATCAAGTGAGTACGATCATAGGATACGATCACCAAGTGCGATCATAGACTACGATAAAGTGAGTGCGATCACAGGATATGATCACCAAGTACGATCATAGACTACGATCAAGTGAGTGCGATCACAGGACGATCACAGAGTGCGATCATAGACTACGATCACCAGTGCGTACGATCATAGGCTACGATCATAGAGTACGATCAAAGACTACGATCTAAGAGTACGATCAACGTTGCGATCTAAGAGTACGATCTATGAGTACGATCAAGGGATACGATCTAAGAGTGCGATAAATGAGTGCGATGGGTGTCATTGCAATGGACAACTAAATTATGTTAGAGTATTTTTTCGACTTAGCCACTATCTAGACTAGTCCCGGAACGTAGTTTACACGAAGATGGAAAAAAAATTCAAATTTTTTCCATACTAGTTTTAGGCTATTTCTAGCTCGATTTCAAAATTTGGTGATTATAAATTTTTTAGGTCTACCGTTTTGTCGGACTGAGAAAAAATCACAATTTTCAGAATTTCAACAACAACACAACTACTTAAGATCCACATTCAATTCATCACTTAAGAGAATATTGAGATGGATTCTACTGCAGAATATCGTGTGACGAACAACAACATCATGGTAGCGGGTAACAAAGAGAGACCACCAATGCTTGTGGTCGGTCGATATGCTCAATGGCAATCACGTTTTCTTCGCTATCTTGATACAAGACCTAATGGTGATGCTTTGTGGCAATGTATTAACAATGGACCATATGTTTTCTCCGATATCAATGTTCCTCATACACCAGCCACAAACACTATTCTAGAAATACCCGCAACCACAAGAAAAGAAACGTTATATGATCTTACACCAGAGAAGCGTGCTTGGTATGATGTAGAAAAAGAAGCGATCTATATGATTCTAAGTGGAATTGGAGATGATACTTATTCCGCGGTTGATGCATGTCCTACGGCACAAGAAATGTGGACGGCTACTGAACGCTTGCAACAAGGAAAATCACTCAACAAGCAAGATGTCAAAAAAAAATTTGTTTTGGAACTTTGGAAAGTTTACTGCATTGGATGGAGAATCAATTGAGGCTTATTATTCACTATTCTACAAGATGATGAACGATATGACAAGAAACAACGTGGAGGTCTCCACCATGCAAGTCAATGTGCAATTTCTTCAGCAACTTCAACCAGAGTGGACACGTTTTGTTACTTTGGTGAAACAACAGAAGCAGTTAGACAAGGTAAACTATCACACTCTCTTTGATATCTTGAACCAATTTCAGCATGAGGCAAATGAAATTCGAGTTGAAGAAGTTGCAAAAACGGCTAATCCACTTGCTCTAGTGTCTACCACTCAAGATCATCGATCTCGTACTACAAAGTCATACTCCATTCAATCATCCTCACCACGATATTCCAAATCATCCAAGTCTTCATCCTCTACAAGATCACGGATATGAGTGATTTTATTCATATCATTTATATAATAAAACAATGAATAAAAGCATAAAATGTTCAATTATTGCCTTGTATTCGTTTGTTTGTCGTTTCATGTGTGTAGGTACCAATGATCGCGGAAACCGGCAAAAACCGGCACGAGTTTGAAGAAAAAGATCGGCAAAGCCAATTCAAGACCGTTTTTAGTGGATTTTATCTTTATGGAGTTATTCGGGCTTGTGGGTCCCATATTTGGGTAAATGGGATCAAAAGCCCATTTAAAGATCTTGTAATATGTGTTAAATGGCTACAAGCCCACTAAAAGCCCAATAAGAATAATAGACGGATGGCATGTCCAAAGCCCATTTATTTTTGACGTTAGAAGCATTTTCTACTTCTTGGGTCCTAGCCTAAGTTACAAATCAATAAACGGTGTAAATAAAGTGAATATTTATTCACTTATGTTGGTCAAACTTACCTCACACCACACAAATGTTTCGATACATACAAAGTTACTACTCCTCATCTCTCTCACCTCACCAAAAATAACCAGATTCACCCAAACCCTAATTAACTTAAATATTTGGGGTTTTTCTATCTAAGGCGCGTGACTATACACACGACCTTAATTAATTATCCCCTTAACCGGAGCTTGAAGGTGGATGCTTTGTGTGACGTAGCATCACCTAACTGGCTATGACAGCAAATATTCATCAATCCACCAATAAGAGGAGGACATCTCAGCCTAAAACTAGCACAAGTAGCACAACGGATTGCCACGTTGGCAATCCGTGTGACATAGGCCAATTTCAGCCTTCAGATCAAAACAGAAAAGATAGAGAAGAAGAATAGAAGATCTAAGGGCCAAAAATCATTCTTCATCAACCACCCTTCACCTCTTCATCAACTATAAATACCCCCTCATAAATCAGTAATTATATCCCTTTTTTTCTTAATGTTGTTTTGTCAAAACAGATTTAGGTTAATGTAATTTTCTTTCAATGGTATTGTAGTATTTTGGCTTGAAATAATAAAATATTTTTCATTTTTTATCTGTTGTTCTTACCCTTATTTTAAATTACTGTTAAAATCAGTTTTGATATATCTATGTCTTGTATATCGAATTTGAATTTTTGTGGAATGAATGTTGCTATTAACTTGAATCTAAGCTGATTATAATGATAAAAATATTATTTGATTAAGCTTTTATGATAACTTTTATTAAATAATATAAGAGAGATTGAGGAAACGATCTAACCTACTGTTAGATTTAAAAAATATTGAGGATCGAATTATTTTGGTGTTATTGGTTCGTTTGCGTGGTTTGTTTATTATGGGTGATTTTATGGTGGTTCGATCAACGATGAATGTTACTCTTATGATGGTGAATGGTGATGCTGTTCGAGATATCTAGACGGCTCAGCGCCGCTCTACTCCCCAACGGATTTCGTCAATAGGTTTTAATTCTTCTTATTTTTTATGTTGGTTAATGATAAAAAGTCTTATTGAAGTGAATGATAAATGGAATAGGGTTATTTGGATCTGTTTAGTGTTTATAGATTTATGTTTATGAATCTGCTTAGTTTAATGAATGAATCTGCTTAGTTTAATGAGTTTTAGTTGATTATTGAAATCTAAGTATGGAAATGCATTCTATTTTTGTTTGATAGGCTGTATAAGTTGTTTGTTTGTCTGCTTATTATTTATGTTGTGCCTTATATTGGAACTGAATTGATTCACTGAGATGTGGTTATGATAATTCGAGAATTCGAAGCTGAAATTTGAGGGTAAGATGTTTAGATTTTGATGCATATTATGGATTTGCTTAGTGGATTTTGTTGATCCCAAACATAGATCGATTTAGCTTTATGTATACGATATTAGATCAAGTTATACACGTAGAGAAACCTTTGTATATGTATAAAGTAATCTAAGTGTTATGCGAAATTTAACACTTAAACAAGAACACATAAAGATGTAAACAAACTTTCACTTTGATTAATTCTAACGAACTTGCTTACAATGAAAGTGTTTAACGTATGAAAACTTATATTGAACAATAACCTAAAGGTCTTCTTCTATAGACATAAGAAGCCTTGTACAAGACTCTACGTATCAACTATTCTAGGTAAAGATAATTAAAGAAATACAATGTTGAACTTATCTTTACTAGAAACAAACTAGAAACAATATACGTGTAGACTAAATATTGCCATCAGTGCTTGTCTTCAATGTATCAACGCTTGACTTCTTCTTGTCAACGCTTGATCTGTCAGCATTTGTTTTCTTCCTATCAACGCTTGTTTTACTCTTGTCAGCGCTCAAGTGAACTGGCTATATTTTATTCCCAACAATCCTCCCCTAAACTTGATATCTACTCTAGTAATCAAGTTTCTAAATAAACATTAAGAACTAATAGGAATCTTACAACACTTATCATATTTGTAATAAATATGTTTGATCAAATCTTTGGCCACGTCACTTGAATAATCAATTTCCAGCTGTGTTGTCTTCATCTTCTCCAAGACTTCCTTGGACATGGAATACTGACCATCTACAAGTAGATACTCAGCAAACTTTGTAGAACTCAAATATTAAACACCAGCAGTTGAATACAAACGCCATTGAAGACCATTGAGGTCATCTTCAAGATCTTTCCAAACAGCAGGATCTTCATCTCTTGGTCCACACATTCTATTAAATGTTGACCATAGTTTTATTGCATTGACTGAAGTAGGAGCTTTAGTCTCATACTTGGCCTCTAACAACCTCCATAGGTCTACCAAGTCTTCTCTATCAAAACTTGCAAACAAAGATATAAGAGTGGTAAAAGTGTGAACCTCTTTCCCATACCTGTTAATCTTCCAAAACCCACATTCATCTTCTTCATAGTTTATAAAAGGGTTTCTGGAATCAAGAGGTAATACTTGTACCATATATGAAGCTTCCAGTGGTGAGAGCTTGAGGCTCCTTCTTATAACAGCTTCACTTGGATTCAACCTATCCATATATTTGGGAAACTCAAGAGGGACTCCCTTCTTCAAAGGTCTGGGAACAATCATTGCCTTCTTAAGCTCCATCTCTTCTGCAAGTTCTTCTTTCCTTTCATCAGAAAGAAGTCTTAGAGTGTTTTCTTCCTGCACTCTTGCCCAAATAGGATAAGCTTTGAACTCCAACTCTTCAAATGTCAATCCAATCAATTTCTTAAAAGTCCATCCTATTCCATGACATCTGAGTAGCATGTAGTACAACTCCCTTCTATCCCTTTTCAACATTGAGAGAATATTACTAGCTCTTTGTTTCAAAATTACCTTGCAATCCTTTTGTACTCTTAGAAGAATCTCCAAACCCCATATTTTGTCTGAAATAGTCAAATCTGGATTCTCCATACACCTATCTTCCCAAGCATGGTACATCTGAATAACTTCTGGCATGTCAAAATCTACTTGCAATTTCAACTCATTCAACTTCTCTCTAGCCAACTCATCACCATACTCAAGTCTTTCTGGTTGTTCTATTATCATTACACTTGAGTCTGAACTAGCTTCATCACTTCCTTCTTGCTCTTCTGAAGTGACAACAAAAGGTGATTCACCAACCTTCTTTCTTTCTTGTTCCACAAGTTGTGCATCCAACCTTCTATCAAACTCGACCTGTGCTGCATCCTTTGGAACTTCTACATCTACCATTTTTCCTTTACCCTTATCAAGTGGATCAATGATGGGTAAAGATGATGGTAATACCTGTGAAGAAACTTCTTTGATGATGGATGATGACTGGAATACATCAACCTCATCTGCAGGTCTGTCAACGGTCAAATTTCCTTTATCAGCGCCCAATTTGCTCATGTCAGCGCTTGGTGTGTTAGCGTTCAAATTTTGCTTGTCAACGCCCAAATTACCTCTTTCAGCGCCTCTTGTAATTTGCTCTAACGTAGCTGTAAAAGACAAGTCTAAATTTGTAGGAGTTACCAGAGATCTAACAAAACCTGGTTGCTTCTTCAAACTAGTTAGGGCTTCAGCAACACCCAAAGATTCACCATCATGTGAGCCCTTATCACTCACATTTATCTGTTCATCCTCCCCTTTGGAAGATTCCTCCATCCCACGCCTTGTGCTAGCATCCTCTAAAATAACAATCCTTTCCCTCAATTGCTTGAGTTCAAGGCCTTATGTACTGACAATTTGTACCAAGTCTACATTTTGCTTTTGCAAGCTAATGCAGACAGCCGTCAATTCCATTAATGTCAATGGTTCCAATCTGCCCTCCTCTAAAATGGGTATTTGACCTCCCAAGTCAGACTCATTGGCTAGCTCCTAAGCCAGAACCCATAGTCCCAGCCTCATCCATAGCACCAACCACACTTGTGGTGGTGGTTCTCTCTGGTACATGGCTAGGACCACTAGAGGAGAACACTCCAGTAGTCCTTTGGCGTTTTTGCAACCTATATTGTGTTGGGGGAGAAGATGATGTGGATGTGGGTTGGTTAAGGGGTGTTTGGGTCTGTGAAGGATTGGTGTCAACGTTTGGATGAGGCATGTCAACGCCAACTTTTAATGTGTCAGCGTCGAAGGGTTCTTGGTCAATTTGCATGTGTTGTGGTGAAGGTAAAGGTTCAGGTATTGGGTCAAGTTGTGGTTGTGGGTCTGGTTGGGGTTGTGCTGCTTCAATGACAGCAATCATAGCTGGGGTGAGGGGTAAGTCACGGTGAGGAGGTGAGTTCATTTTTATAAAAATAGCTTTCTTTTGCACAGGGATCTCATAAAAATCATCATGATCCCTTGTGCAGTAATTTTGCACATCAAAAACCATTTGTAAAACTCTGGGATAAGCTAAAGTCATTTTATTTCCTTTGTTTTTACACATGCCCTCAAAAATCATTTTGGAATAATTAAACTTTTGCCTAGTAACAATGCACACAATAACACTAGCAATAGATCTATTGATCTCCTTGTGTGCAGTAGACTTGGGACTCAAACATTGCAAGAGGACATGTATTAGGTACTTCCAGGCTGGGGGGAAACTCCTGTTTATGATATTTGTTTAAAGTTACCTCATCGGGGAAAGGATAACCTAAACCCCTTAGTCCTTGTTCTATTTCATGAATAGGAAGGGTGGTTATACCATATTCATCATCAAGATGCAAAGCCTGGCGAACCAAGGCTTCAGTAACCACCCATGTGCGCCCATGAATAATAGATGACAATGTAGTCACATTATTAACTGTTGAGGAACTTACAGTGTTCCAAAGCTGTTTAATATGTGTGATAGGGATGAGAGGAGCATGAGAAAGAGCATACCTAATTGGGGATGCATTCAAATACGCCACCATCCGTGTGTATTGGGGAAACAGAGTATCATCAGCGTCCAAATATGATATCATGTTGTGTTGACTCCTGAATCCCAAATCCAAATCACTTGGTTTAAATTTTGGTGCCATTGTTGAAAGCTGTTTGAAGAATTTATAAAGATGAAGTATAGGAGAAAATTTTGTTAGACAAGAATGATAGGTACCCTGTTTGAAAATAGGATCCAAATATATAGGAGAGAAATTTGCATGTGATTGGTTAAAAATGAGGAAACTATTTTCAAAATGCAATCATGAAAATATTGAAAATAAAATAAGTTATCTCATGCATTAATTAAAAGTTATCTACTCCCAAAATTACGGCCCCAAAATTCGTCAAAAATAACAACTGGGTAGGTCCCATTGAGTGTCAACGGTCAAAAATAACCCATCAACGCCCAACGGCTATATTCTTGTCAACGTTTTCCAAAGCCATGTCAGCGTCTAAATTGGTCACAATAACGCTTGGAAAAATACTTGTCAGCGTCCAAAAATAAAAATTTATAAAAATGAAAAATGACCTTAAAAAAGTAATTTATCCTTGAGAAGATAACCTATAAGTTGATAATTATTATAAGGTGGCAAGCACTGTCCAGTTATGCACACTTGCTTATGCAAGATAGACATAACAGTCCTCTAGTGTCCCTTGCTAACCAAAACTCTTAACAACTAAGTTATCTCATAAAATTCCTTGGTACTCCCAGGTAAAACCCATGATAAAATCATTCCCAAGTCTCCCAACAGACCACAACCAATTCTAGGCCAAAAATGTCTTGGCAGCATGCATAGTATATCAACTTTACATGCTACAGTGCCTCATGATTTAGTAAAACTAACTCATACTCACCTGTGGACACAATCTAGAATTGTGATAAGAGTATCATAAGGATACCCAAAAGTCCTAAAGGTTCCTAAAACCTCCCCTTAAACTGTGATACATATGTTGCCAAAAATATGCATGAACATAAAAAATTTATGTCAAGATAGGAATAGAAAATTCCAACCATCATCCATAAATAATAACATGCTCAAATGATTCTCCAAGGATCCATAAGCAACTCTGTATCCAATGGTATACTGCTAACACCACCTGCACATTTAGATTAAAAACCACAAAACTAACATTGTTGCTGACAACGTCCCGATAACACTTGTCGGCGTTAAGGAGACCTTTGTCAGCGTTAGACAAATATATTGCTGACAACGTCACAATAACACTTATCAGCGTTAAAGGAACCTTTGTTAGTGTTAGAAAAGTATAGTGGAAAATCTAAATTCTCAAAAAGACCAATAACAATGCATTATCCTGTACATATTTTTACAAAAAGACCCCAAAACACATATTATGTGAGATTGATCATTCCAATACTTGTTACCAAGTATTGAAATCTTCCAGCATCAAAAGGTTTAGTTAGTAAATCTGACACATTTTCTTCTTTGTCAACCCTATCTGGTTGTATTAAACCCTTTTCAAAACAATCCCTTATAAAATGGTGTCTAATTTCTATGTGTTTTGTTTTAGAATGATGTACAGGATTCTTAATAATGCATAAAGTGCTGTTATTGTCAACAAATATCTTGGTATGCATGACATTATACCCATAATCTAACAGCTGGTTCTGAATCCATAAGACTTGTCCACAACAAGCAGCTGCAGCAACGTAATATGCTTCAGTTGTAGAATTGGCCACCATTGTTTGTTTCTTGCATTGCCAAGATATCAACCTACTCCCAAGAAACTGACATCTACCAGTTATGGATTTTCTATCAAACTTATCACCTCCATAGTCACTGTTTGAATATTCAATATGCTCCAATGGTGAATCTTTTGGGTACCACAAGCCAAGACTAGGATAACATCTTAGGTACCTAAATATTCTCTTGACAGCATAAAGGTGACATTCTTTGGGAGTCACTTGATGGCGTGCACATGCACACACAGAAAACATGATGTCAGTTCTGGAGGTTGTGAGATACATCAATGAACCAATCATTGATCTATAGTGCCTGACATCCACATCTTTTCCATCTCCAATCTTTCCCAAAGGGTGTTCTCTATCCATAGGAGTAGTAGCCCTCTTTTCATGTGGAGAAAAGCCAAACTTCTTCAAGATCTCTGCTACATACTTATCCTGGGAGATGAAGATACCATCTTCTTTCTGCTGAACTTGTAACCCTAGAAAGATGTTCATCTCCCTCATTGCACTCATCTTGAATTTACCTGTCATAAGCTTGGAAAAGTCCTCACTCATCTTTGGATTTGTAGATCCAAAAATTATATCATCAACATAAACCTGAACAAGCAAAACATCCTTACCAGCCTTCTTTGTAAATAATGTCTGGTCTATGGTGCCCCTCTTGAATCCATTGTCCACCAAATAAGTGGATAATGTGCCATACCATGCTCTTGGGGCTTGATTAAGTCCATACATAGCCTTCTTGACTCGATACACCTTGTCTGGATTCTCTGGATCTTCAAAACCAGGAGGCTGCATCACATACACCTCCTCAACAATTGTTCCATAGAGGAAGGCACTCTTCACATCCATTTGATAGACAGTGAAGCCCGTGCAGGAAGCATAGGCTAGAAATATCCTTATAGCTTCAATCCTTGCAACTGGTGTAAAGACCTCCTCATAGTCTATCCCTTCCTCTTGTGTATATCCCTGAGCCACTAAACGTGCCTTGTTTCTAACCACAATGCCTATTTCATCTCTCTTGTTTCTTAGAACCCATCTTGTCCCTATAGGTCTGACATATCTGGGACAATCAACCAGCTCCCAAACATCCTGAATTTCAAATTGGTGAAGCTCCTCCTGCATTGCTTCCACCCAACTTGGTTCTTTGAGAGCATCAAAGATCTTCTTGGGTTCCTGTTGCGACAGAAAACAGGCAAACAAACATGCTTGTACAAGAGGGGTATCAACCTTCTTGTGAATATTGGCAATAAATCCACCAAGACATTGATGAGATCTTCTAGTCTGAACAGGAGTCATAATATCACCAATGATTTGAGAAGTAGGGTGATTCTTCATAGTGGAATCCCTCAAAAAGTCTGGTGTCTTTAATCTCATTATCTATGTTGCCAATATCTTCTTCTTTAGACTCTCTTTCATCAATATTAGGATGAACCTCTTCATATAAATTGGAAGGTTCACCTTGTTCAAAATTTGAAGAGAAAAGATGCTCAAAAGTGTTGTCAACTCTTGCATTTGGGTTATCAACGCCTGAAATGTTGTTGTCAACGTTTGAGCCATCAACGTCTGAATTTGTCCTGTCAGCGCTAGATTTGCCTTTGTCAGCGCCTGAAGGACCATACATGTTGTTAACTGGTGGTACTTGGGGACCACCATTATCCTTTCCAGCAGCAGCAGCAGCAGAAAAAGCATCTATCCATATGGGAATTGTAACATACTCTTGTATAGGAGATGACTTGTCTGCTTGTGATCCAACCTCTTCATTAACCTGTGTACCTGAAACATCAAAAACTTGTTCTTCCACAACATTTGAAACTACCTTCACAATGTATGGATTACTAACAGGCATATAATTTAAAGTCCTAGAGAGAGGTTCCAAGTCAAACAACCAATTTGGACCACTTTCAGGATCACTACGTTTACTCTCTAAAAACCTAACATGTACTCTTTCAAGTATACGTTCTTCCTTCTTGAGGTAAACCCTATATCCCTTGCTTTGTACTAAATAACCCATGAAATAGCCTTCTTCACCTTTTGCACTAAGTTTACCTAAGGCATCACTAGTATCAAGTACAACTACATGACAACCAAAAGGTTTAAGAAAACCAATATTAGGTTTCCTTCCCCAAAGTAATTCATAAGGTGTTTTGTTTTGTATCTTGTTGACCAATGCTTTATTCTGAACATAGCATGTTGTATTCACAGCCTCAGCCCAAAAAGCTATGGGGAAATGAGCATCAGCCAACATAGTTCTCACTTCCACTATGAAGAATCACCCTACTTCTCAAATCATTGTGGAAACCTAGGTTTCCTCGATCTTTTAAGCTACTAGTAATGCATCATGTTCATATGATTAGATAATCAAAGCGGAATTAGAACACGACACATTAACAAGGTGTTTGGACACATAGAACATGAATTAAAACAAAAGGATTGTTCATTATATTAATAACAAACAACCACTAGACGTGTATACATTGAATCCCACGTCTAGTCGACACACGATTTAGGTTTACATTGTGAATATGAGTTATGAATAAAACCTAAGACCCTTGGTTCCTTTTATAGTGTAAGGATTAGGGTTTACAAGATATAAAATCAAATAAACATGTCAATCTTCTATTTAAATAAACTTATGCAGAATATATCCTGCATGTTTATTTAAATAGAAGCTTCCATAAGCTTATTTGTCTACGTTTCGGTCAATGCTTGGATTGCACGTGACAATGCTTGGATTGCACATGACAATGCTTGAGCCATCAATGCTTATTTTTCTCTTGTCAACGCTTAGATTGCTCTTGACAACGCTTAGACAATATCTTCATGTTTTCTTCGTTTTTGAGTTTTTAATGGAATAACGTCTTCATACCATATGTAAAAGCTACTAATTGAATAACTCTCTCGCAAGGCTATCCTGATTACATAGTTTAAAATATCCATCAAATTCCCACGAATAGTTTCTAACTCGCATTAAGATCATTAATCCCTTTCAAAAAAATCCGAGCCATAAATATCAACTTGATATTCTAAATAAAAACGGAGATTCCATGTACCTTCGTGTGTAAATTCCTCCTTTTTGTGTGCTAGAAACGTACCAATTTTCTCAACAGCAGCCATTCTTTTGTTGTCCAACATCCTCTCTTATCCAAGATCATTATCAGATGTATTGTCCGATATCGGACAATACATATCAGCGTTTGGATTCACATTTATCGGACAACTCTTGTCAACGCTTCCCATTAGCGTTTGACTTATTCTTGTCAGCGTCAAAATTACAAACGTCAGCGTCAACCATAAACCTTGTCAGCGTCTTGTCCCAAACACCGACGTCATCAAGTGAAATGGCTTAATAATATGTGATAATAATAGTGGATAAAATTACCTTTTGTGACCACTTTAGGCATTATGTCACTTCTAGAATATCCGTATATTAAAAGATCAAGTCCACAAATAAAGATGAATTTACTTGTTGAAATAAATCCCTTAATTTTAGCAAGCAAATATCACATCCTTGTACAAAACATAAGCCACGTCTCTTACTTGTTGACTTTTTCAAACCATCAGCAACTGTGTATCCCACGACTTTTTCTTTCTTTATCAACGCCAAATTAATAAGTATCAACGTCTTGCTTTAAACATGTCATGGGCCACAAATGATTCATCCAATCACACGTTTGTTCTTGCAACTATAATCGTGTGAACACATAACTTTCCACCAATTAGAGAGCTAGCTTCGTGTGAACACACTACTTGGCCATGTGAACGATACCAAAATCTTGTAGATAAAAGTTTGATCCTCACTTCTTTAATTGTTGCTGAAATCATGTGATTATAAAAGAACCTCCCACGTCTGAATCATACATCAGGGAAAATGGTTCTTCTTTATACACGTGATTGTATTGAATAGCACCCTTTGTCTGCTTCATTCGAATCGAACATGTATCTTTCGTCCACACTTGACAGCCTCTTGGAACAAACAAGCTTTGATAACCAAGCTGCCATTGTAGAAGTGACTATTCATCTTTGGAACCACATCAACGCTCCTTTAATCACTTCACACGACAGCCAGATCTAGGGTTTTTAAACAAAAACAAATCTAGGGTTTCACCATAAACCCTAATATCATAGCCATGACGAATTATCTTGAATCACAACAGCCACAACCTCATAACATTCTTCTTTTTATGTCGATCTAGGGTTTGAGGAACCCTAGGTCATGATTTCATGTGAAAAAGCAAAAACATCAACACCTTAAATAGTGAACTTCGATACTGAATAACTTCTTCATTAGGTCTCAGATCGAAAATCCCTTTAGTGAGATTCTAGACACAAGTGCCAAGAATCTACAGTTCAAAAGTCACGATGATCCAACGGTTAACGAAGGAGAGATCGTGTTTTGAATATGGTTGTTCACAGAAAAACTACATATACTCACTGCTGACTTTGACGCCTAATAACTTTTTATTGGGAATAAAACTCGACAATCCCTCCGGTGGATGTCTAGATATATGTGTATAGAACACACACAAGAAATTTCGTGATGATCCAACGGTCCAATCAAAAGTTATGACCTTCTGAATACTGCTGCGCACACAAAAACGTCCAGAAAAACCCTAGACGAATTTTTCTTTTCTTCACCATACACGAACACCTTGTTGGTCCTAGCATCACGAGCCACGAGGCTCTGATACCAATTGTGGAAACCTAGGTTTCCTCGATCTTTTAAGCTACTAGGAATGCATCATGGTCATATGATTAGATAATCAAAGCGGAATTAGAACACTACACATTAACAAGGTGTTTGGACACATAGAACATGATTTAAAACAAAAGGATTGTTCATTATATTAATAACAAACAACCACTAGACGTGTATACATTGAATCCCACGTCTAGTCGACACACGCTTTAGGTTTAAATTGTGAATATGAGTTATGAATAAAACCTAAGACCCTTGGTTCCTTTTATAGTGTAAGGATTAGGGTTTACAAGAGATAAAATCAAATAAACATGTAAATCTTCTATTTAGACAAACTTATACAGAATATATCCTGCATGTTTATCTAAATAGAAGCTTCCATAAGCTTCTTTGTCTACGTTTCTGTCAATGCTTGGATTGCATGTGACAATGCTTGGATTGCACATGACAATGCTTGAGCCATCAACGCTTAGTTTGCTCTTGTCAACGATTAGATTGCTCTTGACAACGCTTAGACAATATCTTCATGTTTTCTTTGTCTTTGAGTTTCTGCCACATCAACTTTTTGACCCAACATATTTCTGAATAAAACATTAGTAGGCATTTGATTTTCGTTATATAGATCATTGTTAGCCTAACTTAGTTTTCTTTTGTTAGCTTGCTGCCTGATTGTGATTTAGCTGTGTAATTGAATTTCATTTGCTAATTATTTTGGTTCGAATATAACTGTTATGAATATCAGATTATGGTAACTAAAATCTGAAAGTTACAATGGCTATAGATGTTAGCTGTTAAGGCTTATTGTTGTGTTATTTGATATAATTATTTGAAGTAAATCAGTCTGTTTGTTAACAAATATTGTTGATTATTTTTTGCTGTAGTGTTTGACTCTGATTTTGTTGTAATCAGAGTTTTGGTTTGATTTGTTGGATCAATTTACTTAAAGAATCTGTCACAAAAAAAATAATAAATCACAAAAATAATAATAAATCACAAAAATGTCCCCCTTGGGAATCGAACTCGTGACCTCACGATACACAGCCAACTCTCCAACCATCTGAGCTAACTACTCTTTTAAGTTTAATTTCAGTCAATTTTATTAATATAGTCAGTCGAATTAGAGCTGTCAGTTTTAAACATATATTTAATCTTAATTTTAATTTCATTTAAATTTAAATAGTTTTATATTTAAATTACTTTTATAAAGTTTTAGTTTAAATAATAAATATATAAAAAAAATAAAAAAAATAAAATATTAGTTTTAAGTTGTTTTATTAATTTTTAGAAATTAAATTAGTAAGTAAAAATTAGTTTTCAAATAATAATTAGATTTTTATTTAATTTAGATTTTAAAAAAAATGGCTTCATAAATAGTTTTTCTTTTAGTGTCAAAGTATTTTAATTAAATAAGATTTTATTGAATAGAATTTTTAAATAGCTTAAATTTTCTAGTAGTCTTAATTTTAAGTAATTGTTTTGTTTTTAGATTTAATGTGAAACGATTCATGCACTTTAGGATTTTAATTTGTAGGATTAATTTTAGTAAAAAAAAAACGAAACCAATTCAAATCAATTGTCCAAATCGAAACAAAACGTCTCAAATTCACTCGATCTTCGTGTACAACGAACTTGGTTCACCAACGTGTTTAATTGAATCCGTCTTTGGTAATTTTAGTCTATTACTTTTTCCTAAAGGTAATTTTCTAATTTACCCTATAACGTATTTAATTATCACATATACATTCCACCACATACATCAACACCAAATTTTGGCGCCGCTGTCGGGGATCTTGTGTAGGATTCGTTTCGTGGAGATTTGTTGATCTTTGATTTGAAGACCCTTTCCGTCCTCGGAAAGTTTTGTTATTTTTCTATTATATAGTATGTATCGTTTTTCGTGTTTTTTGTGATTACTATATTGTATTACGTAGAATAATAAATTTACCTACTTTCAAATAAGACCTTAGTTGGGATTTCATCACCTAGCTATTGTATTCAAATCCAAAATGAAAAAAAAGGCAAAATAGATAAAGACTAATAAGAAGTTTGAACTCGATTTATACAAACTATAAGGTTTTTAAAAGGCCGTCTAAGGAAAAAGGTTTTTAAGTGCTTTGTGCCACCTCGTTTCCCCGCTTGCTTGTGCGTATATTGAGAGGGACGACTGATTATTGGTTTGCCAACCCAAGTAGTATTATAACTTATTTTTGTAGTTTACTTATTGAACCTCGAGACGTTTAGGTTTCCACCTATCGTTTCAAAGTCGACCGAGGGTAGATTACTTCCATAGTAATTATCCTTATTCCTTGTTTTTGTCAATCTTCGATTGATGTATGAAAAATACCAAAATAATCTTCTTAATCCTCTATCATGTTTAATTCTTTTTCTCCTCACCCTCCAATTTTTAATTCTTCCATGAATTCCTTCGTCAACTGTGTAGGGTGTGGGGAACCGTTATATGGTCTTTTACCATGTCGGTGGTGCCCGTGTGAGCGTTTTGGAAATGATTTACGTCACGATATACGAGTTGGATTTTGTCCTTCTTGTAATGAAATTACATCATGTGGAAATCCGAATTTTTGGAATAATTATCTCAATTTCTATCCACCTCGACACCCCACATACGAGACACCCTCGTGTGAGTTTTGTGGAAATGATTCTCATTTTGGAATTAATTGTTCGCATCGATTCTCGCTTAATTACGAGCAAGAACTGAGCTACAATCAAAACTTAAATGATAATTGTTATTCACAAGATTTACCGAGTTTTTCACAACAACATCTTTGTTGTGAGTATTGTGGAGGTCCTCATGAGAGTTTTTGTTGTCAACCGAGAGATCAAAATTTTTGTGAACCCAATCCTTGCTATAATTCGATTACCTCTGGTTTTGACCAATCTTTACAATATTCTTTCGATATTAAAATACTCGAAATGATGTTCCAACAAATAACGAATCAAAGGAATGTGTAAATTGTTGAAAAGAGCATTGAAGATATGTTGCTTGAAAAGAAACGAATTAATCAAGATATTAATGATATAACTAATGATTTGGGAAGTCATAGATTTCATGGAGAAATAATTGATGAGGGATTTAAACGAGATTGTGAACTTAAGATTAGAGAACTTTCGAAAGATTATAATGGATTAAGCATTGAAATTCGAAAGAAAGAACAAGCTCAAGAGGAAGCAGAATATCTTGCCACTCGTGAACTCGAGCGTTCACTTCTTATTGACGATGACGAGGATAGTGCTATTTCTTTGAGAGATCTTATTGCTCTACATCCTTCGTCTAGTGTAATCGTACTTCCTTTTCGTATCTTGCCGGCTATGGAGACCGAGAATTCATCCATCCTAGATGATGAGGAAATCTCTCATGACATCACTACTCCTATTCTTGATTCTTCCACCGTGGAACCCGAAAATTCTCTAAGCAAGGGGGACGAGCATTTTAGCACTATTTCGGACACGGAATCGGAAGAAGTAATAAAGTCTAGTGTTGAGATCCTTGTCCAAAACCCAAGAGAGTTTGACGGTATTTCTAATGAAACGTGTGATTTGCCACATTGTGATGACTCTACTTCTTCTATTCACTTTGATATTTTCTCTAATTCTAATGATGAAAATTGTGATGGAAATGAAGATTTTTAGAATGATTCGACTTCTAGTGAATTTTCTAATGAGGAGTTCTCCGATGAACTTTTTTATAAAGATGACATTCCCGACTCGGATTTTGAGGGGTTTACCGATGAACCTACTCTTCTTCACCCATTTCCACTGGGAAATGAGGATGAAAGTTATCCGGTTTATAAGAGGTTCACTTTTGAACTTGCTCCTTTAGACCCATTTCCACCGAGAAATGAGGTTGATTTGAATAATCCGATCCTTGAGAAGTTCTCCGATGAACTTACTCATTTAGATGTGGAAGACGTGATTCTTCGTGAAAAATTATCCAACGTCTATCTTCTCATTTCTAAGATCGAGTCTTTGAATTCTAAGCCTAATGTCAAGTCTTTCTCTCCATCTCCTATTCTCGTTGAGGATAGTGATCCGCTTATGGAGGAGATTGACACTTTTATTGCTTCTAATGATTCGATACCACCGGTTGTTGATGAAATTGACCCGGAGGGGGACGCTCTCTTTTTAGAGAATTTACTTGATGATGATTTCGTCCCAAGTCTTCCTCCCACCCACTTTGACCTTAATGTGCGGGTTTTTCATGTGTCTCATATTGAGTACCATGACCGAATTCCTAAGGTGAAATGGTCGTTAAAGCTAAGAATGTTGATTCCACTATGGATGAAACTTTATCCCAACATTACCATGTGCTTTATATGATTTTGGATTAACATGGGGGGACGACATCGTGTTGTCGATTCCTTTCTCTCCCGAGGACGAGGTATTCGACCCCGGAATCGTTGATTTAGGGAAATCTCAGCCTTTCACCTATGCAATAATTGAAAGACTTTTTAATCATCTTGGTGCGAGTTTATCTCGGGGAGCATGCTACATCCATATCGTGATTTGTGACTACCATCTCTTTTTAGAGATTTATGTTGGAGTTTTAACCTTTCATTTGCCATCCGACAACGAGGATGAGATCTTTGACCCCGGCATCGTGCTTTATGTTGGATCTTATTCCATTATGCCGGTTTTCACCATTTTCCCTAAGGACCAATGAATGCGGGGATCGAGTCGAGCTCATGACTCGGATAACAAAAACGAGGTGCCTTGTGGGGGAGTCCCATACATTCTATCTTCTTTCTAATTTCTAACACTAATAAGGCTTGATCTTTCAAGCTCGTGCTCGTGTTTTGTTGTGTTGTGAATCTTAGGTATGACCCTAATATTTGAAGACTCTCGTGTTCGATTTTTTCCGGTCCACTTGATCTTCCATTCTTTGATTGCCAAAAGGGGCACACTCTTTATCCTTTGGTTTTTATCGACTAACGTTTTATCTTGAGGCATAATTAATAAACGGCTTATAGATTTGCGTGCTCTTTCCATGTTAGGATTTTGCATTATACTCTTCGTGTTTTAGCAAGGGGGTGTTACTCTTGAGCTAAGAAACATTGAGGACAATGTTTGGTTTTAGCATGGGGGAGTCAATCGATATAATCGCTTGCAATTGCTTTTGTCGTGTCCAAACGTAATTGTTTTTCTCATTTTTAATAAAATTTTAAATTTTTAGTGTTATTTTAAGTTTTAATAAAGAAAATAAGTGCTTTTGACACAAATGTAGGCTTTCCGTTGGTGAAAATAAAAATAGTTTTTGACTCGACTCGGTTTTTACCTTAGCTTTTCCTTAACGTGTTTGAAATAAGTTTTGCTAGGCTTTTATATAGGGAGCTTTAAAACGCGAAAGTCTTAACTCATACGGGTTAAGAACAAAACTTTTCGCAAGTTCCTATAATTGATCCTAGAAAGTCGTTAATCAAGGGAACTTTAAAACACAAATTCTAAAACTTGAAAAAGTATAAGAAGATGCAAGATCCTATAGATGACTTGAAAACCCAAAACTTTGATTTAATATCACATTTTTGAAATTTTACAATATGGAGAACAAGAGATGATAGAGTTTAATCATAAGTTTCTAAAATTAAATCTTCTTTGTGTAGTTATTTTTGTGTTTGATTTAATCTCCTCGTATTTATTTTTCACGCTTGAATAATAATTGCTTAATAAATGAAGTTTTTAGCGGTTTAGGCTTGATATCTTAACTCGTAACTCCTTCTTTTTCTTCCCTTGTAATTAAAGTGAGAACACATTAAGGGTGTCAGTGTCATGGAATTTTGATCATGGGATTGCGGAAATTTGGCTTACTAAAAAAATCATATTAATAAGAAGAATAAATAAAAACATGTTCTCTAGGAGCCTTCGGGTGGGAGTCATGTAGCACTAACCTTGTCATTAGAGCCTTAGGGTGTATGTCAAGGGGACGTGTTGAATAAAAATTGCTTCATCATCATGAGCCATAAGGTGGGATGGTGAATGTCAATTCCCTTATTTTTGTCCAAGGAGCCTTCGGGTGTGGATTTTAAATAAGGAGCACAATTGCATATTAAAGAGCCAAAAGGTGTTATGATGTGATTGTTGCTAACTCCATTAATAAGGTCATAATTAACTTTGGAGGTTTTTATTGTTGCTTTAAAGTAGTCCTATTAGCCAAATTTCGGGTCCGGGGATTTATCCCTCAAACCGTATTAAGTTATCCTTGATGTAGGCTTTCTTTAGTGACAACGGTTTTTGAAGTCAAGGTTAGGTTGTGAGTGTTGAGTTTACACCGTTCTTGCCTTTATTTTTGGACTAGTAAATATCAAATAAAGTCAAATGAGCCTTTGGGTGAATGACATATAAAATCTAGAGATACAATTAGGAATAAAAGGAGATTGAGTTTAACACAAATTACTTGTATGAGTTGGTTTAATTTTGGGGCTTATGATTGACAATGATCTTGTTTTTGCACTTGGCATGGAAAAGTGAAAAGTCGAGGACGATGAATCTATTTGAGTTTTATGATCCTAAAAGTTATTTTTCAAATAATGAAAGCAATACATTATGTCTTTGCAAAATAAAATTCAAAAAGTTGAATAAAGGTGTAGTTAGTGTTTTATTTTATCATTGCGTGAGGACACGTCAATTGTTTAGGAAGGGGGAGTTTGATATGAGTGATTTTACTCATATCATTTATATAATAAAACAATGAATAAAAGCATAAAATGTTCAATTATTGCCTTGTATTCATTTGTTTGTCGTTTCATGTGTGTAGGTACCAATGATCGTAGAAACTGGCAAAAACCGGCACGAGTTTGAAGAAAAAGATCGGCAAAGCCAATTCAAGACCGTTTTTAGTGGATTTTATCTTTATGGAGTTATTCGGGCTTGTGGGTACCAAATTTGGGTAAATGGGCTCAAAAGCCCATTTAAAGATCTTGTAATATGTGTTTGATATGAGCTTAAACTCATATCCTTTTATCAACAAATAACCCTAAAACATGAAGCAAAATACCAAATTATCTTGCAAAAATAGTATTATGTGGTATGTTTGTGTTTGTGTACACTTGTGTAGGTAAAAGGATACATTTTCAAGCAAAAAAAGAAAAATCAAGCTCAAATGGATGAAAAAGACAAAGAAGGATCAAAAGTGACAAGACTTTGAAGTACAAGGACCTATCTTGACAAAATGCCAAAGTTGAAGGACTAAAGTGCAAATATTGTAAAAAGTCAAGATCAAAGTCAAAATTGGTTAACTATCAAGTCAACAAAGTCAAAGGGTCAATTCTGCTCAAATATGAAGTTTGGGGGACTTAAAGTGCCAAAGAAATGAAGTTACAAGCTTTAAATGCAATCTGCCAAACTACAAGGGCTGAAACTGCCAAAGTTCGAAAATTCTACTAGTTTGATCCATGTGACACAAGTTCTAGCCAATAAGAAGAGAGTAAACATGGCACACGGATTGCCACCTAAGGGTAATTAATATCCACTAGCAGCCGCCAAAATTAATTACCATATCCTAACAGTGCAATCCGTGTGACACTTTTTCAACCAATCAGAATTTGACACGTGTCTTCTTCAAGCTACAAAAACATTTCCAGGATCGTATTTGAGCTACAATCAATTTCATGAAAAGATGTAAACACCAAAAATGCTTGTTTTGAAGAGACGAACACAATGGTATCAACCAATTAACATGAGATCCACTAAAGAAGAAAACCCCAATTGGTGTTCATACCTTGAAGATGAGTTTTGCATAATCATGCCACGTGGAGTCCTGTGATTGGTCTCAACACGTCATCATCCCCAACAAACTTCCTCTTCATGTCTATAAATAGCCTACTAGTCCTCATTTGTAAAGAGTAGTTAAATTTTGTAAAAACACACACTTTTCAATTCTCTCTCATTTTCCTTCCTTTTTCCCCTAACTACTCAAGAGTCTGACAAACTCTTGAGTTAGTTAGTTAGTTAGTAGCTTTTCAACAGCTTTGTAACAACTTTCATGGAATAAAATTTAAATTCTACTTTTCCCGGCAATTATCCTACTCATCTTACTGTTCATATTCTGCTCCTGTTTGATCATTGAATTGCTGAATTGAGTTTGTTATGATCATTGAATGATCATAACTGACTTTGAAGAAGTTTGGTAGCTGTTGTTGTGATTCTAGTTCAGAAATTAGCCTTATTGAAGTTTTCAAGCCATTTTGATGATTTCTGTTGATTAGTAGCTGATTTTGATGATTGATTAGATGAACTAGTGATAAGGTGGTTGTTATCACTAGGGTAAGAGAGTTCAACACTCCTCTTCTTCCCAATGGTTTACTACAAAAGGTTTTAAGTTTCTGATTTTGGTTCACTTGAATAAGTCAATTGCATGCTAAATTTTCTAGTGTAAACTTGTTGATTGCCTGATCAAAGCTGTTTAGATTTGCTTATTGTTTGATCTTTGATTACTTGTAGCTTATTCTTGTTTACCTGCTTATAGAATTTGGTTTGTGTTGATTCATAACTTGTTTTCAGTCATTTTCAGTTCTTATACCTTAACTGAGTAATTGTTGTTTTTAGTGCTTGCTTGCAGTCTTAAACTCTCTCATTTTGAGTCTAAAGTTTGGTAGATTAAAGCTTTTCATTTACTCTTAATCAGCTGATAAAAGTCTTTGGAAATTTTCTCAAATCTCAGTAAAGGAGTGTTTGGTACTAGTTGGTAAATGAATTTCAAGTATTGGTTTTTGCAAGATTAGTGTTCAAATCCAGTCATAAGGTCTTTACAAAGTGTTTTGAGAAGGTTTCAAGTCAAATTGTTGGTCAAACAGGCAATTGGCAATAAAAATGTGTGGGTCACTTTGATGCAGATTTGCTCTATAGAAGTTGTCATTTTCTTTTGGCTAGCATTTGCTTATTACTTGATGAAATCTTGTCAAACCAGCTCTCATTTGTAGTCCAACATATGTAGTTTCAGTACCTATAAGCATTCTATACAGTTTTCAATAAGCAAATAGAAATAAGCAAAATTCAGAAAAGCTAAGTTGAGGCATGTTTCTGTAACTTGAAACTGAAATTTTGTATCTCTTGATTCTCTTCATTAACCTGGCCATTTTTCTTCACAAATCTACTTAGAATATGGAGTTACATGATTTTTGAGAGTTTCAACTTTTTGTCCAAAAAGTTTGGTCAACGCTTGGTCAACGATAAGCACTTTTGAGCTTAATTCAGATTTCTAGCTTGATACTGGATGAAATTTGTTCTAGTTTGATTTCCCGTTCATCTTTTGAGTTGCTTAATCAGTCTTGGCAAGAAAATCAAGTTGTGCTTGTCTGGATTGTTCAATAGCTTATTTTGGGCTTATCAAGAAGTGCTTATTTTCTTATTTTGAACTTTCATTAAAAATCCTTTTATAGACATAGCTTAATTTGGATTTAAAGTGTTTTGCAACTTGTCTCATTGATTTTGGTCCAGTAATAAGCTCAAACGAGCTTATTTTCCTTCCAAACCCGTTTTAGCTTAAAAAGTTTCTGAAATTGCAATTTGGTCCTTGATGTTTTAAGCAGTTTCTAATATTGGCTAATCTCCATTGTTTTTAGGGTTTGCAACATTTCAGTCCTTATAGTTTTGAGATTTGTTAAATTCAGTTAGCAAGTTGTTGAATTTGTTACATTTTGGTTAGTTGGTTACTAGTTTTACATATTTGATCCTTTTAGTTAACTGATTCACATTTTTAGTCCCTAGACTTGTTAGAATTTACATTTCAAGCATTTTACTTTCCTAGAATTTACATATTCAGTCCTTGTTGTTTCATATTTTACATTTTGATTATTACTTGAATAAAACTTGGTAATTGCAAAATGTTTTACATATAAGTAGGTAATATTTTTCCGTTTTGCAAGGCTTTATTGAATTAGCAAATAGAATACCCAAAAAAAAAGATTAACAACCAAAAACAGTTAAAAACCCGATATTGGTTGGACTTTCAATTAGCAAGAACAGAGAAAAAACGAACTGCATTATACACAAATTCAAATGGCGCCGCTGCCGGTTCTTTGACTTTACGAGAGACTATCGATTGACGGTTTTCATTGGATTTTGGGATCCGTTCACTTTGTGAACGTTATTTTTACGTATCATAAATCACAAACAAATATAAAATCAAAAATATAAAAATATATAAAAACTAAAAAATTAACAAAACAATTCTTTTCCTAGAGAATTGACCAAAAAAATTAAAAAATCCAATAAGCAATCTTTTTCCTAAGAGATTGCACCCAAAAATATATATTATTGGATTCTCTCGGTTTTTATGTACATATAGTATTTTCTCTTAGAAAACTCATAAATACAAAAATATTTTCCATATATTATTATAAGTAAATACGTATACGTATAAGAACAACCAATCTACATATCTTCCATAAGTATTGCCGAGGCAATACACCGTGTTGAGGGGCGTTCCGGTCCTTGACACGTGTATCGATCAAACAAAATAAAGCAAGAATAGATAAATACTCTCAATAAGCAACAATTCGAAGAATACGAACATTTAAGTGAATAGAAAGGCGATATGCTATAAAATGCCATCTAAGAGTCAATAGGTACTTAAGTGCTTAGCGCCACCTAACCCCCCGTTCACTTGTAAGTATTCTAAGAAGGAAGGCTTCATTGAGGGTCTTGCACCCAAGTAGTACATACGTATATTGTTATTTTCTTGTGGATATTTAATATTGAAACTCGAAGAGGATAATCCATTTCTCTTCAAAGTCACACGAGAGCTTCTCTCTCATTCCTCGTATTGAGTTGCATGCTCACTCGCGGGCGTGCAAAAATACCGATTGGTGTACAACCTCTTCCTCCGAAAAGGAAGAAAAAGAGAAAGAGTAAGACTACCACCGTCCATCAAGCCGATCACGAGAATCGTGCTTTGACTCCTCCACCACAAGAAGCCATGGCTATTGATAATCGCTCTTTGTTGGAACGTATGCAAACCAATATTCATGGATATGCTAGTGCTATTAAGATTCCCGACTTTCCCACAAACACATTTGAGCTACATACATATATGATCACTATGGTTTCACAATCACCTTTCTTTGGTAACAAGAATGAGGATCCTCATGCTCACCTTAAGAGATTCCTTTCTCTTTGCAATACCATTAAGCATAATGGAGTTCCACATGAGGTGATTAGGTTGATGTTAGTGTCATTTTCCCTAGAGGGACTTGCTAAGCATTGGTTAGACTTCCAACCACCCGATAGTATCACCACATGGGATGGTTTCACCACTAAGTTTTTGAACAAGTTCTTTCCTCCACATAAGACTATGGCTTTGAGGACTTTAAATATAGGCTTTCAACAAAAACCTAGTCAATCCTTTAGTGATGCTTGGGAAGAGTATAGTGAGTTATTGAGGAGATTCCCTAATCATGGATTGGATCATGTTCACCAAATCAATCTCTTCTATAATTGCCTTAAATCTCACCACCAAGATTCACTCAATGCTTCCGCGGGAGGGAATATTCTTCTTAAAACCTACCAAGAGGCTTTGGACATCATTGAGACTAAAGCAATGGTTCAAACAAACAATCAATTTGAAGAAAGGGTTCATGTTATCCAAAACTATTCTCAAACTCCTTGTGACAACCAATTCCTCAAGTTTCAACAAGAGATTTTTCAAAGGATGGATAGAGATAGTGAGAGGAACTTGAAAGTACAACAAGAAATGCTTCAAACTTTTAAGACCATGTCATTGAACAATTCTGCAAATAATGTGAATTCTATTACCATTTCTTGTGTTACTTGTGGAGGTCCCCATTCTTATGAACAATGTGATAAGGTGCAAGTGTATCAAGGGGAATGCTATGCTTACCAAGAGGAACATCGTGAACACTTCAAGCCAAATATCAATCCAAATAACCTTTCTTACAAGTCCCAAAACTACCTTACTCCACCCGGATTCCCACCCCAACCACCCACCCAAATTCAACAAAATCCACCTCAAATTTTACCAAGGAATCAAGGGCAAAGACCACCTTACCAAGGAAATAACTACAAGGCACCCAATTAATTTCAACCTCAAGCAAATACCTTTTATCCACCAAATCAAGGATTTAATACCCAACCTTTACCTTTCCAACCTCAAGGTTTTCAAGGTCATGTGCCACAAGAGTATAACACAATGGATCTCTTGCAAAAATTGAATCAAGAGAATGAAAGGAAGTTCCAAGCTATGGAGAAGAAAATGAATGACCAAATCAACAGGGTTTTGGTGGCATTAAATCAAAGACCACAAGGGGCTTTACCTTCCAACACACAAACAAACCCTAGGGCCAATGTCAATGCCATTACAACAAGGAGTGGAACAACAACAAAGGATCCTTCACCTCCTAAACCTACTATTGTTCAACCCACTTGTGCTCCTACTAGTGACAAGCCTTCTACTTCTACTTCACCTCCTCACAATGCTCATATTCATTCAAACACACCTTCTCAACCTCCTCATACTTCTCCTTTACCTTCCACACTTCCCCATGAAGAAGCTAACAAAGACAAATCTTCCACTACAAGACCTATTCCACCTACACCAAAACCTACTCTTCCATATCCTTCAAGGTTGAAAAAAGACAAGTTAAAGAACAAGGATGACATCCAAGTCTCCAACTTCTTAAGGATGTTCAAGCAACTCAACATCAATATATCCTTTGCGGAAGCTCTTGCTTATATGCCAAAGTTTGCTAAGATGTTCAAAGATTTGCTCTCAAACAAAGAAAAATTGGTTGATTTGCCCAACACATCCCTTAATGAAAATTGTTCCGCGGTGTTACTTAAAACCTTAACAACAAAACTTGGAGATCCGGGGCGCTTCTTGATACCTTGTAATTTTCCCGGTGTTGAAAATTGCATGGCTTTGGCGGATCTAGGGGCGAGCATAAACCTCATGCCTTTATCGGTTTGGAAACAACTATCTCTTCCCGAGCTCACTCCCACTAGGATGACTCTTGAACTAGCAAACCGAACAATAGCTCACCCCGTAGGTATAGCGGAAGATGTGTTTGTAGGTGTGGATAAGTTTACCTTTCCGGCCGACTTTGTAGTGGTTGATTATGACATGGATCCTAGAGTGCCTTTGATTGTTGGTAGACCATTTTTTAGAACAGGTCGTACCTTGATAGATGTGGCGGAAGGAGAATTAATTATGAGAGTAGAAGATGAGAGAGTGGTGTTTAAGTTAGGGAAAGTTTGTGATAGGAAAGAGGTTAGGGAGTCTAGACCTTGTGAGACTATTAACATTGTTGATGTGCTAGATGAAGTGTGTAATGAACACTTTCAGAGAGAGAGGCTTTCTCGAATATTTATTTCAGTGCGCCCATGCGGGCGATGAGCCAAGTTGCGTGATAAAGCATGTACTGCCAGAGCAGCCCAAGCGAATGCGTAGCACGCCCATTCTAGTGCTGAATATCTGTTCTCGTAATCCGTGATGATGCTTGTAAGAGTGCTAGTGATGAGATGCCCCATGTTGAAACCGTGGCCTCAATTGCTCCCTCTTTAACACCTTTTGGAGAGAGTGATTTCCTCTTGGAGGAATTTGAGTCAAACTTTCTTGGTGATGATGATTCTCCCATCAATTGGGAAGAAGATATTCTTACAATCCAAAAGTTGCTCAATGAGGACCCTATTCCTTCTCCTATTCCACAAGAGACTATCATTGAGGAATCTTCCATAATAAAACCTTCCATAGAAAGTCCACCTCCCATTGAACTTAAGGACCTTCCATCCCATTTAGAGTATGCTTTCTTAGAGGGCAACGACCAATTACCGGTGATCATTGCTAAAGAGTTGAAAGAGGATGAGAAGGAGCAACTTATTGAAGTTCTTAAGAAACATAAGAAAGCTTTAGCATGGAAAATATCCGACATAAGGGGAATTGATCCACATTTTTGTACACACAAAATCCTTATGGAGGATGACTATAAACCCGCTATTTAAAACCAAAGGAGAGTTAACCCAAAAATCCATGAGGTTATTAAGAAGGAAGTGATTAAACTCTTAGATGCGGGTATGATTTACCCCATTTCCGACTCTCCATGGGTTAGCCCGGTTCATTGTGTTCCAAAGAAGGGTGGAATCACCGTGGTGCCTAATGAGAACAATGACCTTATTCCCACGAGACTTGTGACTGGTTGGAGAGTTTGCATTGATTATAGAAAACTCAATGAGGCAACTAGGAAAGACCATTTCCCGCTTCCCTTTATGGATCAAATGCTTGAACGCTTAGCGGGAAATGAGTACTATTGTTTTCTTGTTGGCTTTTCGGGTTATTTCCAAATACCCATTGACCCTAAGGATCAAGAAAAGACCACATTCAATTGTCCCTACGGTACATTTGCTTACAAGAGGATGCCTTTTGGCTTATGTAATGCACCGGGGACGTTTCAAAGGTGCATGATGGCGATTTTCCATGACATGATAGAGCAAACCATGGAGGTTTTTATGGATGACTTTTCCGTCTTTGGAAATTCATTTAGCTCATGTCTCACCAATCTTGAGGGAATGCTTAAGCGTTGTGAGGAAACACGTTTGGTGCTTAATTCGGAGAAATGTCACTTTATGGTGAAAGAGGGGATTGTTTTAGGACATAAGATATCCAACAAGGGATTAGAAGTTGATCGAGCTAAAGTTGATGTGATTGCTAAGCTTCCCCCACCCACCTCGGTTAAAGGTGTGAGGAGTTTCTTAGGTCATGCGGGCTTTTATAGGCGCTTTATACAAGATTTTTCTAAGATAGCTAGACCGATGACTCACCTCTTGGATAAAGAGGCTCCTTTCATTTTTAACCAAGATTGTTTAGACTCTTTTGAGACTCTTAAGGAAAAATTGACTAAGGCTCCCGTTTTGGTTTCTCCAAATTGGGAATTACCTTTTGAGCTTATGTGTGACGCTAGTGATTATGCGGTGGGGGCCGTCTTAGGACAACGAGTTAATAAGCATTTTCAACCTATACACTATGCGAGTAAAACCATGACCGGTGCACAACTTCATTACACTACCACGGAAAAAGAGTTACTTGCTATAGTATATGCTTTTGAGAAGTTCAGACCATATCTTGTGCTTTCCAAAACCATAGTGTATACGGATCATTCCGCTCTCAAGTATCTTATGACTAAACAAGATGCTAAGCCTAGGCTTTTGAGATGGGTTTTGTTGCTTCAAGAGTTTAAGATAGAGATTCGTGATAAGAAAGGGGCCGAGAATTTAGCGGCGGATCATTTGAGTGGACTTGAGCATCCTTTTCAAGGAGATTTCCCACACCAAGAAATCAATGAATCCTTTCCATTAGAGGAGCTCATGTCTATCTCTTCCCAAGAGGATGCCACACCTTGGTTTGCGGATATCGCAAACTATCTTGTGGGCAATGTGCTTATTGAGGGTCTTACTTATCAACAAAAGAAGAAGTTTCTTAAGGAAGTTAAGTATTACTTTTGGGATGATCCATATCTTTTTAGGCAATGTGCGGACCAAATCATTAGACGGTGTGTAGATGGGCCCGAGGCATTTAAGATCTTAGAGGCGTGTCATAAAGGACCTACGGGTGGACATTTTGGGCCTAACTACAGCGCCAAGAAAGTCTTTGATTCGGGTTACTATTGGCCTTCCATTTACAAAGATGCCCATGAAATGGTGAAATTTTGTGATGTGTGTCAACGACAAGGAAAAATTACACAACGTGATGAGATGCCACAAAATTTTATCCAAGAGTGTGAGATATTTGATGTATGGGGCATTGATTTCATGGGACCTTTTCCATCCTCTAAGGGAAACAAGTATATACTTGTGGCGGTGGATTATGTGTCTAAATGGGTGGAGGCTAAAGCCTTACCTACCAATGATGCTAGAGTTGTTGTGAAGTTTTTGAAACAATTGTTTGCTAGATTTGGTGTACCTCGGGCCATCATAAGTGATCGTAGTACGCACTTTTGTAATGATCAATTCACGAGAGTTATGAAGAAATATGGAGTGAATCATAGACTTTCTACCGCGTATCACCCTCAAACAAATGGTCAAACCGAGGTCACAAATCGTGGTTTAAAGAGGATTTTAGAGAGAATGGTGGGAGAGCATCAAGCTTCTTGGTCGGATAAGCTTGATGATGCTTTGTGGGTGTTTAGGACGGCTTTTAAAACACCAATTGGTTGTACTCCTTATAGGCTTGTCTATGGAAAAGCGTGCCACCTCCCATTCGAGTTAGAACATAAGGCATCTTGGGCTCTCAAGTGGGCTAACTTTGATTTAAACCAAGCCGGTTCACATAGGAAAGATCAACTCAATGAGATGGATGAGTTGAGAGCCAATGCCTATGAGAATTCTTTGGTTTACAAGGAAAAGACTAAGAAATTGCATGATGCTAAGATCAAGAATCGTGAGTTAAAAGTTGGAGAGCCGGTTCTCCTCTTTAACTCAAGATTGAAACTTTTTGCGGGCAAGCTTAAGTCGAGATGGTCCGGTCCATTCACTATTGCTCAAGTGTTTCCATATGGAACTCTTGAGTTGTCACAACCCGATGGTCCAAATTTTAAAGTGAATGGTCACCGTGTTAAGCATTACTTTGGGGAGGACATTTCCGTTGAAATGATCCAAGAGATCCCCATTTTCCCCATGAATTAATTCATTAAGGGACGAGTCGAGCTAGAGACTCCTTAACTCAAGCATCGTATAACTAGGTTTAGAGTGTTGTAGATTAGAAATAAAGGTATAGACTTGGAGATAAGTGTAGGGGAGACCTTCTTTTGTCTTCATGATTGTTTGTAGGGTTGCTCACTCATCTCATGCTTTGGATCTTATGGAGGAGGCCCTTGTATCTGGTTCACTTTGTTACTATAGTGATTTTTCATTGACACCTTGTGCTTAAACATGCTTTCACTAATAGTTGTCCTTTCCTTAACTTGGGTTAAGCAAAGTCTATTCATTGTCATAAGTGTAGGGGAAGTTTTATACTTCCATGCTCTTAAACATTGAGGACAATGTTTAGCTTAAGTGTAGGGGGTCTTCTATCGAAGTGACCTTACCTAGAACTTGTCATTGTCTTGCATGATAACATGGAAAATTGATTTTTCAACATTTTTCAAATTTTTGATCTACTTTGGCCAACAAAAATATGCATTCATAATTTTTTCATCAATTATTTTGCATAACACATTTGCATTGTATATATTTCTTCTTTTATCTTTCATCAAAAATATATAAAAAGGAAAAAATATAATAAAACATGGTTTTAACAAGTTTAGACTTCTTTGACATATTAGGCCCGCCATGGATATTTGGACTCAACCCGAGTTTGCTTCTTAGCATTCTCTAGCTAGTATCCTTAACCATGTAGTCCTTCATTGGTCTATTAGGCTAAGCATCCACCATTCTCATTTCTTGAGATTTTAAATTTGTGGAGAATGGGAAATGATAGAGTTGAAACAAGTGTAAAAGGGCTAGATAAACTTCATGGAAATTACTTGTGGCTAAACCCGTCTCTTCTTTACCTCTATTTTCTTCGCATGTATATAATTGTTAATAAATAATCAAGTACGGTTTTAATTGGTTTGTAATCTCTTATGCATTTTTTACTAATCATTCATGGTTGATATGAGTACGTCTTAAGATTCTAAGTTAGCACGTTTTATGTGTACTAGACTTATGTCATGCTCCATATTTAGCGGGTGTTTTTCCTTTTCTTCTTTTCAAATTTCTTTGTGAGGAATAAAGAAAAATAAGAGCGGCTTATGAAAAAAAATGAGTGGCTAGAAAAAAAAAAGAAAAGAAAAAGAAAAAAAATAATAATGCAAGACTCCCAAGAGGGGCAGTGTGGTGTTAATTATAGTGACTATTGAGTTCCAATATTACCTTGACGGGTTGCGGGGATTCAATAGATTGCTCCAATCCAATATTACCTTGACGGGTTGCGGGGTTGAAGATCCAAAGTCTCAAAAAGATGGCGGATGTAAATTATTGCGTGAGTTTTATTTTTCTTTCCATAGCGAGTGTGTAGCTACTTATGAAAGCATGACATGAGGATTTTACACATAAGGCGAATGACTTATTACTCTTAAAACGGACTTATATTAATTGTGAGCGGTTTTTCAAGTAATGGATGAGAGGATTACTTAGGATTAAAACCGTGCTTCCTTATTTTTGGATTTTACACTTCTTATACTTCACACTTGAATAATGACAAATTTGCCCACAAGCAATTTGCTCAAATAATAACCGGTTCCACATTTAATTGTCATGAATAAGTTGATGCACTTTTTACTTGTGAATGCAATGATCCCATTTTTAAGCTTGGTATGGGGAAAGTGAAACTTGAGGGTGATAAGTGTCCATGGTACCCAAGCCCTAATCTAAGTCATTGTTTTCTTTATGAGTTGATTCCATCAAAACCATTTCAAGAAAAATCAAAAAGATATAGATAGAATTGTATTTTGTTCATTGCATTATTAAAAGTCAAAATCATGCATCAAATACTTTAGAGTAGTGTAGATGCATCTCATATGGCCAAGGTGGGTTAATTATGAGGAGAATGTAAATTTGAGTTTTAATATATAATATTGCATGAGGACATGACAATGTTCAAGTGTAGGGGATTTGATATGAGCTTAAACTCATATCCTTTTATCAACAAATAACCCTAAAACATGAAGCAAAATACCAAATTATCTTGCAAAAACAATATTATGTGGTATGTTTGTGTTTGTGTACACTTGTGTAGGTAAAAGGATACATTTTCAAGCAAACAAAGAAAAATCAAGCTCAAATGGATGAAAAAGACAAAGAAGGATCAAAAGTGACAAGACTTTGAAGTACAAGGACCTATCTTGACAAAATGCCAAAGTTGAAGGACTAAAGTGCAAATATTGTAAAAAGTCAAGATCAAAGTCAAAATTGGTCAACTATCAAGTCAACAAAGTTAAAGGGTCAATTCTGCTCAAAGATGAAGTTTGGAGGACTTAAAGTGCCAAAGAAATGAAGTTACAAGCTTTAAATGCAATCTGCCAAACTACAAGGGCTGAAACTGCCAAAGTTGGAAAATTCTACTAGTTTGATCCATGTGACACAAGTTCTAGCCAATAAGAAGAGAGTAAACATGGCACACGGATTGCCACCTAAGGGTAATTAATATCCACTAGCAGCCGCCAAAATTAATTACCATATCCTAACAGTGCAATCCGTGTGACACTTTTTCAACCAATCAGAATTTGACACGTGTCTTCTTCAAGCTACAAAAACATTTCCAGGATCGTATTTGAGCTACAATCAATTTCATGAAAAGATGTAAACACCAAAAATGCTTGTTTTGAAGAGACGAACACAATGGTATCAACCAATTAACATGAGATCCAATCAAGAAGAAAACCCCAATTGGTGTTCATACCTTGAAGATGAGTTTTGCAGAATCATGCCACGTGGAGTCCTGTGATTGGTCTCAACACGTCATCATCCCCAACAAACTTCCTCTTCATGTCTATAAATAGCCTACTAGTCTTCATTTGTAAAGAGTAGTTAAATTTTGTAAAAACACACACTTTTCAATTCTCTCTCATTTTCCTTCCTTTTTCCCCTAACTACTCAAGAGTCTGACAAACTCTTGAGTTAGTTAGTTAGTTAGTAGCTTTTCAACAGCTTTGTAACAACTTTCATGGAATAAAATTTGAATTCTACTTTTCCCGCCAATTCTCCTACTGATCTTACTGTTCATATTCTGCTCCTGTTTGATCATTGAATTGCTGAATTGAGTTTGTTATGATCATTGAATGATCATAACTGACTTTGAACAAGTTTGGTAGTTGTTGTTGTGATTCCAGTTCAGAAATTAGCCTTATTGAAGTTTTCAAGCCATTTTGATGATTTCTGTTGATTAGTAGCTGATTTTGATGATTGATTAGATGAACTAGTGATAAGGTGGTGGTTATCACTAGGGTAAGAAAGTTCAGCACTCCTCTTCTTCCCAATGGTTTACTACAAAAGGTTTTAAGTTTCTGATTTTGGTTCACCTGAATAAGTCAATTGCATGCTAAATTTTCTAGTGTAAACTTGTTGATTGCCTGATCAAAGCTGTTTAGATTTGCTTATTGTTTGATCTTTGATTACTTGTAGCTTATTCTTGTTTACCTGCTTATAGAATTTGGTTTGTGTTGATTCATAACTTGTTTTCAGTCATTTTCAGTTCTTATACCTTAATTGAGTAATTGTTGTTTTTAGTGCTTGCTTGCAGTCTTAAACTCTCTCATTTTGAGTCTAAAGTTTGGTAGATTAAAGCTTTTCATTTACTCTTAATCAGCTGATAAAAGTCTTTGGAAATTTTCTCAAATCTCAGTAAAGGAGTGTTTGGTACTAGTTGGTAAATGAATTTCAAGTATTGGTTTTTGCAAGATTAGTGTTCAAATTCAGTCATAAGGTCTTTACAAAGTGTTTTGAGAAGGTTTCAAGTCAAATTGTTGGTCAAACAGGCAATTGGCAATAAAAATATGTGGGTCACTTTGATGCAAATTTGCTCTATAGAAGTTGTCATTTTCTTTTGGCTAGCATTTGCTTATTACTTGATGAAATCTTTTCAAACCAGCTCTCATTTGTAGTCCAACATATGTAGTTTCAGTACCTATAAGCATTCTATACAGTTTTCAATAAGCAAATAGAAATAAGCAAAATTCAGAAAAGCTAAGTTGAGGCATGTTTCTGTAACTTGAAACTGAAATTTTGTATCTCTTGATTCTCTTCATTAACCTGGCCATTTTTCTTCACAAATCTACTTAGAATATGGAGTTACATGATTTTTGAGAGTTTCGACCTTTTGTCAAAAAAGTTTGGTCAACGCTTGGTCAACGATAAGCACTTTTGAGCTTAATTCAGATTTCTAGCTTAGAATTTGTGTATAATGCAGTTCGTTTTTTCTCAGTTCTTGCTAATTGAAAGTCCAACCAATATCGGGTTTTTAACTGTTTTTGGTTGGTAATCTTTTTTTTGGGTATTCTATTTTCTAATTAAAAAAGCCTTGCAAAACGGAAAAATATTACCTACTTATATGTAAAACATTTTGCAATTACCAAGTTTTATTCAAGTAATAATCAAAATGTAAAATATGAAACAACAAGGACTGAATATGTAAATTCTAGGATAGTAAAATGCTTGAAATTTAAATTCTAACAAGTCTAGGGACTAAAAATGTAAATCAGTTAACTAAAAGGATCAAATATGTAAAACTAGTAACCAACTAACCAAAATGTAACAAATTCAACAACTTGCTAACTGAATTTAACAAATCTCAAAACTATAAGGACTGAAATGTTGCAAACCCTAAAAACAATGGAGATTAGCCAATATTAGAAACTGCTTAAAACATCAAGGACCAAATTGCAATTTCAGAAACTTTTTTAGCTAAAACGGGTTTGGAAGGAAAATAAGCTCGTTTGAGCTTATTACTGGACCAAAATCAATGAGAAAAGTTGCAAAACACTTTAAATCCAAATTAAGCTATGTTTGTAAAAGGATTTTTAATGAAAGTTCAAAATAAGAAAATAAGCACTTCTTGATAAGCCCAAAATAAGCTATTGAACAATCCAGACAAGCACAACTTGATTTTCTTGCCAAGACTGATTAAGCAACTCAAAAGATGAACGGGAAATCAAACTAGAACAAATTTCATCCATTATCAGTGTTAAATGGCTACAAGCCCACTAAAAGCCTAATAAGAACAATAGACGGATGTCAATTTTTAATAAATGTCCAAAGCCCATTTATTTGTGACGTTAAAAGCATTTTCTACTTCTTGGTCCAAGCATAAGTTACAAATCAATAAACAGTGTAAATAAAGTGAATATTTATTCATTTCTGTTGGTCAAACATACCTCACACCACACAAATGTTTCGATACATAAAAAGTTACTACTCCTCATCTCTCTCACCTCACCAAAAATAACCAGATTCACCCAAACCCTAATTAACTTAAATATTGGGGGTTTTTCTATATAAGGCGTGTGAATATACACGCGACCTTAACTAATTACCCCCCTTAACCGGAGCTTGAAGGTGGATGCTTTGTGTGACGTGGCATCATGTAACTGGATGTGACAGCAAATATTCATCAATCCACCAATAAGAGGAGGACATCTCAGCCTAAAACTAGCACAAGTAGCACAACGGATTGCCATGTTGGCAATCCGTGTGACATAGGCCAATTTCAGCCGTCAGATCAAAACAGAAAAGAGATAGAAGAAGAATAGAAGATCTAAGGGCCAAAAATCGTTCTTCATCAACCACCGTTCACCTCTTCATCAGCTATAAATACCCCCTCATAAATCAGTAATTGTATCACTTTTTTTCTTAATGTTGTTATGTCAAAATAGATTTAGGTTAATGTAATTTTCTTTCAATGGTATTGTAGTATTTTGGCTTGAAATAATAAAAAGTTTTTAATTTTGCATCTCTTGTTCTTTCCCTTACATTAAATTACTGTTAAAATCAGTTTTGATATATCTATGTCTTCTATATCGAATTTGAATTTTTTGTGGAATGAATGTTACTATTAATTTAAATCTAAGCTGATTATAATGATAAAAATATTATTTGATTAAGCTTTTATGATAAATTTTATTAAATAATATAAGAGAGATTGGGGAAACGATCTAACCTACTGTTAGATTTAAAAATATTAAGGATCGAATTATTTTGGTGTTATTGGTTCGTTTGTGTGGTTTGTTTATTATGGGTGATTTTATGGTGGTTCGATCAACGATGAATGGTACTCTTATGATGGTGAATGGTGATGCTGTTTGAGATATCTAGACGGCTCAGCGCCGCTCTACTCCCCAACGGTTTTCGTCAATAGGTTTTAATTCTTCTTATTTTTTTATGTTGGTTAATGTTAAAAAGTCTTATTGAAGTGAATGATAAATGGAACATGGTTATTTGGATCTGTTGTGTTTATAGATTTATGTTTATGAATCTACTTAGTTTAATGAATGAATCTGCTTAGTTTAATGAGAATTAGTTGAGTTTGCTGATTATTGAAATATGAGTATGGAAATGCATTCTGTTATTGTTTGATAGGCTGTATAAATTGTTTGTTTGTCTGCTTATGATTTCTTTTGTGCCTTATATTGGAACTGAATTGATTAACTGAGATGTGGTTATGATAATTCGAGAATTCGAAGCTAAAATTTGAGGGTAAGATGTTTAGATTTTGATGCATTTTATGGATTTGCTTAGTGGATTTCTGAATAAAACTTGAGTAGGCATTTGATTTTCGTTATATAGATCATTGTTAGCTTAACTTAGTTTTCTTTCGTTAGCTTGCTGCATGATTGTGATTTAGCTGTGTAATTGAATTTCATTTGCTGATTATTTTGGTTCGAATATAATTGTTATGAATATCAGATTATGGTAACTGAAATCTGAAAGTTACAATGGCTATAGATGTTAGCTGTTAAGGCTTATTGTTGTGTTATTTGTTATAATTATTTGAAGTAAATCATTCTGTTTGTTAACATATATTGCTGATTATTTTTTGTTGTAGTGTTTTATTCAGTTGCTGAATATTTGACTTTGATTTTGTTGTAATCAGAGTTTTGGTTTGATTTGTTGGATTAATTTACTTAAAGAATCTGTCATAAAAAAAAATAAAAAATAATAATAAATCACAAAAATGTCCCCCTTGGGAATCGAACTCGTGACCTCACGGTTCACAGCCAACACTCCAACCATCTGAGCTAACTGCTCTTTTAAGTTTAATTTCAGTCAATTTTATTAATATAGTCAGTCGAATTAGAGCTGTCAGTTTTAAACATATATTTAATCTTAATTTTAATTTCATTTAAATTTAAATAGTTTTATTTTTAAATTACTTTTATAAAGTTTCAATTCAAATAATAAATATATAAAAACAAAATAAAAAAATAAAATATTAGTTTTAAGTTGTTTTATTAATTTTTAGAAATTAAATTAGTAACTAAAAATTAGTTTTCAAATAATAATTTGATTTTTATTTAATTTAGATTTGAAATAAAATGGCTTCATTAATAGTTTTTTTTATTTTAAAAGTATTTTAATTAAATAAGATTTTATTGCATAGAATTTTTAAATAGCTTAAATTTTCTAGTAGTGTTAAGTTTAAGTAATTGTTTTGTTTTTAGATTTAATGGGAAACGATTCATGCACTTTAGGATTTTAATTTGTAGGATTAATTTTAGTAAAAAAAAAACGAAACCAATTTGAATCAATTGTCCAAATCGAAACAAAACGTCTCAAATTCACTCGATCTTCGTGTATAACAAACTTGGTTCACCAACGTGTTTAATTGAATCCGTCTTTGGTAATTTTAGTCTATTACTTTTTCCTGAAGGTAATTTTCTAATTTACCCTATAACGTATCTAATTATCACATATACATTCCACCACATACATCAACACCAATCACGCGGCAAAGAACCGAGAGCACCATCACCACCATCTGAGTCATCATCTGAAGAGGATAGTGATGAAGATCAAGCTGAGAAGAATCAGGAAATGAAACAACAAATTGCTTTCATTATGAAGACCTACAAGAAAATCTTCAAACCCACCAACAACAATCTTCGAACATCATCCAACACAATGAACCAATATGTTGAGAACCCTTCAAGGTATGACACACATCGACGTGGTAAAAGTCCTTCTAGGTATGATCGACATAATCCAACACATGTTGAGTGTTCTGCAAGGTATGATCGACAAACTGCTTAACATGACACATCTATTCTCATTTGTATTTTTCTTACTTGACTAAAGTTCATCATATCTCATCCTTTGTTTCTCAAACCATCCGTATACCACAAGCAAAAAATAAACAGTCACCTGATTTGCCTTGGTCTCTTTGTCGTTCCAAACCATATCTCAAATACTCATCTTATCTCAATTGCCAACTATACTTTATAATGACATAATAGAGGTTTTATATTACTACTAATTATCTTGATTTATTCATTATAAATCAAAGTTTATCAAAGGATGATTTGAGTTCTTTGGAACTGATTTTAGAAGTCAAATACATGTGGTAACATCCTGGGTATATGTCATATGATTGATTAAATATTTGATCTTGCGCAAGAAGCCTTGCATTGATGTTAATCACTTTTTCATCAATCTTTTGTAAGAGCTCATTTATTTTTGTAATCTTCTTTTATGGTGTCTATTTAATTTTGTATACTATGTAAATATCATTTTACTTCTGAAAATGATGGGTTGTAATAGTATATTAGGAATTTTGGACATCGTACATATATCTTTGAATATAAAAACAACTCATGAAAAGTCCAAGGTGAAGGTTGTGATTTATAATTTAGACTAGCAGCATAAACGACTACTTTTTTAAAAATGGGTACACCTGGAGACTTGGGTAAAAATAATAGGTTGTATCCTTGTTTATTGTGGTGATTTTGCCGGGTGACTTGTCTCGTGACGATACCCGATGAATTAGATATGACTGAAACGATAAAAAGTGTCGAATCTGAACATGCTGTATAAACGGACTGAAAACTCTTATAGGATCTCAGAATCATTGAAAAAGGTAAAACTATGATTTGTAGATAAATTTATGAAGAACTAGAATCAATTGGATCGTCCACCAGTTCCTTAAAGTTTGGAAATGGCGGCCGAAACGGTGAGAACGAGATTGGCAGACAAAAACAGCCAACTCTTCTATATGATAAACTGGGTAAATGAGCTATGATATATATAAATTAGGGGCAATTGAACTTATAATAAGTAAACTACATAAGTTAAGAATGACATTGGTTAATATAACTCATCTATATTATTTACGTTTTAGGAGAAACGGTCCAATTAACGAGCCATGCGGGTAAACTGTAAGAATTGGGTTATATTTAATTAACGTAAAACATGATGATTTTTATAAACACCGAAATGGTATGGGCCGCTTTTTAGTAAATATAGACTCTGATGACGTATAGTCCCCAGTCGGGTCATAAACCCGGCCCACGGGTACTACCCGTATCCGGTCCATCACGAATGGGTGGGAATAATGTCATTTGAGCTTATGGGCTTGGATGAACAGTAACCGCACACACGTGTGCGGCCCACGGCCCGAGATGACCGGTACAGGGTTAGACAGAATTATATTCTGTGTATGAATAGGATTTACCCCAAAGAAGAGGATATTCACTCACCATAATTAGAAGATAACAATCAATCTAATTCTGGTACTTATCCTTTCCTTGGGGCCAAAGCATCAGTGACAGCCCATTAGGGTTTCACTGCCTATAAAAGGAACCCCCAAGGGTTCCACAAAGGTATTACATTCTACACACTAAAACTCTCATCCGATTCCTATAACCCTAACCGATTACTTACTCTCACGCCGGAGTCTAATCGTGGGAAACATTCCCACGGTAAGCCTAACGCGTGTTGTTTAGTGTGCAGGATCCCAACCATACGATTCACTTGGCGCAGGAGCCGGAGTCCAACCAGCCCGAATTAAGCCTAATTCGGGTCTAGCAAGGATCACCCAACTTTTGCATCAACAAGTTGGCGCCATCCGTGGGACCCATTACACTAAGATAGAGCGAAATCTCATCTTGAATTCTCAATGACGAAGGGGCATCCGCAAGCTAATCCCAGGAATACAAATCCTTGAAATCGGAAGTCCCAAGGGGAAGGGATACTCATCCTAGCCGTCCAGCGGGCGGACCAAACAACCGCAGTGGTTTTCAGTCCATGGGGGTGACGAGCACGATCTCCATGACTCCTCCACCTACTTCAACCCTGGACAACCCTGATCCAGGGAGTGCGCCTGACCCCCTTAACAAGGAGCCGCGCAGACCGTCGATCGAGGAAGAAGTCGAAGTCCAACCACTCAGCGAGGAAGATCTCACTCGAGTTCTCACGCAGAACTTTGAGAGGATCGTCCCAGGGATCGCGTCAAGGTTGAACCTAGGGAGGGAACTCCAATCTAGACTCAACTTTGGCAATGCCGGACCAAGCACCTCTTCTAAAAATCAGAGGAAGAGAAGGACCCGACCTCAGGAGCGGAGCCTCTTTGAGGAAACTCCCCAACCTAGGAATGTGTTCGAACGCATAGGGGATAGTCTCATTCAGGAACTAGTGCAATCTCGAGAAGAGGTGGAGAGGTCCGACGGTTCACCCGAACGACCGGATCAGGAACTGACCAGAGCCAATCGCCGCACGAGTGTGTGGGATAGGATGAACATCGGGAAGAAGGCCCCTGTCTCTTCTCACAAGAGCGGTCCTCACCCAAGAGATGGGGCACCGCCTCCTTCTCCTGATCCATCAGGAGAGGATTCGGATGACCATCCGCCCAAGAGCCGCCGGCCTAGGCGAACTCCTCCACCGCCACCAAACGATGAGGAGTACTATGGCTGTCCTTATTACCGAGAGACGGAAGCAGAAGATCTTTCCCAACCGTGGTGTGACCCTAGTCTCACCCGTCCATGGGCTGATCCCAGGGAAGATCCTTTTACTCTCCGCATACGGAATTACTCCGAGGACACAAAACGTCGCATGCCGGCGTGTATCAAGACATATGATGGAACGGGTGATCCGGATGATCACCTCAAGATATTTGATACGCAGGAAAAAATTGTGCGATGGCCCATGCCTATATGGTGCCAGATGTTCAATTCAACCTTGATTGGTAATGCTCGCGACTGGTTCGAAGGACTTCCTCCGCGAAGCATTGATTGCTTCACTGAATTACGCAATGCGTTCAAGAATAATTATACTCAGGGGAAGAAGTATAATAGGGACCTTGTCTCATTGGCAATCGTCAAGCAACGGCCTGGAGAGTATACGGAAGCCTTCACTGAGAGCTTCAATGACGAGTGCACACGCACAAAGACAATGCCGAAACTCCTGAAAATTTCCGACTACATGCATGCCATAACAGACAGGGAATTAATCAGGCGTCTCAATGACAAGCGCCCAGAGAGGTATGACGACCTCATGGAAACGGCTACCGATCGAACGACCAGTCTAGGAGACAGTCGGGCTGTCAGAGTAATCAAAACAATGGTAGGGCTTCAGATTATAAGAGCCAAAACAAGGGAGGACGGCCGGACGATAAGTTTACCCCCTAAAGATGTCCTACCGGGAGATCTTGCTCACGAAAGGTGCTAATTTTCCGAGGCCTCCTCCAATGACGACTCCGCTGGACCGTCGCCAAGGAAATCGCTTTTGCGAATTCCATAACGACAAAGGCCATGGTACGGGGGAATGTATCCAGCTCAAGAAGCACATTGAGTCACTGATCAAGTCAGGTAAACTCAAGCATTTGGTTAAGGATTGGAAGGATGGAGAAGACAACAAGAAGTATGACAAGAAGGATCCCCAAAAGGACAAACCTTCGACCATATACATGATCCAATCCAGACAACGCCGCACGAGGCAGAAAATTGGTCAAAAATTTTCACGCGGCAGGGAAATCTCATTCCATCCCATCACAGCAGGCGATGTGATTGATGCACCTCTCACTATTGAGATAAGCATTGGAACACACAATGTCCGTCGCATGTATGTGGATGGAGGATCATCAGCAGAAGTACTGAACAAACACTATTTTGTACAGTTACGACCAGAAATAAGAAGCCAATTGGTACAGGCCACAGCGCCGCTCATTGGTTTTAGTGGAAACACAATCTGACCAATAGGGCAATTGCGTCTGATTGTAACCATTGGAACAAAGAGCACTCCACCACGGTGTGGATGAACTTTATGGTGATACGCTCACACTCCCCATACAATAGGATCATAGGCAGACCGGGTATCCTGGCCATACGAACAGTGCCTTCCATGGCGCACGGAATGATCAAATTCCCGGTGGAAGGAGGAATCGTCACAATCTACAACACAATTGTACCAGCATCTGAGTGTCACGCCGTGAAAACACCGGTTCCACCTGTTCCCCCCAAGGACGGATCACCACCTCCCAATTGGAAGGTAGCAATCCATCCTAATTACCCGGAGCAGGAGGTGTCCGTAGGGGGAACGCTATCGGACAACAGCAAGAGGGCCATGTGCTCTCTCTTGAAGGAAAACTTGGATGTATTCGCTTGGGAGCCCAAGCATATAACGGGCGTACCACGCGCGATTGCAGAACATAGGCTCCAGATCCGCCAGGGATACCCACCCGTCAAGCAAAAGAAGCGCGGTCAGGCACCTGAACACAGCCAAGTGATACTGGATGAGGTACGGAAACTAGTAGATGCAGGTATCATGCGCGAGGTATACTACCACGAGTGGTTATCCAACCCAGTCATGGTCAAAAAGCATGACAGAAGCTGGCGCATGTGCGTGGATTTCACGGATCTGAATAAAGCCTGTCCATAAGATTGTTACCCGTTACCGGAGATCGACTGGAAGGTGGAATCCCTTTGTGGATATCCCTTTAAGTGCTTCTTAGACGCATATAAAGGATACCACCAGATCCAGATGGCGGAAGAGGACGCAGAGAAGACGGTGTTCCATACTAGTCAGGGCGTATACTGTTATACGAAAATGCCATTTGGACTAAAGAACGTCAGGGGCAACATACTAGCGGCTTGTGGACAAAGCCTTTAACTCACAGATAGGCCTCAACCTGGAGGTCTATGTGGATAACTTAGTCATCAAAAGTCATACGGAGGATGCACTTCTCCGGGATGTCCAAGAGACGTTCGACACATTGAGGAGGATTAATATGAAGCTAAATCCAAAGAAATGTACGTTTTGGGCCACAGAAGGAATGTTCCTTGGATATATGATTGATCCAAATGGCATCAAACCTTTCCCAGAAAAACGGACGCAGTAATACAGCTACCATCCCCTCAGACGCGGAAAGAGGTGCAGTTCTTAAATAGGAAGCTGGCCGGGCTAAATAGGTTCTTATCAAAGTCCGTAGAGAAGTCACTCCCCCTATTTAAAACACTCAAGAAGTGCATTAAGAAGGGAGACTTCCGGTGGACAAGGGAAGCTGAGGAAGCCTTTGGTCAACTCAAGCAACACCTCGCATCTCTCCCCATGCTAGTAGCTCCCCGACCAAAGGAGGAGCTCATTACGTATCTATCAGCCACACATGGAGCAATAAGTGCGGTACTCATGACGGATAGGGACACGGTGTAAACTCCGGTGTACTTCATAAGTAGAACATTACAAGGGCCGAAGTTGAATTACTCCCCTATGGAAAAATTGGTTTTGGCACTAGTGTTTGCTACAAAACTGTTGCGCCGATACTTTCAGGCGCATCCAATTGTAGTCATTACTAACCAACCAATAAAACAAGTCATCTCTAGACCGGATGTGGCAGGTAGGCTACAAAAGTGGAGCATCCTATTGAGAGAACACACCATATCTTATAGGCCAAGGACGGCTGTTAAAGGCCAAATCTTGGCATATTTTTTGGTAGAAAAGCCGGATGAAGAAGGACCAATTGTAAAACAAGACGAAACTCCAGCAGAATCATGGGTGTTATTCACGGACGGATCTTCATGTACGGATGGGTCAGGAGCTGGTCTCATCCTTACGAATCCGGAAGGAATGGAGTTTACTTACGCCCTTCGCTTTGAGTTCACAGGCACCAACAATGAGGCGGAATATGAAGCATTAATTGCGGGTTTAAAAATCGCCGCTAGAATGGGAGTCCGCAACCTTAAGGCCTACGTAGACTCACGGCTTGTCACGAACCACATTCTAGGTGGATATGTGGCTAAGGAGGATAACATGGTCTGATACTTGGAGAAAGTCAAGTCACTCATCGCGGCTTTCAGCAAGTTTTCTATCAAGCAGGTACCAAGAGGTGAGAACAAGAAGGCGGACGCTCTTAGCAAGATCGCGTCTACAAGTTTCGCCCACTTATCCAAGCAAATCTTGGTGGAAATACTCAAGAATAGTCTATAACAGAAAGGGAGGTCGCTACTATAGTTGAGGAGGATGGACCTACATGGATGACCCCGATCGTCAACAATTTGACTAATGAAACCCTTCCGGATGATGAAAAAGCGGCACGACGCATCAGAGGGAAGTCGTAGCACTTCGAGCTTCGAGAAGGTATCCTTTATAAGCGCTCTTTCTTGCAGCCGTGGTTGCGGTGTGTTGGACCACGTCAGGCCACTTATGTGATCAGTGAGATACATGAAGGGTTATGCGGCATGCACGCAGGTCCACGATCCATGGTAGCTCGAGCCCTACGTACAGGATATTATTGGCCTACCATGTATAGGGACGCACGCGACATGATTCGCAAGTGCAGTGATTGCCAAGTGCATAGACCAGTGCCGCGACATCCGCAGCAGGAGCTTACACCTATTACATCCCCATGGCCATTCTATAAGTGGGGAATCGACGTCGCAGGACCATTTCCTATAGCTGCGGGGGGAGTTAAGTTCTTGATTGTCGCAATGGACTACTTTACACGTTGGATAGAGGCCAAGGCAATCAAATCCATCACCGGCAAACAAGTTAAAAAGTTTGTTTGGGAGAACATTGTGTGCCGTTTTTTCTTACCAGGAGAAATCATCTCGGACAACGGTAAACAGTTCGTGGATAATCCGTTCAAGGACTGGTGCGCATCATTGAATATCAAACGGCGCTTCGCGTCTGTTAAGCACCCGCAGACAAATGGCCTTGTGGAACGAGCAAATAGAAGCTTGGGAAACGACATCAAGGCACGCTTAGAGGAACGAAGTGCCAAATGGGTGGATGAACTACCACATGTCCTATGGGCGAATAGGACTATGATCAAAACAGCCAACGGGGACACTCCATTCGCATTGGCGTACGGCACTGAAGCTGTTATACCAGCTGAAATAGGAATGCCTACCATCCGCACAGCGGAGGTTAACGTCGTCACGAACGACGAGCAACTACGGATCAACCTGGATTTATTGGCAGAAAAAAGGGAGATAGCAGCCATCAATGAGGCTATGTCCAAGGCTAAAATGAAGGCTTATTATGACGGCAAGGTTAAAGGTGTTTCGTTTCGACCGGGAGATTATGTCTATCGTGCTAACGAAGCAAGTCGAGCAGAGAATACACGAAAGTTGGGCCCTAAGTGGGAAGTACCGTATGAGGTCACGGAAGCCTTAGGACGAGGCGCGTACAAGTTACGTGACATGGATGGCCGCGATCTGGAACGCACATGGAACATCTCCAATCTCAAAAGGTGCTATCTTTGAAAGCTACGGCTTCCGCATAGATACTTCGCTATATATGGCTTTAATGCCGATCCATGCGCTCTATCTGTTTTGTTTCTTATGTTTTTTCTAGGTTCCTTTTTGTTTTTTAGGATTTCCCATTCATGTTAAAACAAAAAATGTAAACGTTCTAATAAAATGCCGTGGTGCCTAGCTAGCTCCACGACTTGTTTTTGTGCAAATTATCTTTTTTTTAGGATTTCGTTATAGTCGTATGAATTTAATTATATTATAATATGCCATGTTTTATTCATATGCATTCAATTAATACCGTACATGTACAATACGCCTCCAGGTGGGGTAAGAGGATTAAGTGAACCTAATAATTCAACTTGTCACATTAGAGGGATGCAACCCCAGTGACGCGGATCATGTATCCTTACTAGACACCTTATTCACAAGACGTTGTGATAAGTTTCCATATGTCGCGCTCACGTAGTGCTTTGCATGGTAAAGACGCACGCCGCACGTTTAGTAAAGTATAGACTTTGTTATATTTTGGGTAAGACACAGCAAGTTTCCAAAAAATAAAAATTGTCGTACATACGCACGGACTTATACATAGCAAAACAAATGTTTACAATCATAAGGTACCGTGGAAATCCACGGACAAATGTTTACAGGTTACAAACCAAATTGTCTGAAATAGATAACAAGTTAGGGGCACCCTACATGGGAGGGAGAAACCTACCTATCTCCACTTGTTCTTCAGCTAGGCAAGGCAATCTCTCACCGCGCTCCATCCGCTTCAAGGCTTGAGTCGCATTCCTCTCCAGCACCCCGCTTAATGGTTCCTCATCAATTACGAGCCTGGTCACATCCTCATAAATAGGAAGTGTAAGGTGGCTGGGAGAGGGAGTGAAAGAAGCCCAGGAATGACCTTCATCTTGAGAGAACGCACCAAGACTAAGCTTTTCCATGATCTCTATGTTTGATGCATTCTTCGTGGCTTCCAGCTCGGCCAAGAATGGGTAATGTAGATCTTGCATTGCGGCCATGGAAGCAGTCATCTTGTTAGTAGCTTCGGTGTTAAAGAAGGCATGCCTTGTGAAGTTTTCCTTCTTTCTGATTAGCTCTACTGCCTTGACCATTCCTTCATGGCGGTCGTGATCAATGCCATCTGACACAAGGCTCGCAAACTGCTGAACAAATTCAGGGGCTTCCAGCACCTTGGTAACGGCTAGACGTGCCCCGTGACCCACCATCCACCTGCGGTCGGCAATGGCTACTAGTAGTTGGGGGCATAGCACGTCGTCGCGTTCGGTGGTAAGGGCATCTTTTATCACATCTTTTTGGGCGGACGCCTCCCTCAGCTGTTCGGTCATAACCCTCTCATGAGCAAGCTCCTCTTGTACCTTTTCCACGCTTTGGATTATCGTCTGGGCATCCTCAAGTCTTTTGGTGAGCATGGATACTTGGTTGGAGGAGGACTTGGTCGACGCTTCTGCTGCGGTCACCTATATGAGATACATTACTTGTTAGAATTGTGATTATTATGAAATAAGAGTGATGCGGCGTGGATACGTACCTTGGTTGTTGCGGCCTCATGTTTTGCCTCAAGCTCGGCTACCTGCTGGTTATGAGCATTAGCGTGGGCTAATTGTTCTTTCACGGTCGCCTCGGCGGTGGCAAGCTGGGATTGGACGGCAGCAATTTGAGCTTCATTCTCCTCGATCATCCATTCCCTTTGCCCAACTTTCCTCTTGAGGGACTCCACATGCCCTAATGCGGCTTCAAATCATACCCTCATCGAAGTGCCCATTGCCATTTGATGCACCTGGGCGCTGTTGTACTCATCCACCAGGTCAGCATGGCTTAGTACATTCACGTCTTGCACCAAACCTGGTGGGATGCAGTTATTGAGGTACTCACGGCACTCCTCGGCCTCTCATCCGTGACGCAGTGGTAATATTCCAAACAGGATTGAACGATTGAGGTGGGCCGGACGATGGGATGTCTTGGGAAGCTGTGGGGGTGCCTTCTTCGAATGAAGGGCCGGATCTTGTTGCGGCTGTATGAAGCATAGGTTCTCTCTCCACTTCCTTCTCTTTTCCCTTCTCTTTCTGGGCATCGGGTGGAGGCGCGGCACCAGCTTGTTCATCTCTACAAAACAAACATTTGAATAAATATCAAGTATTAATTAAAGGAAAGTCGTGGTTCTTACTTAGCAAGATGAAGTCTTACATGTTATTCCCTGCTAGTTCTGATGCAGTCGGGGGAACTTGAGTAACTGGATCCACATGTGCAGCTCGCACCGTCTCGGAGGCCTGGGTGGTGCTCCCAACAGATTGATATAGGGGGTGGTCCTCGCGAAGTTTTTTTTTTTTTTGGGGGGGGGGGGGGGCATTATGTTCGCCAACCTCGGCCGGAGCAACTCTTCTTACCCGCTTGTTTTTTCTGTGGGTACGCTTAGTGGCGGGTTGGGCTGCTGCTTCTTCAACTTCCTCTTCAAGTTCTTTTTCTGCTCCCTCGTCTTCTTCTTCATTTACTTGCTGCATCTCCTCCTCGTCATCGCCCAACATTTGGCGAAGACTGGAGGTGGTCCTCTCAATGTTGTCTCCTTGCTCCTCCCCGTATGCGGGGGTGACAGTCTTTTGCGGCGAGGAGGGCCCGACTTCTTCTTCAAGCAACATGTTATCACCGTCCTCATTATCAAAGTCGACGGGGGTTCTCAGGAGCGTTGTTTCCACTTCGTCTGAGTGGGGGTCCGGCACGGCCTCCAGGGCAATCGTCACATTTCGGGTATGCTCAAGGAGAGGTAGGTCGTTCTCCTCGTCTGGGACGGGATCCCTCTGGTACAAGCTTTGAGTCGCCTTGACGTAGGAGTCCAAAGAAGTTCATTTCTGCCACAATAAACGAAATTTGTTAGGCATTAACAAATAATTGTATGCGTCTTTGATGTACGGATGCTAACCTACCTTCACCATGCCTTCTCCAAAACACATGATATCTGTTGGACGAGCCGAAATAGTTGCGGCTAATCCCTAGCAAACAGAGGAATGATTTGGGGAGGTTTCTATGGAATCCTGTTCTTTTAAGATCTATTTCTCGGGAATGTTGGGGATTATATGTACTGGCGTGCGGAAGGGGGTCGTGAAATAACCTATGTTTGAAGACATAATCGGCCGACCACACTATCGAGTCAATAAAAAAGTAATGGTCGTACCAGTTTTTTAATGAGTCCATGGGCTTATTATGGGACTGGGGGTTGTTGGGAGATCGTTTCTTAAAAGATAGCCAACCATTTACTATATTGTAGGATATGTAAATCTTGCTTATATTTTAGAGAGAGAAAGAGATAGAGAGATGGTGAGAACACACACACTTAGAGAGAGAAAGTAAAAGAAAAACACTTTTCAACTATGTGTAAAATGAAGAACCACACACCCTCTCCATCTAAGGAGAGGGTTTATATACCCAAGCCCTTGTTATGGGCTTGGGCTTACATTTGGGCTGGCCTACACATGTTGTAGGCTAGGCTTTGGTTTGTTTGTTAAATATAGATAAGTAACTAAACTACGAGCTATTACATAGACTATCGTTGGAGTGACCGATCCTTCTTAATACGTAAAACTTATTTCCAACAATCTCCCCCTAAGGGAGGTCACTCCAAACAAGGGCATTACCCAAGTTACAATAATAAGATAAACCTAGCATACTATGCTTGTCTTGAGCTCGTAGTCTTCGTCTTTCTTTTCTTTTTCTTTTCAGGTTAACATGCTGATGTGATCTTTGATATCAATCTTGAGAATTAATCTCTTTCCTTGATCTCGTGCATCCATCCCTTGTGATCATCGCCTCTTCGTGACCTCACGTCCCACATACTTATACCTTTGTAATTCTTGATAGCTTCAGAGTTTGATACAGCGGAAGACTTCACTTTTAGGCTTTCTTGAATTAGATGAGGTATTAAGTGCATAAAGTATAAGCATGCGGGGATGACTACTTCTTGGATCCCGCAAAGCCACCGTCTTCAAATGCCGCAACATAAGTAGACACGAACAAAATGGCTTTGAACATTTCATTCTAATTCGGTAGCATTTTAACTCCGGTCGGTGAAGACCGTTGGACGATATAAAATATCGTACTTGTGGCAGGTAGATTTAATTAAAAATCTCCTTGACAAGATTTCGTGGGTAAACCCGTTCTCTTTACTCGACCGTCCAAAGCTGACTGCGAACGTAAAGAGTGAATCATTTGGATAAAATTATCTGCATGATTGAAGCCGTCAATTCAGATTCCTGGAACAAGTTTGATTCATTAAAGAATCGCACCATCGTTGCTTTCCAGTTGTCACGAGCTTGATTCATATTGAATCTTGCAAGTTACCTACCAAGTGCTGTTTGAGGTTAACACTAGAAGGATTTCCACTCATCACTGTGAACACTAAGGTATCACTCTGAGTGTTCTGGCAAGATCAGTGAGATTTTGCGTAGAGGCCTGGAACGTGTTTAAGTTCAGTTAAGAATAAAACCACTGTTGCTTTCCAGTTATCACAAGCTTGATTCATAAAGAATCGCACAAGTCACCTACCATGAGCTTTTTGATATTCGCTCAAGAAGGATTTCCATCTTCATTGTAAATACTTTCGTATTACCCGGATGTTACAGGCAAGATCATGAAGATTTTGCGTAGGACTCTTAAAATCTTTCTTACTTTTCACAGTGTGTGAAGAAGCAAGGAAATATGAAAGTGTGTCCTAATGAGATATTTGATGATCTCAAATGGCTCTAGACTCGATCGTTCACTTTGGATTTTAATGATCGGAGGCTGGAGAGGAGTGCTACATTTTCAATACCAATTTACTCGGAGTGAATAAATCAATAGATAACGTGTTGATCTCCGTGTGATTAAAACAAATATCTTTTGAGAGATATCTGAGTTAGCTTGGATGGGTTGTGCATTGCATCACTGGGTCCATGATGTCTATCTTCAATATCAAGAATCATTAAAAATGATCTCAATAGCATATTAATTGACCCGGTTTCTGCCTAAAGTTGTAAGGAGGGCTTCTTTCTTTACACCCTTTATCTTTACAATTCTTTTTCATTCTTCAACCCCTTCAACGCTTACCAATACGTCATAACTAGCACCTTGTTGTGATTGTTCCAGTGCTTAATTAAGTACTTGGTCGGCATTCAGCTACGTTCACAATATTTCTCCAACTTTCCTAAGGACTACTATTTCTAGCTATGGAATGTCCTTGGGAAGATTCCTCCGGTTCTGGAAGAATCATAGGACTTAACCTATCCTACTATCCTTATGTCACCACAATCTTCATCGTCGTGAAATAAATGGGTTTTGGGTAAGTATATGTCACCATGAAAATCCATTTTGATATGCAAATCCATTTTGCTCCCCCTTAACATATGCCACGATATTCGAAAACATTTCGCACATATCGGGATGAGCCAGCACATTAAGTCAAACAATTTGTGATAATATCCCATATTAAATCACATTTTCTCCCACATATTAAAAATACTAACCCAATCGATGTTTTTAATATCAATTGATTTAATGAAGTTTTAACAAAGGTTTTTGGAAGAAAAATGCAAGTCCGTTTTATCTTCATGATATCAAACGTATGAGATATGATACCGATTTGTAACATGATCACATATTCACCATATTAGAAAAGAATTGACAAGGTTGGACCTGATAGATGAGAACATTATATGATAAGATCAAATGGTTCTTGTACGTAAGTATTGGTCGCCTCGTCACGTCTGAAGTCATCTCTTGACACCACAGGTACGATTGGTATTGTATTCTTGACACCAACTTGTGAACTTGGCACATTCGGTATCAAAGATTCTGAATGCTTGACAATTGCTCCCCCTCAATTGTTGACCCATGTTCTACTGAAAGTGCTGTAGTCATTGGTTGAGTAGTCGCATCATCGAGGATGTAGATACCAATTGTAGATTGCTATGGTTGTAGAGATGATAGCTTCATAAAAACAAGACTTCTCTTGTTTTAGCAAATAAATGCACAGAAACGTACATATATTTGTGTTAGACCAAGTTATAAAGTAAACTTGATCCTTTACAAGGTTTTAAAGTAAACCTTGCCCGAGAAAATTAATTCCCGTTGTTAGCCAAAGCTTTCATAAGAAATACTTGACTTTAATATGAAAACCGGGTTGCAGTCGGAAATAACTACAAGCCATAAGGGCATGTTTTATGAAATATTTACAACTTTTGTACGAACTCTATTTATGGCGCCGTGTCAATATTAATCGACATTTCTAAGGCCGTAAATATTATCGTACCAAAATACACGCCTTTGAAAAATAAAGTGAAATATTTTTGGATTTTTATGAAATTTTCAATTTTTATGGTTTTTATATTGTTTTGTATTTTTGTATTTTGCTTTTGTGGATAAAAATATAAACAATATATACAGATGATCCCTAAGGATACGGAGAATAGTTTACCATCACTATTCTTTCGCTTCATCTACCAATTCCTTAAGAGTCTCAGGCGAGAAGGTTCTCATTCCTAGCTTGTCGGCCAAAAATTCAATTCGAGCGCGATCTAAAGCCTTCGTGAAAATATCCGCCAATTGATACTCAGATCGGACAAAGTAAAGTTCTATTACTCCATTTTCCACTTGCTCCTTGATAAAATGGTAGCGAATGTCAATATGCTTCGACCGGGAGAATTGAACATTGTTGCAGCATAAGGCAATTTCACTCTTATTGTCGCAGTACATCGGAATTTTGTTGAAACCTAGACCATAGTCGGTTAATTGCGATCTCATCCAAAGAATTTGAGCACAGCAACCGGACATAGCTATGTATTCTGCTTCCGTACTTGAAATTGCAGCGCTTTTCTGCCTTTTCGATGCCCAGCTGATTAGTCGATCTCCTAGTAGTTGCAAAGTTCCACTCGTGCTACGCCTTGTATCTTGACAACCCGCGTGATCCGCATCTGCATATGCCATAAGTGCAATCGAAGAGTCCTTCAAATACCAAAGTCCCCTGATACAAGAGATTTTCTATGATGAAAAGTTCGATTCTCGGAATCCTCTCGAATTGATCTCAGTTTTAAGTGGAATGATTTGTTCTTGGTGACAAAAAGGTGGTTTGGTTTTCTATTTTATTAAAAGGATAAATGCGTGAAGTAAACAAAGATGAGCGATAAATAAATGAAGTAACTAAAAGGTAAGCTAGAGAGAATTAAATAACACAGTGACAGAAAAATAACCTCAAAAATGCTCTATTCGGAATAATTACCCTACTCGGAATAAATTCTCTATGCGGAATAAAATGCTCAATTCGGAAAGATGGTCTATGCGGAAAAGATGTCCTATTCGGAAAAACATGTGCTATTCGGAAAGAAGGTCCAACTCGGAATAACAGCTCTAATCGGAATGTCAAAACATTCCGAGTAAGGAAAAATCTAAACAGACAATTCGGAATATATGAAAGATTCCGAATGAAGGAAAGTACATGAGCTCTATTCGGAAAGAATGGTCTATTCGGAAAAATGCCCCTATTCGGAATATATAGAATATTCCGAATAAAGGATAGAAAATGGCTCTATCCGGAATAATTAGAATATTCCGAATAAAGTAAACATAAGAATGCTATTCGGAAAGTTTCGGAACTGAAGAACAGTAACAGGACAGCAAAAACATTTTTCAATCAAATCACCAAAATACTCAAAAAGGTTTCGCCAAATTAACCAATAATCATTTAAATATCATAAGTAACAAATCCCAACAATAAAAACACAAATTCAACCACTTTTAAAAGATTAAAATCAATTACAAAAGAACTTAAGAACTTTGAATGAAAATGGAGATGAACAAGATGAATGAAAAGATGGAATTGAAAGATTAATGTAAAGGTAACAAGAGTAATGATTAAAACTTACAAGATTCAAGGAAGAATTAAAAATCACCAAACACCCTAATGGTGTTGGTGATGAAACGAACCAAAGAGAACTGGGAAAGAAAATAAAGCTAACTCCCTAATTGTGTGAAGGAGAAATCCTTTTATAGTCCTAGTGGTTGGTTGGTGAGTGGGCTATCTCCTTTTCTTCTTGTCTTCTCGTCTTTTCAGAAAAGTTGACGTTTTCGATTCTGATCCGGGATTTGTCGATGATTAAATTCAACTCGTTTTTTAATTTCTTCGTTTAATAGACTTGAGTTTCTTCGACATATGTAAATCTTCCATCTTGGGTCCTTTTCTTCGATAAATCTTCAAATAGGCCCATTGACTTCAAATCTTTTGCATCTCTTGGACAATAGACTTCGTCTTGAGTCTTTTTCCTTGATAAAACCCGTGCAATCCCATGTTTTCTTTAATATTCATCCGGTTAGCTCTGAAAACACAATAAACACAAAAACCACGCATAATTCCAAACAAATGATATTAAATACGTGTTTTGGTCTTGTTTTAGCCAGAATTAAGTGGTAAAAGGATGGGTGTTTACACACCTATCAAATCCCCTACACTTAACCATTGCCATGCCCTCATGCAATGTTTAGTGATAAAGCAAGTTTACACTTTTCTCATAATCAATCAACCTTGGCCTTATTCAAATACTACTGAATATAAAAATTAAAATATTAAGAGGAATTAAAACTTTAAAATAAACAAAAGGATGGAAATAACTTGCAAAGAAATCAAGGACTTACATTAGGGATTTGGTGCTGCGAAGATTTATCACCCTCAAGTTTCACTTTCCCCAAACTAAGCTTGAAAACGAGATCATTATTATTATAAGTTAGCGAATCAAACACTTACACACATGGCTCAATTAAATGCTTAAACTCCCTTATTCCTAGGTGTATCTCTTATATTTTATTTTTGTCTTAGAATGATCATGAAGATGCATTTTTGGACTTATTTCGATAGTTTATTTATGTTGAAAGCAAAGTAGGACGATTTGATCAATAGTTAGCTAAAGGACAAAATCTCTTAAAACTGCTTCTCGGGATATCAAAAAGTTCATATCTTGGCATAACTTGGTTCACGATTTGAGACCTTTCTGGGGCCGATATTTGGCATGTACTTCATACTTCATATCTTCGAGAGACGTTCTTGAGATAATGGTCTTCTCATCATAATAGAGTTTCTTCACTTGGAGACTTTTGAGGGGTACTCTAACTTTGTTGACCACGACTTCATGATTATTTCTTCAATCTCTAATTGGGATTTTGAGATACAACGATCCGCCTCCTTTTCGGACTTGGATCTATTTATCCTCATACCTTGTTAGGGTCTTTTCGGATAGACTTCTCCATGATCTTTATGGGAGTAGATTGCTTGTCGTCGTGAGTCTTGATCCTTCATATTGATTTTGGGAATAATGCTTTTCACATCACTTTGGATCTTCAGCAATAAAATTGAATCCTCATGCCTTGTTAGGGCCTTCTCGGACTCGCCAATCTTCGCGCCCCGCTTCATAAGTTATGCCTTGGCTATGAACTCTTATCATTACCGAGCAACTTTTAAACGATCTTGGGCTAGAAGCTAAGTAACTTTTCAAATCGTACGACCTTACTTATTGCAGATAAATTATTAGCAAGTGATGGGAGAATAGGCAAATAATTACACCAAGTGAGCTTGTGCGAGAATACCGACTTATAATTGACTCTATCATTTCTCGTCCTCCACAATTTAAAATCTCAAGTAATGAGATTCGTGGATACTTAGCCTAATAAACCAATTAAGGTCTACATGGTTAAGGATAATAGCTAGAATAAACTTAGATAAGTCTATTCGGGTTGAGTCAAAATAATCGCAACGGGCCTAATAGATCAAAGACTTCTAAACTAGCTACACCACTTTATTAATATTTTTGACTTTATCGCGGGATATATACATATGAAAGCAACGATAAAAATTTAAAAATTACAACTAAATGGCCAAAGTTAATAAAAATTTGAAAAATGTTGATAAATAGGATTTTCTGGTTAAATGAAGGCATTTTCATGGAAAAGTCAACTTAAAACTTCGATAGAAGTCACCCCTACACTTAAGATAAACATTGTCCTCAATGTTTAAGCATGTGGGAAAAGTCCCCCCTACACTTATGACATTGTGCACGTTGGTTAACTCAAGTTAAGGAAGAGAGGACTAAAGTGATCAATTTCAAATGTGAGTTATGAAGAAAATTGAATCACGATAGTTGAGAGATAGAACCGGATTTTGGATAACACAGGAGCACGGTTCTTCAAAGATTCCAAGAGTGCACAAATCCCTGTAATCACATCACCACACAAATACAAACACGTATACAGGTCCCCCTACACTTAGGAGGTAAGAACATAAAAGGATAGATACTCGGGCTGCCTCCCGAGGAGCGCTTGTTTTTTATAACCGAGTCACGAGCCTGACTCGACCCAAAATTAGTTTATGGGGAACGTGGTGAGGGATGGAATCACCTCCTGAGAGGTGTCCTCACCAAAGTACAACTTCACTCGTTGGCCATTCACCTTAAAATTCGGTCCATTAAGTTGAGCGAGCTCGAGAGTACCATATGGAAAAATTTGGGCAATGGTGAATGGGCCGGACCAACGAGATTTGAGCTTGCCCGAAAAGATTTTCAACCGAGAGTTAAAAAGTAAGACTTTGTCTCCAACATGGAACTCTCGGTTTTTGATCTTGGAGTCGTGAATGAGCTTAGTTCTTTTCTAATAGATCAAAGAATTTTCATAAGCCTCATTCCGAAGTTCATTGAGCTCATTGAGTTGGATCTTGCGTAGGTCACCGGCTTTATTATATCAAAATTAGCCCACTTCAAGGCCCAGTAAGCCTTGTACTCCAACTCAATGGGGAGGTGGCACGCTTTCCTGTACACAAGACGATAAGGCGTACAGCCGATCGGGGTCTTGTAAGCAGTACGGAAAGCCCACAAAGCATCATCAAGTTTATCAGCCCATGCGGCACGATGCTCTCCCACGGTTCTTTCAAGAATTCGCTTCAGTCCTCGGTTGGATATTTCAGCCTGGCCATTAGTTTGTGGGTGGTAGGCTGTGGAAAGACGATGATTTACACCGTACTTAGCCATGACTCTAGCAAATTGGTCATTGCAGAAATGAGTCCCACGATCACTAATAATGGCACGAGGCACACCGAATCTAGCGAATAGAGCTTTCAAAAAGTTACAAACCACCCTTGCGTCATTAGTAGGTAAAGCTTTGGCTTCATCCCACTTTGAAACGTAGTCAACGGCTACAAGGATGTATTTGTTTCCTTTAGAAGAAGGGAATGGACCCATAAATTCGATACCCCAAACATCAAAGATTTCACATTCTTGTATGAAATTTTGAGGCATCTCGTCTTTATGTGTGATCGTGCCTTGTTTTTGGCAAACATCACATCGTTTAACCATATTGTGAGCGTCACGATATATGGAGGGCCAATAAAATCCCGAATCAAACCCTTTTTTGGCGGTTTAGTTGGGACCAAAGTGACCACCGGTGGGTCCTTTGTGGCAAGCATCAAGGATTTCCGAAGCTGCCGGTCCATCAACACATCGGCGGATAATCAGGTCGGCACATTGTTTGAATAGGTAAGGGTCATCCCAAAAGTAAGTCTTAATGTCGGTGAAGAACTTTTTCTTTTGTTGGGAGGTTAACCCTTCCTTGAGAATTCCACCCGCCAGGTAGTTTGCAAAGTCTGCAAACCACGGGGTTTCATTAGAATTCGAATTTATAGACATTAAGGTCTCCAAGGGAAAAGAATCATTGATTTCTTTATTCGGATGATCCCCTTGGTAAGGATCCTCAAGTCTGCTGAGATGATCCGCGGCTAAATTTTCTGCTCCTTTTTTATCGCGAATGTCGATTTTAAATTCCTGGAGCAGCAAAACCCAGCGAAGAAGTCTTGGTTTGGAATCTTGCTTTGTCAACAAGTACTTCAACGCGGAATGATCGGTATACACGATTGTGGTGGAAAGGACAAGATAGGGGCGGAATTTTTCAAAGACATAGACAACAGCTAAAAGCTCTTTTTCGGTTGTCGTATAATGCAATTGAGCCCCAGTCATTGTCTTGCTAGCGTAATGGATCGGTTGGAAGTGTTTGTTCACTCTTTGTCCCAGAACCGCTCCAATAGAAAAATCACTAGCATCGCACATCAACTCAAAGGGAAGCTCCCAATTAGGGGTAATCAAGACGGGTGCCTTAGTTAGCTTATCCTTTAGCGAGTTGAAGGCTTCAAGGCACTCTTTGGAAAAGATAAAAGGAGTATCTTTTTCCAAGAGGTGGGTCATCGGGCGAGCGATTTGAGAAAAATCTTTGATGTATCGACGGTAGAAGCCCGCATGACCCAGAAAACTTCTCACACCCTTCACGGTTGAAGGTGGAGGCAACTTGGCGATAACATCGACTTTACCACAGTCTACTTCAAGACCGGCTTTAGAAATCTTATGTCCGAGCACGATGCCTTCTTTTACCATAAAATGGCATTGTTCCCAATTTAGAACAAGGCGAGTGTCTTCGCACCGCTTAAGCATACGTTCCAAATTGGCAAGGCAAGAAGAGAAGGAATCCCCGAAGACCGAGAAATCATCCATGAAGACTTCCATGGTTTGTTCAACCATGTCATGGAAGATAGCTAACATGCACCTTTGGAAAGTCCCGGGGGCATTACATAAGCCAAAAGGCATTCTTTTGTAAGCAAATGTGCCATAGGGACAAGTGAATGTTGTCTTCTCTTGATCTTGGGGATCGATGGGTATTTGGAAATAACCCGAGAAACCATCAAGAAAGCAGTAATATTCATTACCCGCTAAACGTTCAAGCATTTGGTCCATAAAAGGTAGAGGGAAATGATCCTTTCTCGTGGCATCATTGAGTTTGCGGTAGTCTATACAAATTATCCACCCAGTAACGAGACGAGTGGAAATCAACTCGTTGTGTTCATTGAGAACAACGGTTATTCCGCCCTTCTTGGGCACACAATGGATTGGACTAACCCATGGTGAATCCGAAATAGGGTAAATCATACCCGCATCAAGAAGTTTGATAACCTCTGTTTTGATGACTTCATGGATTTTTGGATTCACCCTTCGTTGGCTTTGAATTGTGGGCTTAATGTCGTCCTCCATGAGAATTTTGTGTGTGCAGAAGTGAGGATCAATTCCACGAATATCAGAAATCTTCCAAGCAATAGCTTTCTTATGATCTTTCAACACGGTGATAAGTCGGGCTTTTTCTTCTTCCTTTAGGTCCTTAGCAATGATGACTAGCGACTTCTTCTCTTCTTCAAGGAATACATACTCAAGATGGGGCGGCAACTCCTTAAGTTCCAAATCCGGGGGATTTTCGACGGGAGGCGTTTTCAAAGTCGGAGTATCGATAACAATGATCGTGGGAGATGGAGGCGAAGGATTGGCTTCGGTGAGAAGATTGTCAAAGAAATTCATGTCTTCATCCCCATCGGTGGGAGAATCAGTAGTAGCTAAATTCACATCTCCCATGGTATCTTCAAGATTGTTCCAAAATAAATCACTGTCTCCAAATAGAGACAATGATGAATCAATAGAGGACACGGTCTCAACATTGGGAAGAGAGGTAGGAATACTTTTGCAAGCATCATTAAAGTGTTCTTCACAAGCCTCATCGAGAACGTCAATACAATTAACACTCTCATATGAGTAAGGCTGTTTAGAAAACTTTCCCATGTTGAAGACTACTTTATCGTCACCCACTCTCATGATAAGCTCACCGGCTTCAACATCAATGAGAGTGCGACCTGTCCCTAAGAATGGACGACCAACAATTAGTGGCACACGAGGGTCCATCTCGTAGTCGACGATAACAAAATCAGTAGGAAAGGTGAATTTGTCGACTCCTACAATGACATCTTCGGCTATCCCCACTGGATAAGCAACCGTACGGTTAGCCAATTCCAAAGTCATTTTGGTGGGGACTAGCTCTGTGAGAGATAATTGCTTCCAAACACTTAGAGGCATGAGATTAATACTGGCACCTAGATCGGCTAGGGCCATGCAATTCTCTACTCCCGGGAAATTGCAAGGGATAAGAAAACGACCCGGATCACCAAGCTTGGTTGGTAATTTCCTTAAGAGCACTGCAGAGCAATTCTCATTAAGTAGGGTGTTGGCAATATCGAGGAGCTTTTCCTTGTCTCTCATAAGATCTTTAAACATTTTCGCATATTTAGGCATGTGAGCGAGAGCCTCAGCAAAGGAGATATTGAAATTCAGTTGTTTAAACATTTTAAGAAAGTTAGAAACCTGAATATCGTCCTTGCTTTTGAGCTTCTCTTTCCTCAACCTAGATGGATAAGGTATATTGGAAGAAGAGGAAGGCTTAGGGAGAATAGGATCACTCACATCCTTGGGTGGAGGAGGGGTAGAAGGAAGAGGTGGAGAAATTGGGGAAGGAGAAGGATGAGGAATAGGAGCAGGTGACTCGTTCTCCTTAGTCACAACCACCGGTGGAGGTATAGGAAGCTCGGGTTCCTTGGTACCTTTGCCACTTCGAGTAGTGATTGCTTTCATCTCCCCTCTTGGATTCGCAACGGTGTTACTCGGAAGAGTACCCGAAGAAGAGGGTTGACTACCTTGGAAGAAACTAGCCATCATGTTCTTCAAGTCATTAGTTTGGCTATCCAACGTATTTCTCATGTCGGCTCTCAAATCGTTTCGTTGCTTGACCAAGTCTGCTTTCAGGTTGAGCACCTCTCTCTGAAGATTTCCCACAATCACATCTTTAGTCCTCATATAAGTTTCCACTTCTTGGTGAAGAGCGGTGGGTTGGTTGGGAGGAGCATTGTATGCGGGTGGTTGATAAGCAGGTGGTTGGTAAACTTGGTTGTTTCGTTGAGGTGGTTGTTGCTGCTTGTGAGGTGGGATGTATGGTTGTCGAGGTTGTTGTTGTTGTTGAGGAGGGCGGTTGAGGTTTTGTTGTTGGTTTGAGTTGGTTGGAGGAAAACCAGGTGGGGAAAGATAACTGTTAGAACGGTAGCTCAACAGGTTACGGTCACCTTGAGGTCTAGCTTGATAAGCAGGTTGAGGATAGGTGCCATAAGCTGCATTCACATTCTCTGCAGGGTAATCTTGGGTGGCGGTACAAGTGGTGTAAGAGTGAGGACCCCCGCATATCTCACAAGGTTGGCTGACAGCGTTAACTTGAGCGTTTTTAGCGTTGTCGCTGTTGTTGTTGCTGACGGTGTGGGTAACAAGCGATTCAAGAAGCACAGTGATTTTGTCCAATCGCTTGTCGCTGTCACTAGTGCTAGCACTAGCGACATTGGTCCGAACACTCTTGGTTTGCACACGAGATTTATTCTCAATGATGTCCCAAGCAGCATTGGAAGTCTTAGCCAATAGATTACCCCCGAGGCACTGTTCAGTGAATCTTGGTCACTCATGCTTAAACCATTGTAAAAAGTATTGATTTGATGTACTTTGGTAAAACCATGTTGTGGGCATTTTCTTAAAAGATCTTTGAAACGATCCCAAGATTCACTGAACGACTCATCGTACTTTTGTTCAAAATTTATGATTTCATTCCGCAAAGCGGTAGTACGAGAGGGTGGGAAAAAGTAATTGATAAACTTTGTTTCCAAATCCGTCCACGAGAGAATACTCTGTGGCGGTTCCTTAGCAAGCCAATGCCGGGCTTGTCCCTCTAAAGAAAAGGGAAAAAGTTGTAACCTGATAACCTCTTGTGGCACCCCATTGAACTTGACCGTGTTGGTGAGTTGCAAGAATCTCTTGATATGGTCATGTGGGTCATCAATGGTACGTCCCAAGAATGGTTGAGCGGAGACCATCTGGATAAAGCCTGATTTTAGCTTAAAGTTGTTGGCGGCAATTGGAGGTATGACAATTGGATCAGTGTTGCCATCTACATGAGCTTGCAGCAGTTCAATCATCGGGCGATTATCCGGAAGGGGCTCATTGTTGTTGTTATTGTTCATGCTGTTGAAAGGTGGGTTGTTGTTGTTATTATTGTTTGGAGGTGGTACACCGGCCATGTCTAAGTGATCGAGAGGCTCGGGCTATAGATAAGACGTGGATCGAGTGCGCATACACCTGCAAAAGAACGAACAAATAAAAACAAAGAAAAAATATTTTTGGTTTTTATGTTTTTTAATTTTTTTGTATTTTTGAAAATTTTATATTTTGTTAGGATTTTTGAAAATTTTTATGAAAAGTAACGTTCACGGGGAACGGATCCCAAAATCCAAGTTTTCACAAAAAACTTTTGATCTTAACGAGAAGAGCCGGAAGCGGCGCCATTTGATACAAGAGATTTTCTATGATGAAAAGTTCGATTCTCTGAATCCTCTCGAATTGATCTCAGTTTTAAGTGGAATGATTTGTTCTTGGTGACAAAAAGGTGGTTTGGTTTTCTATTTTATTAAAAGGATAAATGCGTGAAGTAAACAAAGATGAGCGATAAATAAATGAAGTAACTAAAAGGTAAGCTAGAGAGAATTAAATAACACAGTGACAGAAAAATAACCTCAAAAATGCTCTATTCGGAATAATTACCCTACTCGGAATAAATTCTCTATGCGGAATAAAATGCTCAATTCGGAAAGATGGTCTATGCGGAAAAGATGTCCTATTCGGAAAAACATGTGCTATTCGGAAAGAAGGGCCAACTCGGAATAACAGCTCTAATCGGAATGTCAAAACATTCCGAGTAAGGAAAAATCTAAACAGACAATTCGGAATAAATGAAAGATTCCGAATGAAGGAAAGTACATGAGCTCTATTCGGAAAGAATGGTCTATTCGGAAAAATGCCCCTATTCGGAATATATAGAATATTCCGAATAAAGGATAGAAAATGGCTCTATCCGGAATAATTAGAATATTCCGAATAAAGTAAACATAAGAATGCTATTCGGAAAGTTTCGGAACTGAAGAAAAGTAACAGGACAGAAAAACGTTTTTCAATCAAATCACCAAAATACTCAAAAAGGTTTCGCCAAATTAACCAATAATCATTTAAATATCATAAGTAACAAATCCCAACAATAAAAACACAAATTCAACCACTTTTAAAAGATCAAAATCAATCACAAAAGAACTTAAGAACTTTGAATGAAAATGGAGATGAACAAGATGAATGAAAAGATGGAATTGAAAGATTAATGTAAAGGTAACAAGAGTAATGATTAAAACTTACAAGATTCAAGGACGAATTAAAAATCACCAAACACCCTAATGGTGTTGGTGATGAAACGAACCAAAGAGAACTGGGAAAGAAAATAAAGCTAACTCCCTAATTGTGTGAAGGAGAAATCCTTTTATAGTCCTAGTGGTTGGTTGGTGAGTGGGCTATCTCCCTTTCTTCTTGTCTTCTCGTCTTTTCAGAAAAGTTGACGTTTTCGATTCTGATCCGGGGTTTGTCGACGATTAAATTCAACTCGTTTTTTAATTTCTTCGTTTAATAGACTTGAGTTTCTTCGACATATGTAAATCTTCCATCTTGGGTCCTTTTCTTCGATAAATCTTCAAATAGGCCCATTGACTTCAAATCTTTTGCATCTCTTGGACAATAGACTTCGTCTTGAGTCTTTTTCCTTGATAAAACCCGTGCAATCCCATGTTTTCTTTAATATTCATCCGGTTAGCTCTGAAAACACAATAAACACAAAAACCACGCATAATTCCAAACAAATGATATTAAATACGTGTTTTGGTCTTGTTTTAGCCAGAATTAAGTGGTAAAAGGATGGGTGTTTACACACCTATCATCCCCGATTAATGGTTCCTGTAAGATATCGAAAGATCTGTTTCACAGTAGCCAAGTGTAACTCAGTAGGCCGAGTTTGATACCAAGCACACATACATATAGCAAACTGAAGATCAGGTCGACTAGCTGTGATATAAAGAAGATTACCGATCATTCCACGATACAGTTCGGATCAACGGCAACTCCATGTGGATCTTCATCAATCTTAGTTCGTTCCACCATTGGAGTATCCACGGGTCATAAGATTCCATCTTATATTTCTTAAGCATTTCAAGGGCATACTTAGATTGATTGATAAAGATGCCTCTAGGACTCTGAGATATCTGAAGACCTAAGAAGAATGATACCTTTCCCATCCTTTACATCTTAAACTTGGAAGACATGAGTGTCCCAAACTCATCCGATAAGGTTTGCGTCGAGGCTTCGAATATAATATCATCAACATATATTTGTACCATAATCATATCTTTGCCTCGTTTTTGAATGAACAACGTGGGATCCACCTTGCCTTTAGCGAAGCCTTGCGTAATGAGGAATTGTGACAATAGATCATACCATGCGCGAGGAGCTTGCTTCAACCCATAGAGAGCCTTCTTAAGCTTGTACAAATGATTAGGATATTTAGGATTCACAAAACCATCCGGTTGTTGAAAATAGACCTCTTCCTTGAGTTCACCATTAAGAAATGCCGTCTTCACATCCATCTGATAGACGATCATATTCATGTGGGCTGCATAAGCGAGGAATAGTCTAATAGCTTCCAAACGGGCAACAGGTGCAAAGGATTCCATAAAGTTGATGCCCAATAATTGCTTGTATCCACGAGCGACTAGACGAGCTTTGTTCTTCAATATTCCGCCTAACTCATCGAGTTTCACCTTGTAAACCCATTTCAAAGTGAGTAACTGCACTTGATCCGGGCATGGGACAAGTTCCCATACTTCAAGACGTATAAATTCATTAAGTTCTTCTTGCATAGCTTCTATCCAACATGATTGAGTAAAAGCTTGTTGCCATGTCTTAGGTTCAACTTCAGTGAGAAAAGCATCAAAGTGACAAAACATTGCACTTTCTTGTAACTGACTTCGTGTGGATACCAGACGATTAGGGTCACCAATAATAGAATCTATAGGATGATCCTTTGTCCACTTGCTGTCATGTTCACGAATCTGTGGATTGGAGTAAACTGTAGAAGGAGCTTCCTCTGAGGTGGACGACCCGGCTTGATTAGGGTCGGGAATAGGTACACCAAAGAATGGAAGTTCACGCATTTGAGCGAATTCCAAATCATGATCATCATCATCCTCTTCATCATCAATAGGCATGACATGGGTAGTTGAAACATGTGTTGGTTGAGAATTACTTGTTGATGGTATATCTTGACCAATTGTAGGTGTAGACGTATCAGATTGTGCTTCGGTTGCTAGAGCGACAACTTCGGTTACCGGAGCTATTACCTCAGGTTCTGGAGCATCAATACTTGGAGGAGTAAAGAATTCATCAAAGAACGGTTGAAACAACGTATCCCATTCAGTCCTAGAAGGTGGTGTAAATGATGATGAAGTAGGGTTGTTTGGGACAAGACCAGAACTAATGTTACTGGGTCCCATTTCATAAAGTGCGGGTTCAGAGCTGCTTTGCTCAGAAGCCATTGTTGTCAGCTCATCAAAATCAACATTCATAGTTTCGAGGATCTTACGAGAGTTACGGTCGTAGCTTCGGTATGCCTTCTTTGCGGGTGCGTAACCAATAAAAATACCAATATCAGCCTTAGGTTGAAGTTTTCCCAAATTGTCACCATCATTATTTGTATAACAAAGAGAACCAAATACATGAAGATATGATAAATCTGGTACTTTTCCATGGAGAAGCTCATAAGGTGTTTTACCATGGCATTTACGAATTAGTGACCGGTTTTGGGTGTACACTGCTGTAGATACTGCTTCTGCCCATAAAAACAATCAAGCCTTTGCGTACATTAACATCCTTTGCGTACGTTTTGTTGTGGGCTGCGTGCAACGGATGTTTCATGAGAGATGCCAACTTCTTCATAATAATCATGCAAAATTTGATTCACAAATTCGGTTCAATTATCAGTACGAATGCGTCGGACAGTAGTGTTGAGACGCACTTGAATCATCTTGAGAAATCCGATGATGAAATTAGGTGCCTCATTTTTTGCTTTAAGGAATTTCACCCAAGTAAACCGAGAGGAATCATCGACAATGACGAGGATGTACTTTTTACCACTAAGACTTTCAACACGCATTGGCCCATAAAGATCAATATGCAACAGATAAAGTTTCTCTTGGTTGGTGTCTTCAGTCTTGGGATTGTAAGACTTCTTAGTGCTTTTCCCCATTGTACACGCGGAACACAAATGATCCTTGTGAAATGAAAGTTTAGGAAGACCACGAACAAGTTCGTTTTTCTCCAAATGATTAATAGCGTCAAAGTTAAGATGAGATAACCGTCGATGCCATAACCATGACTTAGTCTTCGATGCTTTGGAGAGAAGACATACGGGAGAAGCGGCCATCATGTCTTGTAGAGACAAAGTATACAAATTATTCCCTCGAGTACCTTTCAATAAATCAACCCCTTACAAATTACGAATGAAGCCGGTATGCTCTCGAAAAGCAACTTATAGGTTTGCATCACAATATTGTCCCACAGAAAATAAGTTGTGACCGAGACCTTCCACATAATACAGTCTTGAAACTATAACATTCCCAATATGAAATTCACTATAACCCATTATCTTTGCAATATGATCATTCCCAAATCTAACTGAACCAAGAAACTTGCTGACGAATTTCTGAGCTGAGAGCGATCTCCGGTCATATGCTTCGAGTAACCAGAGTCCAAATACCAGAGAACAATTTGGACCACCTGTTTTCAACAACAACAGTAGACAATGCATTGGAAACTATTGGTTCCGGAGTGTTAGCAGATACATATAAAATATTATCAGAATTGCTAACAGGTTTGTGACCCATAGATTTCCTTCGTTTTCTAATGTGTGTTTTAACACTAACAGGTTTTACTGTTCCAACTTTCTTAGGTTTTGGATTATTCGCGGGCACTACAGTGGGATAGACCTATTTAAAGGGCACTTGGTTCCTACAGTAGTGTCGGTGTTCCTAGTTAAAGGACACGCTTGTGTTTGGTAGCATTGGTACTCCTAGTTAAAGGGCACGCTTTCTTCGCTTTAGTGGGAGTGATCCTAGTTAAAGGGCACGTATTTCCTACTATATTGAAAGTTCTACCAGTGGGGCGCCACATCCAACCAACTTGGGTTAACACTTTCCCAGTCGGTTTCCTTTCTAATCCATTTTTCTAGGCATACATCTCATTCACATGGTCAATAAGGCAAGAATCATGACGACTAGAAAACATACATTCATTGCAATTCCAACATTTCAAATTAGAACTCACAGTAGGCTTAGAACGATGCACAACCGCAGAGCCTTTAGGTTTAGCTACATGATTCTTTTTATTCAAAACGGAAATAACATTCCTAGGATGGGCTTTTACTTTCTTCTTCACTTGACTACTAGATGGGGGCAAGATCCTATCATTCTTCTTGTTTCTTTTAAGCTTATATCTTTGAGCCTTAGTAGTGGTGCTTACTCCTGTAGAAGGCAACACGGGAATATTAGAAGCTGGTTTTGATTCCACCTTATCTTTAGTGACCAATGTTTGAAAAGGTTTAGTCCTAGGACCCTTATTAAGTGGTGTGACGACTATAAGGTTCCTTTTGATTGCACTAGAGGCTGATGCTGAGACAGTGGCTGCGTTATCCACAACATTCTTACCTTTTAGAGTACGAAGTGTTTCCTTTAACTCAACCAAGACCAGATTTTTATCACAAATTTGTTCCCTCAAATCAGATATTTCCACCGACTTTCGATTCAATTGTTCAATCAAAGATTGATTATGTGTAGTGGTATTAACACATGCGGGCTTTACTGAATCAAAGGGTCGTGTATTTTTCTGTTTTAAGTTATAAACTTTGGACAAAATCTTTGAAACTTGATTATCTAGATCAATTTTAAAATTCTCAGCGGCCTCAAGTACGTTCACACCGTTAAGCTCCTTAGATTTCTCTATGTCTATCGGCAAAGATTGAGCAACCTTGTCACTTGGCTGACGCTGTTTTGATTATAAATTCAATCGAAAATTCTTTTCAATGTTTGCATCATCGATATTAACACCTTCGAATGACGTTTCAAAGATTTCTTGAATAAATTGTTGCTTGCATTCAAGCGAAATACAATGTGTTCGAATTTCATCAAAACGTTTTGAAAGCGAAGAATATGAATCATGAAGCTTTAAAAATTCAGCATCAGATTCGTGACAAGTACTATCTACCACAATATCCACAGATTCAACATTGTGCACAATAGAATCATTATCAACACTTTTATTCACATAGACGGAAACTATATCATGAGACATCACTTGCTTCAGAAGCTGATCATTTTGGCGTGAAACCCGTTCTATTTCAAGTAAACTGTTTTCATAAGCATCATCCATTTCATTGAAAACACGTCTAACTTCTTCTATTTCCAAAAGCAAATCTTGATCAAGATTACTAAGACAAGCCTTGACATTCTTTACAAACGGAACAATTTCATCTCGAAACGTAGCACTAGTGTGCTCAAAGTTCCATTCACCTTCCGTTATGGCCGAAGCCGTCGTACGTTCCAAAATGACCTTGTCAAAATCGGCTAAGTGTTGGTGTACCGCATTTAAGTTAACGGACGCCTTACTTACCGGTGGAATTAACGTCGTTAAATCCATTTTGACAAGTGTAGGAGACGTACTAATGTACTGATTTTGCTTGGTTCAATTGTTCGTTTCTCGGTGTCTAATCGAATTGATTTCCAGATCAAAATGCGACTCAACTGTTTTTGGTGAGACAAATATTTTTTGGTTGTTTTTTAAATTAAACCGCAAGACGTTAAAATTAATGACGTTAAAGTAAAGCTAAAAGTAACTAAAACATAAATGGTGTAAAATTAAAGACGTTAAAAGTAAATTAATTAAATGACGAGAAATTAAAATTTGACGAAAAGTAAATTCGAAAATTAAATAAGACAAAACAAGTAAAAATAAATTGAGGTAAAAATAAGACGAAACAATTAAAATAAAGTTAATTAAAAATGGCGGGAAAATAAGTTTAAAAATAAAATTTGACTAAAAACTAATTAAATTCGCAATTGTAAAAACTGAATTAAATTCGCAATTAAAAGAACTAAATTCGCAATTGTAAAAAAAACAAAAGATTTCGCAATTGAAATGAACAATTCCGCAATTGTGAAATCAAAGATTTCGCAATTGCTAGAAAAGTTCATAAATCGAATCAGGAAGAAGATTTCGCAATAGCAGAAAAAGGCAAGATTTCGCAATAGCAAAAAAAGTTCCTAAATCGAATCAGGAACAAGATTTCACAATAGCAGAAAAAGTTCCTAAATCGAATCAGGAACAAGATTTCGCAATAGCAGAAAAAGTTCCTAAATCGAATCAGGAAGAAGTTTTCCCAATAGCAGAAAAAGTTCCAAAATCGAATCAAGAACAAGATTTCGCAATGGGGAGAAAGTACAAGATTTCGCAATTAATGAAAAAGTTCCTAAATCGAATCAGATTTCCTAAAAACTAGGAAAACACAAAAAGTACGAAAATAAGCTCAAAAATCTTAACTTTTGGAAGACAATAAGCAAAGTAAAACACCAATAAGCTAAATAAAAACACTAGATCAAAGATAAAACGTATGAAATCAACAAAAACAAGACACGAAAATTAAAAAGACTTAAACTTTATATAAAAATAAGATGAAAAAGGTTTAGATTGAAAACTTGAAATCAAAACAAACATAGATTAAGAAAAAGATTGACAATAAGCAAGAAGAGAAGATGAACAAGATGATTAAAAACTTAAAGATAAAAGATTAAAGAACACAAAATTAAAACTTACTTGAAAATTAAAGGTGCAAGACAAGGTAATTAAAGGTGCAATAAATTAAATGACATGGATTTAAATGTGCAAAAATTAAAGTGGAAGAGCATAGTTTGTGAAACTAGCCAACAAGTGTAAAAATGAAATGCTAATGACTATATATAGGGGATGATTAGGAAGCTTCCTCCCCTCCTTCATTTTCTCTTAATTGCATCATTAGGCCCTTCCTTGTTAATCTCTATATTAATTGCACCATTAGTCCTTAAGCCTTTAAATCTTCTTTAATCTTGGCCTTTAATAACTTTTGGCTCGGGATTTCTTTGAACTCGTCTTTCAATTCTTCAATAAATTAGACTTGAGTTTTTCGGCTTTTGATAAACTTCCGTCTTTTGACTTTTTCTTCGATAAATCTTCAGAATTGGTATTGGACTTCCGTTCTTTTTCCACTCTTGACTTTTCGACTTCATCTTTCATCTTTTTCTTCAATAAAAGCCCGTAAATGCCCGTGTTTTCTCCACTTTTCACCTTTTCGTCCTAAATCACAACAAAAACACAAACCATGCATATTTCCGACATAAATGACATAAAATACACGTTTTGGTCCGGTTATTATTGTAATTAAGTGGTAAAAAGGATGGGTGTTTACACACATATCAAATCCCCTACACTTGACCATTGCAATGTCCTCATGCAATTCATTAGTTACAAAGTACTTTTACATTTTTCATCATAATCAATCCACGTTGGCCTTTATTAAAGAGATAGAAAATTATAAACATTCAAAATAAAGAAATCAAAAACATACCTTGGGTTTTGGAAATGTTGTGAATGATCATCATCCTCAAGTTTTCACTTTCTCCAAACCAAGCTTAAAAACGAGATCATTGTTATTATAAGTTAGTAAACTAACACGAACTCATGTGGGCCAATTATTCACTTAGACTCCCTTATTCCTAGGGGTATCTCTTATATTTTATTGTTTGTCTTGAATGATCACGAGGATGCATTGTTGACTTATTTCGATTGTTATTTAGCCCGAAAATAAAGTGAACGTTTAATCAATAGTTAGCTAAAGGACAAAATATTTTAAAACTGCTTCTCGGGACCTCATAAAGTTCATATCTTGGCATAACTCGCTTCGCGATTTGAGACCTTTCTCGGACCGATATTTAGCAGCGACTTCATACTTCAAATCTTGAGAGACGTTCATGAAATAATGGCCTTCTCTTCATAATAGGAATTTCTTCACTTGAAGTTTTGAGATATTCATACTTGGACCACGACTTCTTCATTTTTCTCCAATCTTTATTTTGGACTTTGATATACAACGATCCGCCTCCTTTTTGGACTTGGATCAACTTATCCTCATACCTTGTTAGGGCCTTTTCGGGTAGACATCTCCATGACTTTTGGGGAGTTTTTGCTTTTCGTCGTGTGTCTCGATCCTTCATATTGATTTTCGATAAATGATTCTTCACATCACTTTTGGATCTTTAGCAACAAAATTTAGCCCTCATGCCTTGTTAGGGCCTTTTCGACTCGCCAATCTTCGCATCCCGCTTCAATAAGTTATGCCTTGGCTATGAACTCTAATCCATACCGAGCAACTTTTAAACGATCTTGGGCTAGAAGCTAAATAACTTTTCAAATCGTACAACCTTATTTATTGCAGATAAATTTATTAGCAAGCGATGGGAGAATAGGCTTATAATTAACTCACATAAATTCACGAAAGAATACCAAACTTATAATTGACTCTATCATCTCTCGTTCTCCACAGTTTAAAATCTCAAAGAATGAGACTCGTGGATGCTTAGCCTATTAAATCAAAGTTTTGGGTTTTCGAGTCGCCTATAGGATCTTGCAAATTCTTGGACTTTTTCACGTTTAGAAATCGCGTTTTAAAGTTCCCTTGATAAACGACTCTCTAGGATCAATTATAGATACATGCGAAAAGTTCTTGTTCTTAACCCGTGAGAGTTAAGACTTTCGCGTTTTATAGCTCCCTATATAAAAGCCTTGCAAAACTTGACTTAAACACGTTAAGGATACTAGCTAGAGTAACTTAGATAAGTAAACTCGGGTTGAGTCAAAAGATTCACAATGTTTGAAAATTAAAACCATTTTATTAAAAATTTATTCTAATAAGGAAAGAAAATAACTATACAAAGGTAAAAACAACTATACTACTAGGCCAAAATAGATTAAAATTTTTGAAAAATGTCAAAAAATCAAATTTTTCCGGTTAAAATAAGGACAAATACAAGGAAAAGCCACTTAACTTCGATAGAAGTCCCCCCTACACTTAAGATAAACATTGTCCTCAATGTTTAAGCATGTGGGAGTAAACTCCCCTACACTTAGGACATTGTGCACTTTGTTTAAATCTTGCTAAGGAAAGGACAGCTAAAAAGATTCCTATTTTAATATTGAGAAATATATAATAGTGAATCGAAAAGAGTTTAGGATAGAACCGGGAAAAAAGGAACACGGAATCACGGGTCGTCAAGAATCATCAAGAATGGATCATTGAAGCTCGAATCCCTGATTAAAAGAGGATAGGAAATAGCAAACCAAAGGGTCTCCCCTACACTTATGGTAAAAACAAAGAAAAAGATAGATAGATAATTGGGTTGCCTCCCAAAAAGCGCTTGTTTTTGTTATTCGAGTCACGAGCCTGACTCGTCCCCGAATTAAATGGTCCATGGGGAGGCCTCAAATGTAATACCGGGATGAATGACCTTATCCTCCTTCCCGGAGGAATATAACAAAGGAGAGGCAGGAGGATAAGTCTTAAACGGTAGAAAGGTCCTTTCAACATACGAGAAGTATGTGAAATCATGATCCTCGGGAGGTGGGGTGGGTATAGGAATCACATTGTCATCCTCCAAAGACAATGGATGCGGACCAATTGGCAAAGCCGTAATGTTATCAATCATAGAATGGTCATTTTCACTTCCCGGGTCAAAGCACTCATCCTCATTTCCCGGAGAGGGAAATTGATACATCACCCGATTGGGCGTGCATTCAGTAGGATGAGGGGGCAATATAGTAGGAGAAGTAAGAGAAGAATTACCTTCCACCTGCGATACCTTTCCAGTAGAGTCAGAACTCTCCACCTCTGCGACAGAAGGGGGCATGGCTAAATATGTAATCGTCAAAGAATGTCCTTCGTCAATCCCTTCGTCAAAGAGAGGATCCACCTCACTAGATATGTAATCGTCATCAAAATAAAATAAAGGGTTCGAATAAATCTTGAAAGTTTCCTTCGGAACGTCTTCATCAGATAGTGACTCGTCATGACTAGAAGTAAAATCATCATCTTGATCAAAAAGAGGATTGGAGAAAGCCAAAGAATCCTCTTCCAAAGTGTTGGTGGAAGGAACATCATCAGAAGAAAGTGCATCATACTCATCGTCACTGTCGGATGTCAACTCAGATTCACTTGGAATAGGGACAAGGTTATCAGCACTAGACGTATTGAATTCGTCGGATTCCTTTGCAGGAATTGTACTAATATCCTCATCCCTTAGGATGGTTAAATCCTTATGCTCCGGCAAGTCGGGAGAATGAATAGCATTCTCATCTGTCCAAGAAATAGGACTCTCATCGTCATCACTGTCATAATAATATGGAAGCACAAGAGGAGGAGTATAAGCATTAAGGTTATATATCTGCTCTCGTTGCTGATCCGCTTTACATTTTGCGTTGTATTTATGGAAAGCTTCTTCGAGTTTTTGAAATTGAGTAACAAGAGTAGCCCATTGTTCTTGGGTACTCAATTGTTCGAAAGAAGGTTGATGATTGACGGTGTGACGTGGGGGCTCAAAGTTAAATGCACTGGGATGATAGCACGGTGGTTTCTCAAAGATCTTCGACGGATCACAAGAAGAAACATCGTGAGGGCCCCCACAAATATAGCAACACGGGTATGGAGAAAAACCCGGTGCATGTTGAGGATAGGGATTGTCATAGACGGGAGAGGGTGGGAAAGTATTGTAAGAGTTGAAGTATGAATTTGTTGAATTGCAAAATGGACAAAATCCAAATTGTGTATCGTCGATATCAAAACCACACCGCTCACAAGTACACCATTGACATATTTGAAAACCATGCCATGGTCTCCCACAATGGCCGCAAGACGAATCCATGAAGAATTATAGAGAAGAGGGGTAAAGAAAAGAATTAAACATAATAGAGGATAAAGAGGAATATTTTTGGAGCAAAACTTGTGAAAAAGAAATGCTTTTTATGATTTTTCAAATGTTTTTGGGGTTTTTGGAAAATTTTTGACACGAAAAATAACGTTCACAAGTGAACGGATCCCAAAAAGCAACGCGTCTCTCACAGAAAACCGTTAATCTTTACGAAAAGAGCCGGCAGCGGCGCCATTTTAATGTACTGATTTTGCTAGGTTCAATTGTTCGTTTCTCGGTGTCTAATCGAATTGATTTCTGGTTCAAAATGCGACTCAATTGTTTTTGGTGAGACAAATATTTTTTGGTTGTTTTTAAAATTAAATCGCAAGACGTTAAAATAAATGACGTTAAAGTAAAGCTAAAACTAACTAAAACATAAATGGTGTAAAATTAAAGACGTTAAAAGTAAATTAATTAAATGACGAGAAATTAAAATATGACGAAAAGTAAATTCGAAAATTAAATAAGACAAAACAAGTAAAAATAAATTGACGTAAAAATAAGACGAAACATTTAAAATAAAGTTAATTAAAAATGGCGGGAAAATAAGTTTAAAAATAAAATTTGAATAAAAACTAATTAAATTCGCAATTATAAAAACTGAATTAAATTCGCAATTAAAAGAACTAAATTCGCAATTGTAAAAAAAACAAAAGATTTCGCAATTGAAATGAACAATTCCGCAATTGTGAAATCAAAGATTTCGCAATTGCTAGAAAAAGTTCCTAAATCGAATCAGGAAGAAGATTTCGCAATAGAAGAAAAAGGCAAGATTTCGCAATAGCAGAAAAAGTTCCTAAATCGAATCAGGAATAAGATTTCGCAATAGCAGAAAAAGTTCCTAAATAGAATCAGGAACAAGATTTCGCAATAGCAGAAAAAGTTCCTAAATCGAATCAGGAAGAAGATTTCGCAATAGCAGAAAAAGTTCCTAAATCGAATCAGGAACAAGATTTCGCAATGGGGAGAAAGTACAAGATTTCGCAATTAATGAAAAAGTTCGTAAATCGAATCAGATTTCCTAAAAACTAGGAAAACACAAAAAGTACGAAAATAAGCTCAAAAATCTTAACTTTTGGAAGACAATAAGCAAAGTAAAACACCAATAAGCTAAATAAAAACACTAGATCAAAGATAAAACGTATGAAATCAACAAAAACAAGACACGAAAATTAAAAAGACTTAAACTTTATATAAAAATAAGATGAAAAAGGTTTAGATTGAAAACTTGAAATCAAAACAAACATAGATTAAGAAAAAGATTGACAATAAGAAAGAAGAGAAGATGAACAAGATGATTAAAAACTTAAAGATTAAAGATTAAAGAACACAAAATTAAAACTTACTTGAAAATTAAAGGTGCAAGACAAGGTAATTAAAGGTGCAATAAAGTAAATGACATGAATTTAAATGTGCAAAAATTAAAGTGGAAGAGCATAGTTTGTCAAACTAGCCAACAAGTGTAAAAATGAAATGCTAATGACTATATATAGGGGATGATTAGGAAGCTTCCTCTCCTCCTTCATTTTCTCTTAATTGCATCATTAGGCCCTTCCTTCTTAATCTCTTTGTTAATTGCATCATTAGTCCTTAAGCCTTTAAATCTTCTTTAATCTTGGACTTTAATAACTTTTGGCTCGGGATTTCTTTGAACTCGTCTTTTAATTCTTCAATAAATTAGACTTGAGTTTTTCGGCTTTTGATAAACTTCCATCTTTTGACTTTTTCTTCGATAAATCTTCAGAATTGGTCTTGGACTTCCGTTCTTTTTCCACTCTTGACTTTTCGACTTCATCTTTCATCTTTTTCTTCAATAAAAGCCCGTAAATGCCCGTGTTTTCTTTACTTTTCACCTTTTTGTCCTAAATCACAACAAAAACACAAACCACGCATAATTCCGACATAAATGACATAAAATACACGTTTTGGTCCGGTTATTATAGTAATTAAGTGGTAAAAAGGATGGGTGTTTACACACATATCACGTACTAGGAGGGTTTTCATTTGACAAACTTTGGGGCACAAGAACAGTCAATTCAGCTAATTCCTTTTGTAAGCGAATGCGGGTTTTTTTAGACAATTGATCTTTGTTATATTGATCATAATCAATTGTATGGAATTTTGAAAGCATTTTAGAATGAGTTTCATCCGCAAGTGACTGTTTCTCCTCAGAACTACGAACAAAAGGTGCTTCTTTCGATTTGCCAATTAGGGTCATATCATAAAGACACGGAATATATTCTTGAGCTTGTTTTGCATAACCGGGATTAGGTGCTAAATCTTGAAAACGTTTAAGTTCGAGTTATTTAAATGATTTAGTTAAAAGATGAACCTTTTCTATGGAAGCGTATTGTTTTAAAAGCTGTTGTTCCTTGAATTTAAGAAGTTTGGTAGCATTAATTTCTGATTCAACCTTTTTAGACTCGAGACCTTCGAAATCCATTTTAAGTTTCTGAAAATCATTGACAACCGACTCTTTTGCTTTTAATTCATCAGAAAGATTAGCTTTTAATGATTCTATTTCTTTCAAATGTTCAATCTTTTCAAAACGAAATTGGTCAAATTCAGAACATGTTATTTTCTCTGCTTGAGGGACGATTTAAAAAGTTTTGACCTTTTCTTTATGCAACGCAAGCTCAACAGTTAGGGTGGAATTAGTATCTACGGATTGTCTGAGGGCCATATGAATTTGATCAATAATATGTTTAGTCACCATGACAAAATCATGTTGAGCATAAGATTCCATACCCGTCATAGCATTTGGTTGAGGTTCACTCAAATGTGTAGGATTGGGTACCACATCATTTGAGTTACTAGTTCCCGAATGCTGTTTGAGGTTGTCATTTTCATGCCCAACTTGATGTTGGTTATTATCAATATTATTAGATGTGGTTGGTACCTCACTGACGACATCAGAACCGTAGTGAGAGAGATTAGCAACGAGAGCAGCTTGGGCAGAGTGAATGTCATCACAATCCGAATCATATGCGTCAAGATCATCTTCTTGATAAGCTACATTAGAAGTAGAAACGACTGCAATGCCTTCAGTATCTGCTGCCCCTGGGTCTGCAAGAAATGCTAACTCCTCTGAATCTAAAATCTTCCCCTTAGACTAAGCATCAACCAAATACATCTTCTCACGAAACCATGCATCATCCCTCCTCCTTTTCGGCTGAGTGCATTCCCTAGCCATATGACCTTGTCCTTGGCAATTGTAGCAAGTCACAACCTTTTTAGGACCAATAAGACTCCCATTTCCACTAGCTTGTGAATTCACAGCTTGATTGTTCCCAGTCCTTGTAGGAGGTCCATATGAATTTTGCCTTCCCTGAATAGGTTGCACCGTCACTTGACCATCTTGAACAGTGGCTTGTTGTCGAGGATTTGATGAGGTGCGGAGCTGATTGTTTGTTGGTGGAAAGCCTCTAGTTGCAACAAGTTTTGACAAGTAGGATGTGAGATGGTTTAGAACATCAGCTGGCGTATCATTTGGAGTAAATACCGGTGCTTGGATTTGTGGAAGTTCATTAGAGTAGAAAGCTTGGGCTGGTTGTGCTTCTATTGGAAAATATCCTTGTTGAGGAGTATAGCCCATTGGAGAAGTGTTCGCTTGTAATGGTGATGTCTGATATGGTGGTTGCTGTGGAAAAGATTGTTGATGAACACTTTGTTGAAATGCTTGTTGTGGCATAATTGGTGGTTGATAAGATGGTTGCTGATAGGTGTGTGGTGGTGGTTGCTGCAAGTATGATGGTTGTTGATAAGTATAAGCCATGTTTTGTTGAGAAGCATACATTGCAAGTGGATCATGAACTTGAGGTGTAGACAACCGATCCTCGGTCACATGGCATTCATGTTGTTGAAGAAAAGCTTGAAGTTGATCACATTGGTGTTATGCAAGTCCTTAGCAAATTTAACATCCGTCACGTTATTTTTTCCATTCTGAAGGAAGAGTGTTCAAATACTTGGTGTTCTATTGAAAGGTAGGAATTGTCATGCCATAGATATTGAGCTCATTCAACAATAGGGTAAATCTCATATAGTAATCATTGAGATCTCCCCTGGCACATAGGCAAACTTATCAAAAGTATCATAAAGCTTACACTCTCGTTCTTGTTTAGTTAACGAGGTTTCTTGCATGAGAACACGAATTCTATCCCATAACTCTTTGGCAACTTTATGTTTGCTGACGAGTTTGTAGTCATCTGGAGGAAGGGCTTGGAGAATGATGTTTGTAGCATACTCATTACATTTGTCTTGAATCTTCATATCTCCAGTTAATTCACCCGTTGTGCGAGGACGAGTAGTTGTACCTTCTGTCACTGTACCATAATCTAATGGTCCATTGAGCACCGATGCCCAAATGAGATGTCCATTCTCCTTGTTCAACATATAAAGTTCCATTCGGGAAGCCCATTCCTCATACATAGTCTTCACCAACATTGGTGGACGATTATCCGTACCCGAGAGGATGGACTTATCCGTAAGAGATGTGTACTCCATTTCAATAAGTTAAGATTTACGAACGTTGATCGGTCAATGAAAGAAAGTAAATGTGTTTGTTGTTGTGAGTTAAAGTCGAGAAACAATGTTAAAATCCCCTAAAATATGTTCTCAATAAACTAAAAATTCCAAGTCAAAATTACACACGATTCGAATAGTGATCGGAATATCAGTCGGAAAGCCGTCGGAATAAACCCTATCGGAATAACCTTGATCGGAATGTCCCTAATCGGAATAAACCAAATCGGAATGTCCCCTTTTCGGAATGTGCCAAATCGGAATGTTCCTTTTCGGAATGTGCCAAATCGGAATGCCTAATCGGAATACCTAATCGGAATGTACCAAAATCGGAATCCCTAAACCCTATTCCGATTACACTGATCGGAATGTCCTATAAACCCTTTTCCGATGACCTGATCGGAATAAATCCCACTTTTCTCAGACAGAACTCAACCAATTCGTGATTTTAAGCCAAAAAATGATCAAAACACCCAAAATTCTTGTGTTTTTAGCCAAAGTAACTATACCAAATCCCTACCACAACTATGTAGAAGATTTGTATCAAGAAAAAACCATAAAAACCATAAAAACCATAAAAAACCATAAAAAAACACAAAAAAAAATTTGGACATGTGTTTAAATGGATCAAAAGGCTACAAAGATCAAGAACACACACACATAAACAATACAATCATCCCATGTCTCTTGATACCATTTGTAGAATATGTAAATCTTGCTTATATTTTAGAGAGAGAAAGAGATAGAGAGATGGTGAGAACACACACACTTAGAGAGAGAAAGTGAAAGAAAAGCACTTTTCAACTATGTGTAAAATGAAGAACCACACACCCTCTCCATCTAAGGAGAGGGTTTATATACCCAAGCCCTTGTTATGGGCTTGGGCTTACATTTGGGCCGGCCTACACATGTTGTAGGCTAGGCTTTTGTTTGTTTGTTAAATATAGATAAGTAACTAAACTACGAGCTATTACATGGACTATCGTTGGAGTGACCGATCCTTCTTAATACGTAAAACTTATTTCCAACATATACTGAGGGTGTAAAATAGCCGGAATAGTTCTACGGTTGGGGGGATTCTTCTAGCGCGGCATAGAATTTCGAATTGACTTATCTTACATGCGCCTATACAGTGAAGCTGGCTAATATGTACATCATAATACCCTAATAGATCTATGAGGAAACGAGTGAAAGGAATGCGGTAATTGGCCGCATCAAAAAGGCGAGTATATAGGCCAATCTTTCCCTGCGGAGCCTCAGTTATGAGGTCTCCGGCACCAGGGAGAGAGGGGTGTAGGTTGGTAGGGATGAAATAATTGGTACAAAAATGATCTAGTTGCTCCTGGGTCATTACATTGAGCACAGATCCAATTGTAGGGTTGTTTCTTTGGGCCATTACTGAATAAAAAGTTAAGGACGTGGTATTCTAACCTGCGGAGGAATGGATCCGTGCATGAGTAAGTGAAGCTAAGAAAAAAAGCTTTAATGGCAGAAATGGAGGAAAAGACTGTGTGTTTCACACAGCCGTATGGGTGGCTTATTTATATGGTTGCCTTGTGGGTCATGGTCTATTGGATGCGTGACACGTGTTTGCCACTATCCTTAATCGTGTGGTTAGGGTGTAAGTGGCAAGTGAAGAGTCAGGTGGGACCCACGGTTCACTTCTGACTTAGAAGTTTACGCCGCTCGAGGTTCTGACTGTTTGCAGTTTGTTAGTCAAGTGGCAGGTGAACAGTCATTTATGTCGGGATATGCGGTCTTACGTAAGACCCGAATTCAATGCTGCATTTAATTTGTCTCGGTCGTCACGTGCGGCTGAGGTCCTATTGGAATAACATTCCTAAGACAGGCAGCCACGTGCGGCCATAACAAAATCTTAAATGTTTATCATTCCCTAGATCTTTCTTGGTATGTTCGGAGAGCATCTTGATAGTCTAGAGGTTACGCCTATGGCTGTACCAACTAGACTGGGGGACATGATGACGTATAGTCCCCAGTCGGGTCATGAACCCGGCCCACGGGTACTACCCGTATCCGGCCCATCACGGATGGGTGGGAATAATATCATTTGAGATTATGGGCTTTGATAGGTGTGTAAACACGCATCCTTTTTACCACTTAATTACAATAATAACCGAGCCAAAACGTGTATTTTATGTATTTTATGTTGGAATTATGTGTGGTTTGTGTTTTTGTTGTGATTTAGGACGAAATGATGAAAAGTGTAGAAAACACGGCATTCACGGGCTTTTATTGAAGAAAAAGATGAAAGATGAAGTCGAGAAGTCAAGAGTGCAAAAAGAACGGAAGTCCAAGACCAATTCTGAAGATTTATCGAAGAAAAGGTCGAAAGACGGAAGTTTACTTAAAGCCGAAGAACTCAAGTCTACTTTATTGATGAATTAAAAGACGAGTTCAAAGAAATCCCGAGCCAAAAGTCATTAAAAGTCCAAGATCAAAGAAGACTTAAAGGCTTAAGGACTAATGGTTCAATTAACAAAGAGATTAAGAAGGAAGGGCCTAATGATGCAATTAAGAGAAAATGAAAGAGGGGAGGAAGCTTCCTAAGCATTCCTTAATCCTCCTCTATATATAGATTGGTTCTTAATCATTTTCATTTTTGTTGGCTAATAGTGACAATTAGTTCTTCCACTTTTAATTACCTTGTCATTTAAATACTTGTCAAATTTAAATACTTGTCTTGCACCTTAATTACCATTTAATTTCAAGTAAGTTTTCTTTTAATTCTTGTCAATCTTTATCTTTATTCTTCATCTCTCATTCTACCTTTCTTAATCTTTGATTTTTATTGTTTATGTTCATGTTCTTATTTTGATCAAAGTGGGTTTTGATTATCTTGATTAGTTTTGTTAGTTTTGTTGTTTTTGATTGATTGTTTATGCATAATAGATGTTTATTCATTAGTTTGATTTAATCTTGTGGGTGATTTAGCTTAATTTTTATTAGATTCGTATAGATTGAGTTACCTTGTTCTTCGGGGTGTTTGTTTCTGTGTTTGCAGGTTTTGATCTCCCAGTTGTTCCGAATCAAGTTCTTTACCCAGGAGCTCCATCCGGAATAGAGGTTGTTATTCTGAGTAGGCTACTTATTCCGGATAGAGGGACTATTCCGCATAGACCTAATATTCCGCATAGGGCTATATTCCGAATAGGGGTGTTATTCCACGTAGACCTAATATTCCGCATAGGGAATTATTCCGAGTAAGGCCAAACATTCCGAATAGTAATATATTCCGGATAGGGTTGATTTTCAGTTTCTTTATTTTCAGTTTTTAATTTTCTGCTTTTTAATTTCAAGCTTTAACTTTCCCGCCTTTTTACTTAGTCGCACTTTAAGTTTATTCGCCTTAGATTTATTTTACCCTTGCCTTAGTTTAACATTTAGTTTTAGTTGCGTTTTAAGTTTGCCTTAGTCAGATTTAAGTTTGCGTTATTTACTTTTAGTACCCTTTAATTTCTCGTCACGCTTTTAAATACTTGCACCTTTTATTTTAAGTTAGATTTAGATTTACATTACTGCACTTTTACTTTAATTTTTTTGCACATTTTAAATTAGTACAACGACACACATTTGTTTCACCAAAGAACGACTGAGTCACACATAAAACCTAGATCAATTCGATTAGACACACATAGAACCTAGATCAATTCGATTAGACAGATACGCGTTGCTTTTTGGTATCCGTTCACTTGTGAGTGTTACTTTTCTTGCACAAAAATTTCAAAAAAAAAACATAAAAATTAAAAATTGATAAAAATCCATAAAAATTAAAATTTTCAAAAATCCAAAAAGATTTTATTTTTATTGTGTATATATATTGTCTTTGTGTTTGGTATTGTTTTCTTTTGTCTTCGTAGGTGTATGCGTACTAGATCTTCTAATTATCAAGAGCCCGAGACTCGAGAAGATTTAACTATGTCAGGTGTTAAGAACAACAATAATCCACCGCACCTCAATAATAACAACAATGTTCTCCCACAGCCCGATCTTCGGACGATGGAGGAGCTTTGTCAACCTACCATGTTTGGACGAGGAGGACCGATTGCGCTGATGCAAATCAACGCTCCGGAGTTTTCGTTGAAGCACCACATGATTCAGCAAGTGCAAACAAATACTTTCCGTGGATTGCCTGATGATGATGCCAACAAACACCTCGACAATTCATTACAATCACTCAAAGCATGAAGTTGCCTGGTGCCACAATGGATGTTCTTCGCCTACAACTATTCTAACATACTTTATCACATCATGCCGAGAAATGGTTTGATCGTCTCCCGAAGAATTCAATTCACACTTGGGATGACATGACTCAACGCTTTTTGTCGCGCTACTTTCCACCATCCATGGTCACGAGCCTTCGCAATCAAATCAACGGTTTCATGCAAGATCCTGATGAATCTCTTTTTGATGCTTGGGAAAGATATAATGTCTTGATTGATCGTTGTCCAAACTACAACATGCTCCCTGTGACCTTAATTGATACTTTCTACAACGGATTGACTTTTCGTGATCGTGATACGATTAATGCCGCAGCCGGTGGCACATTCATGAAAAGGAGACCCGAGGAGTGTAGATAGCTTATTGAGAACATGACTACTCACCACAAAACTGGGATTCCTCCTCTTCTTCAAGGAACAACCCGAGAGTCAATGTTTCTTCTATCTCAGCAAACCCTGATATGACTGAACTCACCCGCATGATGACTGAAATGAGCAAAAGTATCACGCTTCTCGCTTCAAACCAACAACAACAACAAGTTAAAGCGGTTGCACCTTCTTGTGAAACATGCGGCGGTCCACACTCATACACCGATTGTCCTTTTACACAAGGAAATCCGGAAAATGTGTATGCAGCTTATGGTAATTATTCACCGGAAAATTACCAAGCTAGACAACAAGGGGATAGAAATTTGATGAGTTACCGATCAAACAACTACCTTTCACCCGGTTTTTGTCCTCAAAACCAAAACCCCACCAACAACTACAATAGAAGCAACCAAATCCCACCAAGAGCTTCTAATCCTTATCACCCACCCACTCAACAAGCCCCACCCATAAATCCCGATGTTGAAGCCATCATGAGAACATAAGGTGAGCAAATCAAGAATCTGCAAAGTCAAATTATCAATCTTAAAGGAGATATCACAAAGCAAGGAAATGAGATTAGATCCGAGCTTAGAGATAATATCCAATCCTCCTTCAGCAATCAAACCAATGATTTGAAGAATATGCTTGCTAGTTTCTTGCCCGCCGCTCAACCTTCTTCTGCAAGTTCTCTAGCTTCTAACACCGTCACCAATCCGCGAGCAAATGTGAGTGCTATTACTACTCGTAGTGGAATTACCATTGTCGATCCACCGACCCCGCCCCCATCTTCTACACCTCCTCCACCACCATTTATCCCTACTCCTCCTACACCTAGTATTAGTGCACCATTACCGTCTCCGCCTCGTCATGACGATGTACCTAGTAAGGACCCTTCAACATCTCAACCTTTACCTGCTACACCTGCACCTGCACCTTCACCACCCAAACCCAATATCCCTTATCCCTCTCGTTTAGGCAAGACCAAAATGCTAACCAAGGATGACTCTGAAGTGTCGAGATATGTGAAGATGATCTCTCAAATGAACTTCAACATTAGCTTTCTCGAAGCACTTGTTCACATGCCGAAATTTGTCAAAGCATTCAAGGAATTGCTTAACAAGAAGGAGAAGTTGATTGAGCTCGCCAACACACGCTTAAATGAAAACTGCTCTGCAGTTATTCTTAAATAACTTCTGGAAAAGCTTGGAGACCCCGGTCGTTTTGTGTTGCCTTACGTTTTCAACAAAACCGAAGAATTTACTGCCCTTGCTGATCTCGGGCCTAGTATAAATCTTATGTCTTTGAGTGTTTGGAAAACACTATCATTACCCGACCTCACTCCAACAAAGATGACTCTTGAACTTGCAAATCGCACTCTCGCTTACCCCGTTGGTATAGCCGAAGATGTGTTCATTAAAGTTGGCACATTTAATTTCCCGGTCGACTTTGTCATTGTTGATTATGAAATGGACCCTCGTATTCCTTTAATACTTGGTCGGCCATTCTTGAGAACCGGACGAGCTTTAGTTGATGTGGCCGAAGGCGAGTTAATCTTAAGAGTCGGGAATGATTCACAAGTTTTCAAAATGGGAAAGCTCACAAGTAAATCCTTTGGAGGCAGAGAATCAGTGAATATGAATAATGTCCATGATGACTTTGTTGCCTACAACCATCCTCTATTCGATTCTTCCATTGATAATCCACTTTTTCAAGATGATGTGGATAATTCTCTTTCCAATTTGGAACCTTCTCCCATTTATGATTCTCCACCGATCTTCGATGCTTATGATGATGATTCTAGCTCAGATTCGGATGATTATGATGACCTTACTTCCGAGTATCCCGAGATGCCAACTTTCGATGAGGCTGATACTCTTTCGAGCGATTCTTCTCACGACGAAGATCCTCCACCATCACTCGATCCTACTTTGGACGATTACTCATTTGAGGAAGACTTCTCTACGTTTCTTAACACTTACTTCCCTCATGAGAGTGATGCTCCTCCTTATGATTTTGAAGATTATCGTCTTGATCCTACTTTGGATTTGAAGAACATTCTTTCAAAGGAGAAGAAACCGGTCGACACCAATATCCGCAGCTCATATGATTTAACACCTCCTTGTCCCCCTTCTGAGGACGAGGTTGTGCTTCTTCACGGATCTTCTTCCCGTTCGGCTGAGCCTGAGTGCTATTTTCCCTTAAAGGAAAAGGTGTTCGACCCCGGTATCGATATTCTGCAGCCATCTCAGTATCCACCTGATGAAATAAAAGGAAATATCTTTGGAACTTATGGAAATCTGCTTGCACCACTTCACCCTTTCTTCCACCGTGCTCCATCGCTGCTTAAGGGAACCTTGCCTACTCTTCTTTGGCTTGCCTTGTTCGCCTTAAGCTTGTGCTTATTCATGGACGAAAACTATGTCTTTGATCCTGGTGGATATATTTCATGCTTCTTCCTATGATGATCAAGGTCGAGTCAGGCTCACGACTCGGTAATCAAAAATCAAGCGCTTCTTGGGAGGCAACCCATGTATCTATCTTTTCGCTTTCTTTATCCTATGTGTAGGGGAGACCCTTTGGTTTGCTATTTCCTCTCCTCTCTTAATCAGGGATTCGCGCGCTCAATGATCCACTCTTGATGATTCTTGACGACTCGTGATTCCGTGTTCACTTCTTCCCGGTTCTATCCTAAACTCTTTTCGATTTACTATTTTATATTTTCTCAATATTAAAATAGAAATCTCTTTAGTTGTCTTTTCCTTAGCGAGATTTAAACAAAGTGCACAATGTCCTAAGTGTAGGGGAGTTTACTCCCACATGCTTAAACATTGAGGAAAATGTCTATCTTAAGTGTAGAGGGGACTTCTATCAAAGTTAAGTGGTCTTTTCCTTGTATTTGTCCTCATTTTAACCGGAAAATCAATTTTTCGACATTTTTCAAAATTTTTGATCTATTTTGGCCTATTAGTTTTATCCTTTGTACAATTATTTTCTTTCTTTGCTAGAATAAATCTTTTATAAAGTGGTTTTAATTTTCAAACATTGTGAATCTTTTGACTCAACCCGAGTTTACTTATCTTAGTTTACTCTAGCTAGTATCCTTAACGTGTTTTAGTCAAGTTTTTCTAGGCTTTTATATAGGGAGCTATAAAGCGCGAAAGTCTTAACTCTCACGGGTTAAGAACAAGAACTTTTCACAAGTTCCTATAATTGATCCTAGAGAGTCGTTTATCAAGGGAACTTTAAAACGCGATTTCTAAACTTGAAAAAGTTTAAGAGTTTGCAAGATCCTATAGGCGACTCGAAAACCCAAAACACTGATTTAATAGGCTAAGCATCCACGAGTCTCATTCCTTTAGATTTTAAAATGTGGAGAACGAGAGATGATAGAGCCAATTATAAGTTCTGTATTCTTTCGGGAATTTATGTGAGTTAATTATAAGCCTATTCTCCCATCGCTTGCTAATAAATTTATCTGCAATAAATAAGGTTGTACGATTTGAAAAGTTACTTAGCTTCTAGCCCAAGATCTTTTAAAATTTGCTCGGTATTGATTAGAGTTCATAGCCAAGGCATAACTTATTGAAGCGGGATGCGAAGATTGGCGAGTCCAAAAAGTTCCTAACAAGACATGAGGGATATATTTTGTTGCTAAAGATCCAAAAGTGATGTGAAGAATCATTTATCAAAAATCAATATGAAGGATCGAGACACACGACGAAAAGACCCTAACAAGGTATGAGGATAAATAGATCCAAGTCAAAAAGGAGGCGGATCGTTGAATATCAAAGTCCAAAATAAAGAATGGAGAAAAATGAAGAAGTCGTGGTCCAAGTATGAATCTCTCAAACTTCAAGTGAAGAAATTACTATATGAAGAGAATACCATCATTTCATGAACGTCTCTAAAGGTTTGAAGTATGAAGTCGCTGCCAAATATCTATCCGAGAAAGGTCTCAAATCGCGAAGCGAGTTATGCCAAGATATGAACTTTATGAGGTACCGAGAAGCAGTTTTAAAAGATTTTGTCCTTTAGCTAACTATTGATTAAATCGTTCACTTTATTTTCGGACTAAATAACTATCGAAATAAGTCAAACAATGTATCCTCGTGATCATTCAAGACAAAAACAAAATATAAGAGATACACCTAGGAATAAGGGAGTCTAAGTGAGTAATTGGCCCACATGAGTTCGTGTTAGTTTACTAACTTATAATAGCAATGATCTCGTTTTTAAGCTTGGTTTGGAGAAAGTGAAAACTTGAGGATGATGATTATTCATGACATTTCCAAAACCCAAGGTATGCTTTTGGTTTCTTTACTTTAATGTTTATAATTTTCTGTCTCTTTAATAAAGGCCAACGTGGATTGATGATGATGAAAAATGTAATCTTGCTTTGTAACTAATGCATTGCATGAGGACATTACAATGGTCAAGTGTAGGGGATTTGATAGGTGTGTAAACACCCATCCTTTTTACCACTTAATTACAATAATAACCGATCCAAAACGTGTATTTTATGTCTTTTATGTCGGAATTATGCGTGGTTTGTGTTTTTGTTGTGATTTAGGATGAAATGGTGAAAAGTGGAGAAAACACGGCATTCACGGGCTTTTATTGAAGAAAAAGATGAAAGATGAAGTCGAGAAGTCAAGAGTGCAAAAAGAACGGAAGTCCAAGACCAATTCTGAAGATTTATCGAAGAAAAAGTCGAAAGACGGAAGTTTACTTAAAGCCGAAGAACTCAAGTCTACTTTATTAAAGAATTAATAGACGAGTTCAAATAAATCCCGAGCCTAAAGTCATTAAAAGTCCAAGATCAAAGAAGATTTAGGCTTAAGGACTAATGGTGCAATTAACAAAGAGATTAAGAAGGAAGGGCCTAATGATGCAATTAAGAGAAAAGGAAAGAGGGGAGGAAGCTTCCTAAGCATTCCTTAATCCTCCCCTATATATAGATTAGTTCTTAATCATTTTCGTTTTTGTTGGCTAATAGTGACAATTAGTTCTTCCACTTTTAATTACCTTGTCATTTAAATACTTGTAAAATTTAAATACTTGTCTTGCACCTTAATTACCATTTAATTTCAAGTAAGTTTTCTTTTAATTCTTGTCAATCTTTATCTTTATTGTTCATCTCTCATTCTACCTTTCTTAATCTTTGATTTTTATTGTTTATGTTCATGTTTATGTTCATGTTCTTATTTTGATCAAACTGGGTTTTGATTATCTTGATTAGTTTTGTTAGTTTTGTTGTTTTGGATTGATTGTTTATGCTTAATAGATGTTTATTCATTAGTTTGATTTAATCTTGTGGGTGATTTAGCTTAATTTTTATTAGATTCGTATAGTTTTGTGTTACCTTGTTCTTCGGGGTGTTTGTTTCTGTGTTTGCAGGTTTTGATCTCCCAGTTGTTCCGAATCAAGTTCTTTACCCAGGAGATCCATCCGGAATATCGGATATTCCGGATAGGGAGAGTATTCCGAGTAATATTGTTATTCCGAACAGAGGTTGTTATTCCGAGTAGTCTACTTATTCCGCATAGACCTAATATTCCGCATAGGGCTATATTCCGAATAGGGGTGTTATTCCGCGTAGACCTAATATTCCGCATAGGGAATTATTCCGAGTAAGGCCAAACATTCCGAATAGTAATATATTCCGAATAGGGTTGATTTTCAGTTTCTTTATTTTCAGTTTTTAATTTTCTGCTTTTTAATTTCAATCTTTAACTTTCCCGCCTTTTTACTTAGTCGCACTTTAAGTTTATTCGTCTTAGATTTATTTTACCCTTGCCTTAGTTTAAGATTTAGTTTTAGTTGCATTTTAAGTTTGCCTTAGTTAGATTTAAGTTTGCGTTATTTACTTTTAGTACCCTTTAATTTCTCGTCATGCTTTTAAATACTTGCACCTTTTATTTTAAGTAAGATTTAGATTTACATTACTTCACTTTTACTTTAATTGTTTTGAACATTTTAAATTACTACAACGACACACATTTGTTTCACCAAAGAACGACTGAGTCACACATAGAACCTAGATCAATTCGATTAGACACACATCAACGAATCTTTTTACCTGGCCAAAATCCCAGTTATTAGGCTTGGATGAACAGTAACCGCACACACGTGTGCGGCCCACGGCCCGGCATGACCGGTACAGGGTTAAACAGAATCATATTCTGTCTATGAATAGAATTTACCCCAAAGAAGAGGATATTCACTCACCATAATTAAAAGATAACAATCAATCTAATTCTGGTACTTATCCTTTCCTTGGGGCCGAAGCATCAGTGACAGCCCATTAGGGTTTCACTGCCTATAAAAGGAACCCCCAAGGATTCCACAAAGGTATTACATTCTACACTCTAAAACTCTCATCCGATTCCTATAACCCTAACCGATTACTTAATCTCACGCCAGAGTCTAATCTTGGGAAACATTCCCACGGTAAGCCTAACGCGTGTTGTTTAGTGTGCAGGATCCCAACCATACGATTCACTTGGTGCAGGAGCCGAAGTCTAACCAGCCCGAATTAAGCCTAATTCGGGTCTAGCAAGGAGCACCCAACTTTTGCATCAACAGACTCGTTTATTTATTGATAACTAGAATACTCGAGACTCGACCATCGTGGATATAAAGTTCACATCGTTATGAGGCGTTTTAGAACCCGTAATGCATATAAAGTGGATTTGGGCCACAAAATCCCAACTCACACTTATAATGGCTATTGGGTCATTGTTGGGCATGAGATATATGTTTAGAGTATAATACTGAGATTTAAATGGACAAAAGTCACAATAACTTGTAATGGGCCATTAATGGGCTTTAATGGGCTTAACGGTCATAATGAGACTTTATATGGTAGATTGTCACCAAAAGTCTTATGAAAAGTTTTACAAAACTTATGTAATGTCCAAACCTAATAAAATGAACTATTTACATATATGTATGATTTATTTCTCGTCTCGAGCCTAAGACGCGTCTCGTCATTTTAGGTCTCATTCGGTCATATGTTGACCGTTGGGCATCCTTCTCTCGATCAACGAGCGATTGGTATCTCGTGAAATCGTGTATTGACTATTGGACATTTGTTCCTTGATCTACGTGTGATAACTATATCAGGTGAGTTCATAGCCTCGCTTTTACTGCTTTATATGTGTTTATAAACCTGCGAGGGGGAATACATGCTCTTGGTAAATAAGCATACGTGTTGTATCCTTTTGAAAGGATATATGATTGTGAATAAACATTCGTTGTTGGAATATATGCTTTGAACGAATACAAGCTGCTGTTAATAAATGTAAAGACGTTTGATTGAATTCTTTTTGAAAATGAACACAAGCGTTGATTGTATAGGTGATGTGCCACTATTAGTAACGCTAAGTTGCTTATTGCCAGTGAAAAGTCCCTATAAATCGTGAACCGTTAACTACCTATGATGGGTAGGCGCTCGTACAGACGAATGGATCCATTTGGAATGATGACCCCCACCCAGGTAGGTCGCACCTGTGAGTTGGAGGCTCAACTGGGTGTGTTGTACGTGAGGTATGGGGTATTTGGCAAGATACCTGACTAAGGCAAATTTATTGAATAAGGCATCAGTGTCATGAGCTTAGCGTAATAGTGTGGAGTATTGATATTGTATGTGTTACAATATCGCCAGTGGATGAGATTCTTGTGTTCAAAAGCTTTATGGTTTATTTAAAAACCCACTATTGTTTTTTAAAAACCTATGAATTCACTCAACCGTTGTGTTGACATGTTAGCATATATTCTTAGGTGTATAGGTTTAAGAGAAGCTAGAGCATGGAGCCGCGCAGTATAAAGTAAAGGCAAAACAAACAATTTCCATTCGATACATTTGACAAATCTTTATTTTTTCTTAAGGTTTGTATAAATTGGTGGGACCTCTTTTTTAGTTAACTCTGATTTAATAAAATTATCGAACGGTTTATTTTATAAAACGTCTCTTTTGAGGTCGTTTTCTATGACTGTGTGTGATGTGCTATGAAGTAACGCTAAATGTTGATATTCCGTTGCCTTGTGAAATTGGGGGTGTTACATAAAGCCATATACATGCATGACCAGTTTCACCTAGTTATGGAGGTACCATAACCATAACACTGGAAGCACCAGTGTTATGACTTCACCACGGCGGAGTGATAGCTCGTGGCGTCCCTTTCAGCATTTGGCCATATATTATTATTATCAGGTGGGTCGTATGGGTGCATCCTAGTTACATGTTTTCAGCAGATTACTCAGTGTGAATGTGGTGTGTGCCTTGCATCCTTCACAAGGAGATGATCCCTCCTACCCAAAACCAGTATATTTAATTAGAGGCAGCCCCTCTAATTTGCACGACGAGGTCACCCCTCCAAGTATTCATGTATGTTGATATTTCATGACCTATATTAGCTAATGGTAAATATGTTAAATAGTTTTTACAAAATAAACATAAGGCTTTTCAAACTATAAAACCAGTTTTACTAAGATATAACCAGGTTATACAGGACTTAGTTTCTTCCACTATTTCATGTTTTTATGCTTATATTATTCATGTTATACTTGTATATCCGTGCACTGAGTGTATTGCTCAGTCGTTTTCCTTTTCATGTTTCCAAAACGGCAGGTACTCAGGGACGCTCGTAGACTTTAAGCGTACGTGCATATGGATTGGAAGATTCCTAGCCTTCTTTACTTTATGCATTTCTTTATACTTTGATACTCATTTCCATGGACATTGTTTAGTCCTTTCATTTACAGTACTTATTTTTATGTGTGATGAGTTCTACTTTTGGGATACCGATGTTTCATTCCGGTATTTCCTTTATGGTCATGTAATGTTTAGACATTTATCCTTGTATGCTTTGAGGACACGCCATAATCACGCGTGACATTGCATCTATCAAAATGGGGTGTTACAATAAAGGTCTACATGGTTAAGGATACTAGCTAGAATAAGCTTGGATAAGCAAACTTGGGTTGAGTCAAAGTATTCATGAGGGCCTAATATGTCAAAGAATTCAAAACTTGTTAAACCATATCCTTTATTATATTTTTTCCTTTTTATATATTTTTGATGAAAAACAAAAGAAGAAATATATACAATGCAAATGTGTTATGCAAATGAAAATGATTAATGCAAAAATTATGAATGCATATTTTTGGTGGCCAAAGTAGATCAAAGATTTGAAAACTGTTTGAAAAATTAATTTCCATGTTATCATGAAGGCAATGACAACGTTCTAGGTAAGGTCACTTCGATAGAAGACCCCCTACACTTAGGATAAACATTTTCCTCAATGTTTAAGAGTATTGGAGTAAACTACCCTACACTAATGACATTGATAACTTTGCTTAACCCAAGCTAAGGAAAGGTCTACTATAGTGAATTCATTTTATGCACAAGTTTGAATATCACAATAGTAACAAAGTGAACCCGATACAAGGGCCTCCTCCATAAGCTCCAATGCATGCAATGAGAGAGAGCAACCCTACAAACATCAATAAGACAAAAGAGAGGCACCCCTACACTTATTGTCATCTATATACCCTTTATTCCTATCCTACCACACTCTAGTCTAAAAAATCTAGTCCTAGTTATTCAAGCTTGATTTATGAAGTCTCTAGCTCGACTCTTCCCACAATGAATTAATTCATGGGTAAAATGGGGATCTCTTGGACCATTTCAACGGAAATGTTCTCCCCAAATTAATGCTTAACACGGTGACCATTCACTTTGAAATTTGTGCCATTTGATTGTGATAACTCAATAGTCCCATATGGAAATACTTGAGAAATAGTGAATGGACCGGACCATCGTTACTTAAGCTTGCCCACAAAAAGTTTCAACCGTGAGTTAAAGAGTAAAACCATGTCTCCAAATTTGAACTCACGGTTCTTATTCTTAGCATCATGTAATTGCTTAGTATATTCCTTATAAAGCAATGAGTTTTCATAGGCATCGGTTCTTAGCTCATTCATCTCATTAAGTTGGTCTTTCCTACGTGAACCGGTTTCGTTTAGATCAAAGTTAGTCCATTTAAGAGCCCTTTAAGCCTTATGTTCTGACTCCAATGGGAGGTGGCATGCTTTTCCATAGACAAATCTATAAGGTGTACAACCAATGGGTGCCTTAAAAGCGGTCCTAAAAGCCCACAAAGCATTATCAAGCTTGTCCGACCAAGAAGCTCGATGCTCTCCCACCGTTCTTTCTAGAATTTTCTTTAAACCACGATTTGTGACCTCGGTTTGCCCATTGTTTTGAGGGTTATACGCGGTAGAAAGTCTATCGTTAACACCATACTTCTTCATGACTCTTGTAAATTGATCATTACAAAAATGAGTCCCACGATCACTTATGATAGCCCGAGGTACACCAAATCTAGCAAACAATTGCTTTAATAACTTGACTACAACTCTAGCATCATTGGTAGGCAAAGCCTTAGCCTCACTCACTTATAAACATAATCCACGGCTACGAGTATGTATTTATTGCCGTTTAATGATGGAAAAGGTCCCATAAAATCTATGCCCCATACATCAAATATCTTACATTCATGGATAAAATTTTGTGGCATCTCATCTCTTTGATTAATCTTTCCTTGTCTTTGACAAACATCACAATATTGCACCATTTCTTGGGCATCTTTGTAAATGGGAGGCTAATAGTAACCCGAATCAAAGACTTTTTTAGCCGGGTAGTTAGGCCCAAAATGGCCCCCCGTGGGTCCCTTATGGCATGCTTCTAAAATCTTAAATGGTTCAGGCCCATCTACACAACGTCTTATGATTTGGTCCGCGCATTGCCTAAAGAGGTAAGGGTCATCCCATAAGTTATATTTAGCTTCCTTGAGAAACTTTTTCTTTTGTTGGGAAGTGAGACCCTCAATAAGCACATCCCCCACAAGATAGTTTGAAATATCAGCAAACCAAGGGGTGGCACCCTCTTGCGAAGAGATATACATGAGTTCCTCAAGTGGAAAGGATTCATTAATTTCCTTATGAGGTAATTATCATTGGAAAGGATGCTCAAGCCTACTCAAGTGGTCCGCCGCTAAATTCTCGGCTCCTTTCTTATCACAAATTTCTATTGAAAACTCTTGGGGAAACAAAACTCATCTCAAAAGCCCTAGGCGTAGCATCTTGCTTTTTCATAAGGTATTTGAGAGCGGAATGGTCCGTATACTCTATGGTCTTCGAAAGCACAAGATAGGGTCTAAATTTATCAAAATCATAAACAATAGCAAGCAACTCTTTTTCCATAGTGGTGTAATGACGTTGAGCACCCGTCCTTGTCTTACTCACATAGTGTATAGGTTGGAAATGCTTATTAACTCTTTGTCCTAAAACAGCCCCCACGGCATAATCACTAGCATCACACATGAGTTCAAAAGGAAAATCCCAATTCGGTGATACCAGAACGGAAGCCTTAGTTAAGTTTTCTTTAAAATCCCAAAAGACTTTAAACACTCTTGTGTGAATATGAAAGGAGCCTCTTTTTTCTAAGAGGTGGGTCATGGGTCTTGCTATATTAGAGAAGTCTTGGATATAACGCCTATAGAAACCCACATGACCCAAAAAGCTCCTAACTCCTTTCACCGTGGTAGGTGGTGGAAGTTTGGCAATAACATCAATCTTAGCACGATCCACTTCTAAACCTTTTTTGGATATCTTATGTCCCAAAACTATACCTTATTTGACAATGAAATGGCACTTCTCCCAATTTAGAACAAGACGTGTTTCTTCACACCTCTTTAGCATACGTTCTAAATGGGAGAGACAAGAAGTGAATGAATCTCTAAAGAGTGAGAAATCATCCATGAATACTTCCATTGTGTGCTCAATCATGTCATGAAAGATTGCCATCATACATCTTTGGAATGTCCTCAGGGCATATTGCAAGCCAAAAGGCATTCTTTTTTCAGCAAATGTACCATAGGGACAAGTGAATGTGGTCTTTTCTTGATCCTTTGGATCAATGAGTATTTGGAAATAACCTAAAAATCAATCTTGAAAGCAATAGTACTCATTTCCCGCTAAGAGTTTGATGACGTATAGTCCCCAACCGGGTCATGGACCCGGCCCACATGTACTACCCGCATCCGGCCCGTCACGGATGGGTTGGATTAATGTCATTAAAGCTTATGGATACGAATGATAGTGGCCGCATAGATGTGTGCGACCCACGGCTCGGCACGGCCGGTACACGGTTAGACAGAATCACAATTTTATTAGGATTGGGATTTACCCTAAAGTGGAGGATATACCCTAACCATAATTAGAAGATAACAATCAAACTAATTATGGAACTTATCCTTTGCTTGGGGCCGAAGCATCGGTGACAGCCCATTAGGGTTTCACAGCCTATATAAGGAACCCCCAAGGGTTCCACAAAGGTATCACATTCTTCATACTCTCAACCTACAACTGATTCATAACCCTAAACCGATTACTTACTCTCACGTTGGAGTCTAATCGTGGGATACATTCCCACGACAAGCTTAACGCGTGCTGTTTTAGTGTGCGGAATCTCAACAAGAAGTTTACTTCGTGCAGGAGCCGGAGCCCAAGCACCTAAATTAAGCCTAATTTGGTTCAAGCTATGATCATCAAACTTTTGTATCAACAATTTGGCGCCATCCGTGGGATCCTACACTAAACTCAATCTCTCCCATTGACAAAGAGACACTTTCAGGGAAACCCAAGGAACACAAATCCTGGGAATCGGAAGTCCGTGGGTGATGGTATAGTCACCTTAACCGCACCATCTGGTGGCCAAACAGGAGGACTAAATAATCGAAACACGTTTCAGTCTCTCGGTGTGGCAGGCACGTCCGATAATACCCTACCACCAACCCTCACATTGGATAATCCCGACCCAGGAGTAGCGCCAAAGGCCCCTACTAAGGAGCCACAAAAGCCCCCAGTGGTCGAGGCAGAATTGGAAGTTGGTTCACTCGATGATGAGGACCTCGAACGCGTACTCACACAAAATTTCGACAAAATCATGCCGGGCATCTCGGCAAGGTTAAATCTGGGAAGGAAACTCCAATCCAGACTTAACTTCAGTAGCGACGTACACAGTATCCCCCTCAAGCTCGAAAGAGGGGGAGGAAGCCGCGGGCTCAGGAACAGCCTCCCTTCAAGGAACAACCTCGAGCACGGAATGTGTTCGAGCGCATAGGGGATCACATCATGCAAGAATTTCAAGAAGCCCAGTGAGATGGGGACAAATCTGACAGCTCTACTGGACGCGCGATGTTAGAAACTCCTTTGGATAATCGCCGCACCAGTGTGTGGTGAAGGATAAACTCTGGTGGGAAGGGAGATCCTTCTCACAAAGGTGGTTATTATAACCAATCGAAAGGTGGGGGGAAAACGTCATATCATGACCCTTCAGAGTCTAACTCGGATGATCATCACACTAGACGTCGCCGACCTAGGTACTCCACCCCCGAACCATCGGATGATAATCACACCAGACGCCGTCGACCTACTATCATGCTGAAGAAAAGGAAAATCTCTCCCTCCCATGGTGTAGCGAGAGGTATGATGCATTCACTCTTCATATACAGAATTACTCTGAGGAAAAGAAGCGTCGCATGCAGACGAGCGTCAAAACCTACGACGGATCTGGTTATCCGGAGGATTACCTAAAGGTGTTTGACACACAGGATAAAATTGAACGATGGCTGATGCCCATATGGTGCCAGATGTTTAATTCAACTTTCATTGGCAATGCGCGCGACTGTTTTGAGAAGCTCCCCCATAGAAGCATCAACAACTTCGATGAATTACGTACAGCGTTCCAAAACAATTATACTCAGGGAAAGAAGTATAATAGAGATCCGGTCTCATTGGAAACAGTCAAACAAAGGCCCGAAGAGTATACAGAAGACTTCACGGAGGTTTTTAATGACGAGTGTATGCGCACAAAAGCATGCCCAGAGCTCCTTAAAATCTTCGACTACATGCACACCATGACGGACAAGGAGCTAATTAGGCGCCTCAACGATAAACGTCTAGAGAAGTTTGATGAACTCATGGAAAGGGTTATAAATTTTGTGGAAGGGGAGACCGCTGTTGATGCGGCATACCCCACAAAAGGGAACCACGACTATTGATCAAATGATCAGCCTAGAAGGCAATCAGGTGGCCAAGGTAACCACAACAATGGGAGGATCTTGGATTACAAAAATCAAGCAAAAGGAGGACGGTCGGATGACAAGTTCACCCCTATAAGGATGACTTATCAAGATATCTTATTAACAGAAGGAACAAACTTTCCAAGACCTCCCCCAATGACAACTCCAGTTGATCGTAGTCAAGGCACTCACTTCTACGAGTTCCATAATGACAAAGGTCACGACACGGAGGAGTGGAATAAGTGTGAAAACAGTTATCCTTTTACAACTTAATTATAATAAAAACCAAGCCAATTTTTAATGTCGTAAAAGTCAGAATTATGCGTGTTTTGTGTTTTTGTTGTGTTTTAGGACCAAAATATGAAAAAGGAAGAAAAACGGGTTTTCACTTGCTTTTATCGAAGAAAAAGACAAAAGACGAAGTCAAAAGATCAAGAGTGCAAAAAGAACGGAAGTCAAAGGCCTATTCTGAAGATTTATCGAAGAAAAAGTCTAAAGACGGAAGTTGAACGAAGTCGAAGAACCAAGTCTAATAAAAGAAGAAAATTATAAGACAAGTTCATTTTATATCTACAAATCCTGAGACAACGTCGAGAAAGACGAAGAAATTAAAAGACGAGAAGACAAAGTGAAAGAAGAAAGCAACAACTCCTACTTTCCTTCCTCCTATAAATAGCCTCCTAATGCTTCATTTTGGATAGTTAGATTTAGTTAGAATTAGATAGATTAGTTTAGGAGTAGGAGTAGGAAAATTACTTTCTCTCTCTAGATTTACTTCCAAGTTTTCAAGTTTTTATCTTTAATCTTGTAATCTTTAATCTTTAATCTTCATCTTAATTCAATCTTTTTATTAATCATTCTCATTCTACCTTTCTTGTTTTTAAATCTATTGTCTAGTTTTCATAATCATGTAGTTTGTTTGATGTTATTGCTTATTTGATTGAGTGCTTATTCCATTATTCTTATTGTTTTTCATGTGTTTGATTGTTTTAGCTTATTGTGCTTATTGCTTATTGCGTGATTTTCTTATTTTTAATTAAGTGTTTTTAATAGTTTTATCTTTTAAAAGTTGATTTTTAATATTTTGTTTATTTGGTGTTTTTAGAGTATTAAATTTCTGGCTTATTAGTTTTTTCTAGAAACTAGTTTGGTTAAGGTTTTGATTAAGTGCTTATTTGGTTTTTGCTTATTTAGACAATCCGGGTTTGAAAACCCTTATCCTAAATTAGATAACAGTTCATTTTATTTGGACTTACTTGCAATTACTTTATTCCGGATTATGCTTGTTTTATCATATTGTGGATTGTATCCAGAATGCTCCTTCCAAATTAGTTTGGAAGTTAATTATTCCGGATTAGTGTTTGTCTAGGATTCCGAAGTGTGTATATTTTAGGTTATTCTGGATTGTGTCTAGGACCATATTCCGAATTAAGTGAGTGACACACATATTCTGGATTGTGTGTTTTGCCATATTCCGGATTAGTTCAATATCTATCTTATTCCAGATTGTGTTAAAAACAAGGATTCCGGATTAGTTAAGTAACTCGTATTCCGGATTGAAGTTGAATTAGTATTCCGGATTACTTGTGGATCTTGGATTCCGGATTACTCCTTGAACTCGTATTCCGGATTGCTTGGGTTAACTTAGATTCCGACTTAGCTTTTGTTTTAATTCCAAATTATTTTAGAACTTTATTTTTCCCGCCATTTTCATTAAACAATATTTTCAATTGTTTTATTTAGTTTTATTCAAATCCACTTTTTATCATGTTTAAATCTTTTATCTTTTATTTTAAAAGTCTTTATTTTTAGTTTATAATTTTAAAAGTTTTCATCTTTATTTTAAACATGCTTTATTTCTTTTATATTTTGTCATTTACTTGTATAAGCTTTAATTTTTATTTTAAAACAGATCAACGACATTTTCTTTATTTTCACCAAGAACAACTGAGTCGCACGTTTGACACTTTTCAATTCGAATCGAGTTGAGACGATTTCAACTTTAATAAAATTCGGTTATTAAAATGGCGCCGCTGCCGGCTCTTTTCGTGAAGATTAACGGTTTTTTGTGAGAGACGCGTTGGATTTTGGGATCTGTTCACTTTTGAACGTTATTCTTCTTGCATAATTTTCAAAATTTTCTAAAATCCATAAAAATCAAAATTTTCAAAAATCCAAAAACATTTAAAAAACTCATAAAAAGCATTTCTTTTTACAAAAGTTTTGCACCCAAAATATTCCTCTTATTTCTCTATTGTGTTTAATGGACTCGTTTGTTGATTGTGTAGGGTGTGGAAGACCATCTTCTGGTAGTCAATCCTATCAATGGTGTTCATGCGAACGGTGTGGAATGGATATCCCTAATTACGAATTTGGACATTGTTCATTTTGCAATTCTATCAATTAATACTTCACCTCTACTGACACTATCTCACCCTCTTCAACCAATGACGATCCTTATCCGCAATATGCACCGGGTTTTTCTAAATACCCGTGTTGCAACAATTCTGGGGGCCCTCGTGATACTTCTTATTGTCAACCGATGAATTATTATGAACCAAATCCGTGTTATAATTCCGGTTTTCATAATTTTGAGCCCCCACAATACACCCTCGATCATCAACCTTCTTTGAATCTGAATGACGTAACACAAGCACTTCTTTTGAAACTTCATGACGGTGTAATTCGACTAAAAGAAACATATGAAGAGGAACAGCGACAGCGACAAGAGCAAGTATCTAATCTTAGAGATTACACTCCTCCTCTTGTGCGTCCCTTTTATTATGATGATGATGAGGAGAGTACTATTTCTTTGTGAGATCTTATTGCTCAACATCCTTCGTCTAGTGCAATCGTACTTTTTTCTCTCGTCTTGTCGGCTATGAAGCCCGAGAATTCACCCATCTTAGGAGGTGAGGATATCATCACAACTCCTGCAAAGGAATCTGAAAAATTCATAAAGTCTAGTGCCGATAACCTTGTCACGATTCCAATTGAATCTGAGGTGACATCTAACAGTGACTATTAGTGTGATGTGCTTTCTTGTGATGATGTCACTCCCACCGACACTTTGGGAGATGATTCTTTGGCTTTCTCTAATCCTCTTTTTGATCAAGATGATGATTTTACTTCTAATGATGACGAGTCAGTATCTGATGAAGATGTTTGGAAGGAAAATTTCAAGCTTTATTTGAACCCTTTATTTGATTTCTATGACGCCTACATCTGTAGTGAGGTGAATCCTCTCTTTGAAGAGGGGTTTGAGGACATTGATAGCCCTGACTCTCTTGCTATTCATGAACATACCTTGTTAGCCATGACACCTCCTATCACGGAAGTGGAGAGATTTGACACTACTGGAAAGGTGACGCGGGTGGAAGGTATTTGTTCTTATACTTATCATACTATTTGGCCACCCCATCCTACCGCGTGCACACCCAAGCGGGTGATGTATCAGTTTTACTCTCCCCATTTCACACCGGGAAGTGAGGATGAGTGCTTTGACCCAGGAGGTGAAATTGACCATTCTATGATTGACACCTTTATGGATTTGCCGCTTAGTGGCCATCAACTTTCTTGGGGAGATAACAATTTGCTTCCTTTACCCACCCACCTCCCGTGGATCATGATTTCACATACTTTTCGAATGTTGAGAGGACTTTTCTACCCTTCAAGACTTATCCTCCTGCCTCTCATTTATTATGTTCCTCCGGGACCGAGGACAAGATTTTTGATCCCGGTATTACATTAGAGGCTTCCCCATGGACCATTTAATCCGGGGTCGAGTCAGGCTCACGACTCGGTGAACAAAAACAAGCTCTTCTCGGGAGGCAACCCGATTATCTATCCTTTTTATCCGTTTTCATAATAAGTGTAGGGGGAGCCCCTTAGGTGTTTGTTGTTTTCTTTCCTATGATGTACAGGGATTGGAGCTTCAAAGATCCACTTTTGATGAATTCTAATGACCCGTGATTCTGTGTTCCTGTCTTCCCTGTTCTATCCTATACTCTTGTGATTCAATATTTTTTCGATAAATGTTGAAATGGGAATCACTTTAGTTGTCTCTTCCTTAGCAAGATTTAAACTACGTGCACAATGTCCTAAGTGTAGGGGAGATTACTCCCACATGCTTAAACATTGAGGACAATGTTTATATCAAGTGTAGGGGGACTTCTATCGAAGTTAAGTGGGCTTTTCCATGAATATGTCCTCATTTTTACCGGAAAATTTAATTTTTCACGTTTTTCAAATTTTTTTTATCTATTTTGGCCTAGTAGTATTTTTCATTTGTTTTCTTTCCTTTTGTCATCGCATCGTATGTATATATTTCATTTCAAGAATAAAGTCAAGAGAGAAAAAATAAATAAATAAATAAAATGGTTTTAATGAGTTTAGATATCTTTGATATATTAGGCCCGTCATGAATCTTTTGACTCAACCCGAGTTTACTTATTTGATTTTACTCTATCTTGTATCCTTAACGTGTTTAAATCAAGTTTTGCTACACTTTTATATAGGGAACTTTAAAACGCGAAAGTCTTAACTCATACGGGTTTAAGAACAAGAACTTTCCACAAGTTCCTATAATTGATCCTAGAAAGTCATTTATAAGGGGAACATTAAAATGCAATTTCTAAACTTTAATAGTCTAAGAAGTTTCAAGATCCTATAGATGACTTGAAAACCTAAAACTTTGATTTAATAGGCTAAGCATCCACGAGTCTCATTCCTTGAGATTTTAAATTATGGAGAACGAGAGATGATAGAGTCAGCTATAAGTTTTGTATTCTTTCATGATTTTATGTGAGTTAATTATGAACTTTTTCTCCCATCGCTTGTTAATAAATAATTTCAATAAATAAGGTCGTACGATTGTAAAAGTTACTTAGCTTCTAGCACAAGATCGTTTAAAAGTTGCTCGGATTAATTAGAGTTCATAGCCAAGGCATAATTAAAAGTTGCTCGGGATGTAACACCCCACTTTGATAAGTGGACCGTTACGCGTAATTATGACTTGTCATCAAAGCATACAAGGTAATATGTACTAAAACATACATGACCATAGGGAAAACCGGAATCAAACATCGGTTCCCAAACATAAGCCCAAAACATAAATAAAATAAATGAAATGAACAAAGACTACACAAGCATAAATATATGAATGCAAAAGGAAAAGAAGTCTATGGCAGCTTCCATCCTATGCACGTCCTCCAAATGCTCGAGTCTGTCCTTGGGTACCTGCCGTTTTAGGACATGGAAAGGAAAGTAACGGCTGAGCAAAACGCTCAGTGCACGGATATAGACATAGTATGAATGACTGAAACAAAATAAAGACTTAATAGCAGCGGAAATGTATAAGTCCTGGAAACCTGGTATAACTTAATAAAACTGATTTTATAGTTTGAAAAGCCTTATGTTTATCTTATAAAAACTGTTTAACATGTTAACCATTAGCCAATATAGGTCATGAAATATCAAGGTACATGATTACTTGGAGTGGTGACCTCGTCATGCAAATTGGAGGGGATGCCTCTAATTAACTGGTAAGTGGGTAGGAGGGATCAACTCCTTGTGAAGGATGGAAGGAACACACCACATTCACCATGAAATCTTGACTGAAACATGTAACAAGGATGCACCCATACGCCCCACATAATAATATAATAAATGGCCGAAAGCTGAAAGGGACGCCACGAGCTATCACTCCACCGTGGTGAAGTCATAACACTTGTGCCTCCTGTGTTATGGTTCTGGTACCTCCATAACTAGGTGAAACTGGTCATGCAAGTATATGGCTTAGGCATTTAATTAAACATAAGAAAATCTATACTACGGGGGGAAACAGTTGGCTGCATACGGGGAAATCCTAATAAGGAAGATAGTCCATACTGAAAGGACGGAGAATCCGTACTTTATGTCCAGTGAACGAAGAAGACGAACGAAAGAGAGTCCTACTTCGATCTCACTAATGCTACATAAATAATATACGTGTATAAGTGTTCTGATTACTGAGTACCTAACTGGTTTTATATCATGTTTTAACTTGTTTTATATGTTCATGTCATGTTTTACTGATTTTGCATTATGGTGTGTTTATCATGTATTATGTCTATTCTGATTAAGTATCACTTGTATTTCTTTTTTTATTATACTTGTTGTGTAATAATAAGTAACTTTCTAAAAATAGCAGGTTTCCAAAAAAGAAAGTTTCCAAAAATAGAAAGTTTCCAAAACTAGAAAGTTTCCAAAACTAGAATGTTTCCAAAAATAGGAAGTTTCTAAAAATAGAATAGCTGCCTAAAATAAATAAGTTTCTACAAATATAAAGTTTCCATAAATAGATTAGCTGCTTAAAATAATTAAGTTTCTAAAAATAGAAACTTTTCCATAATTAGAAATAAGCTGGTTTATTAAGCTAATAATATAAGCTTAAGTTCTACTGATTAATATTTTAAGTCATGTGATTAATAGTATTATTTATTAATTAATACATGTAAATTAAATAAACTCTATATTATAAGATTTAATTAAATATAACATGATTTAATTAAGTTAAAGTGTAAATAATACTTAGGTTAAAACATGTATTAATATTTAATATTAATATAACCTAAGTCATGGAAATTAATTAATTATATATCATGTTTTAATAATTAATTAATTACTTTAGTCTAGATTAAATCATATAATACTTAGGTTATAATCATGTATTATTACTAATAATAAATAACCTAAGTCATGTCTAAATTAATGTAATTACATAGTATGTTAAATTAATTTAATTAATCTTTGTAATTATTTAACTTGTAAAAATAATTAACTTGTAAAATTAAGTCATGAACCGAACCCATGTTTTAAATCTAAACATGTCGTGAACTGGTCCAGGAACTCCTTGAACCGGACCAATAACCAACCTCTTAATGGTGGTGAACCGGCTTGACCGGTTGCCCGGGTTTGAAATCAAACCGCCACCGGCCTAAGCCGGTGGTGCTTGTTGTTTTTTAGCCGAGACCCCCAAACCACAAGGCCAACCCCGACATGCGTCGGGGTCCCTTGATCCTTGCGGCCGAGACACCAAACCACACCGAGACCTTGAGGTCTCGGTTGGTGGTGATCAAATAACCACCGAGAGCTTTGGCTCTCGGTTTCATGCATCGGCCGAACCAAACACCCCTAAAACATCCATGTTTATTAACCCCCATGATTTAATTAACATGTTTTATTAATTGTTTTTTAATCAACCCATGATTACATGTGTTCTTGATCCAATAAATAATTAAAAGTGTTGGAAATACGTTTTACGTATTTATGAAGGATCGGTCGCTCCAACGATAATTATGTAATGGGCTCGTGATCCATTTAGTTAATGTATAGTCCATATAGCCCACATGTAGGGTGGGCTATATATATCCCCTCCTAGCATGTTAGGAGGGGTTGGTTGTTAATTTCACATTTTTTCATAATTCATCTTTATTTTCTCTCTCTACTTCTCTCCCTTCTCTCCTTTCTCTCTCTACTCCATCATCTCCTTCATCTCATCTTCTTTATATTTCTTATATTAATCAACCATCCATATACATCAAATCCATCAAATCCATCATGTAGAATAGGCTAATGATTACGTAGACCTTCAATTGGTATTAAGAGCCAAGGTTTGATTGGTTTATTCTTGCTTTTATTTTTTATTGATTTTGGTGGGTTTTGATTTAATCAAGCTTTTATATTAAAAAGTTTGTATTTTTTATATATAAAGTTTGTGTTTTTATGTTTTAAATCATAAAAAGTTTGTATTTTTCATATAAAGTTTGTGTTTTTATGTTTTAAATCATAATTAAATCTTTGATTTACTTATTTTATATAAAAATCACAAAATTTTTTTAGTCAAAAATCAATTTTTTTTATATAATCAGTTTCCATTTTAATTTTTTTATTATTCGTTTTTTTTATCAGTTTGTTATAATCAGTTTTTTTTTATAACCATTTTTTATATTTTTTTTTTATATTCAACCTTTTTTATCCTATCTGGGTTTCTATAATCAGTTTTTTTTTATAACCATTTTAATTTTTTTATATATAATCAGTTTTTTATTTAACATTTTTTTATCCTATCTGGGTTTCGTGTTCTGTCCAATAAACCTGTCCAAATTTGTCCCATCATTACTGTTCTTCCACTCAAAGTTTTGGACGAAAAAGTTCCGGACGAAGAAACTTCCGGACGAAGAAAGTTCCGGGTGAAGAAAAGTTCCGGGTGAAGAAAAGTTCCGGGTGAAGAAAAGTTCCGGGTGAACGAAAAGTTCCGGATGAACTAATAGTTCCGGATGAACGAAACTTCCGAATGAATGACACTTCCGAATGAATGAAAAGTTTCGAATGAATAAATTCTTCCGAATGAACCAAATTCATACATAACGGAAAACAAACACAAACCCACACAAATCTTTACTGGACTCTCACAAGACTCGAACATCAAACCCACTCTCGACATTAACACCCCCACTCACCTCACGCACACAACTGTCTCAAACTCAACCACTTTTGACACACACTCAACACAGCCCCCACAAATCATTCACAACACCCTCGACTCGCAAAACCTTTCTTTCCAGACTCAAATCCAAATCCTTTTTCAGGACTCAAAAAATATTGACTGACTCACCACCTAAACTCTCACAACAACTCTAGACTCGACACCCCAACATCCCCGATATCTGTCAAAACTTACACTTTTTTACTCGGTAACAACACATCCTCGTCTCACTCACACGACCCATCTCAACCAAATAGACTCGTACCTCACAAAACATCTCAATCACTCGACTCGGCAACCTCTCGTATCACCCACCCTCGACTCCACTCCAAAAACCTTTTCAGACACCCAAAAGACTCCCTCAATCATTAAACCAAACTCACACACAGCCTCAAACTCACTCGACTTGTAATCCAAACTCACTACTTTTTTTCACACAAACCCCACAAACTCTCAATCCTCGACACATCTCACACCAAACGGCCTCACAACACTCAGACTCGACCCCACACACAGACTCACACAATCATCACGATCTCAGTCTCAAAATCAACATCCTCGATCAACAAGACACAAAACAGACCCTCGTTTGAACCACACAAAACCCACAATACACTTACCCAAAAAACTCGATCAAAACACCACAAGAAGGACGCGACAGATGAGAGAGGGACTCAACAAATCAAAAAGTTAAAATAAACCTACCCGAGACCTCATTTAGAGATCTAGAAGTTAAATTCCTCTTGGTCCGTCATTTGTTAGTTTTCTTCGTGGGTTTTTGGTCTTTGACCACTGAATAAAGGGGAAGGATAGATTCATTAGGGTTGTCAGATTTGGTTTTTTTGAGAGTATATCAGTGACAGAGTTTTTTAGGTGAGAGAGAGTTTTTAGGTCGCTGGTTTTTTGAGAGAATAACTTATCCATGTGATTTAGTCAAACAAGGAGAAAGGTTTATTTAATTTGGGCGGATGAAACAAAGAAGTGGAGTGGGCGGTGGAAAGCTTTTGATTGGGCCACGCTGAGACGGAGAAAACAAGAGTCTTGGACACGTTTTTGTTTCTTTCCAAAATAATCAGATTTTATTTTTAAATACCTTTTTTAAAAAATCAGATTTTCAAAAGTTTATTTTTAGTACTTTATTTTTAATCACGTATGAAATGTTTATAACGTTTTATCTTTAAAAGTTTTTTTATTTTTTTATTTTTTATTTTTTTCTAATTTTATTTTCCATTTTAAAATATCACATTTTATTTTTTAGTTAAATTAAATTTTTGTATTTTTGTCACTTTTATATTTTTATTTTGTCACTTTTATATTTTTAGTATTTTGTTTATTAATTTTTGGCAAATCGTGTCGAGGCGGGTATTTTCAAAGTTAACGTGGAAAAATATTTGTCGGGTTAAACGTTATTGTGGCCGGATTTGAAGACAAATTGACGAGTCAACGTGACGGGATATATTTTTAGCAAATACGGATTTTTGATCGGGTTTAATTCATAATCATTTGAGCCGACAACATCTTTTGAGCCGAATCGAATTGTAAAATCCTGAAAACTACAACATCCACATCATTTTTCCTCGATTTTCAATGGAATCGTTAAATTCGACACTTAAAGAGGGAGACTTGCATCGAATGCACGACAAAGCTAGAGAAAGTGGTATAAATTCATTTCAAATGCTTCAATATCATCTAGTTACTCTTTCAGGGCTTCAAGGAGGGAGCGAATTTGTGACCATCTTTGGACAAGATCGTCATATATTCATCGACTCAATCTTCACCACTTTGACCCAACTCGCCGAGCAACTCGACAATGAAAGCTTTAATCACTCTGCATCGGCACTTGCTTATAAGGCACTTGTGACACAACTCACGTCTTTCCTCCAATTCAATATCATCAAGTCTGAAAGTTCAATGCTTTGCCAATCATTTCTTCGAGATACACATACCGAGCTTCGAGTTTTTCGTGATACAATATTGAAACTCGTGACATCGGTCTCGTCTTCGATTTATGAAAGATCTCGACTTCAGCAAGCGTATGATAATGGAGTGCAAGAATCTATGATGCAGATGAAAGAGAATGGTCATACTGTTGATAACTTGGAGCCTAACAATGGCAAGAGCACGGAATCAGGAGGACAACATGATACCAGTGGCACGTCAGGGAATGTTCACGAGATCTCTCTTGATGACACCTTACCCGTTTATGACGAAGAGCCGGAAAACATGGTACAATGTAACGTTGTTTATGATGTATATGCTGATGACATGCCGCATATTGAGCATTCTGAACCTAATTATGACAAACATGGGATGGAAAAGAGTGATAGAAATACCACTTCTGATTCATCCGATGAGAGTCATAATGGGGGAGAAAGTGTTCAAAATGCTAAACATCATAATAATCGTATTATAACTGCTTCATTAACTGATTCTGATTCCAAGATTAAAGAGCTCAAAACGATCGTAGCTCGGCAATCAAAAGAACTTGAGGATGCCAAACTTGAATTTTCTAAGAAAACGGACAAATTTGAAACATACTTTGAAAAACTTGAAAAGTCAAACGTTGTTCTTGAAAGAAAATTGGATCAAACTGTTCTAGATTCTAAAGCTGAAAAGGATAATCTTTTGAAACAAATTCAACTGCTTGAATCTAAGTTGGCATCCCAAGATAACTTGCTCAAAGAGAATGAGACTTTAAAGGCCCAAGTACAGGAAAAGGTTTTTGCTATAGTTGCATTGAAAAACGAGTTAAGGAAAACTAGAGGACCTAGTGTGGACACTAAGCTTGAAAAACCATCAATCTTGGGGAAACAACCTACAAATCAGTTCGTCAGACAACCGACTGTCAGACAACCTACTGCATTTAGATCCGAGCGACCACAATCCTCGAGACCGCGGTTTGCCTCCCAAGTTGATTTGGTTCACTTTCCTAGACCAGTCACTCCACCATCTAGGCCTAATGTGACTAAATCAGTTTTAGCAAGACCTCATCACATGATTGCCCCTAGTTTCTCTAAGAATAGATCAATGAACACGTCTATAACTAGTTCAACTGATGTGCGCCATAATTTTGGTCAAAGGGAAGCTATTCAAAAGACACATGTAAGAGATAGCAATGACCAACCTAGTCAGATGCCTTCTAGATTACCCAACACTGCTAACCGTAGCATGACGTCTCCTAGGAGCATCGATCAATCATCTAGGAATTACTCGGACATTAAATATGCTACTTGTAAAACATGTAGAAAATGTGTATTTACGGCAAATCATGATTCCTATATCAAAAAATTGCTTAATGAGGTGAACTCACGTGCTAGACTTAAATCCCAGTGGGTTGCTAAAATCAAACCCGTTGGTAAAATGTGGCGCCCCACTGGTAGATCTTTCACTCTTGTAGGAAACGAGTGCCCTTTAACTAGGATAATCTCCGACTCTACTAAGTCTGCTAAGGAGGAAATTGAAAAGGATGATACATCACTTAAGCCTGAACTTAAGGTTTTCTATAAAAGGAAACGTTTGCCAACTAAGACAAGTGAATCATCCCCTCAGGCCACCTCTGACACAAGAAAAGAAAACCGTGAACCCCCACGTGCTTCTAAAATAGATATCTCTAACCCATGCAAAAGTATACAAACTCCTAATGAGAATGCAGGTACCAAAGTTGATGTTCCAACAGAACGAAGCGGTCCAATCATTGTATACCGTTCAACTAAGGACACTCTCAGAGTTTGGTTGCTGAAGAAGCAGATATCAGAGAAACTAGTATCTCAGGGGATTCATGGTTAAAGCTTACACATGACTTACAGTCACATAACAGACTGTAACTCGCACTCAAAAGACAGGAAAGTTTATCGCCGATGGTAAACTTATCCTAACAACGAGAAATTAATTTTTCTCGGGCATGAGCTTACATCAAAAAAATTCCAAGTTTTTAAGCTCATGCACAATGGCTCCTCGTTAAATGACAGACGATGACCCGGAGTTCAGAGACAGGGAAGTTTATCTACGCAACGATAACTTACCCTCAAAACGAGAAATTAAGTTTTCTCGGACACGAGCTTATCCTAAAACCATTCAAAGGTTTTAAGCTCATGTATATGGTTTATCATTAAATATCAGATGGTAACCCGTGCATCAAAGAAAGGAAAGTTTATCGCCGATGATAAACTTATCCTAACAACGAGAAATTAAGTTTTCTCGGGCATGAGCTAAAATTAAAAACATTCGAGGTTTTTAAGCTCATGCACAATGACTTATAGTTAAATGTCAGACTGTAACTCGAACTAAAAAATAAAGGAAAGATTATCTTTTATGATAACTTATCCTCTTAACGAGAAATTCACCTTTCTCGGTCATGAGCTTGTATTAAAACATTCGAAGTTTTAAGCTCAGAAAGGAAAGTGTATCTTTTAAATAAGAGACCTTTTCTTCATAACGAGAAATTAACCTTTCTCGGTCATGAGCTTTCCGTTAAAACAGTCAAAGTTTTCAAGCTCATGAAAAACGACTTCTAAGTAAATGTCAGCTTAGGACTCGTTCTTCAGATAAAAGGAAAGTTTATCTCCGATGATAAACTTATCCTTAACAACGGGAAGTTTACAACTTCTCGGACTTGAGCTCGTTTTGTAAGATATTCAACATCTTAAGCTCAAGTAATTGGTTTTCAAAACTTTGAACACAATTTTTCGAGAATTTCTCAAAAGGTTTTTCTAAATCTTTCAAAATTGTGTGTTCAAAAATGTTTTGATAAAAAGAGCATGTCTTCTGGAATCGATAATATTTACGATACTAGAAATGTCATTCAATAATGACACGGGGTTGTAAATAAAGTTCGAGCAGAAGTTCAAAGATTTTAAAACATGCTCCATTATGGTTTGCTATTATTTCCGATAGTAACCCGCTTTTTACTTTGAAGTCAAGCATTTCACCGGAAAGCTTTGACTTCAGAATCCGAAGTTATCATCTCCACCAACCGTAGCAACTTACAATTGATATCTACGTACTCGACGATGCGACTACTCAAACGGTGACTACAGCTCTTTCAATAGAACACGGGTCAACAATTGAGGGGGAGCAATTGTCCATCATTCAAATCCTTGATGCCGATAGTGCCAAGTTCACATATTGGTGTTAAGACAACGATATCAATCATACACATGGAGTCAAGAGATAACTTCAGAAGTTACGAGGAAGACCAACATTCGTGAACAAGAACCATGTGCTTCTTTCATATGATGTTCTCCATCATTCAGGTCCAACCTCGTAAATTGCTAATATTGTGAATTCATTATCATATATGATCTTTACACGTGATAAATACCTTACACTTGTGTTTAAAAGGTATTTAATTTACGTTTCAGCACACCCTCATTAATTTGAGGGGGAGCTTGTGTAACTCATGAAGATAATTGGATTTCCATTTTTCTTCCCAAATTTTCTTAAAACGCTATTAAATCAATTGATATTAAAAACATTGATTGAGTTAATATTTTTAATATGGGGGAGAAAATGTGATTTAATATGGGAAATGATTAATCACAAATGGTTTGACTTAACGTGCTAGCTCATCCCGACATGTGCGAAATGTTTTCGGATATCGTGGCATATGTTAAGGGGGAGCAAAATGGATTTGCACTTCAAAATGGATTTCATGGTGATTTATACTTACCCGCAACCCATTTATTTCACGACGATGAAGATTTTGGTGACATAAGGATGGTAGGATAGGTTAAAGTCCAATGATTTCTCTAGAACCGGAGGAATCTTCCCAAGGACATTCCATATCTAGAAATAGTAGTCCTTAGGAAAGATGGAGAAAGATTGTGAATGTAGCTGAATGCCAACCAAGTACTTAAGTTAGCACTGGAATAATCACAACAAGGTGCTAGTGATGACGTATTGGTAAGCATTGAAGGGGTTGAAGAATGAAAAAGAATTGTAAAGATAAAGGGTGTAAAGAAAGAAGCCTTCCTTACAACTTAGGCAGAAACCGGGTCAATACATATGCTATTAAGATCATTGTTTAATGATTCTTAATATTGAAGACAGACATCATGGACCCAGTGATGCAATGCACAACCCATCCCAGCTAACTCAGATATCTCTCAAAAGATATTTGTTTTAATCACACGGAGACAACGCATTATCTATTGATTTATTCACTCCGAATAAATTGGTATTGAAAAGGTGGCACTCCTCTCCAGCCTCCGATCACTAAAAAAAATAAAATCCAAAATGCACGATCGAGTCTAGAGCCATTTGAGATCATCAAATATCTCATTAGGACACACTTTCATATTTCCTTGCTTCTTCACACACTGTGAAAAGTAAGAAAGATCTTAAGAGTCCTACGCAAAATCTTCATGATCTTGCCTGAACATCCGAGTAATACGAAAGTATTTACAATGAAGATGGAAATCCTTCTTGAGCGAATATCAAAAAGCTCATGGTAGGTGACTTGTGCGATTCTTTATGAATCAAACTTGTGATAACTGGAAAGCAACAGTGGTTTAATTCTTAAATGAATTTAAACACGTTCCAGGCCTCTACGCAATATCTTAGTGATCTTGCCTGAACATTCAGAGTAATACTATTAAGTATTTACAGTGACGAATGGAAATCCTTCTAGTGTTAACATCAAACAGCACTTGGTAGGTAACTTGCAAGATTCTATATGAATCAAGCTAGTGACAACTGGAAAGCAATGATGGTGCGGTTCTTAATTGAACTTCACTTGTTCCAGGAACATGAATTGACGGCTTCAAATCATGCGGATAATATTATCCAAATGATCGACTCTTTACGTTCGCAGTCAGCTTTGGACGGTCGAGTAAAGAGAACGGGTTTACCCGCCAAATCTTGTCAAGGAGGTTCTTTATTGAAACTACCTGCCACAAGTACGATATTTAATATCGTCCAACGGTCTTCACCGACCGGAGGTAAATTGCTACCGAATTAGAATGAAATGTTCAAGGCCATTTCATCTGTGTATATTGTTTGTTTCTAACTTTCTTATGCAGCGTAACAAGAAGGTGGCATTGTGGTGTACAATCCAGAAGAAGTCGTCACCACATGCTTATACTACATACAATTAGTACTTTAACAAATTCAAGAAAGCCTGAAGGTCAAGTCTTCCGCTGTATCAAACTCTGAAGCTTTCAAGAATTTAAAAGTATAAGTATGTGGAACATGAAGTCACGAAGAGGAAAATATCACAAGTGAAGAATGCACAAGGTCAAGGCAAGGAAACATGCTCAAGACTAAAGTCAAAGATCACATCAAGCATATTCACAAGAACAAGATCGAAGACTCAAGCATAGATGCTAGGTTTAAGATTTTATAAAAAGATGTGACCTCCCTTAGGGGGAGATTGTTGGAAATACGTTTTTCCCTATAAAGTCTCGGTCACATCTTAGTTAGCATAGATCACGAGATATAGACTATTTAGAACTTTGTCTCTTGGAGCGACCTCCCTTAGGGGGAGATTGTTGGAAATACGTTTTACGTATTTATGAAGGATCGGTAGCTCCAACGATAATTATGTAATGGGCTCGTGATCCATTTAGTTAATGCATAGTCCATATAGCCCACATGTAGGGTGGGCTATATATATATATCCCCTCCTAGCATGTTAGGAGGGGTTGGTTGTTCATTTCACATTTTTTCATAATTCATCTTTATTTTCTCTCTCTACTTCTCTCCCTTCTCTCCTTTCTCTCTCTACTCCATCATCTCCTTCATCTCATCTTCTTTATATTTCTTATATTAATCAACCATCCATATACATCAAATCCATCAAATCCATCATGTAGAATAGGCCAATGATTACGTAGACCTTCAAAAAGAAAAAGTTTTAAGGATTACCGAATGCGTGAATCAAAAAGATAATGATAACACGAACGATCTTGCAAGAATTGGATCACCAAAACTCAAAGAACACCCCTTCTTGTGTGTTTAAAACCGGCGGCCAAGGGAGGAAAAGGAGAAAAGAGAGGCTAGGGTTTTGTATCTTTCTCTAAATCTCTGTAAATGAAAATATGTTTCCAGCTTTTCTATTTAGTTAAAAACAAAGCGGGCTTGGCCCCTTTGTTTTGTTTCTTGCCGCAAGTATGAGGGGCCCAGAAGGGGAACCCGTTGTATTTCGTGTTTTAATTATTCACGTGTTCTCGTTTCGTTTTTACGTGATTTATTTATCTATTGTTAGTGTTATATATATATTTATACGTAATCGTAATAAATATTACGTAAAAATACATAATAATAGGTTCGTGATTATTTACGTTCATGATTTTCATGTTCGTGATTATAATTATTGTTGATAATAATTAACGTGTATTAATATGCTTAAATACTTATCGTGTAATAACACGTACGTAATACTTGTCGTAATAATAATACGTACATAACTTCTGTAATTACTAATCGTGACACGTGTTCATGCTATAAAAGGAAAGTTTTTAATACGTACGTACGTTACTAAGTGTATTGTTCATGGTAAAAGCATGCGGGTTTTACAACTTTTCCCCCCTAAAAAGAATAATTTGTCCCCAAATTATAGGTAATGTAACTGGAAGTGGAACATACCCGAATCAAACTAGAAGGGTATGCAAGATAAAAGGACATGACGGTGAGATACTAGAAAGGAACGTGAAACGTGACATGGCTAAAAAAGACATGGAACGTGACGTGATTGAAAGAGTCTTACTGAATTATGGAAGGATGAGAGGATAAAATCCGGATGAACTCATCCGTTTCCAAGTGGCTTCCCTCTCTGAACGGTTCCTCCACAAAATCTTGACACAATGATAAATCTTGGTCCTCCTAACCTTGACTTGAAAATACGTAAAATTTCATGATTATCAACGTAAGATAGATCCCCTGAATTTGATCGAGGAAATAAGAATCAACGCGTAAGGATAACTGAAACGTTATGATGCAAAATAACCTCAAGTAACTGATAATGGTAACGCCTTAGAAATGATGCACGAGACATACTGAAACATACTACGTGAACAATTGTGAACATGATACGTGAACAATTGTGAACCTGATACGTAGAGATATGGTGAGTGTAATATGAGAAAACATATGGTGATCAATGATACGTGTAACATATCGTGAACGTGATATGAGAACGTGGAATGAACATGACATGTGAAACATATCGTGAACATGAAATACGACGACGGTAATGCCAAACGCTATAAGGTGAGACGTGGAATGTGACGTGAAACGTATATCTGAGGATAGAGAGTTATACTAAACTTGAGTCTGGTCTCTCAACTTCTTGCAAAACTTCCCAGAACGAAAATGAACGTAAAATCATAAGCCATGATACGATCATGAACGTGAATTGTGTCATGAACGTGAGTGTGAAAGCAAGTCGTAAAAGTAGAACAAGGACGTGAACGTAAATAAGGAGTACAAACGCGAACCTTTATTTGGCCTGATAGCTGAGGGATTACCAAGTGATCGGATGAGCCTTGGCTGGAACATGTCCGATCAACCTACTAGCTCTTAAATCCTTGCAGATGTAAGGATTCTACAGACTTGGTCAAACTGTTGACAATAACCCAAATAGCATCATGCTTCTTCTGAGATTGCGTTAATCTGGTAACCAAAATCCATGGAGATCTTGTCCCATATCTGTTCACAATTTCTGATGGTGGAAAAACATCCTAGTCTGTTAGTGTTCTATCTTAGCCTATTGGTACGACATGTACATAGATATGAACGTAACGATATCTTGCTTCATAGAAACTTGATACATAGGAGTTTGCGAGACTATGAGTCTCCGAAATTAGACTTCCCTTAGCGTATGATTTTCTGGAACACATAACATAGTGTAGGGTTCTCACCTTTACGCATAAGCTGAGTCATGGTAAGATTAACCGTGAGTATCCATGTGATTCAGCGTGTCACTGTATTCAACCAGAATTTATATCGGAAGATTTCATGGTGAAATTTATCCTGTCGTAGAATTTGCAACCTAGTGCAAATATGGTCTTCATGCTATTCTCTAGATTTGGAGAAAATCAGGTTGTCCTCGATGAAAACACTAATGAATTTGTTTATGAGTTCATGGAAACTCATTTTATTAAGTCCATAATGCTGCTGGAGCATTTATGAGACTAATACAAAATCCCGAATCTAGCATGACCGAGTCGTGTACGAATAGCAGTCATGGAAATGTCTTGCTCTTTCACTCGTCACTGTTGGCAGTACAATCATTCTTGGAAAAGCGCTTAACATCCTAAAGTCGATTGGACATGTTATCATTACAAGGAGGAGAATAACGGTTATGAATGGTGATTTGTTTAAATCGACGGTAGTCGACACATAATCTCATGTTACTATCCTTCTCCTTGAAGGTTCTTCTGGAATGTATGGCAAGATTTTGGAATAATTGGTTGGTTATGCGTAAAAGGAACTTCATTGGTCGTGTCTTAACTGACAGCTAGAAAATTTTAGCAGCCATGGCTAACAAAGCACGTGCTTGTAAAGAATAGATATTTTGTACAGATTTTCCTGATGGAAAACTATGCTGAATGTATTCAGGAGCCTGAACATTACTGTACATAAGCATGAATCGTAGCATGGTGTGTTGTTCGTAGTCCAAAATTAGGATTAAATTAAACTCGCGTTTGTCCGAGGTAACGCGTTAGCAGCTTGGATCTTATCATTAGGCTGAAGGAAAACCTTCGTATACATGGGTGATACGAATGGCGTCCTTTATGATCATGAATATATGAAATATGGGTGCAAGAAATGATAGTGTCATCGAGCAAACGTGACAGTTTTCACTGATACGCTGGTGACGGTACTGAAATTCTTGTGGCCTGATTAGTACATGGCACCACAAAATGGACATACCCTATGGAGGGTACTCTGAATTTCTTAGGAATGTTCTAGAAAAGACGTGAGTCATGTGTCTTGACTCGTGTCTTGAGAAAAAGTTCTTATGACATAAGTCTAGACTGATGTCTTTAGCAAAAGTACGTGAGACGTGTATCTTGACTGGTGTCTCGACATGTGTCCCTAGGTGTAAAACGAATAAAATTGAAAATCTTAGGTTATTATGCCAAAATTGGCGGTTCGGTTGAACTGTTGGCCCATGTATTTCTGATCACGTCCGTGGCCTGAGCTTCTATTGCGATTGCTAGGATAGTTGTTGTCACAGTAATGGTTACTATCGTATTGTCTGTCAGTTCCATGACGGTCATTCTCATGACTGTGACTCATGTAACGATTCAGCTGAGTGGTCGGCTGGTACCGGTTCCCACTCATATGACTGAAACGACAACTGAATGATGTGTGACATGTAACTAAGAATTAGGGACAATGATTGATGGAAATCTCCTGGTGGTGAAGCATCTTCTTGTCCGGTCGCTTTGATCTAACGCCCTTGTCTTCGTCTTGTAAGATCTCCAGGTTGTGATCAGCATCAACATCTCGTAGCGTCTCTAAAAATCAGCAGCATCAACCTTTAGTAACATCTCCAAGTTATGAGCGGCATCAGCAACCTTGTAGAATATCAACAAGTGAAAATACGCCTGAGATGATTTGGAATCGATTAGCGAATACTCGTGAAGTATTGCAAGTGAATTACATATGGTTTATGGTATGTATAATACACATGGCATACGGTATATGGAATGCACATGAAATGATCGGTATGGGATCGATCATTCGACATGATTTGAAAGGAAAAAAATAATCGGTGGAACGGTTAGAAAACCATCATGACCACCTGGCAATGCCAGTATAGACATCATTCTGATTGCGTAGAGTAACACTAAAAGTGTGGTTAAACAAAATTCAACGATGATTTGCCTGAAAGCATGATCAATGAAAACCAACCATGACTATCATGAAAGCAGGATTAAATGAAATCCAACAATGTCTTGCAGGAAAGCATACACAACACAAGAGACGTAAGACGTAATCAATATGAAGACGAAATCATCATGAAGAAACATGAAACAACTTAACATGAAGGAGTATATAACATAATCATCATGAAAATGAATTAACCATGATAGTATGAAAACATACTTGACATAAAGACATAGTAACTTAGGAGGGTACATGAAAAAAAAAATTATGCGCCAATATATCATGAGAAAAAATTTTATGCATGAAAAACAATGCGTGAATGCATGATGCAGTTTAGGAAAACCTTTATTTACGCGAGGGTGAACGCCTGTGGGTCGGTTCACCAAAACAAAGACATAGCAAAGTGGACGCCAATGGGTCGGTCTAAAGTTAAAAGTTTCGATAAAAGCACATGCGACTAAATAGGGCCGGTCCTGTACCAACCATTACTTAGTAATAATTCCTGCGACAATGATACATGTAATAAATGAATGAAACTCAGCTGTCAAAACTTAACAGAAAAAAAATTTATGTGACTAATTATGAACTACTGGGTTCAGTTCACATTAGCCACAGTTCACAAGGAACATCGTGCATGAAACAATGACACATAACTAAGTATGGATGACGGTTGTTCAGTTCATATTAGTAAAAGCAATACTGATGAAAACATCATGTTTAAAACAACAAGGTGCTGAAAACATCATGGTTAAAACAACAAGGTGCTGAAAACATAAATACATGGAATAACAAGCGTTGGCATAGGAAGCTCCTGATGACTACCCACTAGTCACAAGTCAAGTTTTAGAGCCTACAGGTTGAAGCCTTGGCTCTGATACCATAATTGTAACACCCCACTTTGATAAGTGGACCGTTACATGTAATTATGGCGTGTCATCAAGGCATGCAAGGTAATATGAACTAAAACATACATGACCATAGGGAAAACCGGAATCAAGCATCAGTTCCCAATCATAAGACCAAAACATAAATAAAGTAAATGAAATGAACAAAGACTGCACAAGCATAAATTTATGAAGGCAAAAGGAAAAGAAGTCTATGGCAGCTTCCATCCTATGCACGTCCTCCAAATGATCGAGTCTGTCCTTGTGTACCTGCCATTTCGGGACATGGAAAGGAAAGTAACGGCTGAGCAAAACGCTCAGTGCACAGATATAGACATAGTATGAATGACTGAAACATAATAAAGACTTAATAGCAATGGAAATGTATAAGTCTTGGAAAACCTGGTATAACTTAGTAAAACTGGTTTTATAGTTTGAAAAGCCTTATGTTTATCTTATAAAAACTGTTTAACATGTTAACCATTAGCCAATATAAGTTATGAAATATCAACGTGTATGAATAATTGGAGGGGTCACCTCGTCATGCAAATTAGAGGGGATGCCTCTAATTAACTGGTAAGTGGGTAGGAGGGATCAACTCCTTGTAAAGGATGCAAGGCACACACCACATTCACCATGAAATCCTGACTGAAACATGTAACTAGGATGCACCCATACGTCCCACATGATAATATAATAAATGGCCAAAAGCTGAAAGGGACGCCACGAGCTATCACTCCGCCATGGTGAAGTCATAACACTGGTGCCTCCTGTGTTATGGTTATGGTACCTCCATAACTAGGTGAAACTGGTCATGCATGTATATGGCTTAGGCATTTAATTAAAAATAAGCAAATATGTACTACTGGGGAAAACAGTTGGCTACATACGGGGAAATCCTAATAAGGAAGAATGTCCATACTGAAAGGACGGAGAATCCGTACCTTATGTCCAGTGAACGAAGAAGACGAACGAAAGAGAGTCCTAATTCGATCTCCCTAATGCTACATAAATAATATACGTGTATAAGTGTTCTGATTACTGAGTACGTAACTGGTTTTATATCATGTCTTAACTTTTTTTATATGTTCATGTCATTTTTTACTGGTTTTACATTATGTTGTGTTTATCATGTATTATGTCTATTCTGATTGAGTATTACTTGTATTTCTTTTATTATTATACTTGTTGTGTAATAATAAGTAACTTTCTAAAAATAGCAGGTTTCCAAAAATAAAAAAATTCCAAAAATAGAAAGTTTCCAAAAATAGAATATCTGCCTAAAATAAATAAGTTTCTAAAAATAGAAAGTTTCCATAAATAGATTAGTTGCTTGAAATAAGTAAGTTTCTAAAAATAGAAAGTTTTCCATAATTAGAAATAAGCTGGTTTATTAAGCTAATAATATAAGCTTAAGTTTTACTGATTAATATTCTAAGTCATGTTATTAATAGTATAATTTATTAATTAATGCATGTAAATTAAATTAACTATATATTATAAGATTTTATTAAATATAACATGATTTAATTTAGTTAATGTGTAAATAATACTTAGGTTAAAACATGTATTAATATTAAATATTAATATAACCTATGTCATGGAAATTAATTAATTATATATCATGTTTTAATAATTAATTAATTACTTTAGTCTAAATTAAATCATAAAATACTTACCTTATAATCATGTATTATTACTAATAATAAATAACCTAAGTCATTTCTAAATTAAATTAATTATATAGCATGTTAAATTAATTTAATTAATCTTTGCAATTATTTAACTTGTAAAAATAATTAAAATGTAAAATTAAGTCATGAACCGAACCCGTGTTTTAAATCTAAACATGTCGTGAACCGGTCCGTGAACTCCTTGAACCAGACCAACAAACAACCCCTTAATGGTGGAATCCGGCTTGACCGGTTGCCACGGTTTTAAATCAAACCGCCACCGGCCTAAGCCGGTGGCGCTTGTTGTTTTTCAGCTAAGACCGCCAAACCACAAGGCCAACCCCGACATGCTTCGGGGTCCCTTGATCCTTGTGGCCGAGACACCAAACCACACCGAGACCTTGAGGTCTCGGTTGGTGGTGATCAAACAACCACCGAGAGCTTCGGCTCACGGTTTCATGCATCGGCCGAACCAAACACCCCTAAAACATCCATGTTTATTAAGCCCCATTATTTTATTAACATGTTTTATTAATAGTTTTTTAATAAACCTATGATTACATGTGTTCTGAACCAATAAATAATTAAAAGAAAAAGGTTTAAGGATTGCCGAATGCGTGAATCAAAAAGAGAATGATAACACGAACGATCTTGCAAGAATTGGATCACCAAAACTCAAAGAACACCCCTTCTTGTGTGTTTAATACCGGCGGACAAGGGAGAAAAGAGAGGCTAGGGTTTTGTATCTTTTTCTAAATCTCTGTAAATGAAAATATGTTTCCTCCTTTTCTATTTAGTTAAAAACAAAGTGGGCTTGGCCCCTTTGTTTTGTTTCTTGCCGCGGGTATCAGGGGTCCACAAGGGGAAACCCGTTGTTTTTCGTGTTCTAATTATTTACGTTTTCGCGTGTCGTGTTTACGTGATTTATTTATCTATTGTCCGTGTTATATATATTTATACGTAATCGTAATAAATATTACGTAAATACATAATAATAGGTTCGCGATTATTTACGTTCCATGATTTTCATGTTCGTGATTATAATTATTGTTGATAATAATTATCGTGTATTAATATGCTTAAATACTTATCGTGTAATAACACGTACGTAATACTTGTCGTAATAATAATACGTACATAACTTCTGTAATTACTAATCGTGACACATGTTCATGCTATAAAAGGAAAGTTTTTAATATGTACGTATGTTACTAAGTGTACTGTTCATGGTCAAAGCATGCGGGTTTTACAATAGCCAAGGCATAACTTATTGAAGCGGGATGCGAAGATTGGCATGAGGGTTACATTTTGTTGCTAAAGATCCAAAGTGATGTTAAGAATCATTTATCAAAAATCAATATGAAGGATCGAGACTCACGACGAAAAGCAAATACTCCCCTAATGATCATGGAGAAATCTATCCGAAAAGACCCTAACAAGGTATGAGGATAAATAGATCCAAGTCCTAAAAGGAGGCGGATCGTTGTATATCAAAATCCCCAATAAAGATTGGAGAAAAATAAAGAAGTTGTATATCAAAATCTCATTTTTGAGCTTAGAATGGGGAACGTGAAACTTGAGGGTGATAAACATTCGTGACACGAAAGCCCTAATGTAATTCTTAGATCTATTTACTTGGTTCTTCTTTCAAACATTTTGTAATTTTCTATCTTTTTAAGTTTCCTTAGTGTCCAGTGTTTAATAAAGGCCAAGGTGGGTTAATTATGATGGAAAATGTAAATCGTGCTTTGAAATTAAAGTATTTCATGAGGGCATTGCAATGGTCAAGTGTAGGGGATTTAATAAGTGTGAAAACACTTATCCTTTTACCACTTAATTATAATAAAAACCAAGCCAAAACGTGTATTTAATGTCGTAAAAGTCGGAATTATGCGTGGTTTGTGTTTTTGTTGTGTTTTAGGACCAAAATATGAAAAAGGAAGAAAACACGGGTTTTCACGGGCTTTTATCGAAGAAAAAGACAAAAGACGAAGTCAAAAGATCAAGAGTGCAAAAAGAACGGAAGTCAAAGGCCTATTCTGAAGATTTATCGAAGAAAACGTCTAAAGACGGAAGTTTAACGAATTCGAAGAACCAAGTCTAATAAAAAAAGAAAATTATAAGACAAGTTTATTTTATATCGACAAATCCCTAGACAACGTCGAGAAAGACGAAGAAATTAAAAGACGAGAAGACAAAGTGAAAGAAGAAAGCAACAACTCCTACTTTCCTTCCTCCTATAAATAGCCTCCTAATGCTTCATTTTGGATAGTTATATAATTAGTTAGAATTAGATAGATTAGTTTAGGAGTAGGAGTAGGAGTAGGAAAATTACTTTCTCTCTCTAGATTTACTTCCAAGTTTTCAAGTTTTTATCTTTAATCTTGTAATCTTTAATCTTGAATCTTCATCTTAATTCAAACTTTTTATTAATCATTCTGATTCTACTATTGTCTAGTTTTAATAATCATTTAGTTTGTTTGATGTTATTGCTTATTTGATTGAGTGCTTATTCCATTTTTCTTATTGTTTTTTATGTGTTTGATTGTTTTAGCTTATTGTGCTTATTGCTTATTGCGTGATTTTCTTATTTTTAATTAAGTTTTTTAATTAGTTTTATCTTTTAAAAGTTTATTTTTAATATTTTGTTTATTTGGTGTTTTTAGAGTATTAAATTTGTGGCTTATTAGTTTTTTCTAAAAATTAGTTTGGTTAAGGTTTTGATTTAGTGCTTATTTGGTTTTTGCTTATTTAGACAATCCGGGTTTGAAAACCCTTATCACGAATTAGATAACAGTTCATTTTATTCCGACTTACTTGCAATAACTTTATTCCGGATTATGCTTGTTTTATCATATTCCGGATTGTATCCATAATGCTCATTCCGAATTAGTTTGGAAGTTAATTATTCCAGATTAGTGTTTGTCTAGGATTCCGAACTGTGTATATATTTTAGGTTATTCTGGATTGTGTCTAGGACAATATTCCGAATTAAGTGAGTGACATGCATATTCCCGATTGTGTGTTTTGCCATATTCCAGATTAGTTCAATATCTATCTTATTCTGGATTGTGTTAAAAACAAGGATTCCAGATTAGTTAAGTAACTCGTATTCCGGATTGCAGTTGAATTAGTATTCCAGATTACTTATGGATCTTGGATTCCGGATTACTCCTTGAACTCGTATTCCAGATTGATTGGGTTAACTTGGATTCTGACTTAGCTTTTGTTTTAATTCCAAATTATTTTCAAACTTTATTTTCCTGCCATTTTTATTAAACATCATTTTCAATTGTTTTATTTAGTTATATTTTCAAATCCACTTTTTATCAATTTTTAATCTTTTATCTTTTATTTTTAGTTTATAATTTTAAAAGTTTTCATCTTTATTTTAAACATTCTTTATTTCTGTTATATTTTGTCATTTACTTTTATAAGCTTTCATTTTTATTTTAAAATAGATCAACAACATTTTCTTTTTTTTCACCAAAAACAACTGAGTCGCACGTTTAACCCTTTTCAATTCGAATTGAGTCGAGACGATTTCTGTGACAATCCCTCAATTTATGGTTAATATTTTATTCTCAAGTATTATTTAAAAATATTATTTTAATGTTATATTATGAACTCACTCATTTTTGGGAAGAAATTTGGGTTTACATCTTGAAGTAGCATCGACTACGTCTAAACCGGAGGATTCTACATTACGTGCTTACGTTTACATACACCTTTTTGGTGACAGTCCGACATTTCAAGAAATAAATTTATCCGTGAATATTATTTTGGAATTTTAAATTTGTGTTGGTTCATAAACTCACAAACTTATGAGAAGAGATTAGGACTTACGTGCATAATTTAACGTCCTTTACGACTAAACAGGAAACCCTAGAATTACGTATTTACGTTTTTGAACTCCGTTTTTGATGAGACAATTTTTATTAGATTCGTTTTGTGCCGTTGATTCATAATTTATAAAAACGTTTTTCGTAAAACGATACGAGGGCACGCAAATCGATGAAACTAGAATCGAGGAGAACCCGTAAATTAATAGGGATGGGACAAGTTTACACTTGCCCACCCCTATATAAATGGGCGGCAAAGTTTAGCTAGAGACACCACAAGGTGTCAACTTTCTACACATGAGAAGGACACTTGTCCTACCCATTTGATCAAAACCATATACTTGCATCAAAACCACTCAAACTCAAACTAACAACTTCATTCTACACATGCAAAACTCACACACTCCTTCCTTTCTCTCTCTATATGTCGTCCACCAGCACCATAAAACACCATCATCCTAAAAGTTTAACCATGAACTTAAGCTATGATCAACATATGTTGAAGCTTAGTTGAAGACTTGTTGATTGGAGGTGATTTTAACAACTAGCAAGGAGTTTCCATGAAGATCAAGGGCTGATTTTTGGAGAAGTCTACAAATATTTGGTGATCCTAGAAGTGGTGTTGATATCTCATAAGATTGGTTACCCCAAACCAAGTCTTGTTCATCATCAATCCCATCTTTTCATCACTTTGGTGGTATAGAGATTGTTCCTCCTATCCTTTTGTTATTTTGAATATGTAATCTTGTATTTTTTTTATTTATGTATATGTATATGATGATGAATGATGATAAAAATATTGTGTGGGGATCATGTGTTGATAAACTTGGATAAAAAGATGGAAAAAATATATGTAAAAGTGGTAAATATTACTTAAAATAGTTGGTTGTATAAAAACAGTAAAGAACTTGACAAGCATCAAAAAAGCCACCTAGATCGGGGGGTCGGGGATGATCAAAGAACATGATGAAAATTGACAGTTCTAGAGAGAGAGAGTTAGAGAGAGGTGAAAGGAAAGTATGTGTTTTTTTTAAGTGAAATGAAAACAAAGAAAAAAGAACTAAACTTCCACACGCCCATGGATAGTCATTGGGGTATTTATAGGCCTACCAATACTAGACTATTCACACTTTACATATTAAGTCCTTGCGTGTAGCAAAGTATATAAATCTAGTCCAACTCACGTGAAAAGCGCAAGCTTACCAAAAAGTAAGTCTAACAATCTCCCTCCAAAATGGTGACTCACGTGAGTTGGTTACAATGATTCCTACAAGCAAAAATAAAGAAAAATGATAAGCATGAATTCCAGCATTCCTTGAGACAGTCTTCAGCGACCTTCATCTTCTTGAATACTCCAGCTCTATTTCTTCAGCTTTGTAGAATCTAGTTGAGTTTTACTCCCTCCCAACTAGAAGGCCTTTCATAAAACAAGCAGTAAAGACTGCTCCCTCCCAAACAGATCCTTCAGAGGATATCTGTGGGAGGTGATAATGTCATCAACATTTTCTCACAATTTGAAGCAATCCCAGTCTTGATTCTATGATAGATTACAAGAAGTACACACTATACCGAACATGAAGTCAAATTGTAGCACTAGAGTCAATTAATTCCCGTAAATGCACATTTCTCCTGACAGGACAGTGATGAAAAAAAGTTGCCACATCAAAGTCAATTAAGTCCCTAATGTAGTCAACTTATCCCTCTATGTAGAAACGGTAACACCAAAGTCAAGTGACCCCGTATGTACACATTTCTCCCTCCAGGATGATACCTATTAAGGGAATCATCTTTCATGTGTGTACGTGGTATGCCAACTGGAACCGCTTACTTAGTAACCATTACTATGTGAGAATATGTCAACACTATCTCTCTAAACAAAATTCTCTCAAGATCACCCCGAACTGAATCCCCTTATCAATTCTGTTAGCTGTTGATAGTGACCACTGATGAAGATAACCCGATAATCCAAACTTGAAACTGAAGTAGAATTCCCCAAACTTGAACTTAAGTTTACACTATTATAGAATGAAGAGTGATGCAGAGAAGTCTTAAACGTACCCTATACCAAAAGGCGGTATTAAAAAGGTACAACTTCTCTAAAGTACCCTATACCAAAACAGGCGATATAAGAAAAGGTACTACATCTCTTGAATAAATCCACAACTACAAGTGCGTGTAACACTAAGAACCGCAACGAAGCTCCCAAAAAATGATAGTTATCCATGTCGTCGTCCATCCTCCCTTTGACATTGGAAACTAGATACTTCATGTCTTATCCATAACCGTATATGCTCGAGCAAGTTATCTTATAAAGTCGTACGTACTCCTTTAAAGATAGCATCGAATCATCTTCGTAATCACATAAACCGTAATAGCTGTTAGAAATTTAGGTGAATATTTGATAAGGATCGTTTTAGTGTAATGTATCGTGTTTGTTGTGTTTGTTGTGATTGTTGTTCGTGAAGAAGTGATATGATCGAAAACGGATACCCAGCCTTAAATGTCACAGTTTAAACGGCCTGCCAAAGTAATAAAATCATGTCCCATAAGCATTTAACTCGACAACAATTTTACTACTCGGTTCTTTCGAAATACCCGTCTCAATCCAATAACCCCGTAACTCAAAGCCAACATGATTAATTTTACAATATTCGGATATAAAATCGGTCATCCCGAATTAATTTGCAGAAATAATCGGCCCACAATATGTGTTCGATTGAATAGTGATCGGCCCGTCAATCTTATAACCAACTCCAAAAATTTACCATGAGTTATTCATTTCGTGTGCTCGGCCCATCATCAAATTTATCATGCATTAAGGACCAAAAAAATGGTCTTACATGTCGCACAAGCAAAGAAATGATTTATAGCCCCATCAAATTTACTTAAGCCCGGTCCAAAGCATTGTAAATATATCCAATATACAAGCAATGGAGAGATATAAAAAACAATTAATCGCTAAATATCTGCTCATAACCCATACATTGAAACGTCCGCCCCCTCTTATTTTAGATGACCACATGTAGTCCACTACCGAATATCAAGGGGATATAAAACCAAATCAGACCAAAGCCACTCACTTTTCTTGTTACCACCGCCCTGTATCATCTCTCCCAACACTCCATCTCAACAGCAGCCATCACCATAAATCATACTCCTATAACCCACGAATCTATATATCACCCATCATACTAGAGTCAAAAACATGAAATCATCCGCATGAATAAGACAAAGATATAATGAAGTCGATTATGCATCTAGACATCTCGGGTGGGTTTGGTTTTAATTGCATGTGTTGATTTGTAAATTAACATGAATTAATCAGGGGTATAAAACTTTTTCGAGATCTATGATGAGATGTTGTTAATACGCAAAAAGATCTTTTATTAAGAGTGGAAAAATGTATTAACTAATCTGAGGTCTCGTTTAACTTAGTGTGTTCAGTCTGTAGATCGAGTCTAGGTGTTGGGTTATAGGCCACGATGAGATTAGGAATAGATGTGGTCTTGATTGTGGAGAAATAAGGTTGGAGTCAAGATTGGTGTGGTCAAGTCGGTCATGGGAAATGATTTCTAAACATGTTGCATCAAATATAGAAACTGTAACACCCCCAAATTTATACAACTCAATACAGCGGAAGACTCGTTGGTGTTACGGGATAGCACATTACTCACATCATAGACAACGCATAAAAATCGCGTCGTTTAATAATAAAAGCATTTCCATTCATAAATATCAAAGTTACATCAGTCCCAAGTCATTATATTTCATACAAAGTTTTACAAAGTATTTGAATGGAAAATATTGTTTAAGTGCGGGCCATGAATTCTTGTCGTCTTCCCGAGAATTACCTTCAAGTACCTGAGATAAAACATGTTAAAAGAAAAGGTCTGCGATAACGCCGAGTGAATTCATAGAGTTTAATAAATTACATCAATATAACTTTTGGTATAAAATTATTACCAAAAATCATTTCGTACAAATCATTGCAATAGGCCATAAAATAGCCAAAATCATTTTATACAAATCTTTATCAAAATCATAATATAGGCATTTGCCTTAAAAATCAGTATACGAGCCAATGTCGTAAAAACATCATACAATACGTCTTAGGACGTTGTATAAAAATAAAAACCGTTATATGAATATGGTTATGAAAACCAAAATACAAACATAATATCAATAGTATGACCCTGTATTGCTAGTCAGGCAATACATCGTAATTCGGAGCGTCTAGTAGTATTTCGGTGATTGGATTATTATAAGCCGCATGACATTGTTACCTTACTAAACCAACAACGGGTAGCTAACCCGATACTCAATTTACCCATCTAAAGTAGCATGTCCTCACAAAGGTCACGCTATGGAAATATTCTCATACATAAATTCGCTTACCAATCAATGTGGCACGACAGGGATCAACCGTCAAGGCGCGAACTGGGGTGATCATCCCCAAATAGTACTATTATATGCATAAGCGTCTACCAACTCCCGGTAGTTCACAATTCATGCTAATGGGACTTTTAGTGACATAACCTAACTTTAATAATCCATTTGATTTCATCAATCGGGTCCTTTAATCATTTATCGGGTCATACATTCGGGTCATACAATCATTCGGGTCCAAATCAATAAACAAGCAATCGGGACAAATGGTGTCCTATTTTATAAAAACTAACATGTTATCTCCCTCGCAGGTTTATAAAACATTTATAAAACATTTAAAAGAGTGCGAGGCTATGAACTCACGTTGATGTGGGAAGGCGGGTTATCGGCAATTCGGACGTGCGGTACGTGCTTCAATCACGGAAACCTAGACAAATAATAATCGGTCTTAGACGTTTGTCCAATGACTTTATAAAAATAACAATTATGTATACATATGATGATTTTATATATATGATGATCAAGTGGGTTTACATATCTTCATTTACTCATTTTTGTATTATGTGTCGATAACTTTTATACTAGTTTTCTAGTTTTACCTATTTACGTGTTTTAGGTCCAATAAGCCTATTATAAGTTCTTAGCTTGTATCAATCCTTGTTATACTTATATTATCAGTATCTACACTTTACAAGTTGGGCCTAAAAGGGTTAAGTCCAATAAATACGTTTATAAGTGTTTTAGTCCATTTTGTTGTTTTATTAGTCCAACAACGTTAATTTAGTCCGTTAATGTCCGTATGTTATGTAGTTTGGGTTTTTATCGGTTTTTACTTGTTATATATGTTTATATATCAGTATATGAGTTTTATAAAATTTTACATTAGACGTGTCCAACCGTCTAAGTTTTATTTAACAAGAACGTTAATTTTAAGGTAATAGCCGAAAAAGTCGTGAAAATCATGTTTTATAGTTTTATAACTTATAAATATTATTCCAGTACCATTTTTATAATTTATACACTTATTTAACCTTTTACATATTCATATAAATAAAATCCATAAGTTAGTGGGTTTTTATTTTACATTTTATACAATATAATTTTTGAGTGCTTATATAATAATAATAAACATTAATTCTCAAAATCTGACTTTTATCTTCATCTTCACCAAAACTGCCATATCTAGAGTTCTATATGGAGATAGAAGCTCAAATTTTTATCACATAAACTACATGATATGTGCTCCATTTAACTCTCCTATAGCTACTGTTGAATCATCATCTAAGTATTTTCTAAAAATCGTCCAGAACAGTTAACTCACATTTGTACCCTAAACTTGTTTTGATCATATCTCACTCATTACAATGATTCCATTGCATGGCCAACTCTCACATGTGTACAAGACCCATAGCTTACTGTATATTAATTCTACTTCATCATTTTATCAGTTCATGACATGTTTCTTTACTGTTTTATATAGCCATCATTTTTAAGCAAGATTTTAGCCTTGTTCTTTATAGTTTTTCACCTTTTCAAGCATGTTTATCAACACCAAATCCCCACATAACATTTTTATCATCATATAATCATCATATACATATACAATAGGAAATAAAATACATGATTACATAATCAAAATAACAAGAAGATGAGGAGGACAATCTTTATACCACCAAGTTGATGTAGGTTATGATTTGGACATGGTTTTTGATGGAGAAACTTGTGAATAACCATGACCATCTTCAAGACCACCATTCTTCATAAACACCTTGTGGAAAATCAGCCCTACTACTCCATGAAAAATCCTCCTTGGATGTTATAAGCACCACGAATCAATAGGGTTTCAAAAGGGCTTCAACATATGTGTATATAACATAAGATTCCATGGTTTATTTTTGATCAAAATGGATGTTTATGGTGTAGGAGTGGGCGACACATATGGGAGAGTAGAGAGGAAATTGTGGTGTTTGCATAAGTGGTAAATGAACAAATGGTTTTGGTTTGTGGTTTTGAGGTTTGGTTAGCTTATCTTGTAAGCATAAAGGACAAATGTATAACTTGTTTATAAGGCTTTGACACCTCATGGTGTTGAGGCAATAGTTTGGCCGCCCCATGTGTGCTAGTGAGGTGGGACAATGTATTTTTTCCCATCTCACTAGTTTACGGGTATTCCTCGATTCTAGTTTTCTCGATTTGCGTGCCCTCGGGTCGTTTTACGAAAAACGTTTTTATAAATTATGAATCAACGGCACAAAACGAATCCAATAAAAATTGTTTCATCAAAAACGGAGTTCGAAAACGTAAATACGTAATCCTAAGGTTTCCGGTTTAGTCGTAAAGGACGTTAAAATAAAATTGTAGGTCCTAATCTCTTCTCGTAAATTTGTGAGTTTATGAATCAACACAAATTTAAAACTCCAAAATAATATTCACGGATAAATTTATTTTCTGAAATGTCGGACTGTCACCAAAGACGGTGTATGTAAACGTAAGCACGTAACGTTGAATCCTCCGGTTTAGACGTAGTCGATGCTACTTCAAGACGTAAATCCAAATTTCTTCCCAAAAATAAGTGAGTTCATAAAATAATATATTTTCAAATAAATATTGAGAATAAAATATCAATCATAAATTGACAGATTGTCACAGCATTTACCCCTAAACAGGATCTTTGTCCTCAAAGATCATCTTACTACTCGCTTCTTATAGAGTTTAAGCCATGTGGGTATTTCCTCCACATTCGGTCCTTTCTCACAAGTGTAATTCATTACAATACGCGAGTTTCATCAAACATAACTACGGGAATAAGATTAGGCTTAATGTTGACTTACTTTCTCTATCCATGATGTTCACGGGTTTTTGATGAATGCATCTTTTCGTCGATCTAAGCTCTACTAAGAATAATCAGATTCTCACTTGATAGATATTCCATCAAGTTCGATATACGAAACGTAATTTACGCAGCTCTTGAAGTCCTAGGGTAGATCCAGCTTATATGCCTTTCAATCCCAACTTTTACATCATCTCAATGGTCCCATACAACGGGGACTTATATCCCATGATTTGTCAGATCATGAATTCATTTTTCCAAGGTTAAAAATTGTGGCATAACTTCGCTACCCATTTGGCACTTCAAGATCTACATTCATCTTCACATAACCTCTTGCCCACTACCGGCTGTCAATAATCAGATCCTAATTTCAACAATCATTTCAGATCTCGCGGGTCGGGTATTTTGTAAGGTTAGGTTCGCCATTATAGGAAACCTTAAACCTAAAAGACATGTCCAACTCACAATGGGTGTATGTCGGGTGTCTTCATCTCAACTCCTGCTTACAGATGCTCTAATATTTAGATCCTAACAAGATTCGATCTCAATCCTAACAAGATGATTATCAATGATAATCCTTCCAAGGGAAAACGATTATACGGTTTATTACTAAAGGTCAATCATTCAAACATAAAACAACACTTATATTACTTTGTATCGTTACTTTACCTCGTCCCTTCGATTGGGGTGGTACATAGTACTCTCATCAAGGTTCGTTCTCAATGATTTCTGAGAAAATCTCTAGAAATTAGTTGCGAAGCGAGGATCTTGATAAAGATGATCGATACGGCACACCATGTTTACACAACTCTTTTAAATACAAAAGAGTCATTTTCTTCATCAAGATTCTATCATTAACAAGAATGATATTAGCAGATTTGGTCAGTCTGTCGACGATGACCCAAATCGAATCAAATTCAGATGATGTCCTTTGAAATAGCTAGACGTTTACTAATGTATGAGGCGATGTATGCCTTCATAATTTGCCATCAATACAACTTTTTCAGACAAAGATACTCTTAGTCAGAAAATGACATACATATAATACTTATACTTACAAATTCCAACATAACTATATCTCACAATCCTCCATATTTAGACAATCACATGTGGTCTTTAAAACATTTAACGCTATCGGCTTCTCAACTTTAATGGTCCACATTAGACGCGAACTCCATTTATTATCTATATTATCCTTTTTACAAACATCGTTTATTTTTATATTGTTCGGCAATTTAGTTTGCACAATCATTATTAAGAAATATATCTTAATTGAATCTTTTATCCTTTATACATAATGTGTCGGTATTTATATTCATTTTTTTCCTGATGATATAATTATCATTTCCATATTTATTCAAAAATTATTTCTTCACATTTTCTGAGTTTTAGTTTCTTCTCAACTATCATTTTTATCCGTTTTACTCAATCCGTCGTCTACAGCGTCGATAATTATTACAATTAATTAAATGATCATTAGTTAATTTTTTTATAAAGCGTAAACGTAAAAGTTTCAAATTTCTTAGTTCGACCAATTATATAAAATGTTCAAAGATAAATTTTAATTTAATTAACACGATTTTTGTTGATTTATCGAAAATAATTAATAAGATTCGTAAATGTTTGAAAAATCTTTGGTTATATTTTGGTCAAAATTTTCTTAGTTTGAAAAGCAAAATGTATCGTTTCAAATTTCAAGTCATGGTTTAATTGATTTCTTCAATTCTTCTTAAGTTGTCTTAAGGTATGCAAAAACATTTACCCCTAAACAGGAGTTTAGTTAAATGTTTTGGTTATAAGGGAATAATCCCTTAAAAATCCTTTGTTAAAACATATTTCCATTTTCTTTTTAGTAAAATCCAAAGTCTTAAATGACTTCTAATTTTTGAAGAGTCAATATATTCCATTATCTATTAATCACATAGTCAAATAATATAAAGGTTTAAGTCTTTAACCACATATCAATTATTCAAGGTTCAAGTATTCATTGTTCGGCCAATTCAGGGCAATTTATAACTAATTATTAACTCATTCTTATTCTTATAAACAATCATATAGTCCTTAATGATCACGAGCATGAATTTATCAAATTACAGCCTACACACGTGATTCACCGAATTTATGAATGCTACATGTGTATTAGTCAATCCAAACGTCACCACGTGAAACTCATAATGTTCATTACAAGTACCAGATGTAGTGATTGGAATACATAATCTTTTTCGCAGATGCGAAGTTGATGATAACCATGCTATGGATCAAAAACCTTGTAAATGATGGAACAAATCTTCCATTTCGAGTTATGGATATCGTTTTCGATTGTCAATTTACTCAGTTCACAGTAATCTATAAATATAAGGAATGATAATACCATAGCTCTTCATGATGACGAGCTCGGTAGAATAAAGTCTTTCTCCGACAACTCTGTCAGTTGTATGGTAATTCCTTTAATTCAGATGGTGCTGACGTACAGTTCACAAGCCACAGGTGCAGCACCGGGAATATAATCAATACCAATTTCAACTTGCCTTAATGGCGAAAGTATAGGTAATTCACCAATAAATACCTCCTAAAGTTTCAGATAACATAAACGTCTTTTAATACATACATATTAGGTTCCTTCTAGATTATAATATTTATGATTAATTCACATTCATTCACGGTATAATTTCAAGTCTAAATGCAGGATATGGTCATCCATCAAGAATTATTTAGATCACTTTTGATAATCAACATCTTATCATTTGGGGGAATTCTATTCGAACTCCCATCTATTAAGACAGTGTCGTCATGTCATAATCAATCAATCAATTCTACGGGCACTATCAACTTTCCAGTTGCATTGCCGTCGATAAGATGTGAACTTCTCAAAAGACTAATAATAATTCTCAATCCCTTCACAAATTCAAGGATATCAGGAGACGTAACTAACCTTAAAAAGAGTAAGGTCAACGCATAATCTACGAGATAGAATTTCAAATCAGATACAGATGAAAACATTTAATGAATATGAATATATCCCATGTTTTCATAATTTGAGTACGCATTCGAAAGCTCCTCGGATCGTTACCCAGGTCATTCAAATGAAACCAAATCAAAAGAAATGATAGGAATGTCGATACATCCAGTCGGGTATCAACACTCGGTAATCAGATACTTTTCCTAAGAATCTCACTACGGGAGAATTGGACAAGAAAGAATTGTCAATTGTCAAATAAGACAAATTCTACAGATGAGTAAATTTAACTAAGAAGAATAGATGCTACAGGCACATATGTAGGTGTCCCTAACACTATGTCCCTATTTTTCACTTCTTGCAGATCTCATAAAGTTTAATCTTTTACCATCTTCAAAGAAAATGTAGTGTTTATTCATTAGTTTATGGTGACTACTAATCAGTCTTGCATGGTCCATTCCAAATTGTATGTAGGCGCGCAACTATATACAATTTCAAGATTAACGATGCAATACTTAGTTCGTCAAAATTTTATCATCATATCTATAATAAAAACATTTTCATGCTTAATTCTTAAATAAGAATCAAGAATAACTTTACAAAGATTTTCTTTGTTATGAAAACAGTTAAGTTTCCAAAGCGTTTCATAAACAACTTCATTTTGATATCAATCACTTATAAATCTAACTTTGAATAATCCTTATTGTGATGAAAATTAAATTTTCTCAAAGGATACCGTTTTAACTTTATAAAAACAATGTCTGATCTGCAAAAGAGTGATGAAGAGTTGTTCACCAAGAACTTAACTACAATATGATAGGAAATGAGCTTAGCCAATTAATCATGAGATTCATGACCTTGATGGCACTCAAAAAGATTAATCCACAACGTAACTCAAATCAAGATGAGTACTTGTTCAATGGTTGCATCACTAATGCGAACATTAGGAAGAAGCAATAAAAGATAGATAATATCGATACATGTAGAATTTAGCAATCAAAGGTAGTCTTTCTCATTAATCACAAACAAGTCAAAATTGTACCGTAACACATTACGTGTCACTATGTCATACAATTCTCAGAACTCATCCTACCAACTGATATCTCAGTTAAGTTAGGGATTTTTAAATGATACCACAATGAATACTAATCTACAGGAGTCATTAGGTGTTCCACATGTCCCGGAAGATCCATCGGTCCCAATTAAGAAGAAGATTTCTTCAATTTATTTCTTGGACACTGGGCATCCTCATTAGTGGACAATGGCCTAGGAACAACCCTTAACACGAACTAACAATCAATTAAAACCTTATAATTCAATCACAGAACTTAACGACTTCCTCTTAACAATATCATATTCCATAGAGGTTAAATTTTTCTTTTATTCAAGTTTTAATCAACTTATACTGAATGCAATATCCTACCTCATTTTCCAATACTTTCATCCTTAATAGGGCAATAAAAGCTCTATATGATCAACACTTAATTCCAATCCTATAGCTCTTACAACAACAATTAGCAAATGAGTCAATAGTATGAGATGACTCACACATTCAATCAGACTTCTCGGAAAGGTACTAGTGCCATGAGGCTTTTGGGTAATGGTTCCAATGACAGCCTCAAGTGCATCATTCACCCTTTCGATTTCAAATAAAGAATTGGGTGACAATGAATCAGATGACGTATTTCCAGGTGATAACGTTTTGTCAAACTCCACTCTATAAGGAAAGATCGTCATGACATCAATATCAGATTTAATCTCGCCAATTCTTCTTCAATATCACAATCAACTAATATCTACATTTCTACGAGTATCAACCATTTGTTGGGATCATAAATATCCACAACTTGGTTTAGATCTAGGATAGCTAGAATTCCTACGAGAATAGCTTCGATTAATTTACTAGGGGATTTAGGGTTCCTTGTGACAATCTACGTCGTATAAATACCTCGTATAAATATCAAAATAATCATCAATCAATCATGTAATAAAATTACATCATATATATATATATATATATATATATATATATATATATATATATATATATATATATATATATATATAATCCAAGTTATATATATATTAAAATAACACTTCTCAGTCTGGCCTTGTCGGTAACTAGGGAATTCTTCGGCACCGTTATAGTCAAAAGATATTTAGACATTTTAGAAAAATGTTTATAATTAAAAGATTTTTGAAATGTTTTATTTAAAACCTTTGGTTTTAAAAATCTTTCGTTCTCTATAACGAGAGCTCTGGTACCAAACTGTAACACCCCCAAATTTATACCACTCAATACAGCGGAAGACTCGTTGGTGTTACGGGATAGCACATTACTCACATCATAGACAACGCATAAAAATCGCGTCGTTTAATAATAAAAGCATTTCTATTCATAAATATCAAAGTTACATCGGTCCCAAGTCATTATATTTCATACAAAGTTTTACAAAGTATTTGAATGGAAAATATTGTTTAAGTGTGGGCCATGACTTCTTGTCGTCTTCCCGAGAATTACCTTCAAGTACCTGAGATAAAACATGTTAAAAGAAAAGGTCAGCGATAACGCCGAGTGAATTCATAGAGTTTAATAAATTACATCAATATAACTTTTGGTATAAAATTATTACCAAAAATCATTTCGTACAATTTATTGCAATAGGCCATAAAATAGCCAAAATCATTTTATACAAATCTTTATCAAAATCATAATATAGGCATTTGCCTTAAAAATCAGTATACGAGCCAATGTCGTAAAAACATCATACAATACGTCTTAAGACGTTGTATGAAAATAAAAACCGTTATATGAATATGGTTATGAAAACCAAAACACAAACATAATATCAATAGTATGACCCTGTATTGCTAGTCAGGCAATACATCGTAATTCAGAGCGTCTAGTAGTATTTCGGTGATTGGATTATTATAAGCCGCATGACATTGTTACCTTACTAAACCAACAACAGGTAGCTAACCCGATACTCAATTTGCCCATCTAAAGTAGCGTGTCGTCACAAAGGTCACGCTATGGAAATCTTCTCATACATAAATTCGCTTACCAATCAATGTGGCACGACGGGGATCAACCGTTAAGGCGCGAACTAGGGTGATCGTCCCCAAATAGTACTATTATATGCATAAGCGTCTACCAACTCCCGGTAGTTCACAATTCATGCTAATGGGACTTTTAGTGACATAACCTAACTTTAATAATCCATTTGATTTCATCTATCGGGTCCTTTAATCATTTATCGGGTCATACATTCGGGTCATACAATCATTCGGGTCTAAATCAATAAACAAGCAATCGGGACAAATGGTGTCCTATTTTATAAAAACTAACATGTTATCTCCCTCGCAGGTTTATAAAACATTTATAAAACATTTAAAAGAGTGTGAGGCTATGAACTCACGTTGATGTGGGAAGGCGGGTTATCGGCAATTCGGACGTACGGTACGTGCTTCTATCACGGAAACCTAGAAAAATAATAATCGGTCTTAGACGTTTGTCTAATGACTTTATAAAAATAACAATTATGTATACATATGATGATTTTATATATATGATGATCAAGTGGGTTTACATATCCTCATTTACTCATTTTTGTGTTATGTGTCGATAACTTTTATACTAGTTTTCTCGTTTTACCTATTTACGTGTTTTAGGTCCAATAAGCCTATTATAAGTTCTTAGCTTGTATTAATCCTTGTTATACTTATATTATCAGTATCTACACTTTACAAGTTGGGCCTAAAAGGGTTAATTCAAATAAATAAGTTTATAAGTGTTTTAGTCCATTTTGTTGTTTTATTAGTCCAACAACGTTAATTTAGTCCGTTAATGTCCGTATGTTATGTAGTTCGGGTTTTATCGGTTTTTACTTATATATCAGTATATGAGTTTTATAAAAGTTTACATTAGACGGGTCCAACCGTCTATGTTTTATTTAACAAAAACGTTAATTTTACGGTAATAGCCGAAAAAGTCGTGAAAATCATGTTTTATAGTTTTATAACTTATAAATATTATTCCACTACCATTTTTATAATTTATACACTTATTTAACCTTTTACATATTCATATAAATAAAATCAATAAGTTAGTGGGTTTTTATTTTACATTTTATACAATATAATTTTTGAGTGCTTATATAATAATAATAAACATTAATTCTCAAAATCTGATTTTTATCTTCATCTTCACCAAAACTGCCATATCTAGAGTTCTATATGGAGATAGAAGCTCAAATTTTTATCACATAAACTACATGATATGTTCTCCATTTAACTCTCTTATAGCTACTGTTGAATCATCCTCTAAGTATTTTCTAAAAATCGTCCTAACCAGTTAACTCAGATTTGTACCCTAAACTTGTTTTGATCATATCTCACTCATTACAATGATTCCATTGCATGGCCAACTCTCTCATGTGTACAAGACCCATAGCTTACTGTATATTAATTCTACTTCATCATTTTATCAGTTCATGACATGTTTCTTTACTGTTTTATACAGCCATCATTTTTAAGCAAGATTTTAGCCTTGTTCTTTATAGTTTTTCACCTTTTCAAGCATGTTTATCAACACCAAATCCCCACATAACATTTTTATCATCATATAATCACCATATACATATACAATAGGAAATAAAATACATGATTACATAATCAAAATAACAAGAAGATGAGGAGGACAATCTTTATACCACCAAGTTGATGTAGGTTATGATTTGAACATGGTTTTTGATGGAGAAACTTGTGAATAACCATGACCATCTTCAAGACCACCAATCTTCATAAACACCTTGTGGAAATCAGCCCTACTACTCCATGAAAACTCCTCCTTGGATGTTATAAGCACCACCAATCAATAGGGTTTCAAAAGGGCTTCAACATATGTGTATATAACATAAGATTTCATGGTTGATTTTTGATCAAAATGGATGTTTATGGTGTAGGAGTGGACGGCACATATGGGAGAGTAGAGAGGAAATTGTGGTGTTTGCATGAGTGGTAAGTGAACAAATGGTTTTGGTTTGTGGTTTTGTGGTTTTGAGGTTTGGTTAGCTTATCTTGTAAGCATAAAGGACAAATGTATAACTTGTTTATAAGGCTTTGACACCTCATGGTGTTGAGGCAATAGTTTGGCCGCCCCATGTGTGCTAGTGAGGTGGGACAATGTATTTTTTCCCATCTCACTAGTTTACGGGTATTCCTCGATTCTAGTTTTCTCGATTTGCGTGCCCTCGGGTCGTTTTACGAAAAACGTTTTTATAAATTATGAATCAACGGCACAAAACGAATCCAATAAAAATTGTTTCATCAAAAACGGAGTTCGAAAACGTAAATACGTAATCCTAAGGTTTCCGGTTTAGTCGTAAAGGACGTTAAAATAAAATCGTAGGTCCTAATCTCTTCTCGTAAATTTGTGAGTTTATGAATCAACACAAATTTAAAACTCCAAAATAATATTCACGGATAAATTTATTTTCTGAAATGTCGGACTGTCACCAAAGACGGTGTATGTAAACGTAAGCACGTAACGTTGAATCCTCCGGTTTAGACGTAGTCGATGCTACTTCAAGACGTAAATCCAAATTTCTTCCCAAAAATAAGTGAGTTCATAAAATAATATATTTTCAAATAAATATTGAGAATAAAATATCAATCATAAATTGACGGATTGTCACAGAAACCATCGCAATGTAATGTTGTGATGCTGTCTCAATGTTTTTAAAAAAATCATCGCGATAAGTCTTTATCTGTCCATCGCAATGAGTTAGTAGATTTTTCCATCGCAATGATTTTTTCCATCGGAATGAATCTGTGTTACCCCATCGCAATGAAACTGTACCCATCGCAATATTGGAAAACTTTTGGCAGCATGACGACTCATACACCATTGCGATGAGTCAAACCACCCATCACAATGTGACCCATCGGAATGAGTCCCATCGCAATAGGTACAGCCCAACCCATCGGAATGTTACAAAAACCCCATCGGAATAAATCCGTAGAAGAAGCCGTCGCAATGTGTTCATCTGAATAAGTATCGTAATATCCACACCCCATCGCAATGTCATCTGTGACAACCCTGGTTTTGAGGTTCGTCACTTAGTTTTATTTCGTGCTAGTTACGTGTCTTTACGTGTTTATGTGCTTATTGGTGTTATAGATTGTGGTTTGGATATCGTTTCCGGTACGGGGTACCTTGTGAGTGAAACGATGTGTGATGATTTCATGTTCATGAGTTCACATGGTAGTGACTATGAAGTGAGATGGTGTTATTTAGTGGTTTTACGTATATGTATATGTATTATAAAAAATCGTATTTTTACGATTTACGGTTTAACATTTAGAGGTCTCGGATGAGGTAATTAGTCATATGGATATTTTTCTGGATGGTTTTAAGTCATTTAGGACTTTGTTATAAAGTTTATTTAAAAATTTGAGATTTTTTATAAAAGTGTATATTTTACGTCTTTTACGGTAAAACGCGTAAAAACTGACTAGTTTTACGGTTTTGGGGTTTGGAGGCTTTAGGAGCTGAAATAAATTAAGGAAAATTAAGGTAATATTATTAATAAATATATTAATAATAAAAAAACGAAATAAGGGGGTGTTTGGTCGGTTTGGTAGACGCAAGAAAAGAAAGGGAAAAAGGAAAAAAAAAGAAAAAAAGAAAGTGGGCTATGGGTTGGACTAGGATTCACCCATACCCTATATAATATCTTAACTAAAAAACAAAAGCCATATTTTCTTCCTGGAACATCATAGGCGACTGCTAAAGGAGAATTTTTAGGGTTTTCATAGTTTTTTTCATCTTCCATTGAATTAAAGGTAAAACCTTCATAACCCTTTTAATTAAATTATTTTTATGTTTTCTTTAATCATCTTATGATGGATTTAGGTTAGGGTTTAATTTAAAAACAGTAAATTAATGTCATATTAATCATAATATGATGATTACATAAACTAGGGCTTGTATTTAATGAGGTTATGGGTAATTAATTAGTTTAATTTGATTAAACCCGTTTTTAAAAACTGGGCAGAATTTTGAGTCAATTGTTTTGATCATATTGGGAGTTCTACAAACTCTTATTTTACGATCCAAGTACCCATGAAAAGGTAATTGAAGTGTCTTTCCAATGCAAGAAACTAGAACTAAATTGGAGGTCGGGAAGGGGTCAAAAACAGGTTACAACAGTCGAAGGTCAAAACAGTTTTGAAGTCAGCCTGTTTTCTTTTTAAGTTTTGGGTTGTTTGGGGTACTTATGGTTGCATTGGGATCTTCTAACGAACATGAGAGATGGTTTATATATTATAGTAAGTATCTGCATTGGGGATAAGGTTGTGGTTTAAGGTAAGACCCCCTAATCATAACAAACTTTTTGTATGTTTAAAATCAGTAAATCTGGAATGACAAAAGTATATATATATATATATATATATATATATATATATATATATATATATATATATATATATATATATATATATATATATATATATATATATATATATATATATATATATATATATATATATATATATATATATATATATATATATATATATATCGGGGCCTTAACAGTATCTTTAAGGTTGGGTCAAATGGGAGGTGTTAGCTAACATATGTAAAAGCATAAATATTCCCTTTACAGAGATCATAGGTATGTTTAGGTGGGCGTTTGACTTATATTTTGGAGACCTAAAACTGGGACTGTTTTTGATAAAAGGTTAACGGGGTGTGTTATGAAGTAAAACGAGTTAAGGGCTTTATAGAGGGGTGTAATGAGATGCTTAGGGCATATATATGAGGTATATATATGGGAGAAGGTTAGATGTCCATCATAGGTTGATGAGCCATCTTAGTGATTCGTTCATGTTTTGATTATGTATTTTTGGTTTGTTAGCTTGTTGCTAGTGCGCGGATGTTTGGGGAAGCTCAATCAGGTGAGTTTCATAGTCCCATGTTTTCTAATGTTTATGACTTCCTGATTGGATGGAAGAGATTTTGTTTGTTATTTATAAATTATGTTGTTAATGGTTTGGTGTTGGTAATGGACTTATGTGTGCACACTTATATGATTGACTGCTAGTTGATTCTTGATTGTTTATGATTTGACATGGTACCAAGGGGATATTTGCATGGCGGGGCCTTGGGATGTGGCTCATAGGTGTTTAGATGCCTATGGGAGTATGGTGTTTGGTAAGGCTAGGAGACTTGGTTTTTGATTTGGTTTGGTTGTTTAATCTTGAATGTTAGTTTGTTAATGCATATTAGTATCACATTGTCCATATGTTTTTAACTTTTGGTTGTTACTCACAGCTTATGTTTTGATTTTGACGTTTGAGTCTAAACCTATGACCCTCACCAACTTTTTGTTGACGTGTTTTAGTGTCTCTTTCAGGTGAGAATGTGGTTAAGCTTGAGGATAGAAGAGGCTAGATTTGGATGCATTAGGATTGCATTTAGAAGGAGATCCCCGTTCCTTCTTAGTTAATCTTTATGTGTTGTGAATAAGTGATACTGTTGTCACCTATATGTTGATTGTTAGTGTTATTTGTTTGTCTTGGGTAAGGGGTAGGACTGTTACCTACTTACCTAGACTCCTGCATTGGTTGAGATATTGTCATGACATTTTGTGTCACCTTTTTATGACATTATAGTTGCATTTTAGCTTTCTCTATAGAGACACCGTTTGTTGTGATGATATCTATACGTCGCGCCCCATATTCCGCCATGGTGGGGTGTGACAGAATGGTATAAGAGCCAATAGTTATAGAGAATTAGGTTGCCTAGTCGTGTAGCCTAGTCTATAGCTTAAGGATCCCTGCATATAGGCGTCATAGGAGTATGTGTGCATTTTATATTATTTGATGTGTTTGGATGTTATTTATTATGATGTTTTGGCTAGTATGAATTGAACAGTAGTAAGTTCATACTTAGCCACATGTTATTTTCTTTTCGAGTTGTGACTAGTGAAGGTTGAACCATAGTCATCCACGCTAGTCATTGTCGTATTTTGCTTAAATTGTACATTATAGTACATAATTTGGTACATGGTAGTTTCTATCTTTTGTTTGGTTATTTTATCTACCCGAGAGATACTATTTTCTTTTGATGTTTAAGTCATGTTCCCTAAGAATCATGTGGTGGTTCGAGTTAGTAGGAGTAGGTGGATATGAAGGATTTTAAGTTGTTTCCACTCTTATGGGCGACATGACTTATAACTGATTATGTTTTCGTTTTAGATTTAGTCTATGCTGTTTTAGCTAGACTATGGATTTATGTATTTCAAGAGTTTGACTATGTTATTTTAATAGATGGAGTTTTGGACTTTATTGTTTATGTGGTTATGAGTTTATGTGAGTAGATGGATTTATGTGTTATATGTTGTATTGATTCTTATAAGTGTCATCATAGGAGGGAGTGCATTGGGGGAAGGGTAATTGTATAAGTATGGTGGCCAACATAGTTATACAAGTACCACAACTTCAATGGGTTCTCAAGTATGATTGCATGAAAGAGGGTTAGTACATGCTTGTATATGATGAGATGTAGAATCTGGGTATACGTATAATATATGGGTTTATGTAACGGCTGCCTACGATATGGCTATTTTTTTAGTATGTTATATGTTTTGAGTTATAGTCTTGTTGTGTGATTATGGGGTCACATGATATGGGTTGGTTTTGGTGATGGGTTTTGTGGCTTGTTGTGACATGGTGAGATGGTGAGATGGTGAGATGGGGATTACTCGTATGGAAAAATGAGCGTATAAAGCGATTGATTGACTTGACATGTATGATAACGAGTATGTTTGTGAGATTGGATAGGTATACATATGCGGGTGTATATATTCTAATAGATGTTATGTTATGATTTACGGTCGTTCAGTAGTTATTATAACTTGAACGTACCTAGTACTCTCTTGTGTTTAAACAATTTATTAGAGCTCGAGTTTGGTGGAGTTTCAACGAAGTTTTGAATCTTTTGAAGTGTGTCTTGTAGCGTATTCTTTGTGTTTCATACTTCACGTGTACGTTTTAAAATGGTGTTCTTGGTTTTAAGTCGATTGAAATAACTAATCTTTTGTGTTGGGTCTTACATTTCTTTTGGTCGGTATATATTGAGAAAAAGGGGGACTTGGAAATCTATTATAGGGTTAGATAGCTGGTTGTATTCGGTAAAATAAGGCTAAGGTGTTGGAGTCGTGTTTCAAACAAGATGTAACATAAGATTTCATTTTAATCAACACTTATTTATTTCAAATTCTAAAAGACTTCCTTTAAAATAAAGCGAAGTAAAATTTCTTTCTACTTACATAGTTTATATAATTGAGTTTAACCGATTCACGTCATTTATAATTATTAATACAAGGTTAAATTGAGTTTATGAAGATTTCACATATAATTTTAAAGCTTTTTGGATGATTCAAAAGCCCAAAATTATGTACTCGGAACGTACTTTTCAAATATTCAGAAAGTATAGTCATGGGAGGTCAGTGGACTGGTCGGAATTGTTGTACAAGTGTCGGGTTCAAGGTTGAGTTTTGAGTAGTAGTTTATTTTTATTTAGGGTGCACGGGATACCTAGTCTTTGGGTTGAGTTTTGAGATCCTCTAGAAGGTTGTTTGTAGATGGTTTGAGTCACATAGATGTGGGGAGGTAAAAAAAATAATAAATAAAAGTATATTCTTTTGGAATGGTCGGTCTTTTGCACGGTTTAAATAATATGTCGTGGGGCGTAATATGTTTTGGTTGCCATTGGGTGTTTCTTGGATTATTTTTTTTCGTTGTCATGGGTCATTTTGAATTGATACATGTTCTGGGTTTGAGTTTTCTTTTGAGCCTCGTGGTTTTGACTTGTTTTAATTGGTGCACGTGAAATTTCGTTAGTTATCTGTGGGTTTGATTCGTTGATTATATCTGATGGATTCAGGATGTAGTTTTGGTTTCGTATTGTTCGGGAGCGTTGAGGTAGTCATATGAAAGACTTGGTCGCGCCTACACGCTTAAGTAGGTGACCATGAGAGAACGGTCGGAATACCCTTAGTGGGGAGGAAAGAGGTTCGTAGACGAACTAATGTGGTCATGAGGTCTATTAGGAGTGCCAAGGGAGATGAATAGAGATTTGTGTAATGTATGGATATTGGCACAAGTAACGTGCCATAGAGAGTGTTGGAAGGGGATATTGTTCGTAAGGCATGTATGTTTTCTGAAAATTTCCTGAATATTATTTTGAGATAGAACCATGAATAGAGCAAGTAGGAGAAGTGAGAGGAGTTGCAGTTAGTGCCTTTCCAAGGAAATTGTTGATGGAATGGTTTCAAGAAAAAGAGTTGATGGAAATTGCAACGGATGCATGGTAAAAGTTGAGTTGCTTAGTAGTAGATTGGATGTGGAAAGAGGTTGAGTGGTCTGATGAGAGGAAGCATTGGTCTTTTAAAATGCGTGTAGAATTTTGCAAGTAGAACGAGGTAGGAATTTATTCGTATTGCCGCTAAGAGAGGGTGCAAGGAGGACATAGTTGAAACTTCTAAGGATGTTGTATGAACGCTTTGGGTTTACGGTTATGAATTTGGCTTCGCCAAAGCACTAGTGGTTTTCATGGTGTCAATGAACCAAGTGTGCATGAACGTGTATAAACGAGTTGTCATCGGGAGCATCGACCACATCTTGATCTACTCAAATCTGAGAAGGAGAGTGAGGCGAATTATGTGTTGGTTTTGGAGTGGAGTTATACGTGAGATTTTCGAGTGTGAGTTTTAGTATTAAGTTTAACATGATGAGTAGTTAGAGATGATGGCATATCATGGAACCAGCAAGGGGCGAAGTGAAGAAGGATGAGGAAGCATTTTGGAGGCTAAAGAAGTGGATTGGATAATGAGCCGATCTTGGCATCATCAGAAGGACTTGATGAATTCGCGAAGCATGACGATACGTGGAGCAAGGATTTTGACGCGTACGAGGACGACAAAGAAAGGCGATCGCTTATACGTTGCAGGAACTGAAGATTTGGAAGAACTGGATAGACTTAGTTAGTTGAGCTGGATTGTTATATCTGTCTAGAATGCTAGAGGCATTTGGTGTACGAAACGTGGAGAATGATCTATACGGATCATGAACGTCTCCAACACATATTCAATCATCTTGATTGAACATTTGGCAAAGGTGGTGGGTGGAGTTAAGTGACGAAAGAAAATTGCAAGGCCAAGTACCATCTGGGAAAGGCAAGCGTAGTTGATGAGACATAGAAGAAGAAGAATGAAGTGAAGCTGAGACGAACTTGAAATATATGGATGACGTATTAGGGTGGTTTGGATGAAGGATATAGGTTGCACGAGTTGAGTTGTCTAAAGTAGAGAACGTGTCAACGTGTATGTTACGTGGCTTGGACAATCATATGGAGAAAAAGGGACGTAGACTATACTTCCTACATAGAAATGAGTAGCTTAGAAAGAGGCGATGTAAGGACGAAGTTGGTGAAAGGGATTCATAATGCGGTGGAGGATTAAGTACGATGAGAGTTGGGTGATAGTCGATAGACTGACTAATTCATCTCATATTTCAAGAGGAATGAGAAGTCACGTAGTTGAGAAGTTGTAAGGATTGCGTACGGATGTGATGGAATAGAGGGTTTTGCATAAAAGTTAGCCTAATATGTATGGAATGCCTTATGAAGGATAATGGCAATGGAAGAGACGATGGGAAGCATCACATTGTGATGTATGGTATGAGTTGAGGAAGAAGAAGGAAGTGTGTATAGAAGCGAAGCATGAATGAAATAGGTCGAGATAGGAACCGAAGGTAAAACTTTGGTAGAGCCTAATGAGTAGAATAAAGCATTAAACAGGCTAATGCGGTCGTAGTGTGGAAAAGGAAATGGCACTGACCTATACTGATTGTTTGGGAGGCTTAGTATCGATAATCGAATGGATGAGGAGTTATAGGTGTGATGTACCATAGGGACGAAGGGCTTGGTCTAACTGAGACAAGATGAGGAGCAATACGACCTTGAAGGTATGACATTGTGTGGGTGCTACTAATGAGCTATCCAAAATTAATGGAAGTAGTTGTAGCATGAGAGTGGATGGCAGTTGATAGACTAACTGAGATAACCGTCCTTTTGATGATGTGTATAGATCGTAAGTTGATTTGGATTGGAAGAACTAATGTATATGTGAAAGACCGTCATTGGTCACTTTGTAAGGAAATGGGAATTTTTAAGTAGTTTAGGGTACGGACTAAATGGGGTTGATGAACATGATTGGATATGAGTATATCCAGCTGACAGGAAAAGGAGGGACAAGTGAGATATTTATACAATCTTAGGAGTTACACCGAGGGCATGAGTGATTGATTTAGAGGGAGTTAGGAAACTCTTTAGCGGTGGCTGAGTTTTTCATATAATGATAGTTATCATACTAGAAGTCAATAAATGCTATTTGAGGCACTATATGAAAGGATAGGGTGAGTTGTCCCTATTGTGAACTAGAATTGATAACAGAGGCTACTAATGTGGTAATGATGTTGTGGAAAGGATGAGAGCAACAAGGGATGCTATGTAGAAAAGGAGGAAACCACTAGAGTTAGTGACAAAGTTATGTAGGAAGTTTCACACATAGTAACGGGTGGTATGTTTTGGTACAATGGAAGAGTTGAGGTAGAGTTTTGTAGGTCCATTTATGATCTTTAGAAAGATCAGACCAGTAGCTTATGAGTATAGAATTACCTGGGAAAATGAGCGGTATATATGATATATTTCATGTATTGAGATTGGTAAATGTTGTTTGAGAATGCATTGTGCATGTATGGTTATTCGGGACTTGTATTAATAAGAGTCTTTGTTTTATCAAAGAGTCATCTGTGAGATTTATTGACTGTGAGGTCAAGAGTTTGGCAATGAGTTTAATTATTTTTGGTTTGTATATGTGGTATTTTGAAACTTGAACTAAAGTTCACGTGGAAATGAGGGGAGTTCGTTTAGAACAAGTATCCTCATATGATTTGTTGTTTGTGTGTTTGATCCTAAGGAGTAAATCTCGGGAAGATATTTCTATTAGGAGGGAGTGATGTGACAACCCTGGTTTTGAGGTTCGTCACTAAGATTTATTTTGTGCTAGTTACGTGTCTTTACGTGTTTATGTGCTTATTGGTGTTATAGATTGTGGTTTGGATATCGTTTCCGGTACGGGGTACCTTGTGAGTGAAACGATGTGTGATGATTTCATGTTCATGAGTTCACATGGTAGTGACTATGAAGTCAGATGGTGTTATTTAGTGGTTTTACGTATATGTATATGTATTATAGAAAATCGTGTTTTTACGATTTACGGTTTAAAATTTAGAGGTCTCCGATGAGGTAATTAGTCATATAGATATTTTTCGGGATGGTTTTAAGTCATTTAGGACTTAGTTATAAACTTTATTTCAAAATTTGAGATTTTTTATAAAAGTGTATATTTTACGTCTTTTACGGTAAAACGCGTAAAAACTGACTAGTTTAACGGTTTTGGGGTTTTGGAGGCTTTAGGAGCTGAAATAAATTAAGGAAAATTAAGGTAATATTATTAATACATATATTAATAATAAAAAGAAAAAAAAACGAAATAAGGGGGTGTTGGGTCTGTTTGGTAGACGCAAGAAAAGAAAGGGAAAAAGGAAAAAAAAAAGAGAAAAATGAAAGTGGGCTATGGGTTGAACTAGGATTCACCCATACCCTATATAATATCTTAACTAAAAAACAAAAGCCATATTTTCTTCCTGGAACATCATAGGCGACGGCTAAAGGAGAATTTTTAGGGTTTTCATAGTTTTTTTCATCTTCCATTGAATTAAAGGTAAAACCTTCATAACCCTTTTAATTAAATTGTTTTTATGTTTTCTTTAATCATCTTATGATGGATTTAGGTTAGGGTTTAACTTAAAAACAGTAAATTAATGTCATATTAATAATAATATGATGATTACATAAACTAGGGCTTGTAATTAATGAGGTTATGGGTAATTAATTAGTTTAATTTGATTAAACCCGTTTTTAAAAACTGGGCAGAATTTTGAGTCAATTGTTTTGATCATATTGAGAGTTCTACAAACTCTTATTTTACGATCCAAGTATCCCTGAAAAGGTAAAGTGGCTTTCCAATGCAAGAAACGAGAACTAATTGGAGGTCGGGAAGTGGGTCAAAAACAGGTTACAACAGTCGGAGGTCAAAACAGTTTTGAAGTCAGCCTGTTTTCTTTTTAAGTTTTGGGTTGTTTGGGGTACTTAGAGTTGCATTGGGATATTCTAACGAACATGAGAGATGGTTTATATATTATAGTAAGTATCTGCATTGGGGCTAAGGTTGTGGTTTAGGGTACGACCCCCTAATCATAACAAACCTTTTGTATGTTTAAAATCTGTAAATCTGGAATGATAAAACTATATATATATATATATCAGGGCCTTAGCAGTATCTTTAAGGTTGGGGTAAATGGGAGGTGTTAGCTAACATATGTAAGGGCATAAGTATTCCCTTTACAGAGATCATAGGTATGTTTAGGTGGGCGTTTGACTTATAGTTTGGAGACATAAAACTGGGACTGTTTTTGATAAAAGGTTAACTGGATGCGTTATGAAGTAAAACGAGTTAAGGGCTTTATAGAGGGGTGTAATGAGATGCTTAGGGCATATATATGAGTTATATATATGGGAGAAGGTTAGATGTCCATCATAGGTTGATGAGCCATCTTAGTGATTGGTTCATGTTTTGATTATGTTTTTTGGTTTGTTAGCTTGTTGCTAGTGCGCGGATGTTTGGGGAAGCTCAATCAGGCGAGTTTCATAGTCCCATGTTTTCTAATGTTTATGACTTCCTGATTGGATGGAAGAGACACTGTTTTGTTTGTTATTTATAAATTATGCTGTGAATGGTTTGGCGTTGGTAATGGACTTATGTGTGCATACTTATATGATTAACTGCTAGTTGATTCTTTATTGTTTATGATTTGACTTGGTACCAAGGGGATATTGGCAAGGCGGGGCCTTGGGATGTGGTTCATAGGTGTTTGGATGCCTACGGGAGTATGGTGTTTTGGCTGGGAGCCTTGGTTTTTGATTTGGTTTGGTTGTTTAATCTTGAATGTTAGTTTGTTAATGCATATTAGTATCACATTGTCCATATGTTTTTAACTTTTGGTTGTTACTCACAGCTTATGGTTTTATTTTGGCGTTTGAGTCTAAACCTATGAATCTCACCAACTCTTTGTTGACGTGTTTTAGTGTCTCTTTCAGGTAAGAATGTGGTTAAGCTTGAGGATAGAAGAGGCTAGATTTGAATGCATTAGGATTGCATTTAGAAGGAGATCCCCGTTCCTTCTTAGTTTATTTTTATGTGTTGTGAATAAGTGATACTGTTGGCACCTATATGTTGATTGTTAGTGTTATTTGTTTGTCTTGGGTAAGGGGTAGGACTGTTACCTACTTACCTAGACTCCTGCATTGGTTGAGATATTATCATGACATTTTGTGTCACCTCTTTATGACATTATCGTTGCATTTTAGCTTTCTCTATAGAGACACCGTTTGTTGTGATGATATCCATACGTCGCGCCCATATTCCGCCATGGTGGGGTGTGACATCATCGCAATAAACTTTGAAAATGACCATCGCAATAGGTTTCGACCCATATTTTGAAACCCCGTAAAAAATGGATCTGGACCAAAATTTTTTGTCCTTATTGCTATGCGGCAAACCAGATGTATATAGGGACAAAAACAGGGTAGCAAAAAAAGGACAAAAAATGTATGACGAGGCACTTTTGACAGAGATTGGGACAACAAGTGATAAACTAATTCAAAGAAATTGATAGAAATAACTAGACATAATGAAATCATGTATAGCTTGAATCAGAAAAAAAAATGTGAACCATAAAAGTGAAGGCATATCACGAACTTGATAACAAGATGAATCTGAAAACACGACACGAACATCAAACACAACACGAATACAAAACACCCCCGGTTCGTTCTGATACCAATTGACAAGCATAAAAAAGCCACCTAGATCGGGGGGTTGGGGATGATCAAAGAACATGATGAACATTGATAGTTCTAGAGAGAGAGAGAGTTAGAGAGAGTTGAAAGGAAAGTATGTGTTTTTTTTAAGTGAAATGAAAAAAAAGAAAAAAGAACTAAACTTCCACACCCCCATGGAGAGTCATGGGGGGTATTTATAGGCCTACCAATACTAGACTATTCACACTTTACATATTAAGTCCCTGCGTGTAGCAAAGTATATAAATCTAGTCCAACTCACGTGAAAGGCGCCAGCTTACCAAAAATTAAGTCTAACAGAAATTTTGTTAAACTGATAAAATGGTATAGTTGAATCAATATACATTAAGTATTAGGACTTGTACAAATGTGAGAGTCGGCCATGCAATGGAATCATTATAATGAGTGAGATATGATCAAAACAAAATTGAAGTACCAATCTGAATAGTCTGTTTTGTGAGGACTGTTAAGGACACATAGATTTAGATTGAGCAGTAGCTAAAACTAAGTTAATTGTAGCACATAATATTAAGTTTATGTCATCCAAAAATGAGCTTCTATATCCTTGTAGAACTCAAGATATGGTAAAAATGGTGAAAGTGAAAGTAAAAATCAGATTTGTGAAAATTAAAGTATATAGTATTATAATAGCACTCAACTAAATAATATATAAAATGTAAACTTAAAACCAACTAACTTATATATAAAATTTATATAAGTATGTAAAATAATAAATAAATGAGACATTTTATAAAAATGGCAATTTGATAAGTTTTATAAGTTATAAAACTATAAACATGATTTTTACGTCTTTCGGCTAAAACCGTAAAATTAACGTTTTCGTCAATTAAAACTTAGACGGTCAGACCCGTCTAATGTAAAATTTTTATAACTCATATACTGATATATAAGTACCTATTACAAGTAAAAACCGATAAAACCCGAGCTTTATAACATATGGACATTAACAGGCCAAATTAGCCTTATTGGACTATTAATCCAACTAATTTGGCTAAACACTAATGGACTTACTCATTGGGCTTAACCCACTTGGCCCCAACATATGAATAAAGGCCTGATATTAATAGTATAAATGGATTAATAAAATGTAACGTGCTTATCATGGGCTTATTGGGCCTTAACAAGTAAAGAAGTTAAATTAGTGAAACTAGTATAAAAATTTACCAACACTTGACACTATAATTAGTAAATAAAGATGTACAATCCCAATTGATCATCATCATATTTATAAAATCATCATATGTATACATAGTTATTGTTTTTATAAAGTCATTGGACAAGAGTCTAAGACGAGTATTATTTGTCTAGGTTTCCGTGATTGAAGCACGTACCGTACATCTATATCGCTGATAATCCGTCTTTCCCAATCAACCTTAGTTCATAGCCTCGCACTCTTTTAAATGTTTTATGAAATGTTTTATAAACCCGCGAGGGAGATAACATGTCAGTTTTAATAAAATAGGACACCAGTTGTCCCGATTGTTTGTTTATTGATTTGGACCCGTATGATTGTATGACCCGATGAATGAATATATGACCCGATAAATGAAATGAAATGGATTATTAAAGTTAGGTTATGTCACTATAAGTCCCATTAACATGAATTGTTAACTACCGGGATTTGGTAGACGCTTATGCATATAATAGTACTATTTGGGGATGATCACCCCAGTTCGCGCCTTTACAGTTGATCCCCGTCGTGCCACATTGATTGGTAAGAGAATTTATGTATGAGAAGATTTCCATAGCGTGATTTTTGTGACGACACGCTAATTAGATGGGCAAATTTAGTTTCGGGTTAGCTACCCGTTGTTTTTTTATAGTAAGGTAGCAATGTCATGCGGCTTATAATAATCCAAATAACGAAAATACTGCTATACGCATTGAATCACGATATATTGCCTGACTAGCAATACGGGGTCTTATTATTGATATTATGTTCGTGTTTTGGTTTTACATAACCATATTCATATAACGGTTTTATTTAACTCTATACAATGTTATAAAACGTATTGTATGATTTTTTACGACATTGGTTCGTATAATGGTTTTAAAGGCAAAAGTGTATAACACGCCCTTAAAATCCTTGAACATTTAATGCACGTAGTCAGAGTTACCAAAGACATTATATATATCATTATAAAATTAATTCATGAATATTAATAATACGCAGGTATCACGTAAGTATTATTTTCAGAAAAATGATTGTTACATTTCAGAGTTTCAGCGATAATTTAAAAACACAATCACGAATACACGCGAGTATTTAAATTAAACGAAAATAGAACAAATCAAATGTATGTGTTGTTATGGTCGGTGGGGGCCCAAAAAGGAAAATGAGAATGTGTTGTAGCCCATTTGTTTTGTCTAGCCGGGGTTAACAAAAAACAAAAAGAAGAAGAAAAAAAAAGACGGGGGAGTATATATTATTTTGGGCAGCAAACAAAAAAAATGAAAGAAAACCCTAATCACCAATGGAAGAGCCGTCATCTTCCTTCTTGCCTTCTTCCTACCGATGAACACAACATCAAGGAAACAAGAAATATTCGTAGGTTTAGTTCAAGATCAAGGTTTGATGTCGTTGGTTCCTTTTTCCCTCCCACGCAAGCCAAGGTAACCCAAATCGCGTTTTCATGCTTCCTTCTGTTTATTTGAATCACGAATCCAAATTAGTTTGGTGGTCGGGTTCGTTGGTTTCAAGAAAACCGAGACCAATGGGTCTCGGTGTGCTGTTTTGAGACTAGCCGCGGCCATGGTGCACGCTGGTGGTGGCTGTGATGTGCGGCCGCAGCCCAAAACCCTCAACAGAGGGTGTATGTTGGGTATACAGTGGGAAAAACACGAAACCAAGAGAAACCCGAGAGCCTAAGGCTCTCGGTGGAATAATAAAACAGGCAGGGGTCTCGTTTGGTTTGTATATTCAGGAATTAGCGACATTTTAGCGACAGAATTTTCTGTCGCAGTTTGTCAGGCCAGATTTGGGACAGTTTTGACCACAGCTTTTAGCGACAATTAATACTAGTTAGAAACAGAAATTCTGTCGCTAATCCAGTTTTTGATTTAATAACTTTGTTTGCTTGTTTTAGTGCGACCGAGAAGGGGAGATCTCGGTAGGCTCGGGGCTATATTAAAGTAATAAAAATGAAGATTTTGATTATTATTTTTTTAAATTTTTTTATAAATGGTTATGATTAAATTAGTTTTTAAAAATTAAAAGGGTACAATATTATTCAAGCATTTTATTCATTTGAAAATCTTTCTAAATTTAGAAACTTATATTTATAGCAGGTTATTATTTTTAGCAATATCGTAAATATCAGAATAAATATTACATTAATCAGTAACTAATTAAAGACAGTTAGAATACAATATTTCAAGAATCAATTTAATACTAGAATACAGAATACCGTGTATTATACATTAATCAGAAATACATGATGTATACGTTAATCAGGAATATTAGAACACTCAGAGTTATCAGTTTATACACATACAATATTACAAGAATAAAATAAATTAAACTATGAACAGGTAAGAATCAGAAACAGCAAACAGGCTCAGAACAACTAAGATCAGTAAAAATAAACCGATACCAGTCAACTCATTTCGCGTCCCTTATTTATGTAGTGATCGCGAAGTCGGAGTAGATCTTTCAGCTTGTTTTCTTATTTCATTACTGGACAAGAGGTACGGATTTCCGTCCTTTCAGTAAGGACTTTCTTTCCTATGCATGTTTAGGATTCCCCGTCTGCAACCAAATGTTTTTCCCCAGTATATGTTTAAGCTTAACAGTAATCATGTTAATAGCTAAATAAATTGCCTGAGCATTATATACAAGCATGACCAGTTTATGTACTAGTTACGGAGGTACCGTAACCATGGCACTAGAGGCACCGGTGTTGTAACTCACATGTAGGAGAGTGATGTCCTGCATCGTCTCACTCATGTTCAGTTTGGCTATTTTTATATGTATGTTTAGTGGGGCGTATGGATGCATCCTAGGCTTATCAGTTTACAAGTTATCAGGGTGAATGTGGTGTGTGCTCTACATCCTTCACATTGGTGCTGATCCCTCCACCCAGCACAGTATTTAGAGGTCACCCCTCTACAGCATGACGTGGTCACCCCTCTAGTTATTCATGCACCGTTGTTACAGCACATGACCTATATAAGTTTTGGCAATTAAAATATAGTAAATGTATGTTTTTAGATTTAACAGATAACAGTTCAGCTTTATCATTTATAAATCAGTCTTTACAGATTATACATAGATTTCCGCTGCAACTTTACTTATCAGTCTTACAGCTTCAGTATTTCATCACCTGTTTCATTTTAGTAATTCCTTATTATGCCTTATATCCGTTCACTGAGCATTATGCTCAGCCGTAGTTCCCTTTCATGATCTAACGGCAGGTACACCAGGACGCCCTTAGGATTCTGAGAGCAAGTGGAATTTGGATGGAAGCTATCCAGACTTCTTACCTTATGTAATTACATTATTCGGCTTTTGGACATTGTTTAGTCCTTTCCTTTAGTACTTTATTTTTTCATGTTTTGAGCTTGGTTGAATTACCGATGTTTAATTCCGGTATTTCCGTTATGGTCATTTAATGTTTTAGGACATTTACCTTATGCTTTGATGACACGCCATAAATACACGTAAAGGTCCACTTATCCATGTGGGGTGTTACAATTATGGTATCAGAGCGCAAGGTTCGACCTGTAGGCTCTAAAACTTGCCCTGTGACTAGTGGGTAGTCACCAGGAACTTCTCAGATTTTGGTGTTGTTATCTTTCATGTTTCTCGTGCATGTATCAGTCATTTTTCATTAGTTATCAGTCGGTTTTCTTAAAGTTTTTGACTAAGTAAACGGTTGGTACAGGATTTGCCATATTTAGTCGCATGTGCTTTTATGCGAATTTTGTTTTGGTGAACCGACCCATAGGCGTTCACCCTTGCCGTTTAGATTTTTGTATTGGTGAACCGACCCAATGGCGCTCATCCTTACCCTTGACAGATTCATGCTTTCAGTCGAATATTACTTGGTGAACCAACCCATATATGTTCACCAATGTTCAGATCAAATTTCTTGTTTTTCAATTGAATGTTGTTTTGTGAACCGATCCACAGTTGTTCACCTTTGTCATATCAGGACATTTCATAAATTTTGACAAGTATGGATCGAACCAGAATAGCCCATACTTAGTCACATGTTTTCTTCCTTAAATTTTGTGGATTGAACCATAGCCATCCACATCAGTTAATGTTAAACCTCAGTTGATCATACTCTTATAGTCTTTGTAACGATCCAGTTCTCGCAATCTCAAGTTGATGTCGTGTTCACGCTGGTTCAGTTTCATGTCTCCTTACGAGGGTTTTACGTTCAGCAGAGTGATAATGCTTTCATGTTTAGATACATAAGGGTTACAGTAAAATCATGTTCTCATGATAAATCATGTTTGGTTTTCATCAGTCATGTCTTCATGCTGACCAGTGCTGAAATTTCGTTTAATCATATTCTTGAACCTCTATACAACCAACATTAAATCTACGCCGGAATTACCAGGCTATCATGTTACTCATTTCAGCTCAATTTACTACCGTTTAAATCAATTTATTTCTTTGATCATGTCAGAAAAGCGACATTAGTATCGATTGATAGGTGTGAAAACACCCATCCTTTTACCACTTATTTTGTAACACCCCCAAATTTATACAACTCAATACAGCGGAAGACTCGTTGGTGTTACGGGATAGCACATTACTCACATCATAGACAACGCATAAAAATCGCGTCGTTTAATAATAAAAGCATTTCCATTCATAAATATCAAAGTTACATCGGTCCCAAGTCATTATATTTCATACAAAGTTTTACAAAGTATTTGAATGGATAATATTGTTTAAGTGCGGGCCATGAATTCTTGTCGTCTTCCCGAGAATTACATTCAAGTACCTGAGATAAAACATGTTAAAAGAAAAGGTCAGCGATAACGCCGAGTGAATTCATAGAGTTTAATAAATTACATCAATATAACTTTTGGTATAAAATTATTACCAAAAATCATTTCGTACAAATCATTGCAATAGGCCATAAAATAGCCAAAATCATTTTATACAAATCTTTATCAAAATCATAATATAGGCATTTGCCTTAAAAATCAGTATACGAGCCAATGTCGTAAAAACATCATACAATACGTCTTAAGACGTTGTATGAAAATAAAAACCGTTATATGAATATGGTTATGAAAACAAAACACAAACATAATATCAATAGTATGACCCTGTATTGCTAGTCAGGCAATACATCGTAATTCGGAGCGTCTAGTAGTATTTCGGTGATTGGATTATTATAAGCCGCATGACATTGTTACCTTACTAAACCAACAACGGGTAGCTAACCCGATACTCAATTTTCCCATCTAAAGTAGTGTGTCATCACAAAGGTCACGCTATGGAATCTTCTCATACATAAATTCGCTTACCAATCAATGTGGCACGACGGGGATCAACCGTCAAGGCGCGAATTGGGGTGATCGTCCCCAAATAGTACTATTATATGCATAAGCGTCTACCAACTCCCGGTAGTTCACAATTCATGCTAATGGGACTTTTAGTGACATAACCTAACTTTAATAATCCATTTGATTTCATCTATCGGGACCTTTAATCATTTATCGGGTCATACATTCGGGTCATACAATCATTCGGGTCCAAATCAATAAACAAGCAATCGGGACAAATGGTGTCCTATTTTATAAAAACTAACATGTTATCTCCCTCGCAGGTTTATAAAACATTTATAAAACATTTAAAAGAGTGCGAGGCTATGAACTCACGTTGATGTGGGAAGGCGGGTTATCGGCAATTCGGACGTACGGTACGTGCTTCAATCACGGAAACCTAGACAAATAATAATCGGTCTTAGACGTTTGTCCAATGACTTTATAAAAATAACAACTATGTATACATATGATGATTTTATATATATGATGATCAAGTAGGTTTACATATCCTCATTTACTCATTTTTGTGTTATGTGTCAATTACTTTTATACTAGTTTTCTCGTTTTACCTATTTACGTGTTTTAGGTCCAATAAGCCTATTATAAGTTCTTAGCTTGTATTAATCCTTGTTATACTTATATTATCAGTATCTACACTTTACAAGTTGGGCCTAAAAGGGTTAAGTCCAATAAATAAGTTTATAAGTGTTTTAGTCCATTTTGTTGTTTTATTAGTCCAACAACGTTAATTTAGTCCGTTAATGTCCGTATGTTATGTAGTTCGGGTTTTATCGGTTTTTACATGTTATATATGTTTATATATCAGTATATGAGTTTTATAAAAGTTTACATTAGATGGGTCCAACCGTCTAAGTTTTATTTAACAAAAACGTTAATTTTACGGTAATAGCCGAAAAAGTCGTGAAAATCATGTTTTATAGTTTTATAACTTATAAATATTATTCCACTACCATTTTTATTATTTATACACTTATTTAACCTTTTGCATATTCAGATAAATAAAATCCATAAGTTAGTGAGTTTTTATTTTACATTTTATACAATATAATTTTTGAGTGTTTATATAATAATAATAAACATTAATTCTTAAAATCTGATTTTTATCTTCATCTTCACCAAAACTGCCATATTTAGAGTTCTATATGGAGATAGAAGCTCAAATTTTTATCACATAAACTACATGATATGTTCTCCATTTAACTCTTCTATAGCTACTGTTGAATCATCCTCTAAGTAGTTTCTAAAAATCGTCCAAAACAGTTAACTCAGATTTGTACCTAAACTTGTTTTGATCATATCTCACTCATTACAATGATTCCATTGCATGACAAACTCTCACATGTGTACAAGACCCATAGCTTACTGTATATTAATTCTACTTCATCATTTTATCAGTTCATGACATGTTTCTTTATTGTTTTATACAGCCATCATTTTTAAGCAAGATTTTAGCCTTGTTCTTTATAGTTTTTCACCTTTTCAAGCATGTTTATCAACACCAAATCCCCACATAACATTTTTATCATCATATAATCATCATATACATATACAATAGGAAATAAAATACATGATTACATAATCAAAATAACAAGAAGATGAGGAGGACAATCTTTATACCACCAAGTTGATGTAGGTTATGATTTGGACATGGTTTTTGATGGAGAAACTTGTGAATAACCATGACCATCTTCAAGACCACCATTCTTCATAAACACCTTGTGGAAAATCAGCCCTACTACTCCATGAAAACTTCTCCTTGGATGTTATAAGCACCACCAATCAATAGGGTTTCAAAAGGGCTTCAACATATGTGTATATAACATAAGATTTCATGGTTGATTTTTGATCAAAATGGATGTTTATGGTGTAGGAGTGGACGACACATATGGGAGAGTAGAGAGGAAATTGTGGTGTTTGGATGAGTGGTAAATGAACAAATGGTTTTGGTTTGTGGTTTTGAGGTTTGGTTAGCTTATCTTGTAAGCATAAAGGACAAGTGTATAACTTGTTTATAAGGCTTTGACACCTCATGGTGTTGAGGCAATAGTTTGGCCGCCCCATGTGTGCTAGTGGGGTGGGACAATGTATTTTGTCCCATCTCACTAGTTTACGGGTATTCCTCGATTCTAGTTTTCTCGATTTGCGTGCCCTCGGGTCGTTTTACGAAAAACGTTTTTATAAATTATGAATCAACGGCATAAAACGAATCCAATAAAAATTGTTTCATCAAAAACGGAGTTCGAAAACGTAAATACGTAATCCTAAGGTTTCCGTTTTAGTCGTAAAGGACGTTAAAATAAAATCGTAAGTCCTAATCTCTTCTCGTAAATTTGTGAGTTTATGAATCAACACAAATTTAAAACTCCAAAATAATATTCACGGATAAATTTATTTTCTGAAATGTCGGACTGTCACCAAAGACGGTGTATGTAAACGTAAGCACGTAACGTTGAATCCTCCGGTTTAGACGTAGTCGATGCTACTTCAAGACGTAAATCCAAATTTCTTCCCAAAAATAAGTGAGTTCATAAAATAATATATTTTCAAATAAATATTGAGAATAAAATATCAATCATAAATTGACGGATTGTCACAGCATTTACCCCTAAACAGGATCTTTGTCCTCAAAGATCATCTTACTACTTGCTTCTTATAGAGTTTAAGCCATGTGGGTATTTCCTCCACATTCGGTCCTTTCTCACAAGTGTAATTCATTACAATACGCGAGTTTCATCAAACATAACTACGGGAATAAGATCAGGCTTAATGTTGACTTACTTTCTCTATCCATGATGTTCACTGGTTTTTGATGAATGCAACTTTTCGCCGATCTAAGCTCTACTAAGAGTAATCAGATTCTCACTTGATAGATATTCCATCAAGTTCGATATACGAAACGTAATTTACGCAGCTCTTGAAGTCCTAGGGTAGATCCAGCTTATATGCCTTTCAATCCCAACTTTTACATCATCTCAATGGTCCCATACAACGGGGACTTATATCCCATGATTTGTCAGATCATGAATTCATTTTTCCAAGGTTAAAAATTGTGGCATAACTTCGCTACCCATTTGATGAGACTGTATTTATACATAGTCTCATCGTCCAAATCGAGCTTAAAACGCTTAAAATATCATCAAAATACCCAAAAATGTGCTTGTATTTGTTCATTGTGTATTTCAGGTACGGATATCGTGAATTCACCAAAAGATTACAAGAATCAAGCAAAAACGAACACCGGAAACGAAGCCGCACAAAGAACCGGACCCGATTCTTGAATTTCCAAAATGGTCCTTGAAGAATTGAAGTTTGGCAAGAATGGTCCCTCAACGTTTGAAGACTTGACACTTTAGACCCTTGTAAACCACAATTATTACATGTCTGGTCCTAAAGTTTCAAGATATTACATTATTAGCCTTTAAAGATTGCATTTATTGCACAATTAGTCCTTGATAAAAGTTTTGATATGCCTTGGGCCAAAAATGACAAGTTAATCAAACTTGTTATTAAAGGAAAAATGTTTGTTGGCTGGTAATTACAAAGGGACAAGAACCAAAGAGTGTAGGGACCAAAAGGGGGCAGACACCAAACTACCATCAAACATTCACAATGCGACACATCACTACCCCCACCACTCAAATCACTACACATCATCACCTCCTCCCACATCAGCATTCCACCAACGTTTTTTTTATTATTAACCTTTTTTTAAACCGGTTTAATAATAATTAAAATGAGTGGGAAACATTTCCTGTTTAATCATCCTCCCCAAATCATGGTTATAAACCCAAATTCCTATCTAAACTAAAACAAAGGGGTTCTTGGTTTAACTTTCCAGATCAGTAATTAACCCTTTCCCCATCCAAACCCACACCCCAAAAACATCACCATTTATCCCATGTGCTCTCCCCAGCTGTGCCCTGCCCCACAACTTCATAAGAAGACGAATATGGCAGTAGATCAATGGTCCAGATGAAGTGACTTGTTCCCCAATGGTCAACAAACGAATGGGATCCATACATTACAACTGGCATCACATGGAACCAGCTCAGTGGTCACAAGATACCAATTGACCAAGAATTTCAGCAAGGGCATTTTGGGGAATTTCATGTTTAGGGTTTACTTATTCTAGAACAATCTATGCAGTAGTATATAAGCATATCCGACTTGTGGATTTTGCTTTTTCCAGATTTCCTCCTTGTAAAATATTTTTTTATTTAATGAATAGTTAAAGTTTATTTAAACAAAATTCTTGCAAGTGATCTCTTAGTTCCATACTTTTATTGTTCTTCTTAGTTTAATTAATCTTGGATGCAAATCATTTTTACAGTTTTTAAAAGATTTAAGCTTTTATTTTTCAGAAAAATCATGTTGTAAGAAGCTTGTTGAAAAAGTTTTTCATAAGGTGAATTTCACTATCACATGAAGTGATAGTGGATTGTGGAGTGATTTCAGTCTTGTGCTAAGCTTTTGTCAAAGTTTTTGTTAGTTTCAAATATTTCAAGAAAAATCGGTTTTTTATTATCATGAAGCAATAAGCTAGAAGCAGCTTATTCAATAAGCTAGTTTTTTTAGCTTATAGGCTTTTGTTAACAGGTCACTATTCTTTGTTTGTTATTTTTGGCAGGTTCTAAGAGTCATAGCTAAAAAAATGTATTGGAGGTCTGTTTGACAAGCATTTTCTTTCCCTTTCTCTACATCAAACTAGTAAAGCTCAAGCCCGGGCTTGAATGGAGATGGCATGTCAGCCATAGTGGGGCCCGGATGTGGGTCCCACAAGGTAACCCCTTAAAGGCTTGAACCCTCTGTTTCTAGTTTAGTTGGTAGGATTAATGAGCTTGTTTGATGTATGAGATTTGTGTGATAAGTGTTTGTATGCTAGATAGTCTTTGGATACATGTTTGTTTAAGCTTGTTTGAATGTTTAGGTATTAAGTAGTCTGTTAAGTTGATTTCACTAGCATTTCTTTGCTAAATTTTCATTTTTCTGATATAAGGGGGTGTTTGGGTATAGGGTTCTAGCTAGTTTGAGGTTCAGTTAATCTAGTGATAACCACTTAAACACACTGGATTTATGGGTTATAAGTGATATTTGTATTTGGTATTTAGTATTGTAGGATAAAAAGGGGTTTTTGTATGTTCATTTTTTTTGGGTAAAAATCAGTCAATCAATCATTAGGGTGTTAGAGGGATGGATCTTAGTTTCTGATTGTGCAATCTTGGTAATCAATAGGTCTAGGTGCCATCTAGGGTTGTGAGCTAGTCTAGGGTGGTTTGGTGTGGATTTGTGTGAGATTTTGGCTTGTAAAATTCGTCCATTTGCCCATTGCACCAGCATACTGTTCATCAGTTAGGGGCAAGGTTCATCAGTAACTGAATTTAAGCAATTTGAGTGTGATTTTTGCTTTGAGCTTGTGTTTTTTTTGTGCATAATCTGACTCCCCACACTTCCATGAGTGTGAGGGTGCCCCTCTTGTCCATCAATTCCAAGAAAAAAGCTTGCAATCAAGCTAAAACCCTCCAGACCTTGTTTTTATAAATAGCAGTGGGAACTAACTTCCCCCTGCTAGTGTTAAACTTGGTACTGCCAAGCAAAAGGACAAACAGTCCACAAGTGTCACTATCAGATTCCATCTTTTTTGTCTTTAGTGACCTAATTTAGGATTTAGGATTTGAAACTTTTTTCTATATTTTTCTTATTTAATTTCTGATTTTTCAGTTTAAATTATTTTATTGTTACTGTTCATTTAGTATTTTTTAGATTAAATTGCATTTTTAATTAATTTTTAAATTGTCTGTTTTTGTCTTTTAGTGCAGAAAAGTAATATTTTCAGATTTAAAATTTTCCTTAGATTTAGAAAATTAATTTAAGATTTTTAGTTTAAAAATATTTACTGTGCACTGTTTTAATTAATTTTTAGAATTAAATTAGCTTAATTAGGGTTTAATTATTAAACTGTTTTGTCTTTTAGTGCAAAATTTTACATTTTTCAAAATTTTTCAATTTTCTACTGTTCTTTAGGATAATATAGGATTTTTAAAATTGTCAAATTAATTTTGGCATTATTTTATTATTTTTTATGATTATTTTAATTTAAAAATAGTTTTTAGTCATTTAAAAATAGAAAATAGTTTTGAAAATTTAAAAAAAATAGTTTTTAGTCTTTAAATAATATAAGTTAGTTATTAGTCCAATAAAATAATATTTTGGACATTTTGTTAATTATATTTAATTTTAGGGCTTTAATTAGCATTTAAAATTGAATATTTAATTAATAAAAGGATTTAAAATATATTTGTGGGATTTTTATTCTTATTTATATTATTTTAGACTTAGTTTAATCTTTTAATTAATTTTTAGGTTTAATTTTTAATTTTGTCGCGTTTTACGTATTTACGTTCGCGTTTTACGTCAACGTCGTAGTTTAAATCGTAGTCGTAGCTCGTCTTTACGTTTTCTCTTCTCAACCAAAAACGTCACTAATCCAAACATTCTAATTTATATATTGGCACATTAATACACACACCTCCTTCGAGAACGAACCCGCATTTATTCGACTTGTCGGTTTTCCTAAATCGTCGAGTTTAATACTTGCCGCACTTATACGTTCTTTTTCTAAAAGACGTATTTTACTTAATATCATTTTGGCGCCGCTGCCGGGGAGGTGTTTAGTGTGCCATTATTATTAGTATCGTGTTTGTGTGAGTAGTGCGTTTTTGCTTTTCAATTTTTGGAAAGCGTGAATATCGTACATACTCATTTTTGTTATTTTTCTCTATTATATTATAATATCCAAATAAATCGTGTTTAATTTTCCTAAATTAAACACACAACAATCTTTTACTATATTGTAGATATATTGGTTTTCGTTTTTATTGTGAATATATTATTACTATATTGTATCTACGTAAGAACAATAAATATACAAGTACTCCAAAAGCGTGAAAACGCAACCTTGATTCGGGATTTCATCACTCGATCATTGTATTCGAATCTAAAGCAAAAGTTTAAAGGCAAAATAGATAAATACTTTCGTGAGGCTTAATTTCAATTAACACAAACTATAAGGTGGGTATAAGGCGGTTGTATTTCACGACCTAAGGGAAAAAGGCTCTTAAGTGCTTAGTGCCGCCTCGTTTCCCCCACTTTCTTGTGCGTGTTTTGAGAAAGAAGGCTAATCGAGGGTTTGCCGCCCAAGTATTATCTACGTATACTATATTTGCTTGTGTTTTCAAGATTAAACCCTCTTGAACGTTTTGGTGTGCCACCAACGTTCTAAAGTCATCGAGAACGTTCACTCCACGTGATCGTTTTCATTCTTTGAGGCTCCTTTAATCGAGAAAGTCGATTCGAGGGGAGATTTGTAGATTTGTGTCTACGTAATACATTGAAAAATCCAAAAAAATTAAAAAAACCAATCAAAAACCAAAAAAACTGAAAAATCGAAGAACCGCAAAAAAAGAATCTTCTTTGCTACCACCCATTTTACGCTTAGTGCATGCGCACTCGATCAAAGGATTATTCCAATTCTAGCGAAGCTTCGAATCGACGCAATCGTAATCGAAGGAATCGGCAACGTAGACGAGAATTAGAAACCGACGTTCCTAATATCGTTGTTGAAGAAACCGTAGAGGAGATGGCCGACAATCGTTCGATGATGGAATTGCTCCAAGCGCCCACCGAGGGTTATGGAGACGCGATCGTAATTCCCACTATCGAGGCGGAGAATTTTGAGATTAAGAGCGGAATGCTTTCATTGATTCAAGATACGAAGTTTCGAGGTCGTGAAGCCGATAATCCTCACGACCATATTCGGAATTTTGATCGTCTTTTGGCCACGAGCAAGTTTAAGAACGTCGACACCGATGTCGTCAAGCTTATGCTTTTTCCGTACTCGTTCGATGGTGCCGCCAAGGATTGGTATGAGAAAGAGCCACCTAATTCCATAACTACGTGGAAGGATCTCGTTTCCAAGTTCGTTAATTATTTTTTCCCACCGTCTAAGACAACGTTTTTCAAAAACGAGACTACGAAATTTGAGCAAAAACCGAATGAATCTTTTAGAGACGCGTGGGATCGTTTTAAGGAATTGCTTAGGCAATGTCCTCACCATGGTTTTTTCGAGTTGCACCAAATCGATACGTTTTACAACGGTCTTAATTTTCAAGAGCAAGATTCGTTGAATTCCGCCGCCGGTGGCAACTTTTTGTGTAAGACTCCGAAATATGCATTGATAATTATCGAAAACCGATCCAAGGTTTACCAACTCCGCAACGCACCGAGTGTTGCCAATGTCTCCAATGTTAGTAGTTCTAATCGTGACATTGAGAGAGTTGATGCAAAAGTCGACAAGTTAACGAATGTGTTTACGTCTTTTCTCGTTGAGATGCAAAAGAAAGACGCTCCCGCTACAGTGAAAGCGGTTGAGGTTTAGTGTACGTTTTGTGGTGGACCTCATAATTATTACGAGTGTGAGGCTACGAATGGCCAAACGTCGAATGTGAGTGCGTTAAATGGAAACAACAATTTTCAAAATCAAAATAACGCGGGTCCATCACAACAAGGCAATTATAACCAAGGCAACAATTTTCAAAATCGAAACAATTTTCAAGGAAATAATCAACAAGGAAATTTCTCGAATCAAAATCAAGGAGGTTATAATCAAGGTCGTAATATAACTTGGCAAAATCGAGACAATAATCAAAACTCGAATTTTTCAAACAACAACAATCAAGGAAACAATTTTTCAAATGGGAATCAAGGAAATTTTCAAAGAAACAATCAAAACCAAGGGAACTTTAATTCTAATCAAAATAGTTCGTCAAACGATTTTCAAAATTACATGAAAACGAATGAGGCTAATATGAGACGATTAGAGTGAGAAATTGGTACTTTGAAAAACGACTTTTCTAATACATTGAAATTGCAAAACACGAAGATTGAGAAAGGGCAAATTGATATTAAAAAGATGTTTTCGGCCATAATGAACAAGTCCTCGGGTGCGTCATCGAGTTCGTTACCTAGTGACACCGTTCCAAATCCGAAGGAACAATGTAAAGCCGCCTCGTCTCGTGAGAAAGGTCGTGTGATTACCCCTAACCTTGAAGGATTCCGTGTTGTTTATCCCTCTCAACCCTCGACTTCTAAGACGTCTTCTTGTTCTAAAGTCGATGGGGTGAACGTGGCGACCAAGGAAAAGAGTGCACACCCTCGTGTACCTCAAATTCCATCCACGGTTCAAAAAGAGAGCTTTGTCGACCTTACCAAAGTAACCCTTGAAGAAACTTGTGCATCGATCCTTCTTAAAAAACCCCAAAGGCGTATGCCGAGAAAGGAAAAGGATCCGGGCCAATTTCTATTACCTTGTGATTTTTCCGAGATTGAGGGATGTTTAGCCCTTGCCAATTTAGGTGCTAGCATCAATCTCATGCCTCATTCTCTTTGGAAATTGATGAGATTGCCTTCGCTTACCCCCACGAACATGACAATCGAGCTTGCAAATTGTACTCCACTTATACCAATTGGAATAGCCGAGGATGTCTATGTCAAAGTTGGAAAGTTTGTTTTTCCCGCGTATTTCGTTATATCCGATTACGAGTGTGACCCTAAATGTCCCATTATTTTAGGCCGACCATTCTTATCGACAGCTCGAACCGTAATCGACGTTCACGAGGGGATACTTACTATGAGATATGGGGATGATAAAATGGACTTTTTCGCTAGAAAATCCCGAGGGTTTAATGAAAATGAAAAAACCGAGGTTTCAAAACCTAATGATTCAAATGCTAATGATTTCAAAATGTTCACTTTAGCGGAAAGAATGAAGCTTGATGCATGTTTTGAAAGAATTAAGAAAAACGGTTTAAAGATGATGATTTTAATGATAAAGAGTACGTTTACCTAATTGAAAAGGGTATGTGTAAATTTATGGATGAAAACTCACTTTGGGATGTTTTTAGTGAAACAAGTGAACCACCAATTCCGAAGGGCGACGTTAGTGCCATCACGACAAAGACCAATATGGGCTCGTCTTCACCACCTTCGAAGGACCATGACTTTGAGGCCTATACTTCTAAACCCATTGAAGTGCCTCCCACTCCTAGCCCCAAATCCATTAAGGCTAAGGAAGTGGACCAACCCAATGCAATCTCACCCATCATAGAAATGTCACCTAAGCATAGTCATTCGACTTGTAAGTCCATGGTTGTGACTCTCGAGAAATCCACTCGAGAACTTGCTCACATCGACACTTTCTTTGATGGTGATGGTGATTTTGCCGAGATCGAGCATATACTTGCTAATCCGCCATCCATCTTCGAGGATTTACCCTTTGATAAATCTTCAAATGAAGAGGACGATCTCATGTCGGAAATTTCTTATGATGAAGAGAATGACGACACTTTCACAACGTACTCGAATTCCGTATACGAACCTATTTTTCATCATAATCCCATTTTTGATGATGAATTCGAGAACGTTGATGACCATATCATCGATCCTCCTTCGTTTCACAATTGTGATGATGAAGAATTCTTTAAGGAGGTCGATGATTTTCTTGCTATAGACACAAGTCCCATTCTCGAGGAGTTACCTTATAAACACTCCTCATTTAAGAATGACGTTTACCACATTCGTGAGGATCTAACTTATCGACGATCCCCACAAAAGAATGATGGTTTCGTGCTTGATCGTGATCTCTTCGAGAGAGTTTCTAAAATCATCAAAGAGGGGAATGACAAACCATGGTTTGACAAGCCTATCTATGACGAAGAAATCGATGAGATCGACGTTCATGAAGATGACGAGTATGTAGACCCCGAGGGGGCGGTGTTCTTTATTGATAAACGTTTTGAGAACTTATATAATCCACCACCCCCTGACCGCGACTTAAATGTGAGGATTTTTAGCGCGAATAATTTTGAATTTGACACGCCAAATATTTTCGACATTATCAAATTGGGTTTTCATAAAGAGTTTTTAAACGATGAAAAAGGAAAGGATTTTAAAAATGTTTTAAAAGAATTTTCTACATGTTTAACTCTGTCATCACCGCGTTATATGAGTGCTACCACCTCGTCTACTCCTTTTGACGATGGTGTGTGTGGTTTTAGTGTAGGGGAAGCCCCAAATGTTCCCTCCCATTTCTCCACCGAGGACGAGATTTACGAACCCGGAATTGCTTGTAAAGGGAAATCTCGGTCTTCCACCGATGCAATAAATGGAAAATCTTTTCGTTTGCTTGGTGTGAGTCTACCTCGAGTAGCTCATAATGTTGACTTACCCATTGCCCCACCTTTCTACTTCTTATCTATTTTCTTCTACCCCTTTGGGGTTCTAGTTCGTGTTGAAGTAGTGTTATTTCGTCTTTCATCCGAAAACGAAGACGCTATCTTTGACCCCGGTATACGTATATCGGGTTTTTAAAGTACTCCATGTACTTTTGGGCATTGTTTATCATGTAAGCCCCACTAAAAATGACCAAACCATGATTATCCCTAAATGATCACGTTTATGGGGATTCGAGTCGAGCTTTTGACTCGGTTATCAAAAACAAGGTGCCTCGTGGGGGATTCTCATGCTTATCCATGTACATATTATCGCTTTCTTAGTTAATGTAACGAGGGGACTTGTGATATTCCTACCTTTGTTCCGTGGTTGTTTGTGATTGTGATTTATTAGGTTCATCGTCATCATTGAAGCCTCTCGTGTTCGTTTCACGGATCACTCGAGCTTCGATCGTTGCCTTTGGAGATTCCGATATCCGATGATATCCTTTTATGTTCTAACGTTTATCTTATTAGCATAATTCATAAACGGCTTTTAGGTTATTCATTTTACCCTTTCCATGCTCGAGATTAAGCATTCGACTTCGTCTCTAGTATGGGGGTGTTTACACCCCTAGACTCGAAACATTGAGGACAATGTTTAGTTTTAGTATGGGGGGGTGAGTAGATACTTCACCTTGCTTACGTCAACACGTAATCCAATTTTCATCTTTTTGTTATCGTTTTATGCAAAATAAGGCTAAAAATGGCCAAATTTTAAAATTTTTCTAGTTTTTCATAAGTGTTTAAGACACGAATGTAGGTTTTCCGATGGTGAGAATGAGAGTAATTTTTGACTCGACCGTGCGTGTTGAGCACTTAGCTTCAATTCCTTAACTTTTTAGGCTAAGTCTCTTAAATGAGGACGAGAAATGATAGAGTTATTTATAAGTCTCGTAATCGTCGCAATCTTATGTGTAGTAATTATTAGCTTATTCTCCCAACGCTTTTGCATAAATAATTGTTAATAAATACTAATTTGGCGGTTTAGTCACTATTGTTGGTTTCTAATTTGTTTTGGTAGCTACCATGTAATTAAATTGGGAAAACATTAAGGTATCGCCAGCGTCACGGTTTTGAAGTATTGGCACCCGAATAATCGAAAGCTTCACCTAATAATAAGATTTCAAGTGCTCACCTAAATTAAGCAAAAATTTGAAACTCACAAGGCCGAAAAATCTATGCCCAAATTGAAAGTGAATCAAGCCTTAATCTTCGAAGCTTTAAGATCCAAAATTCGCTTTAGCGTGAGGATATACGTCTTTGGCTAATAAAACCACCGATGAGGCGGATAATAAAAGGCAAGGCAAGACCGAAGTCATAATAAAAGCTTCATGGAGAAGTTGAATAAAAGATGGAGGTAAACCAAAGATAATAAGGCCCTTCCGTTAGGGGGCATATAAAAGTCTTGGTAATAAGTCTCATGTTCAAAACCGTTATAAAACCGTGTTTATCGATCCTTCTTGTTGACTTAATTTTTTGACATCGTTGTCTATTAGGATGAATTATTAATTTAATGATTTTGGTTACACCGTTAAGTTTCTATTTTTAGACTTAATCTCTATTCACGCATAAGTCAATGATGTATCCTCGTGATCAATAAGACAAAATAAAATATAAGAGATACCAAGTAGGAATAAGGGTGTTTAGGTTCATAATTAACACTCATGAGATGTGTTCCTGTTGCTAACTTATAATGACAATGATCTCCTCACACGCTTAGCATGGAATTGGGTGAAAATCGAGGACGACGAAATTATTTCTAACGAAGCATTCACGTGTTCTTGTTCTATGATCCCAAAAGTCACTTAATCGTGATGAAAACAATACATTATGTCTAAAACGCATGTAGTAGTTTATTTAAATTTATGTCTTCAATAAATATCATCATAAAATGAATTTTGGAAGTGCTATGATACTTAATTCTAGCATTGCGTGGGGACACGACAATGGTTAGTATGGGGGAGCCATTTGGCACTTCAAGATCTACATTTCATCTTCACATAACCTCTTGCCCACTACCGGCTGTCAATAATCAGATCCTAATTTCAACAATCATTTCAGATCTCGCGGGTCGGGTATTTTGTAAGGTTAGGTTCGCCATTATAGGAAACCTTAAACCTAAAAGACTTGTCCAACTCACAATGGGTGTATGTCGGGTGTCTTCATCTCAACTCCTGCTTACAGATGCTCTAATATTTAGATCCTAACAAGATTCGATCTCAATCCTAACAAGATGATTATCAATGATAATCCTTCCAAGGGAAAACGATTATACGGTTTATTACCAAAGGTCAATCATTCAAACATAAAACAACACTTATATTACTTCGTATCGTTACTTTACCTCGTCCCTTCGATTGGGGTGGTACATTGTACTCTCATCAAGGTTCGTTCTCAATGATTTCTGAGCAAATCTCTAGAAATTCGTTGCGAAGCGAGGATCTTGATAAAGATGATCGATACAGCACACCATGTTTACACAACTCTTTTAAATACAAAAGAGTCATTTTCTTCATCAAGATTCTATCATTAACAGGAATGATATTAGCAGATTTGGTCAGTCTGTCGACGATGACCCAAATCGAATCAAATTCAGATGATGACCTTTGAAATAGCTAGACGTTTACTAATGTATGAGGCGATGTCTGCCTTCATAATTTGCCATCATTACAACTTCTTCAGACAAAGATACTCTTAGTCAGAAAATGACATACATATAATACTTATACTTACAAATTCCAACATAACTATATCTCACAATCCTCCATATTTAGACAATCACATGTGGTCTTTAAAACATTTAACGCTATCGGCTTCTCAACTTTAATGGTTCACATTAGACGCGAACTCCATTTATTATCTATATTATCCTTTTTACAAACATCGTTTATTTTTATATTGTTCGGCAATTTAGTTTGCACAATAATTATTAAGAAATATATCTTAATTGAATCTTTTATCCTTTATACATAATGTGTCGGTATTTATATTCATTTTTTTCCTGATGATATAATTATCATTTCCATATTTATTCAAAAATTATTTCTTCACATTTTATGAGTTTTAGTTTCTTCTCAACTATCATTTTTATCCGTTTTACTCAATCTGTCGTCTACAGCGTCGATAATTATTACAATTAATTAAATAATCATTAGTTATTTTTTTTATAAAGCGTAAACGTAAAAGTTTCAAATTTCTTAGTTCGATCAATTATATAAAATGTTCAAAAATAAATTTGAATTTAATTAACACGATTTTTGTTGATTTATCGAAAATAACTAATAAGATTCGTAAATGTTTGAAAAATCTTTGGTTATATTTTGGTCAAAATTTTCTTAGTTTGAAAAGCAAAATGTATCGTTTCAAATTTCAAGTCATGGTTTAATTGATTTCTTCAATCCTTCTTAAGTTGTCTTAAGGTATGCAAAAATATTTACCCCTAAACAGGAGTTTAGTTAAATGTTTTGGTTATAAGGGAATAATCCCTTAAAAATCCTTTGTTAAAACATATTTCCATTTTCTTTTTAGTAAAATCCAAAGTCTTAAATGACTTCTAATTTTTGAAGAGTCAATATATTCCATTATCTATTAATCACATAGTCAAATAATATAAAGGTTTAAGTCTTTAACCACATATAAATTATTCAAGGTTCAGGTTTTCATTGTTCGGCCAATTCAGGGCAATTTATAACTAATTATTAACTCATTCTTAATCTTATAAACAAACATATAGTCCTTAATGATCACGAGCATGAATTTATCAAATTACAGCCTACACACGTGATTCACCGAATTTATGAATGCTACATGTGTATTAGTCAATCCAAACGTCACCACGTGAAACTCATAATGTTCATTACAAGTACCGGATGTAGTGATTGGAATACATAATCTTTTTCGAAGATGCGAAGTTGATGATAACCATGCTATGGATCAAAAACCTTGTAAATGATCGAACAAATCTTCCATTTCGAGTTATGGATATCGTTTTCGATTATCAATTTACTCAGTTCACAGTAATCTATAAATATAAGGAATGATAATACCATAGCTCTTCATGATGACGAGCTCGGTAGAATAAAATCTTTCTCCGACAACTCTGTCAGTTGTATGGTAATTCCTTTAATTCAGATGGTGCTGACGTACAATGCACAAGCCACAAGTGCAGCATCGGGAATAAAATCAATACCAATTTCAACTTGCCTTAATGGCGAAAGTATAGGTAATTCACTAATAAATACCTCCTAAAGTTTCAGATAACATAAACATCTTTAAATACATACATATTAGGTTCCTTCTAGATTATAATATTTATGATTAATTCACATTCATTCACGGTATAATTTCAAGTCTAAATGCAGGATATGGTCATCCATCAAGAATTATTTAGATCACTTTTGATAATCAACATCTTATCACTTTGGGGAATTCTATTGGAGCTCCCATCTATTAAGACAGTGTCGTCATGTCATAATCAATCAATCAATTCTACGGGCACTATCAACTTTCCAGTTGCATTGCCGTCGATAAGATGTGAACTTCTCAAAAGACTAATAATAATTCTCAATCCCTTCACAATTTCAAGGATATCAGGAGACGTAACTAACCTTAAAAAGAGTAAGGTCAACGCATAATCTACGAGATAGAATTTCAAATCAGATACAGATGAAAACATTTAATGAATATGAATATATCCCATGTTTTCATAATTTGAGTACGCATTCAAAAGCTCCTCGGATCGTTACCCAGGTCATTCAAATGAAACCAAATCAAAAGAAATGATAGGAATGTTGATATATCTAGTCGGGTATCAACACTCGGTAATCAGATACTTTTCCTAAGAATCTCACTACGGGAGAATTGGACAAGAAAGAATTGTCAATTGTCAAATAAGACAAATTCCTTAGATGAGTAAATTCAACTCAGAAGAATAGATGCTACAGGCACATATGTAGGTGTCCCTAACACTATGTCCCTATTTTTCACTTCTTGCAGATCTCATAAAGTTTAATCTTTCACGATCTTCAAAGAAAATGTAGTGTTTATTCATTAGTTTTATGGTGACTACTAATCAGTCTTGCATGGTCCATTCCAAATTGTATGTAGGCGCGCAACTATATACAATTTCAAGATTAACGATGCAATACTTAGTTCGTCAAAATTTTATCATCATGTCTATAATAAAAACATTTTCATTCTTAATTCTTAAATAAGAATCAAGAATAACTTTACAAAGATTTACTTTGTTATGAAAACAGTTAAGTTTCAAAAGCGTTTCATAAACAACTTCATTTTGATATCAATCACTTATAAATCTCACTTTGAATAATCCTTATTGTGATGAAAATTAAATTTTCTCAAAGGCTACCGTTTTAACTTTATAAAAACAATGTGTGATCTGCAAAAGATTGATGAAGAGTTGTTCACCAAGAGCTTAACTACAATATGATAGGAAATGAGCTTAGCCAAGTAATCATGAGATTCATGACCTTGATGGCACTCAAAAAGATTAATCCACAACGTAACTCAAATCAAGATGAGTACATGTTCAATGGTTGCATCACTAATGCGAACATTAGGAAGAAGCAATAAAATATAGATAATATCGATACATGTAGAATTTAGCAATCAAAGGTAGTCTTTCTCATTAATCACAAACAAGTCAAAATTGTACCGTAACACATTACGTGTCACTATGTCGTCTTCCCGAGAATTACCTTCAAGTACCTGAGATAAAACATGTTAAAAGAAAAGGTCAGCGATAACGCCGAGTGAATTCATAGATTAAATTACATCAATATAACTTTTGGTATAAAATTATTACCAAAAATCATTTCGTACAAATCATTGCAATAGGCCATAAAATAGCCAAAATCATTGATGAGACTACTTTTATACATAGTCTCATCGTCCAAATCGGGCTTAAAATGCATAAAATATCATTAAAACTGCCAAATATATGCTCGTGTTTGTTACTTGTGTATTTTTAGGTACGGATATTGAGGAAATGGCAAAAGATCACAAGAATCATTCAAAAACAAACACGAGAAACAAAGCCGCACAATGAACCGGGCCCAAGTTTGGATTTTACAAAAATGCCCTTGAAGAATTGAAGATTGGCAACTTTAGTCCCTCAACTTTTGAAGATTAACACTTTATACCCCTCAAATATTCATAATTATGGATAGGGTCCCTAAAGTTTGAAGATATTACAAGATCAGTCCTTGAAGAATGAAGAAAGTACAAGAAAGCCCTTGGAAAAAGTTTGGAAACATTTAGTGCCAAAAATGACAAGTGAGCAAAAGTTAATAAAGGGAAAAAGGGCGTTGTTAGCGATTTATTACAAAGTGAAAAGAAAGTGAAACATTGGGGGCCTTAACTGCCAGACAACCAAACTTATTCCCCCAACCAGACTTTGACACGTCACCATATCCCACCCATTTACCCATTTACCCGACCAAACCCATTACCCAAACCCACTCACCCAGTTTATTAATTAAATTGGGTCAACTGGTCAAACCCCTCCTAATTTTCCCTCTAAACACAACATTTAAAAAACAATTACCCCAAAACGAATCAAACCCACCCCTTAATCCCATATAAACCCTAATATTCCCCAGCCTTAATCACCCTTAATTCAAGGGGGTTTTCCCTAATCTACTCCTGAACCTTGATTAGCACCCTCCTTAAACCATCCCAGCTCAGAAAACACTCTCATGTGACTCCTATGGCCCACCCCGTACCTCCCCTGCACCCATCACTTTCCCCAATCCCTAATGCCTGACCAAACCAACGATTAGATGGCACTCCTTGGTCCCCAAGTTCAAAATGGACGTCCCAAGATCATTCATCAAAGCTGGCTACTTCACATGAGCATATTGACCAAGAAATCAGTCAAGAGACCAAGGGCATTTTCGGATTTCTTCCATTTAGGGTTTAGGGTTTTACATTATTTTATTCCTGTTCTAGAATAGTCTATTTGGTAGTATAAATACTTGTGGCATGTCACAAGTATACTTGTTCCAGATTTTTTCAAGCATTTGTAACCCTTTTTTCAAATTTATAAAGTTGGTATTTTTAAGTAAATTGTAATTCCTTTTATTGGTTTTTAAGAGTTGGTCTGTGCTTGAGAATAGTCTGAGTTCCACATTATTATTGCTTAAACACTTGGTGTTTATTGGATTTTCAAAAAGGTTTTTCAAAGGTTTTCAATTAAGTTCAAATTTCATAAATCAGAAACTCCAAAGAAGTGAAAGTCGACTTGGAGGTTTTTATTTGTCAATTTGAACTTGTTTAAAACGTGTTAAGTTTCAAGGTTATTTGGTTTCAAGATTTTAAAAGTTTCAGAAAATCAGAAATACAAGTGTGTATTTGTTTGCTCATTTTTCTTAGCAGGTTTGCTTGTTGCTTGTTGTTCAAGTGTTCAGCATAGGCCCGGGCCTATTGGAGAAGGCTAAGCAGCCTTGGTTGGGCCTGGATGTAGGCCCAACAAGGTAGTTCCTTGTTCCTATTTCAATTTTCAGATTTTATGTGATTTTTATGATTTTTCGTGCAAAGTTGTTTATGTGTGTTCTTGTGGTTTGATTTAAGTTTATTTGGTGTGTTATGCATGTTTAGAGTTGTTTAATTCAGTTTGGATTGGTTTTGCATAGAGTTGCTTTGAAAAGTTTGATTTTCAGTTTTTTAAGGGGTGTTTGGATTAAGGGATTAACCAAGAATTGTGTTAAATTTATTGAGTTAAAACGTGTTAGAAACACTCTTTAGGTTGAGTTAGGTTGTATGTTACCATAGCTTTCAGTTTGGTTTAGTTTTGATCAAGTTTGTATGATAAAATTTGGCCATATAGCATATAATCAGAACATGCCTTGTTTTGACTGCATTTGTTGAAATTTGACCACCATATTTGCTTATCTGCTAGATTCTAGGGATAAGAAGGATTGTGTGTCATTTCTTTTTCAATTGGTAGAATTGTATGCAAGTAATGAGCTTTTAAAATCCATTTTTGTGCTAGTAATTTGGTCATTTATTCATCAGACCTGCATTTAGCTTATCAGAAACTTGAATTGGCAATTTTGTGCTTGGATTGTGTTGTACTTGCTTATTTTTGTGCATTATATTGACTCCCTACACTCTAACTGAGTGTAGGGGTTCCTATTGTCCAACAAAACAACATCAAAACCCAAGATCAAGACCTCTTGATCATATTCTTCACCTGTGAAGAAACAACTTGGTGTTCATCAGAAACACCATTCAATCTGGGCGCGTCTTTATTTACAAGGCTTGATTTAGTTTGAATTTGGGTTTGTATTTGTGTTTTTAAGTAAGTTTTAGTTATTGGTTTTGTGTTTTAAAGTTTAAAAAGAAAAAAAAATAAAAAGTAAAAAGGACGTGGCCAGGACTCGAACCTACGCCACTCCTCTCACACACAAACGTCTTAACCATTGCGCCCTTGGGTCTTTTACTGATAAAGACCCAATTCAAATTGTACTTAAGGGATTGTGTTTGGGGCTTTTGGAAAATAAGTCGTGACCTTTTTAGCTTATTTGAGCTTATTGGTTAAGCTTATTGGCTAAGTTTCATTTTTCCTAGGATTATATTATAGTTTAGGATTTTTCTACGCTAAGTTTGCATTTTTCCCTTTCTTTATTTATTTTTTTTTAATTTTTAATTAGCCATTTTTAGATAAGTAGTTTAAAAATAGTAAAAGGTATTTTAAAAATCCAAAAAAATAGTTTTTAGGTTTTATTAAAGTATTTTGAGGTTTACGGCTAAAAAAGTTTTCAATATAAATTATTAAATAGGTGTTAGAAAGTTTTAATTTCATTTTTGTCTTAGTTACATTATTTAGTATTTTTAGTATTTTTTGATTATTTTAATATTATTTTATTATTAAAAATTGAAGTTTGATTTTTTTTAGTTTTTACATTTTTCCTAGGTTAAGGACATTTAATTAGGAACTTTTTAACTTTCCAAATATTTTTAGGACTTTTCATTTATTTTTTAGATTTAATTTAAGTTTTAAGTGATTTTAATAGTTTTTAAGTGTTTAAAAATAGTTTAATTTGGTTTTCAAATTTTTAAAAATAGTTTTTAGCTTAATTAGGATATTTTTGAGGTTTACAAACTATTAGATTTTGTTTAGGGCTTTTTAATAATTAATTGTGATTTTTAGGGCTTTAATTAGCATTAAAAAGTCATTATCTAATTAATTAAAAGGTTTTAGCAAGTTTGGATTTTTTGTAAACTCTTAGAATTTTATTGTGGATTTTTAGTATTTTTTAGGAATTTTTAGGTTAAAATTTTAATTTTTGTAGTTTTACAGTTTTACGTGAACGCGTTTTCGTCTTAGCTCGATCCGTCTTTGTAACCGTCATCTCTTTCTCATTTCTATTTTCCTTTCTTTTCTTCTTATTATAATCACAAACATAAATCAATTCAATTCACAACACACGTGCCTCCTTGGGAAATGAACTTGAACTCATTTGGTCATTAGTGCTCGGTTTTCCTAAACCGACACTTAACGCTTACCACTACTTTGCCTCTCTTTTCCTAAAGGGTTGCAAAAACACTACATCAATTTTGGAGCCGCTGCCGGGGAGGCGTGTTGTGTTTTGATTGAACATCGTTGTTTTTTATACTAGCCATAATTAGTATGTGTATTAGTAGCACTCTACTAATACGTATTATCGTTTTTCGGTTTTTGTGTGAATATTATTAATATATTGTATACGTAGAACAATAAATTCACAAGTACTCCAAATACGTGAGAAATCACAACCTTGACTTGGGAGGTCATTACCCAATCATTGTATTCGAATCTCAAACCAAAGAAAAAGGCAAAAATAGATAAATACTTTCGAGAAGCTCGATTTTGATAAATACAAACTATAAGGTGGGTATAAGGCGGTTGTATTTCACGACCTAAAGGAAAAAGGCTCTTAAGTGCTTCGCGCCGCCTCGTTTCCTACGCTTGCTTGTGCGTATTTGATTTTGAGAGTGAATCGAGGGTTTTGCCGCCCAAAGTATTATTACATATCATATATATTTTCTTGGTTTCTATTGATTAAACCCTCTTGAACGATTTGGTGTTCCACCATCGTTCTAAAGTCATCAAAGGCGTTCACTTCACGTGATCGTTTTCATTCCTTGAGGCTTCTTTAATCGAGAGATTTGATTAAGGAGGAGATTTATAGATTTTTGTCTACTTAATACATTCACCAATTTCCAAAAAAGTTAATACAATCAAAAACCACAAAAAAATTGAAAAATTTAAAACACCAAAAAGAACCTTCTTTGCTCGTCTCCTCGTGGTATGTGACGTTTATGCTAACTCGTAATCAAGCAAAACGTGCACGTAGACGAAAAAACAAAACTCCCACTCCAACTCATTCTAGTGAGGAGTCTCCTATTGACGAACCCATTGTATGAGAAGCACCTACCATGGCGAATCGAACTATGATGGAGTTACTTCAAGCACCCATCGAGGGTTATGGAGAAGCTATTGTGATTCCCGCAATCCTTGCGGAGAATTTTGAGGTGAAAACGGGTTTGTTGTCAATGATCCAAAACAACAAATTCCGTGGTGATGAGAAGGAAAATCCCCACAACCATATCCGCCAATTTAATCGTCTTACCGCCACGTGCAAAAATAAGGATGTCTCGAATGACTCGATTAAGATGATGCTTTTTCCGTATTCCTTAGCGGGGCCCGCTAAAATTTGGTTAGAGAAAGAGCCAGCCAATTCTATATTGACGTGGAAGGATCTCGTTTCAAAGTTTGTGAACCAATTTTTTCCGCCCTCCAAGACTACGCATTTGAAAAATGAGATTTCTAAATTTTCACAAGAATCAAATGAAAGTTTTTCAACGGCTTGGAATAGGTTTAAGGAGATGTTACATGAATGTCCTCATCACGGTTTTTCCGACTTACATCAAATCGACACGTTTTACAATGGACTTAATGATCATGAAATAGATTATCTAAATGCCGCCGCGGGTGGTAATTTTTTGTGTAAAACGGTCGAGGAAGCTTTGGTCATAATTGAGAATAGGTCTAAGGTTTATAGCCCTCGTAACACACCGAGTGTTGCCAAATTGGGCTCGTCATCGTCTCGTAGCATTAGTGCTTTACATGATGAGGCAAATGAAGAAAATCGGTTTTTTGATAGATTTGCTAGCCTTATGTCCCATTGGAAAGCTCAAGAAGCTTCAAATTCCGCTTCGGTTAAAGCGGTTTCTAAGAGTTGTTTGTCGTGTGGTGGAGCTCATGATCTTTCCGAGTGCATTACCGCGGATGGTAACACTTCGAGTGCTTATGTAGCCACGGGAACTTATAACCAAATCGGTCAAGGTTCCCGCCAAAATCAAGCTCCACCAAATCAAAATGCTAATAACTATCGCAACAACAACGAGGGTGGAAATTACCAAGGAAATCAAAGGAATTACAACAAGGGTAATTATCAAAGTGGAAATGGGCAAATTTCTAACCAAAACCAAAACCGTGATTTTCAAACTACGACTCAAGGTTTTCAAAATGATCACACCAAAAATCTTCAAGGAGAGTTTTTGAATTATGCTAAGGCTAATGATGCTAAGTTTGACAATATGCAACGTGAAATGGTTAGCTTAAGATCCGAGTTGAAAAATGAGCTAAAAAACGAGCTAAAAAACGAACTTGCTAATGAACTTAAAACTCATGCTAACAAAATGGAAGGAAATGTTCAAAGACTCCAACAAAATCAACAAAAAATGGAGCAAGGTCAACATGAGATTAAGCAAGAATTGTTAAAAGCGGATGCTAGGCAATCTAAGTTTGAAGACCGAATGGGAAAAATGTTTGAAGCTATCATGTGTAAGCCCTCTTCTTCGGGTGGTCTTCCTAGTGATACCATCGTGAACCCGAAAGGAGAGTTGAAGGTTATTACTACTCGTAGTGGTAAAACTTTCAAAGAACCCATTTCTCGTCCAAGTACTTCTATGGAGAAGGAAAAAGAGAAAGAACCCGAGGTTGTGGTTGAAAAGGAGCAAATTCCAAGCACACGAAGTACCACTCAAACCACACCTACAGTTGAACCTACACCAATCATGGAACCCGAGATTCCACGGCCTTTGCCTACTATGCCCCAACCCACACCACCTTTACCATACCCTTCAAGACGAGACAAGGAAAAGGCACAAGAACGAAATAATCATCAATTTGAACTCTTTATGAAAATGTTTCGTGACTTGCATTTTAATATAAATTTTGCTGACGCCTTAGTCATGATGCCTCGATTTGCCGTGAACTTCAAAAGTATGTTGAATAACAAGGAAAAATTGCAAAAATCGTCTAGTTGTTCATCGGTTTTTCTAAGCCGCATACCTCAAAAAGTCGGTGATCCCGACAAGTTTTTAATCCCATGTGCTATACAAGACATGGAAGAATGCTACGCCTTGGCTGATCTTGGTGCTAGTATTATTTTGATGCCTCTTGAGATTTTTAAATCGCTCAATCTTCCCAATCTCACTCCTTCAAGAATGTCAATCGAAATGGCCGATCATTCTACGATTCTAGCTTGTGGAGTAGCCGAGGACGTCTTTGTGAAAGTTGGAAAGTTTTACTATCCTGTAGACTTTATTGTTGTTGATATTCCTATCGATCCTAAAGTTCCGTTAATTTTAGGTCGATCTTTTTTGGATACCTCGAGAGCACTTATCGATGTGCATGCAAGAAAAATCCCTCTTCGTTTCAATGAGGAAGAACTCGTCATTAATGCAACCCAAAACTCCACACTTTCTCATGTGTATTCTATCACATCTTTGTACAATGTCAATCCCATCAAAAACATTTGCAAAAAGATTTCAAATAGAGTTTTAGGAGTTGTTGAGAAAAATGAAGTTCCGTCCCCTCCGCCGGTGGAGGTTAAGAGTGTTAAGCCTACGATTCCAATCTCGAGTGATTCTTCGGATGATGAATACGTTGATCCCGATGGGGAGTTTTCTTTGTTGACAAAAGATTTGAAAACTTACCACCACCTTTGCCAAAACGGTTTCAAAATGTGAGAATTTTTAGTGTGACTAACATTGCTTTAGATACACCAAATATTTTTGACATAATTAAATCGGGTTTTCACAAGGAGAGTGTAAAAGATGAAAAAGGAAAAGATTTTGAATTGAATTTAAAAGATTTTTCTACAACTCTAACTCCGTCATCACCGCGTGTTTTGAGTACTACAAGCTCGTCTTCTCCTTTTGACGATGCTTTGTGTGAACTTAGTGTGGGGGAAGCCCCTTATGTTCCCTCCCCTTTCTCCACCGAGGACGAGATATTTGATCCTGGAATTGCTTATATAGGGAAATCTCGGTCTTCCACCGATGCAATAAATGGAAAATCTTTTCATTTGATTGGTGCGAGTCTACCTCGAGTAGCTCAATGTTTGTATGACTTACCCATTGTCCCACCCTTCTATTTCTTCTCTCCTATTTTCTTGAAACTCTTTGAGTTTTTGTTGACTATTGATGAAGTGGCGTTGATTTGTTTTTCCAATGAAAACGAAAACGCCATCTTCGATATCGGTATTTTGCACCATCAAAGGACTTAGTCCTTAATACCGGTTGTTTTTGGGCCTTGTTTATCATGTAAGCTCCACCAAAAATTAACCATACCATGATTATCCCTAAATGATCACATTTATGGGGATTCGAGTCGAGCTTTTGACTCGGTTATCAAAAACAAGGTGCCTCGTGGGGGAGACCCATGCTTATCCATGTACATATTATTGTTTTCTAATTAGTTTAATGTGAGGGGATTTGTGCCCTTCCAACCTTTGTTCCGTGGTTGTTTATGCATTGTGGTTTTTAGATCATGATCTTCACGATTGGAGCCTCTCGTGTTCGTTTTATAGGAGCACTCGATCGTTTGCTTTGGAGATGTTTCTCAATATCCATATGATATATCCTTTGATGTTCTAACCTTAGGTTTTTAGCACACTTCATAAACGGCTATTAATTTATTGGTTACACCCTTTCCATGCTAGATTAGGCATTCGACTACGTCTCTAGTATGGGGGTGTTTGCAACCCTAGACTCGAAACATTGAGGACAATGTTTAAATTTAGTATGGGGGGTGAATAGATACTTGCCTTGCCAAACCTTCACGCTTTCCAAAGTTTGTCTTTTTGTTTATCGTTTTTGTTGCAAAATAAGGCTAAAAATGGCCAAATTTTGAATTTTTTCTCATATTTTATCAGTGTTTGAAGACACGAATGTAGGTTTTCCGATGGCGAGAATAAGAGTAATTTTTGACTCGACCGTGCGTGTTGAGCACTTAGCTTTGATTCCTTAACTTCACATTAGGCTAAGTCTCTTAAATGAGGACGAGAAATGATAGAGTTAATTATAAGTTACTATGCTAAACGTAGAGTACTAGTATTCTTTCAAAAACTCATGTATTCTCGTTGTTTGCTTATTCTCCCTTCGCTTGTAAATATTTTTTTCTTAATAAATATTGACTTAGCGGTTTAGTTAGGAATGTTGGGTTTCTAGTCTTTTCTAGTAGCTTCCGTGTAATTAAATTGGGAAGAAATTAAGGTATCGCAAGCGTCACAGTTTTGAAGTATTGGCACCCCAATAATCGAAAGCTTCACCAAATAATAAGATTTCAAGTGCTCACCTAAATTAAACAAAAATTTGAAGCTCACAAGGCCGAAAAATCTATGCCCAAATTGAAAGTGAATCAAGCCTTAATCTTCGAAGCTTTAAAGATCCAAAATTCGCTTTAGCGTGAGGATATACGTCTTTGGCTAATAAAACCACCGATGAGGCGGATAATAAAAGGCAAGGCAAGACCGAAGTCATAATAAAAGCTTCATGGCTAAGTTGAATAAAAGATGGAGGTAAACCAAAGATAATAAGGCCCTTCCGTTAGGGGGCGTATAAAAGTCTTGGTAATAAGTCTCATGTTCAAAACCGTTATAAAACCGTGTTTATCGATTCTTCTTGTCGACTTAATTTTTTAACATCGTTGTCTATTAGGAGGGGTTATTGATTTGATGGTCTTAGTTACACCGTTAGGACTCTATTTTTAGACCTAAATCTCTATTATCGCATAAGTCAAACAATGTATCCTCGTGAAACATTTAAGACAAAATAAAATATAAGAGATACAACTTAGGAATAATGGGAGGATAAGTACGTGATTAGGGCATATGAGTAGTGTTAGCATTACTAACTTATAATGACAATGATCTCGTTGCACGCTTGGCATGGAATTGGGGTGAAAATCGAGGACGATGAAATTATTTCTAACGAAGCATTCACGTGTTCTTATTCTATGACCCTAAACGTCCCATTTTGCGATGAAAATCATACATTATGTCTAAAACGCAAGTAGTAGTAATAGTAGTAGTATAGCTAGTTTATCATTTCAATAAAGTGAATAAAATGAATTTTGGAGATGCTATGATACTTAATTCTAGCATTGCGTGAGGGCACGACAATGGTTTAGTATGGGGGAGTGATGAGACTGCTTTTATACATAGTCTCATCGTCCAAATCGGGCTTAAAATGCATAAAATATCATTAAAACTGCCAAATATATGCTCGTGTTTGTCACTTGTGTATTTTTAGGTACGGATATTGAGTAAATGGCAAAAGATCACAAGAATCATTCAAAAACGAACACGGGAAACGAAGCCGCACAATGAACCGGGCCCAAGTTTGGATTTTACAAAAAATGCCCTTGAAGAATTGAAGATTGGCAACTTTAGTCCCTCAACTTTTGAAGATTAACATATTATACCCCTCAAATATTCATAATTATGGATAGGGTCCCTAAAGTTTGAAGATATTACAAGATCAGTCCTTGAAGAATGAAGAAAGTACAAGAAAGCCCTTGGAAAAAGTTTGGAAACATTTAGTGCCAAAAATGACAAGTGAGCAAAAGTTGATAAAGGGAAAAAGGGCGTTGTTAGCCATTTATTACAAAGTGAAAAGAAAGTGAAACATTGGGGGCCTTAACTGCCAGACAACCAAACTTATTCCCCCAACCAGACTTTGACACGTCACCATAACCTACCCATTTACCCATTTACCCGACCAAACCCATTACCCAAACCCACTCACCCAGTTTATTAATTAAACTGGGTCAACTGGTCAAACCCCTCCTAATTTTCCCTCTAAACACAACATTTAAAAAACAATTACCCCAAAACGAATCAAACCCACCCCTTAATCCCAGATAAACCGTAATATTCCCCAGCCTTAATCACCCTTAATTCAAGGGGGTTTTCCCTAATCTACTCCAGAACCTTGATTAGCACCCTCCTTAAACCATCCCAGCTCAGAAAACACTCTCATGTGACTCCTATGGCCCACCCCGTACCTCCCCTGCACCCATCACTTTCCCCAATCCCCAATGCCTGACCAAACCAACGATTTGATGGCACTCCTTGGTCCCCAAGTTCAAAATGGACGTCCTAAGATCATTCATCACAGCTGGCTACTTCACATGAGCATATTGACCAAGAAATCAGTCAAGAGACCAAGGGCATTTTCGGATTTCTTCCATTTAGGGTTTAGGGTTTTACATTATTTTATTCCTGTTCTAGAATAGTCTATTTGGTAGTATAAATACTTGTAGCATGTCACAAGTATACTTGTTCCAGATTTTTTCAAGCATTTGTAACCCTTTTTTCAAATCTATAAAGTTGGTATTTTTAAGTAAATTGTAATTCCTTTTATTGGTTTTTAAGAGTTGGTGTGTGCTTGAGAATAGTCTGAGTTCCACATTCTTATTGCTTAAACACTTGGTGTTTATTGGATTTTCAAAAAGGTTTTTCAAAGGTTTTCAATTAAGTTAAAATTTCAGAAATCAGAAACTCCAAAGAAGTGAAAGTGGACTTGGAGGTTTTGGTTTGTCAATTTGAACTTGTTTAAAACGTGTTAAGTTTCAAGGTTATTTGGTTTCAAGATTTTAAAAGTTTCAGAAAATCAGAAATACAAGTGTGTAGTTGTTTGCTCATTTTTCTTAGCAGGTTTGCTTGTTGCTTGTTGTTCAAGTGTTCAGCATAGGCCCGGACCTATTGGAGAAGGCTAAGCAGCCTTGGTTGGGCCTGGATGTAGGCCCAACAAGGTAGTTCCTTGTTCCTATTTCAATTTTCAGTTTTTATGTGATTTGTATGATTTTTTGTGCAAAGTTGTTTATGTGTGTTCTTGTGGTTTGATTTAAGTTTATTTGGTGTGTTATGCATGTTTAGAGTTGTTTAAGTCAGTTTGGATAGGTTTTGCATAGAGTTGCTTTGAAAAGTTTGATTTTCAGTTTTTTAGGGGTGTTTGGAATAAGGGATTAACCATGAATTGTGTTAAATTTATTGAGTTAAAACCTGTTAGAAACACTCTTTAGGTTGAGTTAGGTTGTATGTTACCATAGCTTTCAGTTTTGTTTAGTTTTGATCAAGTTTGTATGATAAAATTTGGCCATATAGCATATAATCAGAACATGCCTTGTTTTGACTGCATTCGTTGAAATTTGACCACCATATTTGCTTATCTGCTAGATTCTAGGGATAAGAAGGATTGTGTGTCATTTCTTTGTCATTTGGTAGAATTGTATGCAAGTAATCAGCTTTTAAAATACATTTTTGTGCTAGTAATTTGGTCATTTATTCATCAGACCTGCATTTAGCTTATCAGAAACTTGAATTGGCAATTTTGTGCTTGGATTGTGTTGTACTTGCGTGTTTTTGTGCATTATATTGACTCCCTACACTCCAACTGAGTGTAGGGGTGCCTATTGTCCAACAAAACAGCATCAAAACCCAAGATCAAGACCTCTTGATCATATTCTTCACCTGTGGAGAAACAACTTGGTGTTCATCAGAAACACCATTCAATCTGGGCACGTCTTTATTTACAAGGCTTGATTTAGTTTGAATTTGGGTTTGTATTTGTGTTTTGTTAGAAATATGTTTTAACGTATATTAGAAGTATCGGTCACTCCACAATAATATTCATGTTGTAATAGCTCGTAGTTAGATAATAGTTGTTAGTTACTTATTAACTTAAGTAAGAACCGGTCCATGGGCTTGTCATGGACCGGCCCAAGCCCATGTTTAGCTTGGTACTATAAATACCCCTTTCCACTAAGGAAAGGGGTTGGTTGTTGTTCCATTTTACATTTCATATTAATAAAACCTTTCACATATTCTCTCACTTTCTCTCTCTAGTTTCTCTCACTAGAAAACATCAACCCACTTCATAGATTCATAGGTTATCAATTTCTACATTTGGTATCAGAGCTATGGGGTGATTTAAGGTAAGGATTGTGTTGCTTTTTTAGTTTTTGAATCTATTAGTGATCTTTAGGAAAAATCAATCTTGAATCTTGTTATTTTTGGTGTTTTTATTATTGGGATTGATTGATAAGGATTGGGTTTAGCTTATTTTGGTAAAAATCATAAAACTTTTTGTGGTTTTGGATCAAAAATCGGGGTTAAAAGCTTCTTTTTAAGTCTCGGAAACAATTTTTTCCAGAATTTTCCGAATAGGATTCCGAATAGGTGGATTTTCAGCATAGAAAGTTTATTCCGAATAGGAGAGTTTCCGAATAGAAGAAATTTTTCCGAATAGAAGAAATTTTTCCGAATAGAAGATTTTTTCCGAATAGAAGAAATTTTTCCGAATAGAAGAAATTTTTCCGAATAGAAGATTTTTTCCGAATAGACACCAATTTTTCCGAATAGCCACTTTTCCGAATAGACACCAATTTTCCGAATAGCCAAAATTAGGAAATATTCCGAATTGCCATCATTCCGAATAGACCAGTTTTTCCGAATAAGCCAAATTGCCAAGATATTCCGAATTGAAGAAAACATTCCGCATAGGGGTTTTTCCGCATAAGGGTTATTCTGCATAGAGTTTATTCCGAATAGGGTATTTTCAGCATAGGATTATTCCGAATAGGCATTATTCCGAATAAGGGTTTATTCTGAGTTTGGGTTATTCCGTATAAGCAAGTTCAAGGGGTATTTGAGTTTTTTCGACGATCTTTAGTGGATTTAATCTTGAGTTCAACCAACACAACACAAATTCTCAACCTTTCTTCACTGCTCGATCAAACGATAATCTTTGAGTCTGTTAAGTGATCACAATGAATCCAAGTTCATTAATGCCTCAGATGACATCTCTTACGGATATCTCGATCATAACGGGGACTGATAGTCGTCCACCGATGCTTATTAAAGAGGTGTTTGAGGCATGGCAAGGTCGAATGATGCAATATCTAAAGGGGAAACCGACATACGGAAGGCTTATGGTCAAATCGATTTTGAATGGTCCACTCGATTATGGAACCATTACGCTTGACAACGTGACTAGACCACGAGAATTTGAAGAACTCACTCCAGCTCAACAACTTGTTGCAGATGCAGATGAAAAAGCTCTTCAAACAATTCTTCAAGCTCTTCCCCATGATATTTATAGGATGGTAAGTCAGTATACAGTGGCAAAAGATTTATGGGAACGGTTAAAGGTGTTGCTACAAGGCACGTCTCTCACCAAACAAGAAAGGGAGTGTCAGCTGTATGATTTGTTTGATAGATTTACATACAGCCCAGGGGAAACACTACACGATTACTACTTCAGATTCACTACTCTAATGAATGATCTGAATGTATACAATCTGGTAATTGCTCCATTCCAGGTTAACACCAAGTTCTTGAATACTTTACCTCAAGCTGAATGGGGTGAGTATATTACCGATGTGAAGTTAACCCGGGATTTGCATAAGTGCAACTTAGATCAAATCTATGCTTTTCTTCAGCAACATGAGAAGCATGTGATTATGCACCGTTCTCCTCGCGGTATGTACCCAGATTCCTTAGCTTTGATGGCGAATCAACCAAGCTTGTCACACAACAACACACCTTATATTTTGGGACATCAAGCCTATCATCCATCACCTTACATAACACCAACTTTTCCACAATACTCGATATTGCCACAACCTCCCACCTCACATCAGCAACAGTATCGGTTCAATGCACCTTCACCACAGTATGGTTCACAACTTCATCCAGCAAATGTTGCATCTTATGCTCAGCCTTCATATTCTTCTTATCAAGAGAATGCAGCATATCCAACAAGCTATCCTGATCAAATGAGTATTCCTTCTACTGATTATGCAGCTCATCCAGATCAAGCACTGTATTGTGATGATGAAGAAGTCCCCGTTCCTGTTTTCCAACAAGGAGCTGACCCAGTTGAAGTGCTAACTACTATGTCTGCTTATCTCACAAGAACTTTAAGCAAACGAGGATTCAGAGGATCAGCTCCTACCAACAATCAGTTGAGGAATTCATCCAATTCTCGCCAACAAGCTACAATTGAGAATGGCAGGGTAATGGTTCAGCCAATTCAACCATATCAGGGGAGATCTTCCACTTCAACCAATGCTCGCACGATTACTCCTGCTCCTTCTCCAATGGTCAACAATCCTCCACGGGCTAATACAGGCAAGTTGAGAATGATCACATGCTACAACTGCAAGGAAGAGGGTCATATGTCCAGGGATTGTAAGAAACCCAAGAGGAGAAGGGATGGACAGTGGTTTGCAGAAAAGATCTATCTGGTAAATGCTCAGGCGCAAGGAAGGGAACTTGATGAAGAGGAGCTTGCATTTCTTGCTGACCCAGGGATTGCTGAACAAGACGTTGTCACTACGCAGAATGCAGCTTACCAAGCCGATGATCTTGATGCGTATGATTCCGACTGTGATGACTTTCAAACTGCAAAGGCTGCTTTCATGGCAACTTTCTCCAGCTTAGGGCCAGATAAGAAATCTGAGGTACTTATTAATAACACCGATAATGCCATTGATGCTAGTATTCAACCACATCAAGTTGTGCAAGAGAGTGCTGATTCGACTGAATCTTCGGTGGTGAGTCCTTCAAACGAGGAGACAAACAATGATAGCAATATCAATGTAAGTCCCCAGACTTTGAGTGAATCACAACCGGGACCCAGTTCGCATACGCCTACTCCTGCTCAACAAGATTTGGTCATGGTTCCTGCTACATTACTTAGCCAAATGAATGCTGCACTCTTAGAAACCTTAGCTAAGAATAAGAATTTGTCTGATGAGCTTGCCTTAAGCAATGAGAAAGTACAAACTTTGGAACTAGTGCCTTCGTCTAGTGTTCTCACAAATCTCGAATATGATCATTTTAGAAACAAACAAATGGGTCACTTGCAAGAGATCGAAAACTTAAGAGCAAATCTATCTAATGAACTTAAAGAAAAGGAGTTAGTGGTCACTAATTTTCAAAAACTTCAAACTGATTTTGAATTACTCGAATCTAAGAAGAATGAAATGGAGATTAATGCCACTAATAAGATTAGAAGTCTAGATTACTTGCTTTTAAGACAATACGCTGCTTCACAACTAGTTCACTTATTTGATGCTTCATTTAGAGAATTTAACTTATCACGTCTAAAAGGCCTTCCCCCTAATCCACAGTATGCAAAACAAGCTTTAAGACATAGTCCTAGACTTTATAATGCAACTCAATTAGGATTGGCTTTAGACCCGATTGTTTTTCCCAATGATCGAACAAGTAAGGATCTAGTTGATGAGGATCGGTCATACAATTCTGCAAAATATCCCGATTGTGATTATTTTCAAATGAATAAGGAGCTTGCAAAAACTGATTTTAGAGTTCGCTTCCATATGGATAAAGATCTTATTACAACACCAACCTACATGATAGAGAAAGAAAGCCCTAGTACATTTCCTACACTTGTCAACATGGAAGGTCCTAAGGAAATTCCAAAGAATCTTCCACCTGTTAGCACTGTATGGTTAAACTTGAAAGAGATTAACCGTTACTTTACTAACTTTGACAAGGTCATTTTGGAATGTACGACTTCAAATGGCTTAAACGCCGGAGAATGGGCTTTCGAACACATGAACGAGGTGTTTCAAACTAGGATCAATCCGTTTGTCGAAAGTCTAAAAGGAAGTTTTGCATCTCTTAAGGAAAATCTTCAGTTTGAAATTGGTGAAGTTCAAAAAGTGTTTTATGAAATGGACACCGCTTACGAACTGCAACTAATTGAAAAAGAAAAGATTTTAACCGAATATGACCGATTCTTGTCTGAAGTAATCTCGTGTGATGTGCTTACTACTGTAAATGTTAATTATTCGAATGAGCTTACATCCACTATGATTAATTGTGATGCTGTGAATATTTGTGAGGATATTTGTGATGATGTTTGTAATCTTTCTGTAAATGTTGCTGATACTGTAAATGAGGTAGAAAATCATTCTTGTCACGAATCTAACGCTGAGTTTTTAAAGCTACAAGATTCTTACAATTTACTTTCACAACGCTTTAATCAACTAGAACAACATTGTATATCTTTAGAATTAAAACAACAAAATCAACATGAAAATCTTTTGATATCAAATGTTTGTGAAAACGGTGTTGAGAATAGTGACAAGATGATTGCAATTGTTAAGACATTAGAGGAAGAAATCATGAGATTGAAGAGAGAGGTATCATCAAAGGAAACATTAAGAATGGAACTAGAGGCTGCAGAGTCTAAAAACCAGGTCTTAGAAATTAGACTATCAACTGTTCTAGGGGAGATGGATCGGACAAGGCAGGGACTATCCGCTCTTTATGGTTCACTAGAAGAACGCTTCGCTTTTAACGCGGCACAACAACAATATTATGTTGAACAACTGAACCAAAAGTGCGAAGAAATCTCTGACTTGAACATCCTGCTCATAGACAAAAATATGGTCTTAGCTGAGTTAAAGGAGACACTTCTTCTCACCCGACAAGAAGTTGTTGATAACTTAGCTACCGACTCTGCACCGTCCACTAGTGCTCCAACAACCAAGTCAGTAGTGCTTTATAAGAATCCGCTTCATAAGAGAAACCAGGTTACCTATGATGATTATATGAGGAATGCCATTAAGCATGTCGATCTTCTTAGGGATATTTTAGACGATCTTTATGCCTTAGATCCCTCAAGTAGCGACTATTATTCGGCTCATGAATATGTTAAGCGAGTTCAATATTGCTTGGCTTATTTGCAATACATAGGTACACCAGGTTCTGCACTACTTAATAATAGGCCCATTGCTGTCACTCCATTTAATAAGACTCCAGGAGCGAAACCGTCATTGGCACAATCAAGTAAGACACCTTTAAAATCTGCTGCTAATGTTCCCAATTTGCCTTCTACAGGATTAAAAGAGACTACTAAGGCTAAAGGATCGCCACTCAAGAAAGCTAAGATCAAGCCCTCCACTAGTAGTGCCACAAAGAAGAAAGTAGAAGTCCACAATAGGAATGCTAGTTCAGTTTTAAATAAAATGAATCATGTTAAGACTAAAAGCTCTGCGCCTGTGCAGCAGCCTAAACCATTCGTGAATTCTGATTTAAATTGTTGGAATTGTAATGAATGTATGTTTTCACAGCGTCATGATTTGTGTCTGATTGATCACGTTAATGAAATGAATGCTATTAAGAATGGTCTTGAATGGAAGCCAACGGGTAGAACTCGTGCCCAAGTTGGCTGGCAATGGCGTCCCACTGGTAGGACCTTTACACTAGATGGTAAAATGTGCCCTTTAACTAGGAATGCATCCATTGAGGTTAGGTCTGAGCGTCCTTTAGTTAGGAACTCTCGCACTCAAGTATGGAAACAGCGCCCTTTAATTAGGTCAGCCCCCACTTTAGTGCCTATCAGTGTAGAAATACCTCAGGATTTGAGCCAACTAGAATCCACACCACCAATTAAGAAGAAGAAGGCTAGGAAATCTAAGAAACCTAGAGTTAGCAAATCTAAGATTATTAAATCTGTACCTGCTAATAACAAGGAACACTCAGATTCCGATACCTCTACATTGTCTTTGTGTGGTGATATTTTCAGGTGGTCCAAATCATCCTGTGGTATTTGGACTCCGGTTGTTCAAAACATATGACCGGAAATCGCTCGATGCTCCGAAATTTCGTCAGCAAGTTTCTTGGTACGGTTAAATTTGGGAATGATCATATAGCAAAGATTATGGGATACGGTGAATATCAGATTGGAAACGTGACGATTTCTAGGGTATACTATGTAGAAGGTCTTGGTCACAACTTATTCTCAGTAGGACAGTCTTGTGATTCCAACCTTGAGGTTGCTTTTCGACAACACACTTGTTTCATCCGCAACTTGGAAGGAAAAGATTTGTTGAAGGGATCTCGTGGTGCAAATCTTTATACGTTGTCTCTACAAGATATGATGGCCGCCTCTCCAGTATGTCTTCTCTCTAAAGCATCCAAGACCAAGTCTTGGTTATGGCATCGCAGATTATCTCATCTTAATTTTGATGCTATTAATCATCTGGCTAAAAACGAGTTAGTTCGTGGTCTTCCAAAGCTTAAATTTCACAAGGACCATTTATGTTCCGCGTGTTCAAGAGGGAAAAGCACCAAGAAATCTTACAAGCCCAAAGCTGAAGACACCAATCAAGAAAAACTTCATCTTTTGCATATGGATCTTTGTGGGCCGATGAGAACTGAAAGTGTGAGCGGTAAGAAATTCATTCTCGTCATTGTGGATGATTTTTCCAGGTTTACATGGGTTAGATTTCTACGTACAAAGGATGAAGCACCGAAGGCTATCATCACTTTTCTGAAGTTCATTCAGGTACGTTTGAATACCACTGTCCGCCGTATTCGTACAGACAATGGTACAGAGTTCGTAAACCAGACTCTTCGTGATTATTATGAAGGAGTTGGTATATTACACGAAACATCCGCTGCACGCACTCCACAACAAAACGGTGTCGTTGAAAGACGAAATCGTACACTTATGGAAGCTGCTAGGACCATGTTTATTTATGCGAACGCTCCATTGTTCTTGTGGGCAGAGGCTATTTCTACTGCATGTTTCACTCAAAACCGTTCTATCATTCGGAAACGCCATGGAAAAACACCTTATGAGCTTCTACATGACCGCAAACCCGATGTTTCATTTTTCCATGTGTTTGGTGCTCTGTGTTATCCAAACATCAATAGTGAGAACTTGGGTAAGCTTCAACCAAAAGCCGACATAGGTATTTTCATTGGTTACTCACCGTCTAAAAGAGCATACCGAATCTATAACCGTCGTCTTGGCAAGATTGTAGAAACTATGGACGCTGATTTCGACGAGCTGACAGCGATGGCTTCTGAGCAACACAGCTCTGAACCCGCGCTTCATGAGATGGGACCCGGTGCTATAAGTTCCGGATTAGTTCCCAACAATCCTACTTCTACATCATTTTTACCACCATCAAGGCCCGAGTGGGATAAATTGTTTCAACCGTTGTTTGATGAATTTTTCGATCCCCCGACTGATGAGGTTCCAGTACCTGTAGTAATTGCTCCAATACCTGAAGTGGTTGCTCAAGTTAATGAACCTTTATCTAATGCATCTACAATTCACATTGAACCGGATGCACCTTCACCAAGTGATTCTCAAACTACACCTGAATCATCACCCCTACTTGTGCCTAATGATGTGGAAGAGGATTCTACTGATCACGACCTGGAATATGCTAACTTGCAAGAGCTTCCTTTCTTTGGTGTAGCGATCCCTGAAAACCCTTCAGCCGCATCTACCTCAGAAGAAGCTCCATCTATTGTTCACTCCAGACCACCTAGGATTGAAAACCATAGCACTAAATGGACAAAAGATCACCCAATTAGGAATGTCATTGGAGATCTAGATCGACCAGTCTCTACACGCCATCAACTACAAGAGAGTGCACTATATTGTTACTTTGATGCATTTCTCTCTGAAGTTGAACCCAAAAATTGGCAGCAGGCTATGACCCAATCATCTTGGATCGAAGCTATGCAGGAGGAACTCAATGAATTCAAACGACTAGAAGTATGGGAATTGGTTCCTCGCCCTGACAAGGTTAACATCCTTACTTTGTTATGGGTTTATAAGGTTAAACTTGATGAGATGGGTTCGGTATTGAAGAATAAAGCAAGATTGGTCGCTAGAGGATATAAACAAGCCTTGGGTATAGACTTTGAGGAATCTTTTGCTCCTGTGGCTAGATTGGAGGCGATTAGACTATTCCTTGCGTTTGCTGCTCATATGAACATGATCGTCTATCAAATGGATGTGAAGACGGCATTTTTGAACGGTGAACTAAGGGAAGAGGTTTATGTTAGTCAACCGGATGGGTTCGTGAGTACGGAGTCTCCTAACCATGTGTACAAGCTTAAGAAGGCTCTCTATGGGTTGAAACAAGCTCCACGCGCGTGGTATGATCTCCTGTCAACATATCTCATGTCGGAAGGCTTCTCCAAAGGCAAAGTGGACCCCACTCTATTCACTCTCAAGGACGGCAACGACATGCTTCTGGTACAAATTTATGTTGATGATATAATTTTTGCTGCCACTAACATAGAATTGTCTAAACAATTTGAGAAGATAATGTCCACACGCTTTCAGATGTCGATGATGGGAAAAATTTCATTTTTCTTAGCATTACAGATTTCTCAGAATCCCAGAGGCATCTTTATTAATCAATCCAAATATGCTCTAGAATCTCTTAAGAAATATAACTTTGAGAATTGTGACCCCGTAGACACTCCAATGGTGGAGAAATCCAAGTTAGATGAAGATAGGGATGGGATTATTGTTGATCCGAAACTTTACCGTGGAATGATTGGCACCCTTCTCTATCTGACTGCTAGCAGGCCTGATTTGCAATTTGCTGTATGCATGTGTGCCCGGTATCAGGCTCGGCCTACCGAAAAGCACTTACATGTTGTGAAAAGGATCTTTCGGTATCTAAAAGGAACACTTCATCGTGGTCTATGGTATCCGAAAGATTCCTCGATTGCTTTAATATCATACGCAGATGCCGATCATGCTGGATGTCAAGATACGAGGCGTAGCACTTCTGGATCTGTGCAACTCCTAGGGGATAGATTGATCAGTTGGTCTTCAAAAAGGCAGAAAAGCGCTGCAATATCAAGCACGGAGGCTGAATACATCGCCATGTCCGGTTGTTGTGCTCAAGTCCTTTGGATGAGATCACAATTAACTGACTACGGTCTTGGATTTAACAAAATCCCGATGTATTGTGACAACAAGAGCGCCATTGCCCTTTGCTGCAACTATGTTCAACACTCCCGGGCTAAGCACATAGACATTCGCTACCATTTCATTAAGGAGCAGGTGGAGAACGGAGTGATCGAGCTGTATTTTGTCACTACTGAGTACCAGCTGGCGGATATGTTCACCAAAGCCTTAGATCGAGGACGAATCGAGTTTTTGATCGACAAGCTTGGCATGAAATCATTCACTCCAGCGACTCTCAAAGAGTTGGCAGAAGAATCAGCTGAATAGTCGTGGTAAACTATTCAGAGTATCCTTTGGTTGTGATCATGTATATTATCGTAAATATATAAACCACAAAAGAAAAATACAAAAATATAAAACCAAGAAAAACCATAAAAAATATAAAACCAAGAAAAACCATAAAAAATATAAAACCAAGAAAAACCATAAAAAATATAAAACCAAGAAAAACCATAAAAAATATAAAACCTAGAAAAACCATAAAAAGTATAAAATCAAGAAAAACCAAAAATATTTTTCGTTTTAAATCGGGCATGTCTTTTAGTACGGTAATATTTACGGCCTTAGAAATGTCGATCAATATTGACACGGTGCCATAAATAGAGTCCGTATAAAAGTTGTACATTTTTAAAACATGCCCATTATGGCTTGTAGTTATTTCTGACTGCAACCCGGTTTTCATATTAAAGTCACGTATTTCCTTGGAAAACGTTGGCTCAGAACGGGAATTAATTTTCTCGGGCGTGATTTACAAGCCAAATCATGCAAAGGGATCAAGTTTACTTTACAACTTGGTCTAACACGAATTTGTGTACGTCTCAGTGCATCAATTTGTTAAAATAAGAGAAATCTTATTAACACCACGAATCAAACTTTTTCAAGATATCAATTGGGAAATGTTTTTCATCATCATGTGCCTCGTTAAACAATGATTACAGCTCTTTAAATAGAAAACGGGTCATCGTTTAAGGGGGAGAAAATGTTCCATCATCTTTCATATCAAAAAGATCCTCAAAAGTTTTCACGGAAACTCACAAAGCTTAATGGTTAATGGTTGGTTTGCTTTGGCATATGTCTTGTTGTTGCTTATAAGTTTATTGTGGATTGTGCTTGTGTTAAGATAGGATAATCACAAAGGCTAGGGTAATTTACATAAGATAGGGTCAAAGTGTCAAGTATTAAAAATTGGTACACAAAAAATGTTGAATGAAGCAAAAAGAAAATTGAGGGGAAAAAGTTGACAACTTGTCCAAACTTGTGGAAAACTTTGACCTAGTCAAAAGTTACCCCCCCCGTTCTTTTCTTTCATATCACTGTTACCATATCCATTTGCCGCCATTGATAATCACACAACTACACCCTCACGAAAATCAAACAAACACGTCTCAATCAGTTACCTTCTAGTTCAGATCTTCACAAAAGGTATTCAAACGGATTAATTTTCATATACATCAATTCAATTAACTCTTTTTTTTTTTGGAAATCAAACGAATCAAATTACTGATTAATTAGGGTTAATTAATTTGGGGGTTTTGCTTGGGTTGTATTCGGAATAGGTTTAATTGCACTATTTTTGCCTTTAGATCAATTGAATCAAACGGATTAAGTGCCTAATTAGAAAAAATTATAACTGTTGAAAACTTTCCGCATAGAAGCAGTTTTTTCCGAATAGAACGGTTTTTCCGCATAAGGCAAAAGTTCCGCATAAGGAAAAAGTTCCGCATAAGCAAAAAGTTCCGCATAAGGCAAAAGTTCCGCATAAGGAAAAAGTTCCGCATAGGGCAAAAAGTTCCGCATAGGGCAAAAAGTTCCGCATAGGGCAAAAGTTCCGCATAGGGAAAAAGTTCCGCATAGGGAAAAAGTTCCGCATAGGGAAAAAGTTCCGCATAGGGAAAATGTTCCGAATAGGGCAAATGTTCCGAATGGGGCAAATGTTCCGAATAGGGCAAATGTTCCGAATAGGGCAAATGTTCCGAATAGGGCAAATGTTCCGAATAGGGCAAATGTTCCGAATGGGGCAAATGTTCCGAATAGGGCAAATGTTCCGAATAGGGCAAATGTTCCGAATAGGGCAAATGTTCCGAATAGGGCAAATGTTCCGAATAGGGCAAATGTTCCGAATAGGGCAAATGTTCCGAATAGGGCAAATGTTCCGAATAGGACAAATGTTCCGAATAGGGCAAATGTTCCGAATAGGGCAAATGTTCCGCATGGGGAATTTATTCAGCATAGCCCAAATGTTCCGAATAGGACAAATGTTCCGAATAGGGCATTTATTCCGCATAGGCCAAAAGTTCCGCATGGGGAATTTATTCCGCATAGCCCAAATGTTCCGAATAGAGTTTTTTATTCAGAATAGGGATGTTTTTCCGCATAGGCTATATGTTCCGAATAGACTAATGTTCCGCATAGGACTTATATTCAGTATAGACCTATTATTCCGAATTGAGTGATTATTCCGAATAGAAGATGTTTGAATGATTTCAAAGCTTAAGGGATTATGTCATATGTACAATGTTTAGGTTTAAAGTCATAATGATATTCATACTTGTTTGTATCAACCTTTGTGTTTTATCTTAAGCAGAGACGATGACTAACCCTACCGTACAACAACTACAAGACAACAGAGCCGCCGCCATTGCTGAAGCCAAGACTCTTAAGTTTGTTCCAAACAACTTTCGTCTGAAGGAGGTATCTCACTCTACCCATAATGGCTTTAAGGTAGCTACAGCCATGCTTGATAAATCTCACTTCAAGTATGCGCTAAGGAGAAGTGCTTCGGTGCCCTATGACTACCTTTACGAGTTCTGGGCTACCAAAGAGAGGACGTCGAACAAGATCACTTTTTCCTTGGACAACAAGCAGCAGACGCTTACTGTGTCAGACTTCAGGAAGATCTTTGGCTTTCGACCGATACTCAAAGGTCTACCATCATACTCACCCAACCCAACCAAGGACCAGATGATGGAGATGTTCACCGCCATTGGATGTCTTGACATACGAACCCCGTCTGAGTTTACTACTGCCAAAATTGGTCAACCATGGAAAGCTATTTTTGGGATTCTTAGCCGATGCTTGACACCCAAAACAACTGGGTATGATGCTGTTCGTCCACCAATCATCAAGATGTTTTATGGTATGTTCAAAGGTATGGGTATTGATTATGCATCACTGCTGTGGGAGGAGTTTACTTTTCCACTCTTCACTAACACAAAGGGTAAAGTCAAAACTTACCAGTACCCTAGGTTTATTAAGTTGATCATACATTACTTTATGGAAAACGATGCATCCATTAACAAGCTTGCAGGTAGTCGTCACCACATGATAGATGATGATGATTTAGTAGACTTAAGGCAGGAAACTCATTCGAATACGGTTATTCCTGGTCCCATTCCCAGTCATCTTCTGACCGATGAGATTATTGCATCCGATGATTACAAGAACTTGCTAACAGAAATTGAGAAACAACGAGCAAGCCTTCTAGCAGGTGAAGACTCATCTACCACGGTTAAAAGCAAAGGTAAAAGGAAGCAAGCAGATTTACCTGAGCCCAAAACCAAGAAGAAGAAGACAGAGGGTAAGAAAGGAAAGGGTAAGGCTGATGAGATGCGTCTGCGTGACGAAGAAAATATTGCTGATCCTGCTCTTGAGAAAACTGAGAAACAAATAATGAAGATAGCCATTCAAAGGAGCAGGAAAGATACTGGCGGTAGTGGTTCAGGTGTAAGAGTAGACGTTGAGGATGAGTACATGGAACCTGATGATGTTGATGAGTTTGGGTCACCTGAACATTATTCCACTTCGAAGGAGCCATCAATCCCTGTTTCTACACCACCTCCTCCACCTACTCAACCTTTAACAACTCAACCTCCACCAACTCAACCCTTACCAACCAAACAGGTTTCTACACCACTTCCTCCACCACCACCAAAGCCCATCCTTAGCACCGCAGTCACAACTGAGCCTATTCCCTCAACCCCGAGCAGCTCTGCAACATCTGCAATGGCAGCAATAGTGATGGCCGAGTTGTTGGATAAACACGTGGACAAACAAAAGAGAGAAATGGATGAACTTCGCCGAGAGTTAAATAGAAGAACTCAAAGTGAAGAAGCATCAAGGAAAGCTCAAGAAGAGTTGATTGCCAAGTTCGCTGCAGACATGGAAGTTACACGTAAAGCTCATGCAGAAGAACTTGCTCAGGTTAAAAAGGATGAAGCTGATAGGCATAAAGCACGAATTGCAAGACTTAAAGCTATTAAGGATGACTTTAAAGAGCAAAAAGAAGCTCTTGAAGCTACTATTGAGCAAAGAGTGAAAGACTCCATTGAATCCTTAATGCCTAAACTGCGTGATGACTTGAAGACGCTTGCTGCTGACAACTTAATGATCAAATCATCCAACCCTTCAGAAGCCGCCTACAAGATCGCTTATGACTTGACGGATTTTGAACTTAAGAAGATCCTCAAAGCTCGAATGAAGGAACTTGGATCGTTTGATAAATCGAGGAAACAACGGGCTCTCTTCAAATCCCTGAATGACGCTATCATGGAGGATGATAGGTTGTTCAAGACGTTTGGAAGTGTGGTACCCTACCACATTCTCCCAGAAGAAGAAAGGGAAGAGAGCGACGAAGAAGAGGGTACTGGTGGAGAGGAGGAAGAAGAAGAAGAAGAAGATAAGAATGAGGAGGATGATGAGGATGAGAATGATGAGGACGATGATGATGAGAATGATGATGATGACGATGAAAATGATGATGAGGATGAGGATGAGAATGATGATGATGAGGATGCAGATGATGATGATGGTAATGATGGTGGTGATGGTCACCAGGAGAGTGTAAAGGGGAGCAATGCGGATAAAGGTGAACAGCGTGAAAAAGGGGATAAGGGCGCCAGCTCAAAGAAAGTGGTTAAGTCTGGCACCAAGTCAAAGAAAGATGCAGCACCAAAGGAAAAATCCACATCCACGGAATCCAGACGATCGAAGTGGCGCCATGACGTGAATGCCACTACCGGGTCATCTATTCCTGGTACATTTATCCATGCATCAATACCTGTTACCACTAACCCCGTTAGTTCTTGTATTGTTACCCCTGTGATTGCAGAATCAGTAACCGAACCAGAAGCTGCACAACACTCACCCGTCCATGACACTGCTGAAATGCCTGAATCTGAACAAGCAGATGTTCACGTCTCCACTCCTCAGCAACAAAACCCACAATCTACTATACCTGAACCAAGCACAAGGAACTGGGAGGACACGTTGGAAATCGACAAGACTGCTCCACCACAGGCTTGGATCACGGTAGCGGCGCAGTATGATCCGATCACCGACGCCGACAAAGAGGTCTTGTATCTTCGTATCCGAAGTCCGATTGACTTATGTGCATTTCTTGCTCATGAGTATAAGACTTCGGTTACTCCATCTTTGGTGAAGAAAGTACTGAAGGATAAAAGACTTCGCGCCAAAACCCGGTTGACCCAAATGGAGTTCGAATACTATGCCGAGGAGATCCTGAAGGCTCTGAATACCGTTCAACGGCCAGGTCTTCATGAATCAGAAAGAGCTCCACCTCCAATGGATCAAGATAATCAGATTGCTCTTGACTTCTTTGTCACCAATGATCTGGTGTATCTACTGAAGGGGTCATCAAAGTACGCAACATCCCTGACATTGCTGAAAGCTGCCAACTGGGGGACAATACCCTTTATCGAGGAAAAGGTAAACCGACTCTGGGTCCCTAAGATAAATCGTAATTATGATATGTATGCTGTCATAGGTGCATCTCATTGGGACGAACGAGTCCGAAGGGCGTACAGGGGTTGCTGCTTGGTCAATTCTGGAAGCAAGGTTAGATCCGACATCCGCATCTCTAGCATTTTAGGGATGAAAACTGAAGCCAAGAATGGCTACTATCATGTGACGGAGATTCGTTTGAAAAGGGAGGATGACAGGGAATACAAAATCCAGCAGGGAGATTTTTCCATCATTCGCCTTGAGGATATTGAAGATATGCTGCTTCTGATGACCAGAGATCAACTCACCCATATTCCTCGTGAAGACCTCATTGCTTTGAATACAGCACTTCGTATGTTCACACGAAGCGTTGTCATCAAGACACGAGTTGAAGATCTTCAGTTGGGAGTCGAAAGCTATCAGAGGAAGCTCAATTTAACCCGTCCTGTGAATCAAGTGTTACCTCAACATGTAGCAAGATGTCCCTATACCGGCATTTCTGTCCCGAATTACGGCATTTTCTACTTGAACAGTCGAGGGTTGATGAAGTTTATGAGGGTGGGGGAGCTTCACAAGTATAGTGATGGAACTCTTATACAAGTCAGAGGAAAGTTGGAGCATCTGAACTCGGGTAAGACTTTGCCAGAAATGACGGAGGATTGGCATCCAGGTTATAAGCAGATGGCGAAGTACGTGATCAAAAAGATCGATCAAAAGCTCCGTGAACGCAGGTTGATGAGGAGCTTGGAAAGATTCGTGGGTGGTAGACCATATGGAGTGCACTACAGGACACTGCAACGATCCATCTGAAGGGTCGTACATTTCAGGTCACTCTATATTGGTATTATTTGTGAATATGTATATTTGTGAATAATGTGCTTTAATGGCTTGTTGTAGTGTTAAGGTATGATAATTTTTCAAGAATTTCTCATGAGATTCTAAATCTTTCAAAATATATCATACTAAAGCACTACAACTACCCCTTATTAACTTAAGGGGGAGCAATCATTTGTTCTATGGCCAAACATCAATTTCATTTTTTACCCAAAGACCGGTTAATCCATTCAATATCCCAAATATTAATGGTTAACATTTTGGATAAGGGGAGAAAATGGGATTAAGGAGATTTAAATGATACTTGGCTAAAATGAAAAAGACTTAAAGATTATCCAACTTAATATGTGTAAAAGCACGTGTTAAGGGGGAGCGTTTTTTTGATGAACAAAACACCTAGGGTACAAAACTTTTGATTTCAATATCACAAGTACTTTAGGTGATTTTCAATGATTTTTCATGGTGGCAATTCCTTCCCAAAACACACTTAATTCACGACGGATGTGGTGACAAAAGGGTCGTAGGAATAGGTTTAGTCCAATGATTCATCAGAACCGATGGAATCTTCCCAAGGACAATTCCCTAGATAGAATTAGAAGTCCTAGGAAAGATGGAGAAAGAATGTGAACGTAGCTGAATGCCGACCAATTACTTAAGCTAGCACTGGAACAATCACAACAAGGTGCTAGTGATGACGTATTGGTAAGCATTGAAGGGGTTGAAGAATGAAAAAGAAATGTAAAGATAAAGGGTGTAAAGAAAGAAGCCCTCCTTACAACTTTAGGCAGAAACCGGGTCAATACATATGCTATTGAGGTCATTTTTGCTAATGATTCTCGGTATTGAAGAAAGACATCATGGACCCAGTGATGCAATGCACAACCCTTCCCCAGCTAACTCAAATATCTCTCAAAAGGTATTTGTTTTAATCACACGGAGATCAACACGTTATCTACTGGTTTATTCACTCCGAATAGACTGGTATTGAAAAGGTGGCACTCCTCTCCAGCCATCGCTCACTAAATCAAAACGCACAATCGAGTCTAGAGCCAAGAGATCATCAAAAGTCTCATTAGGACACTTTCCATTTATTCCTTGCTTTCTCACACACTGTGAAAAGTAAGAGATTTTCATGAGTCCTACGCAGTATTCCTGTAATATTGCCAGAACATCCGAGTAATACGCAAGTATTACAATGAAGATGGAAATCCTGCTTGAGCCAACATCAAACAAGCTCATGGTAGGTTACACGTGCGGTTCTTTTAGAACCAATCTTGTGAAAAACTGGAAGGTAACAGTGGTTTAATTCTTAATTGAACTTAAACTCGTTCCAGGCCTCTTCGCATTATCATATGATCTTGCCAGAACACTCAGAGTGACTCTTTATTGACCACAGTGACGAGTGGAAATCCTTCTAGTGTCAACATCAAACAGCACTTGGTAGGTAACGCGCAAGATTCTTTATGAATTGAGCTCGTGACAACTGGAAAGCAACGATGGTGAAAATCTTAATTGAAATTCACTTGTTCCAGGTTTCATGAATTGACGGCTTTTAATCACAAGGATAATTTATCCAAGTGATTCACTCTTTATGTTCGCAGTCAGCTTTGGACGGTCGAATAAAGAGAACGGGTTTACCCGCGAAATCCTGTCAGGAAGTTACTTAATTGAAACTATCCGTCACGGGTACGATATCTAATATCGTCCAACGGTCTTCACCGACCGGAGGTAAAATGCTACCGAATTAGAATAAAATGTTCAAAGCCATTTTATTCGTGTCGTTGCTGTGTACCTGTTAAAGACGGTGGCGTTGCTGTGTACCTGTTGAAGACGGTGGCGTTGCTGTGTACCAGTGAAGACGGTGGTGTTGCGGTGTACCTGTAAAAGTCGTTCCCACATGCTTATGTCTTTTGCAACAAAGTTCAGCAAACATTCAAGAAAGTTCAAGATGAAGTCTTCCGCTGTACCAAACTCTGAAGCTTTCGAGAATTCAACAAAAAGACGTAAGTGTGTGGAACATGAAGTCACGAGGAGGCAAAGTTCACAAGAAAGGCAAAGATCGCACGTGAAAGGCCAAAGAACAATGCTCTCAAGTCAAAGCCAAAAAGATCAAATCAACATATTCACAACAAAAGAAAGAAAAGAAGAAAAGACTACGAGCTAAAGAACGAAGACTTAGTATAGTATGCTAGGTTTAGAACTTTGTAACGTGGAGTGACCTCCCTTAGGGGGAGATTGTTAGAAATACGTTTTAACGTATATTAGAAGTATCGGTCACTCCACAATAATATTCATGTTGTAATAGCTCGTAGTTAGATAATAGTTGTTAGTTACTTATTAACTTAAGTAAGAACCGGTCCATGGGCTTGTCATGGACCGGCCCAAGCCCATGTTTAGCTTGGTACTATAAATACCCCTTTCCACTAAGGAAAGGGGTTGGTTGTTGTTCCATTTTACATTTCATATTAATAAAACCTTTCACATATTCTCTCACTTTCTCTCTCTAGTTTCTCTCACTAGAAAACATCAACCCACTTCATAGATTCATAGGTTATCAATTTCTACATGTTTTTAAGTAAGTTTTAGTTATTGGTTTTGTGTTTTAAAGTTTAAAAAGAAAAAAAAATAAAAAGTAAAAAGGACGTGGCCAGGACTCGAACCTGCGCCACTCCTCTCACACACAAACGTCTTAACCATTGCGCCCTTGGGTCTTTTACTGATAAAGTCCCAATTCAAATTGTACTTAAGGGATTGTGTTTGGGGCTTTTGGAAAACAAGCCGTGACCTTTTTAGCTTATTTGAGCTTATTGGTTAAGCTTATTGGCTAAGTTTCATTTTTCCTAGGATTATATTATAGTTTAGGATTTTTCTACGCTAAGTTTGCATTTTTCCCTTTCTTTATTTATTTTTTATTAATTTTTAATTAGCCGTTTTTAGATAAGTAGTTTAAAAATAGTAAAAGGTATTTTAAAAAATCAAAAAGATAGTTTTTAGGTTTTATTAAAGTATTTTGAGGTTTACGGCTAAAAAAGTTTTCAAAAAGTTTTATTTTTAATTTTATAGGATTTTAGGGTTTTTAACTAACTTTAAAATTCAATATAAAATTATTAAATAGGTTTTAGAAAGTTTTAATTTCATTTTTGTCTTAGTTACATTATTTAGGATTTTTAGTAATTTTTTAGAATTTTTAGTGAACTTTGAATTTTTTTGATTATTTTAATATTATTTTATTATTAAAAATTGAAGTTTGATTTTTTTTTGTTTTTACATTTTTCCTAGGTTAAGGACATTTAATTAGGAACTCTGTAACTTTCCAAATATTTTTAGGATTTTTCATTTATTTTTTAGATTTAATTTAAGTTTTAAGTGATTTTAATAGTTTTTAAGTGTTTAAAAATAGTTTAATTTGGTTTTAAAATTTTTAAAAATAGTTTTTAGCTTAATTAGGATATTTTTGAGGTTTACAAACTATTAGATCTTGTTTAGGGCTTTTTTAATTATTAATTGTGATTTTTAGGGCTTTAATTAGAATTAAAAAGTCATTATCTAATTAATTAAAAGGTTTTAGCAAGTTTGGATTTTTTGTAAACTCTTAGAATTTTATTGTGGATTTTTAGTAATTTTTAGGAATTTTTAGGTTAAAATTTTAATTTTTGTAGTTTTACTGTTTTACGTGAACGCGTTTTCGTCTTAGCTCGATCCGTCTTCGTAACCGTCATTTCTTTCTCATTTCTATTTTCCTTTCTTTTCTTCTTATTATAATCACAAACATAAATCAATTCAATTCACAACACACGTGCCTCCTTGGGAAACGAACTTGAACTCATTTGGTCATTAGTGCTCGGTTTTCCTAAACTGACACTTAACGCTTACCACTACTTTGCCTCTCTTTTCCTAAAGGGTTGCAAAAACACTACATCAATCATTTTATACAAATCTTTATCAAAATCATAATATAGGCATTTGCCTTAAAAGTCAGTATACGAGCCAATGTCGTAAAAATATCATACAATACGTCTTAAGACGTTGTATGAAAATAAAAACTGTTATATGAATATGGTTATGAAAACCAAAACACAAACATAATATCAATAGTATGACCCTGTAATGCTAGTCAGGCAATACATCGTAATTCGGAGCGTCTAGTAGTATTTCGGTGATTGGATTATTATAAGCCGCATGACATTGTTACCTTACTAAACCAACAACGGGTAGCTAACCCGATACTCAATTTGCCCATCTAAAGTAGCGTGTCGTCACAAAGGTCACGCTATGGAAATCTTCTCATACATAAATTCGCTTACCAATCAATGTGGCACGACGGGGATCAATCGTCAAAGCGCGAACTGGGGTGATCGTCCCCAAATAGTACTATTATATGCATAAGCGTCTACCAACTCCCGGTAGTTCACAATTCATGCTAATGGGACTTTTAGTGACATTACCTAACTTTAATAATCCATTTGATTTCATCTATCGGGTCCTTTAATCATTTATCGGGTCATACATTCGGGTCATACAATCATTCGGGTCCAAATCAATAAACAAGCAATCGGGACAAATGGTGTCCTATTTTATAAAAACTAACATGTTATCTCCCTCGCGGGTTTATAAAGCATTTGTAAAACATTTAAAAGAGTGCGAGGCTATGAACGCACATTGATGTGGGAAGGCGGGTTATCGGCAATTCGGACGTACGGTACGTGCTTCAATCACGGAAACCTAGACAAATAATAATCGGTCTTAGACGTTTGTCCAATGACTTTATAAAAATAACAATTATGTATACATATGAGGATTTTATATATATGATGATCAAGTGGGTTTACATATCCTCATTTACTCATTTTTGTGTTATGTGTCGATAACTTTTATACTAGTTTTCTCGTTTTACCTATTTACGTGTTTTAGGTCCAATAAGCCTATTATAAGTTCTTAGCTTGTATTAATCCTTGTTATACTTATATTATCAGTATCTACACTTTACAAGTTGGGCCTAAAAGGGTTAAGTCCAATAAATAAGTTTATAAGTGTTTTAGTCCATTTTGTTGTTTTATTAGTCCAACAACGTTAATTTAGTCCGTTAATGTCCGTATGTTATGTAGTTCGGGTTTTATCGGTTTTTACTTGTTATATATGTTTATATATCAGTATATGAGTTTTATAAAAGTTTACATTAGACGGGTCCAACCGTCTAAGTTTTATTTAACAAAAACGTTAATTTTACGGTAATAGCCGAAAAAGTCGTGAAAATCATGTTTTATAGTTTTATAACTTATAAATATTATTCCACTACCATTTTTATAATTTATACACTTATTTAACCTTTTACATATTCATATAAATAAAATCCATAAGTTAGTGGGTTTTTATTTTACATTTTATACAATATAATTTTTGAGTGCTTATATAATAATAATAAACATTAATTCTCAAAATCTGATTTTTATCTTCATCTTCACCAAAACTACCATATCTGGAGTTGTATATGGAGATAGAAGCTCAAATTTTTATCACATAAAGTACATGATATGTGCTCCATTTAATTCTCGTATAGCTACTGTTGAATCATCATCTAAGTATTTTCTAAAAATCGTCCAAAACAGTTAACTCAGATTTGTACCCTAAACTTGTTTTGATCATATCTCACTCATTACAATGATTCCATTGCATGGCCAACTCTCACATGTGTACAAGACCCATAGCTTACTGTATATTAATTCTACTTCATCATTTTATCAGTTCATGACATGTTTCTTTACTGTTTTATACAGCCATCATTTTTAAGCAAGATTTTAGCCTTGTTCTTTATAGTTTTTCACCTTTTCAAGCATGTTTATCAACACCAAATCCCCACATAACATTTTTATCATCATATAATCATCATATACATATACAATAGGAAATAAAATACATGATTACATAATCAAAATAACAAGAAGATGAGGAGGACAATCTTTATACCACCAAGTTGATGTAGGTTATGATTTGGACATGGTTTTTGATGGAGAAACTTGTGAATAACCATAACCATCTTCAAGACCACCATTCTTCATAAACACCTTGTGGAAAATCAGCCCTACTACTCCGTGAAAACTCCTCCTTGGATGTTATAAGAACCACCAATCAATAGGGTTTCAAAAGGGCTTCAACATATGTGTATATAACATAAGTTTCATGGTTGATTTTTGATCAAAATGGATGTTTATGGTGTAGGAGTGGACGACACATATGGGAGAGTAGAGAGGAAATTGTGGTGTTTGCATGAGTGGTAAATGAACAAATGGTTTTGGTTTGTGGTTTTGAGGTTTGGTTAGCTTATCTTGTAAGCATAAAGGACAAGTGTATAACTTGTTTATAAGGCTTTGACACCTCATGGTGTTGAGGCAATAGTTTGGCCGCCCCATGTGTGCTAGTGGGGTGGGACAATGTATTTTGTCCCATCTCACTAGTTTACGGGTATTCCTCGATTCTAGTTTTCTCGATTTGCGTGCCCTCGGGTCGTTTTACGAAAAACGTTTTTATAAATTATGAATCAACGGCACAAAACGAATCCAATAAAAATCGTTTCATCAAAAACGGAGTTCGAAAACGTAAATACGTAATCCTAAGGTTTCCAGTTTAGTCGTAAAGGACGTTAAAATAAAATCGTAAGTCCTAATCTCTTCTCGTAAATTTGTGAGTTTATGAATCAACACAAATTTAAAACTCCAAAATAATATTCACGGATAAATTTATTTTCTGAAATGTCGGACTGTCACCAAAGACGGTGTATGTAAACGTAAGCACGTAACGTTGAATCCTCCGGTTTAGACGTAGTCGATGCTACTTCAAGACGTAAATCAAAATTTCTTCCCAAAAATAAGTGAGTTCATAAAATAATATATTTTCAAAAAAATATTGAGAATAAAATATCAATCATAAATTGACGGATTGTCACATATTTCTTGCTAAAACAAGACCAAAACGCGTATTTAATGTCATTTGTTTGGAATTATGCGTGGTTTGTGTGTTTGTTGTGTTTTCAGAGCAAACCGGATAAATATTGAAGAAAACATGGGATTGCACGGGTTTTATCGAAGAAAAAGACGAAAAGACGAAATCTATAGTCCAAGAGATGCAAAAGATTTGAATTCGATGGGCCTATTCGAAGATTTATCGAAGAAAAGGACCAAAGATGGAAGATTTACATATGTCGAAGAAACTCAAGTCTATTAAATGAAGAAATTAAAAGACGAGTTGAATTTATTCGTCGACAAATCCCGAATCAAAATCGAAAACGTCAACTTTTCTGAAAAGACGAGAAGAAAAAAAGAAAGAGAGAAAGCCCACTCACCAAACCAAGCAAAGCACTATAAATACTCCTCCCATTCACATTTTCAATTAGCTTTCTTTCTGTTATTTTCTTCCTGTTTCGTAGGAACCATCTCCCTTAAGGAGATTGGTGATTTTTATTGTCTTTTGATTCTTCCACAATCTTGTAAGTTAATCTTTCCATTTTGTTTGTTTGAATCTTATTCATTAATACAAGTTTCCACTTAATCTTTCTTTCTTCTCTTGTTGATTCAAAGTTCTAAGTTTTTATTTTATTGGTTTGATCTTAAAAAGTAAGTGGGTTTTATGTTTTTGTTGTTTTGGATTGATGTTTATCATTGGTAAATGATTAGTGGTTAAATTGGTTTAAGTTTTGATTAAAAACTTGGTGGATTTTTGGGTTAAATTCGTGTATTTAACATCCCCTGTTCTTCGCACCTTCACCTGCCCAGATTCCGGATCAACATAAGATTCCGGATCAAGGGTTTTGTAATTTTATTCCGGATCAAACTCGTTGGTTCGGAATATCTTTTATTCCGGATCAACTATTATATTCCGGATCAAGTCCTTTGGTTCGGAATATCCAATATTCCGGATCAGCTATAGTATTCCGGATCAACTCTATATTCCGGATCAAGTTTTATTCCGAGTAAATTAATTTTTCTGAATCAAGCTTGGTTTTTAATTATATCGCATAAGCACATTATTCCGGATCAAAGTTTATTCCACATGAAGGCCACTTATTCAGGATAAAATTTTATTCCGGATCAACAACTACATTCCGGATCAACTGTTATTCCGCATGAAGCAAACATTCCGCATGAAGGCATATTCCGCATGAAACTATTATTCCGCATCAAGCTATCATTCCGCATCAAGCAGTTATTCTGAATGAAGGTGTTGTTAATTATTCCGAATGAAGCAGTTTTCTAGGTTATTCCGCATGAGTTGATTTATTCCGCATGAGCCAAATTTCCCAAATATTCCGGATCAAGCTATTATTCCGCATCACCTGTTTTCCAAGTTTAGGTACTTACTGTTTGATTTTAATTCTAGTTTTATTTTCAGTAATTGCTTTTAGTTTAATTTTATTACTTCTAGCATTTATCGTTTTAGTAGATTTAGACCAAAGCTCCCCCTTTTAGTTACCAAGAACAGCAATTCCACTTTGAACCGTGATCAATTCGAGAAGATACCGAGAACGAAACAACGACATATACAATTGGGTACGAGCAACACGAACAAAGATCTTGCAAAAGCTACCTTTTTAACTAACCAAAAATCAGTTATTAAAATGGGGCCGCTGCCGGCTCTTTTCGTAAGGATCAACGGTTTCTTGTGAGAAAAAATGGATTTTGGGATCCGTTCTTTCGGGAACGTTATTTTCAGGCACATAAAACTTTCAAAAACCCATAAATATATAAGATTTTCAAAAATACAAAAACATTAAAAAACCTATAAAAACAAAAAATATTTTCTCTTGCATTTTCTTTTTAGTGTATGCGTACTCGATCAACGTCTTATTAAGAGCCCGAGACTCTCGAAGATTTAGACATGGCCGGTATACACAACAACAACAATAATAATAATCCCCCCCACAACAACAATAATAATCCACCGCACCCAAACATGAATAATCCACCCTTACCCGACCTACGAACCATGGAGGAGCTATGCCAACCTACGATGAACGGACGTGGAGGCCCGATTGCGTCGATGCTTATCACGGCTCAGGAGTTTTCGTTGAATCATCACATGATCCAACAAGTGCAAACTAACCCATTTCGTGGAATTCCGAATGATGATGCCAACAAACACCTCGACAAATTAATTACCATCACCCAAAGCATGAAGTCCCCTGGTGTTTACATGGATGACCTTCGCCTTCAACTATTTCCCCACTCGCTTTATCACCATGCTGAAAAATGGTTTGACCGTCTCTTAAAGAATTCTATTCATACTTGGGACGACATGACTCAACGCTTTTTGTCGCGGTACTTCCCACCATCCATGGTCACGAGCCTTCGTAACCAAATTAGTGGATTCATGCAAGACAATGATGAATCGCTCTTTGATGCTTGGGAACGATACGATGATTTGATCGACCATTGTCCAAATCACAACATGCTCCCTGTCACTCTCATTGATACTTTCTACAATGGTCTCACTTTTCATGATCGTGACACAATCAACGCCGCCGCCGGTGGTACTTTTATGAAATGGAGACCGTAGGAGTGTAGAGAGTTGATTAAAAACATGACTACTCACCACAAGAATTAGGATTCATCCGCATCCTGAAGATCTAATCAGAGAGTCAGTGTTTCTTCTACTACTTCCAATCCTAAGAGAACCGAACTTACCCGACAAATCGCGGATATGCACAAGGATTTCATGACCATGGCTACAAACCACTTTGAACAAGCTAAAGTCGTTTCTATTTCTTATGACACATGCGGTGGTCCCCATTCTTACAATGATTGTCCTTCTACTCAAAGCAATTTTTCTGAAAACGTTAACGCGGCATACGGTACTTATCCCACAGGAGGCTATCAAGCTCGTCCTCAAGGAGACCGTAGCTTGCTAAGTTATCGTTCAAACAACTATCTTGGTACACCCGATTTTCCTCCTCCAAACCAAAACCAACAACAAAGCTATAACCGAAATAATCAATCCCAACCTCGTGCTAACAATGAATATCAATCCCAAAGAAACCCATACCCACCTCAAGGAAATTCTCAAGCTTACCAAGCTCCACCTCTCAATCAACCGATGGCATTGAATCAAGACGTCGAGACGTTCATGAAGACTAATAGAGAGATGGTGACGAATCTTTAGAGTCAATTTGTTTACTTGAAGAATGACATGGAGAAACAAGGGAGCGATATTCGAGCCGAGCTAAGGAATGACATGGCGAAACAAAGCAATGATATTCGTGCAGACATGAGAGACTCTTTCAGCACTCAAGCGCTTAACATACGTGATATGATCGGTTCGCTCTTCCAAGGTAATCAACCATCTTCTTCGGGTACTCTTCCGAGTAATACCGTTGCGAATCCAAGAGGGAGATGAAAGCAATCACCACTCGTAGTGGAAAAGGTTATACGGAACCCGAGCTTCCTACACCTCCACCCGTGATTGTGAACAAGGAAAAAGAGCAACTTTCCCCACCTCCTTTGCCTTCTACCCCCATTTCCCCACCACCCGTCGTTGTGAGTGATCCTACTCCCTTAAAGCCTTCCTCTTCATCCGATATACCTTATCCTTCAAGGTTGAGGAAAGAGAAGAAAAAGAGGAAGGATGATATTCAAGTTTCAAACTTTCTTAAAATGTTTAAACAATTGAATTTTAACATCTCCTTTGCCGAGGCTCTCGCTCACATGCCTAAATACGCGAAGATGTTTAAAGATCTTCTTAGTGACAAGGAGAAGCTTCTTGACATTGCTCAGACCCAACTTAATGAGAATTGCTCCGCCGTTCTCTTAAGGAAATTGCCCACAAACTTGGTGATCCGGGTCGCTTCTTAATTCCTTGCAACTTCCCGGGAGTAGAGAATTGCATGGCCCTAGCCGATCTAGGTGCCAGTATAAACTTAATGCCTTTAAGTGTTTGGAAGCAATTATCTCTCCTCGAGCTAGTCCCCACCAAAATGACTTTGGAATTAGCTAACCGTACGGTTGCTTTTCCTGTGGGGATAGCCGAAGACGTCTTTGTTGGCGTTGACAAATTCACATTCCCGGCGGATTTTGTTGTCGTTGACTACGAGATGGATCCTCGTGTTCCATTAATCGTTGGACGTCCCTTCTTGAGGACCGGTCACACTCTCATTGATGTAGCCGCGGGCGAGATAATCATGAGAGTTGGTGACGATAAAATTGTCTTCAACATGGGTAAGATTTCTAAGCAACCTTATTCATATAAGAGTGTTAATGCTATTTATTTTCTCGATGAGGCTTGTGAAGAACACTTTCATGATGCTTGCAAAAGTACTCTCTCTTCTCTACCCACTGTTGAGACCGTTGCCTCAATTGCTCCATCATTGACTCCTTTTGGAGAAAGTGACTTGGATGATTTTGAAGCTAGCTTGGGTCCTCTCGATCTTAAGTATGATGATTCTTCCACCGATTGGGATGAAGAAATTCGTACTATTGAGAGACTTCTCAATGAAGACCCGTTTTCTCCTCATTCTCCTAAAGAGGTGACTAATGATGATCCATCATTAGTTACACCATCAATTGAGGATCCTCCTACTCTTGAGCTTAAGGACTTACCTCCCCATCTCGAGTATGTTTTCTTAGAAGGCATTGATCAACTTCCCGTTATCATTTCTAAGGACTTAAAAACCGATGAGAAAACTCGTCTCATTGAAGTTCTCAAGAAACATAAAAGAGCTATCGCTTGGAAAATCTCCGATATTCGTGGAGTTGATCCTCACTTCTGCACACATAAAATTATCATGTAGGACGACTTTAAGCCCACAATTCAAAGCCAACGAAGGGTGAATCCTAAAATCCATGACGTTATCAAAAAAGAGGTTTTCAAACTTCTAGATGCGGGCATGATTTATCCTATCTCGGATTCACCATGGGTTAGTCCAGTCCATTGTGTGCCTAAGAAAGGCGGAATTACCGTTGTTCCCAATCAAAACAACGAGTTGATTCCTACACATCTCGTTACTGGGTGGAGAGTTTGTATAGACTATCGAAAACTCAATGATGCCACGAGAAAGGATCATTTCCCTCTTCCTTTTATGGACCAAATGCTTGAACGTTTAGCGGGTAATGAATATTACTGCTTTCTTGATGGTTTCTCAGGTTATTTCCAAATACCCATCGATCCCCAAGATCAAAAGAAGACAACATTCACTTGTCCCTATGGCACATTTTCCTACAAAAGCATGCCTTTTGGCTTATGCAATGCCCCCGGGACTTTCCAAAGGTGCATGTTCGCTATCTTCCATGATATGGTTGAGAAAACCATGGAAGTCTTCATGGATGATTTCTCGGTCTTTGGGTATTCCTTCTCTTCTTGCCTTGCCAATTTAGAACGTATGCTTAAGCGGTGCGAAGACACTCGCCTTGTTCTGAATTGGGAAAAATGCCATTTTATGGTAAAAGAAGGCATTGTGATAGGACACAAAATCTCTAAAGCCGGTCTTGAAGTCGACCGTGCTAAAGTAGATATCATAGCCAAATTACCTCCACCTTCGACCGTGAAGGGTGTGAGAAGTTTTCTGGGTCATGCGGGCTTTTATCGTCGATTCATTCAGGATTTCTCTAAAATCCCTCGCCCGATGACCCACATCTTGGAAAAATATACTCCTTTTGTCTTTTCTAAAGAGTGTATCGAAGCCTTCAACCTTCTTAAGGATAAGCTAACTAAGGCACCGGTCTTGGTTACCCCTAATTGGGAGCTACCCTTTGAGTTGATGTGCGATGCTAGCGACTTTGCTATTGGATCGGTTTTGGGCCAAAGAGTGAATAAACACTTCCAATCAATCCATTATGCTAGCAAGACAATGACGGGTGCTCAATTGCATTATACGACAACCGAAAAAGAGCTTTTAGCTGTTGTCTATGCTTTTGAAAAATTTCGCCCCTATCTTGTTTTATCCACAACAATCGTATACATGGACCATTCCGCATTGAAGTACTTGATGACTAAGCACGATCTAAGCCAAGACTTCTTCGTTGGGTTTTACTCCTTTAAGAATTCAACATTGAAATTCGTGACAAGAAGGGAGCCGAAAACCTAGCCGCGGATCATCTTAGTAGACTTGAGGATCCATATCAAGGGGATCATCCGAACAAAGAGATCAATGACTCTTTTCCCCTTGAGACCTTAATGTCTATTAATCTCAATCTGGATGACACCCCGTGGTTTGCCGACATTGCAAACTACTTAGCGGGTGGTGTTCTCATCAAAGGGTTAACATCCCAACAAAAGAAGTTCTTGAATGATGTTAAGACTTACTTTTGGGATGACCCTTTTCTATTCAAACAATGCGCTGACTTTATTATTGGCCGATGTGTTGACGGACCGTCGCTTTGGACATTCTCAAGGCTTGCCATAAAGGACCCACCAGTGGTCACTTTGGTCCCAACTACACCGCCAAAAAAGTGTTTGACTCGGGATTTTAGTGGCCAACCATTTATCGTGATGCTCACGAAATGGTTAAACATTGTGATGCTTGCCAAAAACAAGGCAAGATCACACATAAAGATGAGATGCCTCAAAATTTTATACAAGAATGTGAAATCTTTGATGTATGGGGCATCGACTTTATGGGGCCATTCCCTTCTTCTAAAGGGAACACATACATCCTTGTCGCTGTTGACTACGTTTCCAAATGGGTTGAAGCCAAAGCTTTACCCACTAACGACTCAAGGGTGGTTTGTAATTTCTTGAAACAACTGTTTGCTCGATTTAGTGTTCCTCGTGCTATAATCAGTGACCGCGGTACTCATTTTTGCAACGATCAATTTGCAAGAGTCATGGCTAAGTATGGTGTCAATCACCGTCTTTCCACCGCTTACCATCCTCAAACCAACGGTCAAGCCGAGATATCCAACCGTGGATTGAAGAGAATTTTGGAACGTACTATGGGAGAGCATCGTGCCTCGTGGGCCGATAAACTTGATGATGCTCTGTGGGCTTTCCGTACCGCTTATAAGACACCGATTGGTTGTACACCTTATCGTCTTGTGGACGGGAAAGCCTGCCACCTCCCCATCGAGCTGGAACATAAGGCATACTGGGCCTTGAAGTGGGCTAACTTCGACATCAACAAAGCCGGTGATCTTCGCAAGATTCAACTCAACGAGCTACATGAATTGAGGAATGAAGCTTACGAGAACTCATTGATCTACAAGGAGAAGACCAAGATTATCCACGATGCTAAAATCAAGAACCGAGAGTTCCACGTTGGTGATCAAGTCTTACTTTTTAACTCTCGGTTGAAGATCTTCTCAGGCAAGTTGAAGAGCCGCTTGTCTAGTCCATTCACCATCGCCAATGTCTTTCCCTATGGCACCATTGAGCTTTCTCAGCTAAATGGGCCCAATTTTAAGGTGAATGGCCAGCGTCAGAAGTTGTACTTTGGTGAGGACATCTCTCATGAGATGATTCAATCCCTCACCACGTTTCCCATAAATTAGTTCGGGACCGAGTCAGGCTCGTGACTCGGTTAACAAAAACAAGCGCTCCTCGGGAGGCAACCCGAGTTTCTATCCCCCTTCCTGTTTTTCATCCTAAGTGTAGGGGGAGCTATATAGGTTGCTTGTGTTTGTATGGTGATGTGATTACAGGGATAAGTGCACTCTTGGAATCTTTGAAGAACCGTGCTCCCATGTTATCCGAAAATCCGGTTCTATCTCTCAACTATCATGATTCAATCTTCTTCATACTCACATTTGAAATTGATCACTTTAGTCGTCTCATCTTTAGCTTGATTTAACCAACGTGCACAATGTCATAAGTGTAGGGGAGATTTTTCCCACATGCTTAAACATTGAGGACAATGTTTATATTAAGTGTAGGGGGGACTTCTATTGAAGTTTTAAGTGGACTTTTCCATTAAAATGCCTTCATTTAACCGGAAAATCATCTTTTTCAGCATTTTTCAAATTTTTAATTAACTTTGGCCATTTAGTCGTAACTTTTAATTTTTTATCGTTGCTTTCATATGTATATATCCCGCAATAAAGTCAAAAATATTAATAAAGTGGTGTAGCTAGTTTTGAAATCTTACATATTAGGCCCGTTGCGATTATTTTGACTCAACCCGAATAGACTTATCCAAGTTTATTCTAGAAAGTATCCTTAACCATGTAGACCTTAGTTGGTTTATTAGGCTAAGCATCCACGAGTCTCATTACTTGAGATTTTAAATTGTGGAGGACGAGAAATGATAGATTCAATTATAAGTCGGTATTCTTGCACAAGCACACTTGGTGTGATTATCTGCCTATTCTCCCATCACTTGCTAATAATTTATCTGCAATAAGTAAGGTCGTACGATTTGAAAAGTTACTTAGCTTCTAGCCCAAGATCGTTTAAAAGTTGCTCGGTAATGATAAGAGTTCATAGCCAAGGCATAACTTATGAAGCGGGGCGCGAAGATTGGCGAGTCCGAAAAGGCCCTAACAAGGCATGAGGATTCAATTTTATTGCTAAAGATCCAAGGTGATGTGAAAAGCATTATTCCCAAAATCAATATGAAGGATCAAGACTCACGACGAAAAGCAATCAACTCCCATAAAGATCATGGAGAAGTCTATCCGAAAAGACCCTAACAAGGTATGAGGATAAATAGATCCAAGTCCGAAAAGGAGGCGGATCGTTGTATCTCAAAATCCCAAATTAGCGATTGAAGAAATAATGATGAAGTCGTGGTTAACAAAGTTGGAGTACCCCTCAAAAATACTCCAAGTGAAGAACTCTATTAACAAAGAGAAGACCATTATCTCAAGAACGTCTCTCAAGATACGAAGTATGAAGTACATGCCAAATATCGGCCCGAGAAAGGTCTCAAATGGCGAAGCGAGTTATGCCAAGATATGAACTTTTTGATATCCCGAGAAGGAGTTTTAAGAGATTTTGTCCTTTAGCTAACTATAATTAAAATCGTCCTACTTTGCTTTCAGCCTATATAAACTATCGAAATAAGTCCAAAAATGCATCTTCATGATCATTCTAAGTCAAAAATAAAATATAAGAGATACATCTAGGAATAAGGGAGTTTAAGCATATAATTAAGACATGTGTGTAAGTGTTTAATTTGCTAACTTATAATAACAATGATCTCGTTTTTAAGCTTAGTTTGGGGAACGTGAAACTTGAGGGTGATAAATCTTCGCAGCACCAAAGCCCTAATGTAAGTCCTTGATCTCTTTCAAAGTTATTTCCATATAGCTATTTTCAAGTGAAAATAGTTTTCTATCCTTTTGTTTCCTGTAAAGTTTTAATTTCTATTAGTACCCTAAGTTTTGTTTTAGTAGTATGTTAATAAGGCCAAGGTTGATTGATTATGAGAAAAGTGTAAATTTGCTTTATTACTAAGCATTGCATGAGGGCATGGCAATGGTTATGTGTAGGGGATTTGATAGGTGTGAAAACACCCATCCTTTTACCACTTATTCCTTGCTAAAACAAGACCAAAACGCGTATTTAATGTCATTTGTTTGGAATTATGCGTGGTTTGTGTGTTTGTTGTGTTTTCAGAGCCAACCGGATAAATATTGAAGAAAACATGGGATTGCACGGGTTTTATCGAAGAAAAAGACGAAAAGACGAAGTCTATAGTCCAAGAGATGCAAAAGATTTGAAGTCGATGGGCCTATTCGAAGATTTATCGAAGAAAAGGACCAAAGATGGAAGATTTACATATGTCGAAGAAACTCAAGTCTATTAAATGAACAAATTAAAAGATGAGTTGAATTTATTCGTCGACAAATCCCGAATCGAAATCGAAAACGTCAACTTTTCTGAAAAGACTTGAAGAAAAAAAGAAAGAGAGAAAGCCCACTCACCAAACCAAGCCAAGCACTATAAATACTCCTCCCATTCACATTTTCAACTAGCTTTCTTTCTGTTATTTTCTTCCTGTTTCGTAGGAACCATCTCCCTTAAGGAGATTGGTGATTTTTATTGTCTTTTGATTCTTCCACAATCTTGTAAGTTAATCTTTCCTATTTGTTTGTTTGAATCTTATTCATTAATACAAGTTTCCACTTAATCTTTCTTTCTTCTCTTGTTGATTCAAAGTTCTAAGTTTTTATTTTATTGGTTTGATCTTAAAAAGTAAGTGGGTTTTATGTTTTTGTTGTTCTGGATTGATGTTTATCATTGGTAAATGATTAGTGGTTAAATTGGTTTAAGTTTTGATAAAAAACTTGGTGGATTTTTGGGTTAAATTTGTTTATTTAACATCCCCTGTTCTTCGCACCTTCACCTGCCCAGATTCCGGATCAACATAAGATTCCGGATCAAGGGTTTTGTAATTTTATTCCAGATCAAACTCGTTGGTTCGGAATATCTTTTATTCTGGATCAACTATTATATTCTGGATCAAGTCCTTTGGTTCGGAATATCCAATATTCCGGATCAGCTATAATATTCCGGATCAACTCTATATTCTGGATCAAGTTTTATTCCGAGTAAATTAATTATTCCGAATCAAGCTTGGTTTTTAATTATTCCGCATAAGCACATTATTCCGGATCAAAGGTTATTCCGCATGAAAGCCACTTATTCCGGATAGAATTTTATTCCGGATCAACAACTGCATTCCGGATCAACTGTTATTCCACATGAAGCAAACATTCCGCATGAAGGAATATTCCGCATGAAGCTATCATTCCGCATCAAGCTATCATTCCGCATCAAGCAGTTATTCCGAATGAAGGTGTTGTTAATTATTCCGAATGAAGCAGTTTTCTATGTTATTCCGCATGAGTTGATTTATTTCGCATGAGCCAAATTTCCCAAATATTCTGGATCAAGCTATTATTCCGCATCAACTGTTTTCCAAGTTTAGGTACTTACTGTTTGATTTTAATTCTAGTTTTATTTTCAGTAATTGCTTTTAGTTTAATTTTTTTACTTCTAGCATTTATCGTTTTAGTAGATTTAGACCAAAGCTCCCCCTTTTAGTTACCAAGAACAACAATTCCACTTTGAACCGTGATCAATTCGAGAAGATACCGAGAACGAAACAACGACATATACAATTGGGTACGAGCAACACGAACAAAGATCTTGCAAAACCTACCTTTTTAAATAACCAAATATCAGTTATTATCGATCATCCCATAAAATTTTCACCAGTGCCATGTACAGTATTCCATATGTAACCCATGTACAGTGTCTTGGTTATACTTCATGTATAGTATTTCATGTGTACTCCACGTACAGTGCCTCAGATATGTTCCATGTGCAGTATTCATTTTGTACTTCATGTACAATAGTCCAGGTGTACTCCAGGTACCCTACTCCATGGATATTGCTAATCGATCCTCAACCATCTCATGCGTTGCCACTTGTCGATATTCTACCAGATGCTGATGCTGCTCGAGAGTTGAAGATTTTTCCAGATACTGTTGCTGCTAATATTTTAGAGATCTCACGAATGCTGATACTGCTGATACTTTGGAGATTCCCTAAGAGGCTGATGCTGATGCTGTTTATACTATGAAGACTCTTCAAGAGCAAGGACGAAAACCATAAATTTGAAATTTCTGACAAGAATGTACTTCAACCATCAGACTCTACAATCCTATTTCATGCTTTTACTTCCTCAGTTGGATGTCACACTTCACTCAGCTAATCTTTCAGTCAGAAGAGTGGGAATCGGTAACCAACAGACCAGTAAGCAGAATAATTTTATGAATCACGGTCATGATAATGACCGTCAGTGAAACTGTCAGACAAAGCGGTAATGACAATCACCGTGCTTAAAATTAATCATCCAGTAACCATCGGAACTCCGGCACGGACGTGACCAGAAATACAAGAGGTCAGTAGTCTAACTGGTCCGCCAATCCTAGCAGTTACCAGAAATTCTTAACCTTATTTAGACTCACCATTAAAATACATGTCTAGACAACAGTTAAGACACATGTCTCATGTATCATTTCGGAAGACACATATCAGGACACCAGTCATGGTACACGTCATACGAATCTTTTCTCAAAATACGAGTTAGAACTCATAACTCCAATATGTTTCTAAAACAGGCCCTTAGTAATTCAGGGTACCTTTCAGAAAAGGGGTATACCCGTTCTATTATGCCACGTATGAACCAGATCATTTGAAATTTTAGTCACCACCACTAGAGTATGATTCAGGTTAAACACGCAGCATTCACTCTGTGAGGTTACAGACGATCATATTTAGTGAAAAGTCGCCATGTTCACTTCACATATTCCTATGTCAGCTTTATCTTAAAGCAGGTAGTCCCCTACCTCTCAGCCAGAAAGGACTCAACAGTATCACCATATTTATTAAAGCCTTATTTTCAGTTAACGACGGGACCCGTCTTACTAAATCCCTAATATATTCATTATACTTTCTGTCAAAAAAAATCAGTACAAATTATTTCTGCCTTACAAGCGCGTGACTTATCAGTCCATAGCTACCAGTTATAAATTCACTTCTAAAATTCCTCGAATCCATGATCAGCAGATTATACTAAAATTTCCAGATGTTATTCCAGAAATTCATTCCTAACCACGAGACAGAGTTTAACCTCGAGCTTGTCTCAACAACAGAAACTGTTTTCAGAACTCTTTATCGCAGGACTTCAGCTAAGTTAAAAGAGTTGCAGCAATTGCTGCAAGAGTTACCAGAACAAGGTTGTATTCGCCCTAACGCACCACTAGGAGGTGTACCGTTTCTCTTTATCAGAAAGAAGGCTGGTAACATGAGATCATGTATCGATCACCAAAAATTTACAAGATCGCCATTCATAAAACGATACTCATTCCACGAATTAGAGGTTACCTGACCTGCTACAATATCTTAAATATTTCAGAACAATTCGCAACTGTGACACCAGTAGTGGTGAGAGAAGGACTTGATGTTTTCCAGACTGCTGTTGCACATATTGCAGTCTCTCTAAAAATTTTGATTTTATACTTCTGAGCTCCCTAATGCTCCAGCTATGTTATGAAATTTATGAATAAAATTTTTCCATGACTCTCAGACAAAATCGCCAGTATATTCATTGATCACATTCTGGTCTGCCAAATTCTAGAGAAGAACACGAGAATCACCTTCTCACAGTGTACAGAATCTTCGATAGTAGAAATTTTATATACAGCTTTCCAGATATGAATTACAATTGAACAAAGTGGCGTTTCTGAGCCAACCTATTTCAGTAGAAAGAAATTTCAGACAATCCTACGAAGGTGAAGGCCATCACCTGATGATCCCGACCGACACTTGTGAACGAAGTACAAAATTTCTAGAACTCGATTGACTATTACCGCAGAAATTGACGACAGTTCTCCCGAAAAATTTCTTTCATGTCTATTCAAACAGATTTCCATCAGAATGTTCCATAATCCCAGGCAGGATGTTGATAGAAGCAGTATCACACATTGATGCAGCTATGTTCATATCTAATGCCTGCCATCCCAGCAGGTTTAAGATAGGACACTAACATGCTAATGAGTTATTACAACCATTAGAAATTTCTAAGCATAAATGAGTTAAGATTCCATGGAGGTTATTATCACTTACCACAGACTCAGACGAAGCATGATGCTATCTAAGTCGTTGTTAACCAGTTAAACCAGCCTACACGTCTTCTTTTATCCGAGATGATTACGCAGTAACAAATCTACAGGAAATTTAGAAATAGATCGTATGATTCCAAGGTATTCCATCCACAATCTTGTTAGATGGAAATTAGCATTCGTGAATCGCGCTCACGTTCATGTTCACGATCACGTGTACGTTCACGTTCACGTTTATTTTCACTTTCACGTTTACATCTCATTCGCAATATGATATGTTTCAGTTTATGTTTTATGCTATCTCATGATTTAAGCTCACGTTGCGTTCATAACATTTTTCACGTTCAAGTCCGTGTTCCATTCCGCGATACACGTTTCACAGTTTATTACCGAATACGGTTACAGGAAGCTTAAGAAACTAGACTCAAGTATAGCACAACTATTCCATAACCAGGCAGACGTTTCACATCTCAGGCCGTATCGTTTGGCATTCCTTCCTCAGTCAGCATACGTTCATGATATGTTCTGGTAGCACGTCCACAGTATGCTTCACGTATCACATTCATGATATACTTCATGCACAACGTTCCTTATATAATCGTGAACCACGTTCACAATTGCTCACGTAGCACGTTCACAATTGTTCACGTAGTTCATCCCTATATATTTTCAGCAACTGTACTCAGAGATATAGAAGTCATCGTTTCTTGTAAATTGTACGTATCGTTTCATATATCCTACGTGTTACATATTATTCATTCGATCAGATTCAGAAAATCCGTCTCAGGTAGGGAACCAGAGACTATTCAGCATCGTCAGAACAGGGTCAGTTAGACCAAGATTGCTCTCTATGCCAAGATCGTTGAAGGAACCGTTCTGAGCGGGAAGCCACTTGAAACGGAGGAGTCCATCCGGACCTCTCATCCTTTTCCTTCAATAAATTCAGTTAAGTTCGTTTCAGTCATGTCACGTTTATACCATTTCAGCAGCAGTATGTTTTAAATCAAGGACGAATGATCCTTCAGTTTATATGTCTTTTCAGCCATCATGCTCTTTCAGCATATGTGTCCTTTCAGCTTTTATAATTTCATCAGCTTACTACATTTAATTCAAGGATGAATTTCTCCTTTTAGAGGGGAAGAATTGTAAAACCACGGCATAATCGCATCTCTAACTCGAGAACGAATTTTTTTTAGAGGGGAAGAGTTGTAAAACCCGCCTTTAGAATCCTTGAACATTAAATGCACGCAGTCAGAGTTACCTAAAACATTATATATATATCATTATAAAATTAATGCATGAATATTAATAATACGCAGGTATCACGTAAGTATTATTTTCAGAAAAATGATTGTTACATTTCAGAGTTTCAACGATAATTTAAAAACACGATCACGAATACACACGAGTATTTAAATTAAACGAAAATAGAACAAATCAAATGTATGTGTTGTTATGGTCGGTGGGGGCCCAAAAAGGAAAATGAGAATGGGCTGTAGCCCATTTGTTTTTTCTAGCCGGGGTTAACAAAAAACAAAAAGAAGAAGAAAAAAAAGACGGGGGAGTATATATTATTTTGGGCAGCAAACAAAAAAAAGAAAGAAAACCCTAATCACCAATGGAAGAGCCGTCATCTTCCTTCTTGCCTTCTTCCTACCGATGAACACAACATCAAGGAAACAAGAAATATTCGTAGGTTTAGTTCAAGATCAAGGTTGATGTCGTTGGTTCCTTTTTCCCTCCCACGCAAGCCAAGGTAACCCAAATCGCGTTTTCATGCTTCTTTCTATTTATTTTAATCACGAATCCAAATCAGTTTGGTGGTCGGGTTCGTTGGTTTCAAGAAAACCGAGACCAATGGGTCTCGGTGTGCTGTTTTGAGACCAGCCGCGGCCAGGGTGCACGCTGGTGGTGGCTGTGATGTGCGGCCGCAGCGAAAACCCTCAACCGAGGGTGTATGTTGGGTATACAGTGGGAAAAACACGAAACCAGGAGAAACCCGAGAGCCTAAGGCTCTCGGTGGAATAATAAAACAGGCAGGGGTCTCGTTTGGTTTGTATATTCAGGAATTAGCGACATTTTAGCGACGGAATTTCTTGTCGCAGTTTGTCAGGCCAGGTTTGGGACAGTTTTGACCACAGCTTTTAGCGACAATTAGTACTAGTTAGCAACAGAAATTCTGTCGCTAATACAGTTTTGGATTTAATAACTTTGTTGGCTTGTTTTAGTGCGACCGAGAAGGGAAGATCTCGGTAGGATCGGGGCTATATTAAAATAATAAAAATGAAGATTTTGATTATACTTTTTTTTAATTTTTTTATAAATGGTTATGATTAAATTAGTTTTTAAAAATTAAAAGGGTACAATATTATTCAAGGATTTTATTCGTTTAAAAATCTTTCTAAATTTAGAAACTTATATTTATAGCAGGTTATTATTTTTAGCAATATCGTAAATATCATAATAAATATTACATTAATCAGTAACTAATTAAAGACAGTTAGAATACAATATTTCAAGAATCAATTTAATACTAGAATACAGAATACCGTGTATTATACAGTAATCAGAAATACATGATGTATACGTTAATCAGGAATATTAGAACACTCGAAGTTATCATTTTATACACATAGAATATTACAAGAATAAAATAAATTAAACTATGAACAGGTAAGAATCAGAAACAGTAAACAGGCTCAGAACAACTAAGATCAGTAAAAATAAACCGATACCAGTCAACTCATTTCGCGTCCTTCATTTATGTAGTGATCGCGAAGTCGGAGTAGATCTTTCAGCTTTTATTCTTATTTCATTACTGGACAAGAGGTACGGATTTCCGTCCTTTCAGTAAGGACTTTCTTTCCTATGCATGTTTAGGATTCCCCGTCTACAGCCAAATATTTTTCCCCAGTATATGTTTAAGCTTAACAGTAATCATGTTAATAACTAAATAAATTGACTGGGCATTATATACAAGCATGACCAGTTTATGTACTAGTTACGGAGGTACCGTAACCATGGCACTAGAGGCACCGGTGTCGTAACTCACATGTAGGAGAGTGATATCCTGCATCGTCCCACTCATGTTCAGTTTGGCCATTTTTATATGTATGTTTAGTGGGGCGTATGGATGCATCCTAGGCTTATCAGTTTACAAGTTATCAGGGTGAATGTGGTGTGTGCACTACATCCTTCACATTGGAGCTGATCCCTCTACCGAGCACAGTATTTAGAGGTCATCCCTCTACAGTATGACGAGGTTACCCCTCCAGTTATTCATGCACCGTTGTTACAGCACATGACCTATATAAGCTCTGGCAATTAAAATAGAGTAAATGTATGTTTTCAGATTTAACAGATAACAGTTCAGCTTTATCATTTATAAATCAGTCTTTACAGATTATACATAGATTTCCGTTGCAACTTTACTTATTAGTCTTACAGCTTCAGTATTTCATCATCTGTTTCATTTCAGTAATTCCTTATTATGCCTTATATCCGTTCACTGAGCGTTATGCTCAGCCGTAGTTCCCTTTCATGATCTAACGGCAGGTACACCAGGACGCCCTTAGGATTCTGAGAGCATGTGGAATTTGGATGGAAGCTATCCAGACTTCTTACCTTATGTATTTACATTATTCTGCTTTTGGACATTGTTTAGTCCTTTCCTTTAGTACTTTATCTTTTCATGTTTTGAGCTTGGTTGAATTACCGATGTTTGATTCCGGTATTTCCGTTATGGTCATTTAACGTTTTAGGACATTTACCTTATGCTTTGATGACACGCCATAAATACACGTAACGGTCCACTTATCCAAGTGGGGTGTTACAAAAAGCCTATATTGTGATTTTAACAAAGATTTGTATAAAATGTTTTGGCTTATTTTATGGCCTACAACAAAGAATTGTACAAAATGATTTTCGGTAAAAATTTTATACCGATGATATATTAATGGATTTCATTAAACTCTATGAATTCACTCGACGTTTTTGCTGGCCTTTTTAACATGTTTTATCTAAGGTACTTGAAGGTAATTCTCGGGAAGACGACAAGAATTTATGGCCCACACTAAATTAACAATTTCTATTCAAATGTTTTGTAAAATTGTATGAAATACTATGACTTGGGACCTATGTAAATTTGATATTTATGAATGGAAATGCTTTATTATTAAACGACGCGATTTTTATGCGTTGTCTATGATGTGAGTAATGTGCTATCTCGTAACACCAACGACTCTTCCGCTGCATTGAATTGTGTATATTTGGGGGTGTTACAGTTTGGTACCAGAGCTCTCGTTATAAATAACGAAAGATTTTTAAAAACCAAGGTTTTGAATAAAAAATTTCAAAACATTTTAACTATAAACATTTTTCTCAAAATGTCTAAAAATCTTGTGAGTATAACGGTGCCGAAGATTTCCCGAGTTACCGACAAGGCCAGACTGAGAAGTGTTATTTTTAATATATATATAACTTGAATTATATATATATATATATATATATATATATATATATATATATATATATATATATATATATATATATATATATATATATATATATATATATATATATATATATATATATATATATATATATATATATATATATATATATATATATATATATATATATATATATATATATATATATATATATATATATATATATATATATATATATATATATATATATTGTAATTTGATTACATGAGTGTTTGATGATTATTTTAATACTTATACGAGGTATTTATACGACGTAGATTGTCACAAGAAACCCTAAATCCCCTAGCAAATCAATCGAAGCTATTCCCATAGGAATTCTAGCTATTCTAGATCTAAACCAAGTTGTGGATATTTATGATCACGACAAAATGGTTGATATTCATAGGAATGTTGATATTAGTTGATTGTGATATTAAAGAAGAATTGGCGAGATTAAATCTGATATCAATGTCATGGCGATCCTTCCTTATAGAGTGGGGTTTGACAAAACCTTACCACCTAGAAAGATGTCATCTGATTCGTTGTCACCCAATTCTTAAATTGAAATCGAAAGGGTGAATGTTGCACTTGAGGCTGTCATTGGAACCATTACCCAAAAGCCTCATGCCAGTAGTACCTTTCCGAGAAGTCTAACTGAATGTGTGAGTCATTTCATACTAGTGACTCATTTGATAACTATTAATGAAGGAGCTATAGGATTGGAAAATAAGTGTTGTTCATATCGAACTTTTATTGCCCTTTTAAGGTTTAAGAATAAGGTTGAAGTATTGGAGAATGAGGTAGGGTATCGCATTGAGTATGATTTGGTTGAAACTTGAATAAAGTAAAATTTAACCCGTACGGAATATGAGATTGTTAAGAGGAAGTAATTAAGTCCAGTGATTGAATTATAAGGTTTTAAATGATTGTTGGTTCGTGTTAAGGGTTGTTCCTAGACCATTGTCCAATGACGAGGATGCCCAGTGTCCAAGAAATAAATTGAAGAAATCTTCTTCTTAATTGGGACCGATGGATCTTCCAGGATAAGTGGAACACCTAATGACTCTTGTAGATTAGTATTCATTGTGGTATCTTTTAAAAATCCATAACTTAACTGAGACATCAGTTGGTAGGATGAGTCCTTAGAATTGTATGACATAGTGACACGTAATTTGTTACAGTACATTTTTGACTTGTTTGTGATTAATGAAAAGACTACCTCTGATTGCTAAATCCTACATGTATCAATGTTGTCTATCTTTTATTGCTTCATCCTCATGTTCGCATTAATGATGCAACCATTGAACAAGTACTCATCTCTATTTGAGTTACGTTGTGGATTATTCTTTTTGAGCGCCATCGAGGTCATGCACCTCATGATTAATTGGCTAAGCTCATTTCCTATCATATTGTAGTTAGTTCTTGGTGAACAACTTTTCATCACTCTTTTGCAGATCACTCACGGTTTTTATAAGTTAAAACAATATTCCTTGAGAAAAGTTGAATTTTCATCACCATATGGATTATTTAAAGTGAGACTTATAAATAATCGTTATCGAAATAAAATTGTTTATGGAACACCTTGGAAAACTTAATTATTTCCATAACAAAGAACATCTTTGTAAATTTATTTTTTATTCTTATTCAAGAATTAAGCATGAAAATATTTTTATTTTAAACATGATGACAAAGTTTTGACGAACTCAGTATTGCATCGTTAATCCTAAAATTGTATATAGTTGCGCGCCTGCATACAATTTGGAATGGACCCTGCAAGGCAGATTAGTAGTCACCATGAAAGTATTAATAAGCACTACATTTTCTTTGAAGTTTTGAAAGATTAAATTTTTGAGTTCTGCAAGAAGTGAAAACATAGGGACATATTGTTAGAGACACCTACATATGTGCCCGTGCCATTTATTCTTCTTACTCAAATTTACACATCTTTGGATATTGTCTTATTTGACAATTGACAACTCTTTCTTGTCCAATTCTATCGTGGCGAGATTCTTTGGAAAAGTATTTGATTACCGAGTATTGATACCCGATTGGGTGTATTGACGTTTCTATCATTTCTTTTGATTAGATTCATTTGAATGACCTGGGTAACGATCCGAGGACCTTTCGAATGCGTATGGGATATATTCATATTCGTTAAATGTTTCCGTCTTTATCTGATTTGAAATTCTATCGCGTAGATTATGCGTTGACCTTACTCCTTTGATGTTAGTTATGTCTCCAGATATCCTTGAATTTGTGAAGGATTATGAGTTATTATTAGTCTTTTGATAAGTTCAGATCTTATCAACGGTAATGAAACCGGAAAGTTGATAGTGCTAGTACAATGGATTGATTGACTATGACATAATGTCATCGTCTTAATTGATGAGAACTCGAGTGGAATTCCCCTAAAAGATAAGATGTTTATTATCAAAAGTGATCTAAATAATTCTTGTTTGATGACCATATCCTGCATTTAGATTTGAAATTATACCATGAATGGTTGTATACTAGTCATAGACCTTGTAATCTAGAAAGAACTAAAAGTAAATGTATTAAAAGATGTTTCTATTATCTGAAATTTTAGGAGGTATTTGCTGGTGAATTACCTAGACTTTCTCCATTAAGGCAAGTTGAATTTGGTATTGATTATATTTCTAGTGCTGCACCTATGGCGTGTGCACTGTATTCACCACCATCTGAATTAAAAGAATTAACCGAACAACTAAGAGATTTGTCGGAAAAAGCTTTTATTCTACCAAGCTCATAATTATGAAGATCAATGGTGTTATTATTCCATATATTTGTTGAATTACCGTGAACTAGGTAAATTGATGATCAAAATCTATATCCACTACCCAAGATGATAGATTTGTTCGATAATTTACAAGGTTCTAGCGTATGTTCTAGAGATTTGATCCACGACATGGTTATCATCAACTTCACATCCGCGAAAAAGATTATCTATTCCAATCACTACATCCGGGACTCGTAATGAACATTATGAGTTTCATGTTATGTTGTTTGGATTGACAATGCACATGTAGCATCCATAAATTTAGTGAATCACGTGTGTAGGCTGTAATTTGATAAATTCATTATTGTGATCATTAAGGACCATTTGTTTGTTTATAAGAATAAGAAAGAGTTAATAATTATTTATAAACTGGCCGGAGTTGTCCGAGCAATGAAAACCTGTACCTTGAATATTTAACATGTGATTTAAAGCTTAATCCTTTACATTAAATGACCGTGTAATTAATGGTAATGAAATCTATATTGACTCTTCGAAGATTAGAGCCATTTAAGGCTTTGGGGTTTTACCAAAAAGAAAGTGCAAATATGTTTTGACAAATGTTTTATCAAAGAATTTTTAAGGGATTATTCCCTTATACCCAAATCATTTAACTAAACTCCTTTAGGGGTAAATGTTTGTGTATACCTCAAGACAATCTAAGAGGGATTGAGGAAACCATTTAAACCATGACTTGGAATTTGAAACGAAAATTTTTGCTTTTCAACTAAGAAAATTTTGACCAAAGTATGAACAAAGATTTTTCGAACATTTACGAATCTTATTAATTCTTTTAGATAAATCAACAAAAATTGTGTTAATTAAATTCAAATTTATTTTGAACATTTTTATATAATTGGTCGAGCTAAGAAATTTAAATTTTTTACGTTACGTTTCATAAAAATTAAATATTTATTATTTAATTACTTTTAATATTTATCGACGCTTTAAAACGTCGGATTGAGCAAAACTGATAAAGATGATAGTTGAGACGAAACTAAAACTTAGAAAATATGAAGAAAGAAATTTTGAATGAATACTGTTATGATATTTATTTCATCAGGGAAGGTGAATGTAATTACTGACACATTATGTAGAAAAGATAAAGAATCAATTAGGATGTGTTCCTTAGTAATGAATGTGCAAAATAATTTGCCCGAACAATTTATAAATAGCTGATGGTTGTAAAAAGGATAATGTAGATAATAAAAGGTGTTCGCGGCTAATGTGAACCATTAGAATTGAGAAGCCGATGGCGTTAAATGTTTTAAAGGCCACTTGTGGTTGCCTAAATGTAGAGATGAGATTTAGTCATGTTGAAATCTCATAAGATTAAGTATTCTATTCATGCCATTTCTGATTTAACGTATCTTTATCTGAGGAAGTTGTACTGATGGCAAATTATGAAGGCAGACATCGCCTCATACATTAGTAAACGTCTAACCATTGCAAAGGTCATCATCTGAATTTGATTCTATTTGGGTCATCGTCGACAGACTGACCAAATCTACTCATATCATTATCGTTAATGATAGATTCTCGATGAAGAAATTGACTCTTTTGTATTTAAAGGAGTTGTGTAAACATAGTGTGCCTGTATCAATCATCTTTATCAAGATCCTCGCTTCGCATCGAATTTCTAGAGATTTGCTCAGAAGTCATTAGGAACGAACCTTGACGAGAGTATTGTTTACCACCCAAATCGATGGGACGAGGTAAAGTAACGATATAAAACACTAGAAGTGTTATTTTATGCTCGAATAATTGACCTTTGGTAATAAACCGTATAATCATTTTCCTTTGGAGAGATTGTCATTGATAAATATCGTATTAGGAATGATATCGAATCTTGTGAGGATCTATATGAGAGCATCTGTAAGTAGGAGTTGGGATGATGATACCCGACATACACCCATTGTGAGTTGGAAATGTCTTTTAGGTTTAAGGTTGCCTATGAGAACAAACCTAACCTTACAAAAAAGCCGACCCGTGAGACTTGAAATGATTGTTGAAATTAGGATCGGATTATTGATTGCCAGTAGTGGGCAGGAGATTATGTGAATATGAAATGTAGATCTTGAAGTGCAGGATGGGTAGCGAAGTTATGCCAAAATATTTCACCATGGAAAAGTGAATTAATGATCTGAAAGATCATGGGAAATAAGTCCCCGTTATATGGGACCATTGAGATGATGTAAAAAGTTGGTTTGAAAGGCATATAAGCTGGATCTACCCTAGGACTTCAAGGGCTACGTGAATTATGTTTCGTATGTCGAACTTGATAAAATGTCTATCAAGTGAAAATCTCATTGATTCTTAGTAAAGTTTGGATCGACAAAAGTTGCAATCATCAAAAACCTGTGAACATCATGGATAGAGAAAGTAAGTCAACTTAAGCCTGATCGTATTCCCGTAGTTATGTTTAATGAAACTCACGTATTGTAATGAATTAAACTTGTGAGAAAAGACCCAAGGTGGAGGAAATACCCACGTGGCTTTAACTCTATAAGAAGCGAGTAGTAAGATAAATCGATCTTTGAGGACAAAGATCCTGTTTAGGGGTAAATGCTGTGACAATCCGTCAATTTATGGTTAATATTTTATTCTCAAGTATTATATAAAAATATTATTTTAATGCTATATTATGAACTCACTCATTTTTGGGAAGAAATTTGGGTTTACGTCTTGAAGTAGCATCGACTACGTCTAAACTGGAGGATTATACGTTACGGGCTTACGTTTACATACAAATTTACGAGAAGAGATTAGGACTTACGTGCATAATTTAAGGTCCTTTGCGACTAAACCGGAAACCCTAGAATTACGTATTTAGTTTTTTAACTCTGTTTTTTATGAGACAATTTTTATTAGATTCGTTTTGTGTCGTTGATTCATAATTTATAAAAACGTTTTTCATAAAATGATACGAGGGCACGCAAATCGAGGAAACTAGAATCAAGGAGTACCCGTAAGTTAATAGGGATGGGACAAGTTTACACTTGCCCACCCCTATATAAATGGGCGGCAAAGCTTAGCTAGAGACACCACAAGGTGTCAACTTTCTACACATGAGAAGGACACTTGTCCTCCTCATTTGATCAAAACCATATACTTGCATCAAAACCACTCAAACTCAAACTAACAACTTCATTCTTGATAAGTGTGAAAACACCCATCCTTTTACCACTTAATTATAATGAAAACAAGACCATAACGTGTATTTTATGTCGTAAATGTCGGAATTATGCGTGGTTTGTGTTTTTGTTGTGATTTTAGGATCAAAATGTAAAAAGGGAAGAAAACACGGGATTTCACGGGCTTTTATCGAAGAAAAGACAAAAGACGAAGTCAAGAAATCAAGAGTGCAAAAAGAACGGAAGTCCAAGGCCTATTCTGAAGATTTATCGAAGAAAAAGTCTAAAGACGGAAGTTTAATAAAGCCAAAGAACTCAAGTCTTATTAATGAAGAATTTTCAAGACGAGTTTAATTAATCCCGAGACAACGTCAAAAAACAAAATTCGAAGAATTAAGAAGACGAAAAGACGGAAAGAAAGAAAGAAAGAAGGAAATAAGGAAGCAACACATGCTCCCCTCTCCCTATAAATAGACGCCACACCTCTTGATTTGAGGTGTTGGCTAGAGTGACACTAGTTCTTCCATTTTCATTTCTTGCAAAATTTACTTTTCATGTCATTTTAAATACTTGTCTTGCACTTTAATTCCTTTTAATTCCAAGTAAGTGTTCTTAATTTTGTTGCTTTAATCTTTATTTACCTTTGATCAAGTTTACTTTTATCATTCTCCTTCTACTTTTCTTGTTCTTTTTGGTTCATTTAAATTTCGGATTAAGTAAGGTTTGCTTAATCCCTTTGCTTATTTGATTAAAAAGTTAACCTTTTTACTTTCATCTATGTTTTTGTATGAGATAAGCTATAAGTTTGACAATCTTATTGGCTTGTTTTGTACTTAGCTTATTTGTTTTTCTTAGTTTTCTAAAAGTTTCAATTTTCTAAAAGTTTGGTTACTTTGTTTACTTAATTCGTGTTTTGCAAAAGTCTTTAAATTTTTGCTTATTGTATTCGTCTTATTATTGTTTTGGTAAAGTTTAGATTTGTGCTTATTGTCGAAGTTAGCTTATTTAGTTTAGCTTATTGGCTTACTGGTTTCCATTGTTCCGATCTTTAAGGTTTCTGTTTGTTACGATCCAACAAGTGCGATCACATAAACCCTTAGGGTTTCTACTTGCAATCCAGTGTTGCGATCAAGGACTAAGATCATACCACGATCACACTCCATAATCCACAACACGATCACTCATTGCGATAGTGGGTACGGTCATAGAGTGTGATCTGTTGGTACGATCGTGGTCACGATCTCTACTGGGATCCACAAGTGCGATTGTGGTGGAGTTCGATCATAGAGTACGTTTAACACCCCCAAATTTACACGCAGCGGAATACATCTTTGGGTGCTAAACAATGATACAACAACACATAATTTATAAAGAACGACTCGAAAAGAGACGTTTTAGATTTATCGTTCCTAAAACATTTGTCAGAGTAGCGTAGTCCCAAGTAATCGTTACCAAAAGATAATTTAAAACAACATATTAGTTTGTTTTAAAAATGGAACGATAAATAAATCAAAGAGTTTGAACAACAAAAGCAGTGCACAACTTCATTCCCGTGACCTCCAAGCTTCCACTTCTTGATTACCTGAAATACATGTGAGTAAAACAATCAGCAAAAATGCCGAGTGAATCTATAGGTTTATGAAATCAATTTGAACACAAGCAAAGATTATAAGTTTGTGGCATGCTTATAAGCATCAAATAATAATTTGCATCAACAATGATAATTGTATATAGCATAAATTGCGATAAGCTCATGGAACCGAGCCCTTAGACACTCCCATATCAGTCTAATAAGACGAGAGATTTATTAATTGTCGGTTACCTCAAGATTTTTGGTACATTGCCGTATACCTGATTCTCAATACAATATATCCAAACAGTGCGGAGGTCGGGCCTAAGCTTCTATGACAAGTCCACACAAACTGTACCGGGGCGGCTTCCCCCATAAATCTATTAATTGTACTAGCGGTTAACCCATCATAGGTTAATTAACGGTCCATAATTGAGGTTTTAACAAAGGCAATCACTTAATACAATTTAAAGGTAACCACGGGTCCATTCATAGAGGGACAAAGCATACCATAAAAATCTTGTGTTCTAAGTTTATAAAACATGTATTCCCCCTCGCGAGTTTAAAATCATTTAATAACTAGTATAAAGCGAGGCTATAGACTCACCTTAGTACTTATAGTAGTTGAAGACGATCGCCGACGATAGTAGATGCCCGAAAAACACGACAACCGCAACCTAGCAAATAAGGTGCGTACATTAATAATAGACTCGAGAAATAAATGATACTTAATAAAATCAAACTCAAGTATAAAATCACGACAACTCGAGAGAAAACGATGCAAGTGGTTCTATTATACTCTCCTATATATTCATTTTATTATTATACGCCTTTAATAAAAATCTGCCGGAACATACCGAATGTCCAAGCCGTTTTCCCATACTTAAACATATCAAATTTTTATGATACTAATCAGAGAACTTACTTACTATATATAAAAAGTCCTCCCAAAAGCCCATTAAAAGATTTTACTTCTAAAGTTCCCTGCCCGACTCATCTTTGAATCACAAAATCCGGACAGTTTAGCGACCTTGACTTACGAAACCATTTTGACCATTCTAAACAACTCCATTTCTAAAACTGCCACTTGATTCTAAAAATAGACTCAAAATACTAAACTTGGAGCCTGAGAACAGCCCTTGAATCATTTTGAAACTCATTTTATAGTCCCCGGGATTCGATCCAAATATCGACAACAATTTTCGGATTGTGTCGACACTCGTCTCCCGGTACACGAAAATCAAACTAGTGTATCTTCCACCTCGTTTGGAGTTGGAAGGCCTACTTTTTATGAAATCGAAGCTAACGAAATTCTATACAACCCTATCCAATTAGTTAAGTGATTATCAAACAGTAAGACCCCCGAAAACAGCCTCAAACCTACTGCCCAAAATCACCTTTCAAAATCTCCCACAAAATCATGTTTTTGATCAATTCCAACAACTTTTGTCATCAACCTAAGCCCCTAATATCATCATAAACCATTCCTAACACTTGCATCATCATCAAAATCAAAAACCCAAAAATTAAAAATCAACTTTTTAACAAAAACATAGCATGAAAATCTTTTGATCATCACTACTAACACATGCATACAACAAATTTGGATCAAACATAACCAACTTTTCTTGAAAAATTTATATGGTTGCATGTATGAAAATTTTATACCAAATTGTAGCTCTTTGAAAATGGAGGATGGGACTTTGCTTGGTTTCTCTTAGATCAAGCTAGAAAATTTTTGATCATGGTGTTTGTGGTGTTAATGGTGGATGGCTAAAAACAAAGGGAGAGGAGAAAGATGGTTGTTTTTGTTTTAATGAGTTTTTAATAAAATATAGATAGTGGAAATTATATGTATAGTGTAAGGTTAGGGTAGTTTTTGCCAATTTGTGATAGTTTTGGTCCAAAATGTAAATATTAGTTAAAAAGCGGGAAATGACTAAAAGTCAATTTTACAAATATTTACGGGACTCGGGTTTCGTAAAAATACTTAGAAGTTTAAACGCACACGAAAAATAATAATATAACGACTCGATACGTAATTAAAACGATATCGTCGAAAATATTAATTATCGAAACGATCGATAATAAAATATAAAATTTTAGGCATCCGTCGGTATCGCGATCACTAGTAGTATTCGTTACTCGTCAAAATATTAATATATAATGTTTAATATCGGTTTCAACTTAAACCGTTAAACATAATAATATTTACGTTATAAAATACTTCAAAATAATTGAAAGTAGAATTAAATTATGACCTTATTTTTACGGGTTTTACATCCTCACCACCTTAAGGGAGCGACGTCCCGGCTCTCAACTCGCCTCATACACGAGTTGTTCACTACCCGGAAGGATGACGACATTCCTTAATAAGAATTCCTTACGTTCCCACGTGTATCTCGATCCACGATCTCTATTGGTTCTTTTACAAAACGCAACTTGTCATCAAGTTGTATCTCACCAAAAAGGAATAAATAAATCCTTATCCACCAGTCACCCGTCAAGCTTGACACATGAAAATTTTATGAATCACACGAAGCTCATTCGATAAAAAGAATAGATGACAGGATTTTCGGATAGTCCAGTTAAAAAGAATGTTGCAAATTAAAGGATATCCATCGGCCGGATAGCCATGGACACACATCAAAAAGAACTAACAAGAAAAACATTTTCGTCATCGGAGGGTGCTCACACGCGGGTCCCTACTCAAAAGATAATACAAAGACACCCTCTCACTTTCGCCAACGTGCATTAAAGTCTTAATAAATATCGTCGTTGAAAGTCAAAAAAATATTACATAATATGTGCTCTACATGATCGGACGTCATCAGATGATGTCGTCTCAAGTTCTCACAACTTACGATCATTTGACTAGATCACAGACCATATAAGTACATAAAAGGAAAAGGTCGAACATAAACATCGAGAAATCCTTTAACGAACCATTGATAATAACCACTTGATCTCCAGAGTTTTTTCACTTGCGGTGTCGGCTTCAACATACTCCTCGAGGTTGTAACGAATTTATTAACTCCATTGATTAAGAGATTCAGTCTTCAATCATTCCACAAGTACACGCATAAATCCTGGTGACACTTATTGTTTCTTCTTATACACTGCTTCCCGAGATTCATTTTAAACTCAGAATAAAATAGTGATCTTCAATAAGAGGAACAGAACGAGATAAAAATGAATTCAATAAACGCATAAATGGACAAGATGTGGTAAAATGATTTAACGTTGACGATCGACGAGGGATCCCGAATCACGTAACCGTAAAACATAATAATTCGCAATACTAGAAAAATGAGAGCGAAGAATGAATTAAATATTAACATTAAAATAACGTTTGTCACAATTATCCATCCCGGATTTGGTATTACCTTAAAATTCAATTGAGGTACTTTCTTGATAAAGATGATATATTAAAAATAGAAGTTAAATAGCTTCATAATTTATTTTGGTTCTCTTAAGAAAGTTTGAAACAATGACATGAATTTATTAATTAAATTCGTATTGATGGTTACAATTAGAAAATATAATTTCTAAATTAAATCATTATTAGGAATATAAATTAAACCGATAATTTCATTACATTTAAAGTAATGTATGCTAAGTCAATTAGTTCAAAAGGTAGAACATAATTTAATTTTTAAACATTAGTTTTAGTTATACAAAATATGATGTATAAATTTGACCTTTTACTTATGATGGTTATTTCGATAATTGAAAATCATTGGAAAAAATGTATATACATAAAAAATTTATAATACGTTGTAGAAATACTTAAAGGTGTTTATTATTTCAAAATAAACATGGGATGTATTCGGGTTTCGAAATGTGACAAGATAATAGACGAATACGAATGGAAATAATGGTCAACAGTTAATACGAAATTAACGGTACAAAAGAGGAAGAAGAAAATGTCGTATGAGTTCATAAAGAGAATAATAAAATAAAGACGTTGATGGTAAGACGATAAGAAATAATAGATTAAACAAGTTGTCAAATTTGGTTAGTGCGGTCGATGGTTCACCAATATCAGCTCGTTAACTTAGCGGTGGTCGTTACACGATCGGAAATAAGATCCATACAAAAATTTTAGTAAAAGGAAATTCCTACTAATCACTTGTAAGTAAAAGAAATCAAACGAACGAAGTTAGTGTTTAAAGGGAGAAGTCAAAGCACGGTTCACGAGGGTGGATTTCGAGACAAACGAGAGTGACGGACGTCATCCCGGATATAGGGAAATCACTCTAGTGATAATTCATTATTCACGTACGGAGACATTCCAAAGATCTACCCAGTCGCATAAGGAAGATTGGACGAGACGGAAGGATAAAATATCGAGACATTTAGGTCATTTATTAACAGTCCATAATTAGACGAACGGTCAAAGAAATCAGTTATAAGACAACATGAAGTAACAAGTGGAAAAACAATCATCGAGTAAAAACGTACTTAAAATCACGTAATTCGTTTAACAAAGGTAAGAAAACATATGCGGATGCATAGAAATTGCGCTACTTGCATAAGATATGAAGGTTTTCAAAACTTCTTTTCACTTTATTTCATTTTATTTATCTTTATAATAAATACAAGTAAAAAGTTGATTATTATCAAGATTTTTAAGTGGACTACTATTCAGCCTAGCATTGCTCCATCTAAATTAGACATAGGTGATCAGGCCATGTATAATTTAGGAATAGCAATGCAGTGCTCAGTTTCGTCGAAAAGTATTACGTTTCTTATGTTTATATATAAACCATGCCATTTGTAAAATGGAATTTAAAAATAGTTTATAAATTTATAGGATACAAGTAATTTGTGAGATACTTAATAAGCAACTTTTAATCTTACGAAAAGTATTTTATAAGACCAAAGTAAAAATAATTGGTGAAAATAATCGTAAAACGATATCAGATTTATTTATAATATGACATTATGACAACGTATAAAGTAGTCAATGTTTTGCAAAAAGTGGCAAATAGTAGCTCATAAAACAACCAATGAAATGGTTACAAGTTGTTAAGTTTTCAAAAGGTTATAAGGTTTAGACGAAAACGCCATGAGACATGTGACAAGAATGTCAACGAAGAATGTGAAGGCAAAACTTCAGAACTCAACTCAAATCAGTGGAAAGTTAGAAGAAAACGAAAATAAAATAACATCGAATGATAAATGAGTCATATATATGAAAAGAATAAAACAATCCACATGTGTATTCTTTGTAAGATACTCGACACAACATGCTTTTAAGAAAGTATGTTATTCGTTTTTAAATTACACCATTAATCCGGTAATTTCTAATCCTGTATTGTTTCTATTTTTAAATATTTTCACATGCAACTAGTATTCGTTAGTTGTAAAATAATATTTGTTAAAATTTTACGATCTCAAATGAAATCAAAACAGCTTAGAAACATTTAAAACTCATGTTCTGAATTTTCTATCAGATTTAACTTTTAAATATGAGCCGATTAACTGACCTGATAAACGACATCTCCAAGACTCAGAGTCTTAAGCATTTTGATGCAAAACGACGTTTCAGACGACTTTCTAGTTTTACCCGAGACCTGAAAACCAATGTAAAATGACCAAAATACCCCTGCAATCTGTGCAGGTTTGACTATTTTATTTTAAAAACGCAGGTTTTACTTTTAAGTTTTGACCTGTTTATACTGCCCTTACAGTTTCTGCAAAAAGTGTATTTTTCGACACTTCTTAACGGCTCAAAATATATGCATATATACACACATGTCTTGTGGATTTTATAACAACGAAAAATAAATCTCGTAATGAGCATCAAATAAAATATAGCATGTCTAACGACAGAAAATGCTTCAAGGTATTCAACATGAAATTTAGGAAGCAAGACGGTGAAAGACGTTCGTAATTTAGATTCCAAAATGCAATGTAGGCAAATCTCCTTGGTGCCACGATTGTCAAAAACACAAAACATAACAAGAAAAGAATAGAACATTAACATGCTACACTCCGGGAGCGAGAAGGTTAATGAAAAACAAATGATAAAATTTTATATAAGTAAAATCGTATTCCAATTCTAGCGCCAAAATCTAGACGATGATTTATAAAATGACGATGACGTTACCGAGATATAAGCGAACAATACACTTCAGAGTCGATACATATAACTGTCGCATGTCATGTAAAACGATAATAAAAATCAACAAAATATTATGAAAAACCATGATATTATTCAACACGATTATAAGAAGTATTTCAAAATGTGTGACTCACACGATAGCGGTTAGTCTATTCCAAGGACACATTGAGCTACACAATGGTCTAGAGATTACGCTTCAAGACGTCCAAGCACAAACAGCCGGAAAACAATTTGGATATTTATAGATATCTCAAAGTGTTAAAATAAATGAAAGTAACGCGCGCAGATGAAGGTATGTAAGGTCATAATATAAAATTTTTTGCAATAAAAACAATTTAAATACTTCAAAAATAAATACAGAAAGATCTTGAAATTCATTGTATTTATTTAATTTAATCATTAATAAATGATAAACTTTTATCGAAAAGTTTAACGACATAAATATATATCGATAAAGGATTATAGTATTTATTTAGAAATACTTAGCAATAAGGCATACATATAATATATACTAAAGTTGTAATCCCAGAAGTAGCTTGAACCTGAAGTCACGCGAAATCATGTGCACCGACTCTTTGAAAAATAAAACCGACAGTTATAGTTTAGGTTTTTAGAAAAAGACCTAGTTCTCTATAACTCATGGCTCTGGTACCAATCTTTAACACCCCCAAATTTACACGCAGCGGAATACATCTTTGGGTGCTAAACAATGATACAACAACACATAATTTATAAAGAACGACTCGAAAAGAGACGTTTTAGATTTATTGTTCCTAAAACATTTGTCAGAGTAGCGTAGTCCCAAGTAATCGTTACCAAAAGATAAGTTAAAACAACATATTAGTTTGTTTTAAAAATGGAACGATAAATAAATCAAAGAGTTTGAACAACAAAAGCAGTGCACAACTTCATTCCCGTGACCTCCAAGCTTCCACTTCTTGATTACCTGAAATACATGTGAGTAAAACAATCTGCAAAAATGCAGAGTGAATCTATAGGTTTATGAAATCAATTTGAACACAAGCAAAGATTATAAGTTTGTGGCATGCTTATAAGCATCAAATAATAATTTGCATCAACAATGATAATTGTATATAGCATAAATTGCAATAAGCTCATGGAACCGAGCCCTTAGACACTCCCATATCAGTCTAATAAGACGAGAGATTTATTAATTGTCGGTTACCTCTAGATTTTTGGTACATTGCCGTATACCTGACTTCTCAATACAATATGTCCAAACAGTGCGGAGGTCGGGCCTAAGCTTCTATGACAAGTCCACACAAACTGAACCGGGGTGGCTTCCCCCATAGATCTATTAATTGTACTAGCGGTTAACCCATCATAGGTTAATTAACGGTCCATAATTGAGGTTTTAACAAAGGCAATCAGTTAATGCAATTTAAAGGCAACCACGGGTCCATTCATAGAGGGACAAAGCATACCATAAAAATCTTGTGTTCTAATTTTATAAAACAAGTATTCCCCCTCGCGGGTTTAAAATCATTTAATAACTAGTATAAAGCGAGGCTATAGACTCACCTTAGTACTTATAGTAGTTGAAGACGATCGCCGACGATAGTAGATGCCCGAAAAACACGACAACCGCAACCTAGCAAATAAGGTGCGTACATTAATAATAGACTCGAGAAATAAATGATACTTAATAAAATCAAACTCAAGTATAAAATCACGACAACTCGAGAGAAAACGATGCAAGTGGTTCTATTATACTCTCCTATATATTCATTTTATTATTATATGCCTTTAATAAAAATCTGCCGGAACATACCGAATGTCCAAGCCGTTTTCCCATACTTAAACATATCAAATTTTTATGATACTACTCAGAGAACTTATTTACTATATATAGAAATTCCTCCCAAAAGCCCATTAAAATATTTTACTTCTAAAGTTCCCTGCCCAACTCATCTTTGAATCACAAAATCCGGACAGTTTAGCGACCTTGACTTACGAAACCATTTTGACCATTCTAAACAACTCCATTTCTAAAACCGCCACTTGATTCTAAAAACATACTCAAAATACTAAACTTGAAGCCTGAGAACAGCCCTTGAATCATTTTGAAACTCATTTTATAGTCCCCGAGATTCGATCCAAATATCGACAACAATTTTCGGATTGTGCCGACACTCGTCTCCCGGTACACGAAAATCAAACTAGTGTATCTTCCACCTCGTTTGGAGTTGGAAGACCTACTTTATATGAAATCGAAGCTAACGAAATTCTATACAACCCTATCCAATTAGTTAAGTGATTATCAAACAGTAAGACCCCCGAAAACAGCCTCAAACCTACTGCACAAAATCACCTTTCAAAATCTCCCACAAAATCATGTTTTTGATCAATTCCAACAACTTTTGTCATCAACCTAAGCCCCTAATATCATCATAAACCATTCCTAACACTTGCATCATCATCAAAATAAAAAACCCAATAATTAAAAAATCAACTTTTTAACAAAAACATAGCATGAAAATCTTTTGATCATCACTACTAACACATGCATACAACAAATTTGGATCAAACATAACCAACTTTTCTTGAAAAATTTATATGGTTGCATGTATGAAAATTTTATACCAAATTGTAGCCCTTTGAAAATGGAGGATGGGACTTTGCTTGGTTTCTCTTGGATCAAGCTAGAAAAATTTTGATCATGGTGTTTATGGTGTTAATGGTGGATGGCTAAAAACAAAGGGAGAGGAGAAAGATGGTTGTTTTTGTTTTAATGAGTTTTTAATAAAATATAGATAGTGGAAATTATATGTATAGTGTAAGGTTAGGGTAGTTTTTGCCAATTTGTGATAGTTTTGGTCCAAAATGTAAATATTAGTTAAAAAGCGGGAAATGACTAAAAGTCAATTTTACAAATATTTACGGGACTCGGGTTTCGTAAAAATACTTAAAAGTTTAAACGCACACGAAAAATAATAATATAACGACTCGATACGTAATTAAAACGATATCGTCGAAAATATTAATTATCGAAACGATCGATAATAAAATATAAAATTCTAGGCATCCGTCGGTATCACGATCACTAGTAGTCTTCGTTACTCGTCAAAATATTAAAATATAATGTTTAATATCGGTTTCAACTTAAACCGTTAAACATAATAATATTTACGTTATAAATTACTTCAAAATAATTGAAAGTAGAATTAAATTATGACCTTATTTTTACGGGTTTTACAGTACGATCGCAGGTTGCGATCTAGACTCTGTTATAGAGTACGATCCTTTTGTTTCCATCGCATTGAGTGCGATCACTTGGCCACGATCTAAGCTACGGTCGATTGTTACGATCGGTGGCTGCGATCACCAAGTGCGATCCAGGGTACGATCCAACCACCTTCATTGGCTGCGATCGTAGTGCGATCCGACTCGTGTGCATGTTTTAATTTTCCTAGATTTTGAATTTAAATTTTCCCGCCTCTTTCAGTTTTCTTTTATTATTATTGTTAGTTTTTAAATTGTGTTTTCCCGCCTTTTTACTTGGTCCATTTTTAAGTTTTCAAATTTTATTACGTTGTCAAATTTAATTTTTCGTCACGCTTTAATTAATTCACTTTTAACGTTTTAATATTACACCATTTACGTTTAATTAGTCTTATCTTTAATTAACCGTCATTTACTTTTAAGCCTTGCATTTTAATTACACTACAACGATAAATCTTTGTTTCACCAAAAGACGATTGAGTCGCACTTAAACCCTTTCTCAATTCGAAAATACTGGAACAACGATATTTTCTTACTAGGTAAAAACATAGTATCAAATGGCGCCGCAGCGGGCTCTTTTCGTAAAGATTAACGGTTTTCTGTGAGAGACGCGTTGCTTTTTGGGATCCGTTCATTCGTGAGCGTTATTTTTCTTGCTCAAAAATTAAAAAAAAAATCCATAAAAAATAAAAATTTCCAAAAATCCATAAAAATAATTTTTTTAAAAAAATCCAAAAAGATTTTATTTTCTTTATAGTGTATATATATTGTCTATTGCTTTGGTATCTTTTTCTTTTGCTTTTGCAGGTGTATGCGCACTAGATCTTCAACTTATCCAGAGCCCGAGACTCGTGAAGATTTAGCTATGGCAGGTGTGAACAACAACAATAATCCACCGCACCTCAACAATAACAACAACAATGTTCTTCCACAGCCCGATCTTCGGAAAATGGAGGAACTTTGTCAACCCACAATGTTTGGACGAGGAGGACCGATTGCGCCGATGCAAATCACGGCTCCTGAGTTTTCGTTGAAGCATCACTTGATCCAAAAAGTGCAAACTAATCCATTCCGCGGAATACCGGATGATGATGCCAACAAACACCTCGACAAATTCATTACTATTACTCAAACATGAAGTTGCCCGGTGCTACAATGGATGTTCTTCCCCTTCAACTCTTTCCGCATACTTTATCACACAATGCCGAAAAATGGTTTGATCGTCTCCCGAAGAATTCCATTCATACTTGGGATGACATGACTTAACGATTTTTGTCGCGCTACTTTCCACCATCCATGGTCATGAGCCTTCGAAATCAAATCAGCGGTTTCATGCAAGAACCCGATGAATCTCTCTTTGATGCTTGGGAAAGATATAATGTTTTGATCGATCGATGTCCAAACTACAACATGCTCCCTGTTACCTTAATTGATACTTTCTACAACGGTTTGACTTTTCGTGATCGTGATACGATTAATGCAGCCGCCGTTGGCACATTTATGAAAAGAAGACCCGAGGAGTGTAGAGAGCTTATTGAGAACATGACTACTCATCACAAAAATTGGGATTCCTCCGCTTCTTCAAGGAACAACCCGAGAGTCAATGTTTCTTCTACTTCAGCAAACCCCGATATGACCGAATTCACCCGCATGATGGCCGAAATGAACAAAAATATCTTGATCATCGCTACAAACCAACAACAACAAGTTAGAGTGGTAGCCATTCCTTGTGAGACATGTGGCGGTCCTCATTCATACACTGATACATACTTCCCAAATGAGAGTGATGCTCCTCCTTTAGACTTTTATGATTATAGTCTTCATCCTTCTACGGATTTGAAGAAAATTCTTTCAAAGGAGACAATTCCGGATGACACCAACATCCGCAGCACGTATGTTTTGACACCTCTTTGTCCACCTTCTGAGGACGAGGTTGTGCATTTTCTTAGCATATGTTCTTCAAATTCTGTTGAGCCTGAGTGCTATTTTCCCCTAAAGGAAAAGGTGTTCGACCCTGGTATTGGAATCTTCAATCCATCTCAGTATCCATCTGATGAAATAAAAGGAAAGATTTTTGGACCTATTGGAGATATGCTTGCAACTCTTCACCCTTGCTCCCACCGTGCTCCATCTTTGCTTAAGGAAACCTTGCCTACTCTTCTTTGGCTTGCGTTGTTCGCCTTAAGCTTGTGTTATTTGATGGACGAAAACTATGTATTTGATCCCGGTGGATGTGTTTCATGCTTCTTCCTATGATAATCAAGGTCGAGTCAGGCTCACGACTCGGTGAACAAAAATCAAGCGCTTCTTAGGAGGCAACCCAAGTATCTATCTTTAAGCTATTTCTATCCTAAGTGTAGGGGAGACCCGTTGGTGTTTGCTATTTCCACTCTTGATGATGTTTGACGACCCGTGATTCTGTGTTTCCGTCTTCTCGGTTCTATCCTAAACTCTTTTTGATTCACTATTTTATATTTCGCAATATTAAAATAGGAATCTCTTTAGTTGTCTCTTCCTTAGCGAGATTTAAACAAAGTGCACAATGTCCTAAGTGTAGGGGAGTATACTCCCACATGCCTAAACATTGAGGACAATGTTTATATCAAGTGTAGGGGGGACTTCTATCGAAGTTAAGTGGCCTTTTCCTTGTATTTTTCCTCATTTTAACCGGAAAATCAATTTTTCGACATTTTTCAAAATTTTTGATCTATTTTGGCCTAGTAGTTTTACCTTTGTATATTTACTTTCTTTCCTTGTTAGAATAAATTTTAATAAAGTGGTTTTAATTTTTCAAAGTCGTGAATCTTTTGACTCAACCCGAGTTTACTTATCTAAGTTTACTCTAGCTAGTATCCTTAACGTGTTTAAGTCAAGTTTTGCTAGGCTTTTATATAGGGAGCTTTAAAACGCGAAAGTCTTAACTCTCACGGGTTAAGAACAAGAACTTTTCGCAAGTTCCTATAATTGATCCTAGAGAGTCGTTTATCAAGGGAACTTTAAAATGCGAATTCTAAACTTGAAAAAGTCTAAGAATTTGCAAGATCCTATAGATGACTCGAAAACCCAAAGCTGTGATTTAATTGGCTAAGCTTCCATGAGTCTCATTCTTTGAGATTTTAAACTGTGGAGAACGAGAGATGATAGAGTCAGTTATAAGTTTGGTGTTCTTTCGTGAATTTATGTGAGTTGATTATAAGCCTATTCTCCCATCCCTTGCTAATAAACTTATCTGCAATAAATAAGGTTTTACGATTTGAAAAGTTACTTAGCTTCTAACCCAAGATCGTTTAAAATTTGCTCGGTATGGATTAGAGTTCAGAGCCAAGGCATAACTTATTGAAGCAGGATGCGAAGATTGGCAAGTCCGAAAAGGCCCTAACAAGGCATGGGGGCTACATTTTGTTGCTAAAGATCCCAAGTGATGTGAAGAATCATTTATCAAAAATCAATATGAAGGATCGAGACACACGACGAAAAGCAAAAAATCCCCAAAAGATCATGGAGAAGTCTATCCAAAAAGGCCCTAACAAGGTATGAGGATAAATAGATCCAAGTCCTAAAAGGAGGAGGATCGTTGTATATCAAAGTCCAAAATAAAGATTGGAGAAAAATGAAGAAGTCGTGGTCCAAAGATTAAGAATCTCTCAAAACTTCAAGTGAAGAAATTCCTATTATGAACAGAAGACCATTAGTTCATGAACGTCTCTTAAAGATTTGAAGTATGAAGTCACTGCAAAATATCGTTCCGAGAAAGGTCTCAAATCGTGAAGCGAGTTATGCCAAGATATGAACTTTATGAGGTCCCGAGAAGCAGTTTTAAAAGTTTTTGTCCTTTAGCTAACTATTGATTAAATCGTCCCACTTTATTTTCAGCCTTAATAACTATCGAAATAAGTCAACAATGCATCCTCGTGATCATTCAAGACAATAATAAAATATAAGAGATACACCTAGGAATAAGGGAGTCTAAGTAAATAATTGGCCCACATGAATTCGTGTTTGTCTGCTAACTTATAATAACAATGATCTCGTTTTTAAGCTTGGTATGGGGAACGTGAAACTTAAGGATGATAATCATTCACGACATTCCAAAACCTTAAGGTAAGTTTTTGATTTCTTTACTTGTTTTGTTATTTTCTATCTCTTTAATAAAGGCCAATGTGGATTGATTGTGATGAAAAGTGTAATCTTGCTTTGTAATTAATGCATTGCATGAGGACATTGCAATGGTCAAGTGTAGGGGATTTGATAGGTGTGAAAACACCCATCCTTTTACCACTTAATAATAATGAAAACAAGACCATAACGTGTATTTTATGTCGTAAATGTCGGAATTATGCGTGGTTTGTGTTTTTGTTGTGATTTTAGGATCAAAATGTAAAAATGGAAGACAACACGTGATTTCATGGGCTTTTATCGAAGAAAAGACAAAAGGCGAAGTCAAGAAATCAAGAGTGCAAAAAGAACGGAAGTCCAAGGCCTATTCTGTAGATTTATCGAAGAAAAGGTCTAAAGACGGAAGTTTAATAAAGCTAAAGAACTCAAGTCTTATTAATGAAGAATTTTCAAGACGAGTTTAATTAATCCCGAGACAACAAAAAGTCGAAGAATTAAGAAGACGGAAAGACGGAAAGAAAGAAAGAAAGAAGGAAAGAAGGAAGCAACACATGCTCCCCTCTCCCTATAAATAGACGCCACACCTCTTCATTTGAGGTGTTTGCTAGAGTGACACTAGTTCTTCCATTTTCATTTCTTGCAAAATTTACTTTTCATGTCATTTTAAATACTTGTCTTGCACTATAATTCCTTTTAATTCCAAGTAAGTGTTCTTAATTTTGTTTCTTTAATCTTTATTTACCTTTGATCAAGTTTACTTTTATCATTCTCCTTCTACTTTTCTTGTTCTTTTTGGTTCATTTAAATTTCAGATTGAGTAAGGTTTGTTTAATCCCTGTGCTTTTTGATTAAAAAGTTCACCTTTTTACTTTCATCTAAGTTTTTGTATGAGATAAGCTATAAGTTTGACAATCTTATTGGCTTGTTTTGTACTTAACTTATTTGTTTTTCTTAGTTTTCTAAAAGTTTCAATTTTCTAAAAGTTTGCTTACTTTGTTTACTTAATTCGTGTTTTGCAAAAGTCTTTAAATTTTTGCTTATTGTATTCGTCTTATTATTGTTTTGGTAAAGTTTAGATTTGTGCTTATTTTTGAAGTTAGCTTATTTAGTTTAGCTTATTGGCTTACTGGTTTCCATTGTTCCGATCTTTAAGGTTTCTGTTTGTTACGATCCAACAAGTGCGATCGCGTAAACCCTTAGGGTTTCTACATGCGATCCAGTGTTGCGGTCAAGGACTAAGATCATACCACGATCACACTCCATAATCCACACCATGATCACTAATTGCGATCGTGGGTACGATCATAGAGTGCGATCTGTTGGTACGATCGTGGTCACGATCTCTACTGCGATCCACAAGTGCGACCGTGGTGGAGTTCGATCATAGAGTACGATCGCAGGTTGCGATCTAGACTTTGTTATAGAGTACGATCCTTTTGTTTCCATCGCATTGAGTGCGATCACTTGGCCACGATATGAGCTACGGTCGATTGTTACGATCGGTGGCTGCGATCACCAAGTGTGATCCCGGGTACGATCCAACCACATTCATTGGCTGCGATCGTAGTGCGATCTGACTCGCGTGCATGTTTTCATTTTCCTAGATTTTGAATTTAAATTTTCCCGCTTCTTTCAGTTTTCTTTTATTATTATTTTTAGTTTTTAAAATGTGTTTTCCCGCCTTTTTACTTGGTCCATTTTTAAGTTTTCAAATTTTATTACGTTGTCAAATTTAATTTTTCGCCACGCTTTAATTAATTCACTTTTAAAGTTTTAATATTACACCATTTACGTTTAATTAGTCTTATCTTTAATTAACCGTCATTTACTTTTAAGCCTTGCATTTTAATTACAATACAACGACAAATCCTTGTTTCACTAAAAGACGACTGAGTCGCACTTAAACCCTTTCTCAATTTGAAAAGACTGGAACAACCAAGTGATCGCACTCAATGCGATGGAAACAAAAGGATCGTACTCTATAACAGAGTCTAGATCGCAACCTGCGATCATACTCTATGATCGAACTCTACCACGATCGCACTTGTGGATCGCGGTAGAGATCGTGACCACGATCGTACCAACAGATCGCACTCTATGATCGTACCCACGATCGATTCTACACATGCAAAACTCACACACTGCTTCCTTTCTCTCTCTATATGCCGTCCACCACCACCATAAAACACCATCATCCTAAAAATTTAACCATGAACTTAAGCTATGATCAACATTGTTGAAGCTTAGTTGAAGATTTGTGGATTGGAGGTGATTTTAACAACTATCAAGGAGTTTCCATGAAGATCAAGGGCTTATTTTTGGAGAAGTCTACAAATATTTGGTGATCCTAGAAGTGGTGTTGATATCTCATAAGATTCGTTACCCAAAACCAAGTCTTGTTCATCATCAATCCCATCTTTTCATCACTTTGGTGGTATAGAGATTGTTCCTCCTATCCTTTTGTTATTTTGAATGTGTAATCTTGTATTTTCTTTATTTATGTATATGTATATGATGATGAATGATGATAAAAATATTGTGTGGGGATCATGTGTTTATAAACTTGGATAAAAAGATGGAAAATCTATATGTAAAAATGGTAAATCTTACTTAAAATAGTTGGCTGTATAAAAACAGTAAAGAACTTTATGTTAAACTGATAAAATGGTATAGTTGAATCAATATACAGTAAGTATTAGGACTTGTACACATGTGAGAGTTGGCCATGCAATGGAATCATTATAACGAGTGAGATATGATCACAACAAAATTGAAGTATCAATTTAAATAGTCTGTTTTGTGAGGACTGTTAAGGACACTTAGAGTTAGATTGAGCAGCAGCTAAAACTAAGTTAATTGTATCAATAATAATATAAAGTTTATGTCATCAAAAAATGAGCTTCTATTTCCTTGTATAACTCAAGATATGGTAAAAATGGTGAAAGTGAAAGTAAAAATCAGATTTGTGAAAATTAAAGTATATAGTATTATAATAGAACTCAAGTAAATAATAAATAAAATGTAACCTTAAAACCCACTAACTTATATATAACATTTATATAAGTATGTACAATAATAAATAAATGAGACATTTTATAAAATTGGCAATTTGATAAGTTTTATAAGTTATAAAACTATAAACATGATTTTTACGTCTTTTCGGCTAAAACCGTAAAATTAACGTTTTCGTCAATTAAAACTTAGACGGTCGGACCCGTCTAATGTAAACTTTTTATAACTCATATACTGATATATAAGTACCTATTACAAGTAAAAACCGATAAAAACCGAGCTTTATAACATATGGACATTAACAGGCCAAATTAGCCTTATTAGACTATTAATCCAACTAATTTGGCTAAACACTAATGGACTTACTCATTGGGCTTAACCCACTTGGGCCCAACATATGAGTAAAGGCCTGATATTAATAGTATAAATGGATTAATAAAATTTAATGGGCTTATCATGGGCTTATTGGGCCTTAACATGTAAAGAAGTTAAACTAGTGAAACTAGTATAAAAATTTACCAACACTTGACACTATAATGAGTAAATAAAGATGTACAATCCCACTTGATCATCATCATATTTATAAAATCATCAAATGTATACATAGCTATTGTTTTTATAAAGTAATTGGACAAGAGTCAAACACGAGTATTATTTGTCTAGGTTCCGTGATTGAAGCACGTACCGTACATCAAAATCGCCGATAATCTGCCTTTCCCAATCAACGTTAGTTCATAGCCTCGCACTCTTTTAAATGTTTTATGAAATGTTTTATAAATCCGCGAGGGAGATAACATGTTATTTTTAATGAAATAGGAAACCATTTGTCCCGATTGTTTGTTTATTGATTTGGACCCGAATGATTGTATGACCCGATGAATGAATATATGACCCGATAAATGAAATGAAATGGATTATTAAAGTTAGGTTATGTCACTAAAAGTCCCATTAGCATGTATTGTTAACTACCGGGATTTGGTAGACGCTTATGCATATAATAGTACTATTTGGGGACGATCACCCAGTTTGCGCCTTGACGGTTGTTCCTCGTCGTGCCACATTGATTGGTAAGCGAATTTATGTATGAGAAGATTTCCATAGCGTGATTTTTGTGACGACACGCTAATTTAGTTGGACAAATTGAGTTTCGGGTTAGCTACCCGTTGTTTGTTATAGTAAGGTAGCAATGTCATGCGGCTTATAATAATCCAAATAACGAAAATACTGATATACCCATTGAATCACGATATATTACCCATTGAGTTTCAGGTTAGCTACCCGTTGTTTGTTATTGATATTATGTTCATGTTTTGGTTTTACATAACCATATTCATATAACGGTTTTATTTAACTCTATACAACGTTATAAAACGTATTGTATGATGTTTTTACGACATTGGTTCGTATAATGGTTTTAAAGGCAAAAGCCTATATTATCATTTTGACAAAGATTTGTATAAAATGTTTTTGGCTTATTTTATGGCCTACAACAAAGAATTGTACAAAATGATTTTCGCTAATAATTTTATAGCGATGATATATTAATGGATTTCATTAAACTCTATGAATTCACTTGACGTTTTCGCTGACCTTTTTAACATGTTTTATCTCAGGTACTTGAAGGTAATTCTCAGGAAGACGACAAGAATTTATGGCCCGCACTAAATTAACAATTTACATTCAAATGTTTTGTAAAATTTTATGAAATACTATGACTTGGGACCTATGTAAATTTGATATTTATGAATGGAAATGCTTTATTATTAAGTGACGTGATTTTTAACCGTTGTCTATGATGTAAGTAATGTGTTATCCCGTAACACCAACGACTCTTCCGCTGCATAGAATTGTGTATATTTGGGGGTGTTACAGTTTCAACATTAATAAAATTCATTTATTAGAGTGCATTCAGCTCAAGAAGCATATAGAGTCGCTGATTAAATCAGGCAAATTCAAACATCTGGTCAAGGATTGGAAGGATGTGAAGGATAACAAAAAGTATGACAAAAAATATTCCCAAAAGGATAAGCCTACGACCATATACATGGTTCAATCATGGCAGCGCCAGACGAAGCAGAAATTTAGTCAAATATTTTCACGCAGCAAGGAAATTTCATTCCCTCCTATCACAGCGAGCAACGTGGATGATGCACCTCTCACGATTGAGGTAAGCATTGGAACCCATAATGTGTGCCGTATGTATGTGGATGGAGGATCAGATATCAAAAGCCAATTGATGCCGGCAACGTCGCCGCTCATTGGCTTCAGTGGAGACACTATCTGGCCGATAGGACAATTACGTTTGATGGTAACCATTAGAGATTAAGAGTATTTAACTACGGCATGTATGAACTTTATGGTGATACGTTCACATTCTCCGTACAATGGTATTATTGGAAGACCAGGTATCCTTGCCAAACGGGCAGTCCCGTTCACGGCACACGGCATGATTAAATTCCCAGTGGAAGGGAGTATTGTCACTATTTACAATTCAATCGTGCCGGCGAACGTCACGCCGTGACAACACCAATCCAGCCAACTCCTATAAAGGAAGGACTACCACCCCCTAATTGGAAAGTGGTAATCCAACCTGAATATCCAGAACAAGAGGTAGCTATCGGGGGAACCCTCTCCGAAAAAGGGAAGCTATGTGCTCTCTTCTAAAAGCAAAACTTGATATATTCGCATGGGAACCAAAGCATATTGCAGGCGTACCGTGTTCGATCGCAGAACATAAGCTTCAAATCCGCCATAGATATCCCCTTGTTAAACAAAAGAAGCACGGTCAAGCACCAGAACGCGGTCGGGTAATACTGGACGAGGTACGGAAACTGGTAGATGCAAGAATTATGCGCGAGGTCTATTGCCATGAGTGGCTCTCTAATCCGGTCATGGTCAATAAGTATGATGGAAGCTGGCGCATGTGTGTGGACTTCACAAACTTGAACAAAACTTGCCTACGAGATTGCTATCCGTTACCAGAAATCGATTAGAAGGTGGAATCCTTATGTGGGTACTCTTTTAAATGTTTCTTGGACGCATATAAAGGATACCATCAGATCCAGATGGCGGAGGAAGACGAGGAGAAAACGGCGTTCCATACAAGTCAGGGCGTGTATTATTACACAAAAATGTCGTTCGGACTCAAGAACGCAGGTGCGACATATCAACGACTTGTTGACAAAGCCTTCGACTCGCAGATAGGCAGTAACCTTGAAGTCTATGTGGACGACTTGGTTATCAAAAGTCATACGGGGGACGAACTCCTCCGTGATGTCCAAGAGACATTCGGCACATTGAGGAAAATCAACATGAAATTGAATCCCAAAAATGCACGTTTGGAGCAACTGAAGGAATGTTCCTTGGATATATGATTAATCCAAACGCCATCAAGCCTTGTCCGGAGAAGACGGACGCTTTGATTCAGCTACCATCCCCTCGGACACTAAAAGAGGTGCAATCACTCAATGGAAAGCTGGTCGGGCTTAATAGGTTCTTATCAAAGTCCGAAGAGAAGTCACTCCCTTTATTCAAAACACTCAAGAAGTGCTTGAAGAAAAGAGGCTTTTTCTAGACGAGAGAGGCGGAGGAAGTGTTCAGGTAGCTTAAGTAGTATCTAGCGGCTCTTCCTATGTTGGTCGCCCCGCGACCTAAGGAGGAACTAATCATGTACTTATCCGCTACATACGGAGCAATAAGCGCGATTCTCGTGACTGATATGGATTCAGTCCAAACTCTGGTCTACTTCATAAGCAGAGCGTTGCAAGGGCCATAGCTAAATTACTCACCAATAGAGAAATTGGTCTTATCGTTAGTTTATGCCGCAAAAAAGGTTACCCCAGTACTTCCAGGCGCACCCAATAGTGGTGGTCACGGATCAACCAATAAAACAGTTATCTCCAAACAAGACGTGGTAGGAAGACTACATAAGTGGAGCGTCCTGTTAGGGGAATACAACATCTCCTATCAACAAAGGACAACTGTCAAAGGTTAAATCTTGGCAGATTTCATAATTGAGAAGCCCGAGGAGGACGAGCCAATGATACCAAAGGAAGAGATCCCAATGGAACCATTGGTTTTGTTCACAGATGTATCTTCTTGCATGGACGGATCGGGAGCGGGCCTCATGCTCACAAATCCAGAAGGAATGGAGTTCACCTACTCCTTGCGTTTTGCATCACACTATGAATAATGAGGCAGAATATGAAGCATTGATTGTGGGTTTAAAAATCGCCACTAGGATGGGAGTACGCAACCTTGAATCCTACGTGGACTCACAGCTTGTCGCGAATCACATCCTAGGAGGGTACGAAGCCAAGGAAAAAAACATGATCCAATATCTGGAGAAAGTCAAGTCACTTATCTCTAGTTTTGGCAAGTTCTTTATCAAGCAGGTACCGAGAGGCGAAAACAAGAAGGCAGACGCTCTTAACATAATCGCGTCTACGAGTTTTGCCCATCTATCCAAACAAGTGTTGGTGGAAATAATCAAGGATAAATCCATTGTAGGAGAGGAGGTACAACAATAGTTGATGAGGAGGGGCCTACGTGGATGACCCCGATCATAAACTATCTGACGGACGAGACCCTTCTTGATAATGAAACAGAGGTGCGCCGATTCAAAAGGAAGTCACAACACTTTGAACTCTGGGATGGTGTCTTATAGAAACGATCATTCCTACAGTTGTGGTTGCGATGTGTCAGACCACACCAAGCTAGTTATGTGATTAGTGAAATTCATGAAGGGTCGTGCGGCATGCACGCTGGCCCCAGATCAGTAGTAGCATGGGTTCTAAACACAGGATACTATTGGCCAACTATGCATCGAGACGCACGAGATATGATTCTTAAATGCAACGATTGCCAAGTGCACAGGCCAGTACCGTGACATCCACAACAAGAGCTGACACCCTTCACATACCCATGGCCATTCTACAAATGGGGAATTGACATAGCTGGTCCTTTTCCTGTTGCAGCCGGAGGTGTTAAGTTCTTAATCATGGATATAGACTACTTCACTCGCTGGATAGAAGCTAAGGCGGTCGCAACAATCACGGGCAAACAGGTAAAAATGTTTGTGTGGGAAAATATTGTATTCCGTTTTGGTTTGCCAGGTGAGATTATCTCGGATAATGAAAAGCAGTTTGCGGACAATCCGTTCAAGGATTGGTGCGTAGCTCTGAACATCAAACGGTGCTTCGATCAGTTAAACACCCTCAGACTAATGGTCTAGTAGAGCAGGCGAATAGAAGCCTAGGTGAAGGTATAAAGGCGCTCTTAGATGAGAGAAGCGCCAAATGGGTGGACGAACTACCACATGTCCTATGGGAACATAGAACAATGATCAAAACAGCTAATGGGGACACTCCATTCACGCTGGACTATGGAACCGAGGTTGTTATCCCAACAGAAATTGGGATGCCAACAATCCACAAGGTGGAAGTTAAAGTCGTCACAAACGATGAGCAACTCCGGGTTAATCTAGACTTATAATAGGAGAAAAGGGAGATAGCAGCTATCAATGAGGCTAAATCTAAGGCATAGATGAAAGCTTATTACGACTCAAAAGTCAAGGGTGTTTCCTTTCGGCCGGGGGGTTTTGTCTATCGTGCTAATGAGGCGAGTCGCGCGGAGAACACGGGAAAACTTGTTCCAAAGTGGGTAGGGCCGTATGAGGTCACGAAAGCTTTGGGGCTAGGCGCGTACAAGTTGCGTGATACGGAGGGCTGTGACTTGGATCGTACATGGAATATTTGCAACCTCAAAAGATGCTATCTCTAAAAGGCTTCGATCTCCGCATGGACGCTTCGCTGTAGACAACTCCAATAAAGATCCATGTATTTTTTCTTTCATGTTTTCTAGGCTCTATTTGTCTTAGGATTTTATCATTCTTTATCAAAAAATCGTAACCGTTATAATAAAACACCATGATTCTTGTGCAAATTATTGTCTTTTGTGTCCTTAGAATTATTTTTTGTTTATATATGTTATTTTTTGTTCATATGCATTCATTTTGCCGTACATGTACTATTCGCTCCCAGGTGGAGTATGAGGATTAAGTGAACCTAATAATTCAACTTGTCGCATAAGAGGGATGCAACCCCTGCGACGCGGATCATGTATCCTTACTAGACACCTTATTTACAAGACGTTGTAATAAGTTTCCACATGCCCTAATTATATAGCGCCGGACATGACAAAGACATACAGTGCACGTTTAGTAAATTATAGACATAGAATTATTCTTCAAATAGCCGTAACACGTCATGCAAAAGATACACGATATATAAGAATAAATACAAGTTTCAAATATACAAACAACAAACACCGTGGTCATCACGGACACATATATTTGTAACTATTCTAAGTGTTCGAAATTGAATTACAGAATAAAGCCGTGGACATATACAGACGAATATACCTTACAACAAGGGCAGTACAAGAGTTCAAAAGTTACAACTACACATATCATAAAGGAGGCATGAACTCACCTACTTCTTTCTTCCCGTCGGCTATCAATTAACGGAGTACCTCACCATGGGCCTCTTTCCCGCTACGAGCCCGGGCTAGGTTTGCTTCCAGCGCCTCACCCAACGCCTTCTCTCCCTTCATGACCTTCGAGTTTGCATCATAAATTAGAAGGGTGAGTTGGTTGGGGTCCGATATAAGATGGGCCCGGGGGTCTGCTCCACTTTCTGGCCAAACGTCTGGACGAAGCTTCGCCATGATATCTTCGTTGGTTGCGTCCTTCATAGCCTCAAGTTCGGACAGGAAGGGATACTCCATGTCTCCTAGGACACCCATGGAGGCAGTCATTTTTTCCTCCGCCCCAAGGTTGAAGAAGGCGTGCCTGGTAATGTCTTCTTTTTTGCTTATTAGCTCGGCACTCTGGTCATACCTTCATGACGGCCGCTGTCAATACCATCTGACACGACGTCGGCAAAGGACTGTACAAACTGAGGTGCCTCCATCACTCTCATCACTGCTAGGCGCGTACCTTGGCCCACCATCCACCTACGACCAGCGATGGCCATAAGAAGTGTGGGGCACAACACTTCAGCACAATCCGTAGCTAGTGCGCTTAGCTCATTATCTACCCTCTCCAAGGTCTCAGCCATTCGCCTCTCCATTTCGGCCCTCTCCTTGATGAAATCTTCTTTCAAAGCTTCTTCGCCCTTAACCAACATCCGCGTCTTCTCTAGTTCCTCTGTGAGGGCGGATGCTTGGTCAGCCGCGATCTTAGCAGAGGCCTCAACTGCGACTACCTATGATTGAAAGGTTAGGGTTAAAATGGAATGGATAGACAAGTATGGTTTCGGAGAAAAACAAAAGAGGAAAAATATATATAAGTGTATAAGGATACGTACATTGCCATTGGAGGCCTCAAGAAGAGCTTCCATCTCAGCAATGCGCTCGTCACGGGCAGTAACATGGCTGGCCTGTTCTTTTATTGTAGCCTCAGTCATGGCGAAATTTTCCTGCATGGTAGAAATTGTTTGCTCATGCTTCTCTACAAGCTCCTCCCTGCGGGCCATTCTCTTATCGGCACGACGTACATAGCCCAAGGACTCCTCAAAACAGCATCGTAGGGCCGCACCAACCATCATCTGGTGCACCGTGGCCACATTAAACTGCTCAAGGAGGGTCCCATGGTTGAGCTCGTCTAGATATTGCGCCAGGGTCGGAGGAGTCACGTGATCTACAAATTCTTTGCATTCTTCCTCCGACTCTAGTCTTGTCAACTTGGAGAAGTTCCATGCTGGGTGGAGGCTGGAGTCTGTCCCTTCAGGCTGCGGCTCTTACAGATGGGTGGGGGGAGGAGTTGGTAGGCGGTCTTGTATCACGGCCAATGGATCCTTGGTAGCGTCTCCCTCGTACGACACGATCGTCGAGTCCACCCTGCTATGCACTTATTAGTCTTTTGAATTTTTTTACTTAACAATTACAACTAACAAGAAAAAGGGTGATAAAAGGTAAAGAGGGACACTTACGTTGTGTCCATTTTAGGCTCCGAGATGGTAGGGACCACGTTGGTGACAAGAGTAGCTTGCCACACGATCTTCTCCGCCTGGCTACTAGTCACGGTGGGAGGAGGAAGTGGGTTGATTTCTAGCACGGTGGCACTACTGCTTCCCTGGTATTGGGGATGGTATTTTCGTAACCTTTTAACAAGTTACTGTAGCAATAAAAATTCACGAAATAAGCTAAAAATAAGCACAAATCAAATAAGAAATTAACTAAAACTTAATCTAGAACACTTTTAAGAAAAACTAATTCAACCCTAAATCAAAAACTTGAAAAATACTAATAAATCTAAAAATTAAAAATCAAATTTTTATAAAATAAACTAATAAGAACTTATCTAAAAACTTAACCAAATTGATTTTTAGAAAAAGCTAATAAGACAAAATTTAAAAACTTTTAAAAACACTAAATAATAAAAATATTTAAAAACAACTTTTTATAAAAAAATAACTAATAAGAACTTAATTAAAATTAAGAAAATTAACACAATAAGCACTAAAACACTATAAGCTATAAAAATCAAACACCTAAAAACCAATAAGCACAATCAATCAAAAGCATCAATATATCAATAAACATCAAGATTAATCAACTACATGATCATCTAAATCAACACAAGATTAATAATAAAGAAAGTAAGAATGAGAATGATTAATTGAAAAGCTTGATTAAGATTAAGATTAAGATCTAATACAAGATTAATGAAAAAGATTAAAACATGAAATAAAAGCTAGAGAGAGAAAATGAAAACTAGAGAGAGAAAGTAAATCTACCCTACTCCTAATCTAATCTAACTAACTCCCTCCTAATGACACATTAGGAGGGTATTTATAGGAGGAGTAAAATGTTGGTTCTTTCTTTCTTCTTTCTTCTTGTGTCGACTCGATTTAAATTCTTTGTCATTCTCGACGTCGTCTCGGGATTTGTCGATATAAATTGAACTCGTCTTATAATTTTCTTCTTTAATTAGACTTGGTTCTTGGACTTCATTAAACTTCCGTCTTTAGACTTTTTCTTCGATAACTTCCGCTCTTTTTGCACTCTTGATCTTTTGACTTCGTCTTTTCTCGTTTTCTTCGATAAAAGCCCGTGAAAGCCCGTGTTTTCTTCCTTTTTCATCTTTTGGTCCTAAAACACAATAAAAACACAATAAAAACACAAACCACGCATAATTCTGACATTTAAGATATAAAATACACGTTTTGGCTTGGTTATTATTATAATTAAGTGGTAAAAGGGTGGGTGTTTTCACACCTATCACCTTTTGACAGGCGGATTGGACACGCCCACTTCTTATTCCATAGGCTTCACAATCCTCCTCTTGGACGTACGCCTTCTTCTAGCGGGTTTGGATTATGTGGTGAAGTCAGGTTGGTCTTCTGCTTCTTCTTCCTCGGATTCAAGTATCTGGTCGGCTTGCTCAAACAATTTCTCTTGGTTAACCTCTTAGTTTTCTGGGTAAGGGGTCGTAGTGTTTGTCGCCGTGCCCTCTCCACCTTCAATCAAGAGGTTGTCACCGTCTTCGTTCAAGAAATGCAACTGCGATTTCTCTATTCCTTCCCCCATGTCTGAGTGGGGCTCCGACACGACTTCCAAGGGCAGGGTCATGTGCTGAGTAGCCACAAGAAGTTGTACCTCATCATGGCGCAGGGGGCGTGAGCCTTCAGTGACTTTCATTGGGTCTCCTTGGCGTAGCAATCCGAATAGCCCCATCTCTGTGAATACATGCAATCAAAGGCGTTAGTTATGTTAATGACTTATTCAAATATGCATACAAATCTGTTAAGTATACCCACCCTGTCTACCGTTCTCCGGATATCTGTCCTCCCTACCAAATTAGCTACGGCTAATCCCTACTAGGTATAGGAAGTTGTCCGGAAGGTCCCTAAGAAAATCAGTACGGTTGGTGTCTGATAGGTGCGAAAACACTCATCCTTTTACCACTTAATTACAATTAAAACGAGACCTAAACGTATATTTTATGTCATAATTGTTGGAAATACGTTTTACGCATTTAGAAAGTCTCGGTCACTCCAACAATGTATTTATAGGCTCGTAGTTAAGTTAAGTATTACTTATTACATAGCCCGACCCATGAGCATGTTCATGGGCCGAAAGCCCAAGTCCTTTAAGGACTTGGGGTATTTAAACCTCTTTCCACCATGGAAAGAGGTGTTGGTTGTTTTATATGTGTTTTCTTTCATTTCTCTCTCTAACTCTCTCTCTAGAAAAACATCAACCCCCTTGTTTTACAAGATTATCATTGTTCTACAATTGGTATCAAGAGCATGGGATGAGATAAAGGCTTGTTTTTGTGTTGAGTCGTGTATTCTTTACATTCGTAGAGTACAAGTTAGCTTTTTGGCCGAAATCTTCAAAATTTTTTCGTTTGATCGTAGTGATAGGTAGTGTAACATAGGAATTTGGGCTTAAACGTGTTCTTGGTATCTTGGTTTTCCTTAAAACTTCAGTTTTCTTGGATCAAAAGTGCAAAAAAAGGTTGGGTTCTACATTCCGAAATTTCAGCAGATTCATCCATCGGAAAGTACAAACTGTACTTGGGCCTCCATCGCAATAACTTAACCATCGGAAAGGGTTAGGTTTCTACATTGCGATCGTGGGTTTTTTATCACTTATTCCGATCTGAATCATTCTGATAGCTATTGCGATCTGAGATTTCGACGGGTATAAGTAAGGTGTGTTAAGTCGTTACTCTGCTTAAATTTTGTCAGCCACTTTGCGATCTGAATCATTCCGATAGCTATTGCGATCTGAAGCATTCCGATAGGCATTTCATTGCGATCTAGGCTTTCCGATACCATCACCACTGCTACAAGGTTACATTGCGATCTAAAGCATTACGATCTGAGTTAATTCCGATAGCACTTTGTGATCTGAATCATTTCGATTGCTTTGCATTACGATCTAGGCATTCCGATAGTAAGACTTTCCGATCTAGGTATTCCGACAGAACGAACATTGCGACAGAATTTGTTTTAGATACTTAGTGGATTTTCTTCTATTTGGCATTTAATTTGGTAATTTGGAAACGTTCAAAAGCTAACACTACAACAAGATAACAATATCTTTTAGTTAACAACACAAAAAACTCATAACTTTATTTCATTGTTCGATCATCTTTGATAATCTTATCCAAGGGATAACAAAATGAATTCACATTCATTTATGTCGACTATGACTTCACTCACCGATATATCGATCATTTCGGGTACCGATACTCGCCCGCCTTTGCTCATCAAAGATTTATTTGAATCATGGCAAAGTCGAATGAGAACATACATCATGGGCAAACAAAGTGGTCGACTTATGCTAGAATCAATTGACAAAGGTCCATTAGATTGGGGAGAGGTTACCATCAACAATGTGACAAGGCCAAGGCAGTATCATGAGTTAACCGATGCCAACAAAGCCATTGCAGATGCCGATGAAAGGGCTGTTCAGACAATTCTTCAAGCCCTTCCACCTGATATCTTCAGAATGGTGAGTGAACATAAAGTGGCCAAGGATCTTTGGGATCAACTTGCGGTTCTGCTACAAGGGACATCTCTCACTAAGCAAGAACGAGAATGTCAATTATATGACTTGTTTGATAGATTCCAATACATTCCAGGGGAGACTCTTCATGATTTCTACTGGCGTTTTACCACTCTGATGAATGACATGAATGTCTATAATCTAAGGATTGAACAATTTCAGTTAAACACCAAGTTTTTGAACACACTACCCCCTGAATGGAGTCAATATGTGACGGATGTCAAAATGATTCGTGATCTACAGAAGTCCAATTTAGATCAACTCTATGCTTTCTTACAACAACATGAGAAGCATGTGATCCAAAACCGAATTTCTCAAGGACCTTATCATGAACCAATGGCATTATTGGCAAATCATCCTACATTGTCATATCACAACTCTCAGCTTGCTTTAGGACACAAATCTTCATATCAACCTGTGTATCAAACACCAAGCTTTCCACAATACTCGATTCTGCCACCGCCACCAACATCTTATCACCAACCAGCAACATCATCATCACAAGGAGATTCACACCCCTCACTTTATGCTTCACACCAGTATTCACCGTATCAACCTCCCACCAACCCTGTTAGTACCTATCCACAACTCGAGGCTCCTCAACATCATTACTCACATCAAGAAAGTGTTCCAACCAATCAGTTTGTTGCTCAACCAGCATCAGCATTATACTGTAAAGATGACATCCCTGTCCCTGAACTTAAACAAGGAGATAGCCCTACTGAAATTCTAGCTCTGTTGTCTGCATTTTTAAGTCAAACTTTGAACAAAAGAGGTTACCGAGGTTCAGCACCAACTAACAATCAGTTAAGGAACTTGTCTTACTCTCGACAACAGGCAACAATTCAGGATGGCAGGGTCATGGTGCAACCACTTCAAGGGAGATCAAATTCGTCTACTGCTGGTGCACGTTCATCCAATACTACTGCTACAAGGGCTAACAGCAATGGTAAAATGAAGGTGGTTATTTGCTACAACTGCAAAGGGGAAGGGCACATGGCCCGAGAATGCAAGCAGCCTAAGAGGAGAAGGGACGACACATGGTTTAAGGAGAAGATTTACCTGGTGAATGCTCAAGCTCAAGGTCGTGAGCTTGATGAAGAAGAATTGGCATTCCTTGCAGATCCAGGAGTAGCGGAAACTGATCGTCTCACAACAGTCATCACCAACAATGCTGCTTATCAATGTGATGATTTGGATGCATATGACTCGGATTGTGATGATTTTAACACCGCCAAAGCAGCTCTCATGGCAAATCTTTCACTCTATGGGACTGATACCATTGCTGAGGTACCAAATACTGCTACAGATACTAGCATTGTACCTCATCAAGTTGAGCAAATGTCTGAGTATTCGGAAGAGCCTCCGGTGGTTAGTAATTCAATCGATGAGACAAACAATGATAGCAATAACATTGCAAGTCCTCAGATTTTGAGTGAACCACAACCGGAAGCTCCTATGACTATTAATTCGTCTGCTCAACCTGATTTGGTTATGGTCCCTGCATCTTTGCTTAGCCAAATGAATAATGTAGTCCTTGAAACCCTTAATGCTAACCTGACTTTATCTGCTGAGCTTGCTTTGCATAAGGACAAGGTTAAAACCTTGGAAAGGACTCCTGTGTCCACTACCTTAACCAATCCTGAATTTGATAGGTTTAGGAAAGTTCAAATGGACAATCTGCTTGAAATTGAAAGTTTAAGAGCAAACCTTTCGAATGAGCTTAAAGAAAAAGAGTCATTCGTCACTAATTTTCAACAACTTCAAACAGATTTTGAAATTCTGGAATCCAAACAGCTTGAAATGGAAATTAAGACGTCTAACAGAATAAAAGAAACGGAACTTAAGCTTTTAAAACAATATGCTGCTTCACATCTAGTACACTTGTTTCATGCTTCATTTAAAGAGTTCAACTTATCGCGTCTCATAGACTTACCACCTAACCCGGGTTATGCAAAGCAAGCACTTAACCACAACCCCCGACTGTATGATGCAACAAAGTTAGGATTGGCATTAGATCCGATAGTGTTCTCAAGTGATTCTATAACACCATATGATGAAAAGCAGTTAAAACTACTTTTGACATATCCTGAATATGATTATGCTTCAATGAATGCACAAAATGCCACAATAGATCTTAGAACTCGTTTTAATATGAAAAAGAAAACTCTCCAAACATCCACTTTCATGCCGACTAGAGAATGCCTTAGTATAATTCCTACACTTGTCAACTCGGACAAACCAAAGGAAATTCCTAAGAATCTTCCCCCGGTTAGTACGGTAAGGCTCAGTATTGAAGAGCTTGGGCAATACCTTACCGATTTTGACAACGTCATCTTGGAATGTACGACTTCAACGGCTCAAACCGCTGGAGAATGGGCATTCGAACACATGAAATCAGTGTTTGAAGAAGCAATCGTTCTGTTTGTGAACCATATTAAACAAGGAGTCTATAATCTAGCGTGTAATTTAAGTTTTGAAATTGGTGAAGTTCAAAAAGTTTTCAATAACATGGATGATGCCTATGAACAACACTTAATTGAAAAGGAAAAAATCTTATCAGAATATGACCGCTTTTTAGAACATATGGTGTCTCTTGAAGTGATGCAAGTTGTTACTATTCAATATACTCATGAAATTTCATCTACTGTGAATATTTGTGATGATGTGCATAAATCTGTGAATACTAATGAACATGTGAATACTGTAGAAAATCATTCTTGTCATGAATCCAACGCTGAATTTTTAAAGCTTCAAGATTCATATAATACACTTTTAAAAAGTTTTAACGAGCTTTAACAACATTCTATATCTCTTGAAATTGAGAATCAATCTAAAAATGAAACTCTTTCAAAACTAAATGATGGTGGAAACTCCGTTGAGACAAGTGACAAGATGATTCAGATGGTTCAAAATTTAGAAGAAGAGATGATGAGACTTAAGAGAGAATTCGTAGAAACAAAAACGGAACTAGAGGCTGCAGAGGCTCACAATCATGTCTTAGAAACTAGAATTAATTCTATACTAGGAGAGCGTGAATCAGTAAGGCAGAGAGACTCACAAATTTCTGGTTCAATAGAAGAACACCTCGCGTTTAATGCAATAGAGCGAAAGTCTTTAATTGACAAACTGAACAAGAAATGTGAGGAAACCTCTGACCTAAAAATTCAGCTCATAGACAAAAACATGGTTTTGGCCGAGTTAAAGGAGACACTTCTTCTCACCCGACAAGAAGTTTTTAATAACTTAGCTAGCAATTCTGCACCGTCCTCTAGTGCTCCAACAACCAAGTCAGTAGTGCTTTATAAGAACCCGCTCCATAAGAAAAACCCGGTTACCTACGATGACTATATGAGGAATGCAACTAAGCACGTAGATCTGGTTAGGGATATTTTAGATGATTTGTATGCGCTAGATCCCTCAAGCAGTTACTACTACACAGCTCATGAATATATCAAGCGTGTTCAATATTGCTTAGCATACTTGCAATATATAGGCAAACCGGGTTCTGCACTACTCACTACTCGACCCATTGCTGTCACCCCATTCAATAAGACTCCAGGAGCAAAACCGTCATTGACACTATCAAGTAAGGCACCTTTAAAATCTGTAACTAATGTTCCCTTGGCTTCTACAGGAGTAAATGTGTCCACTAAGGCTAAAGGATCTCGAGGAAAGAAAGATAGGATCAAGCCTTCCACTAATAGGACTGAGAAGAAGAAAGTAGAAGTGCATCCTAGGAACGTTGTTTCAGTTTTAAATAAAAAGAATCATGTAGCTAAGACAAAAGGTCCTCTTTATGAGTGGAAACCTAAGCAAAGTGTGAATTCTAATGCGAAATGTTGGAATTGTAACGAATGTATGTTTTCTAAGCATCATGATTTATGCCTTATTGATCACGTGAATGAAATGCATGCTATTAAGAACAATCTTGAATGGACTCCAACAGGGAAGAAATTTACCCAAGTTGGGTGGCAATGGAAACCCACGGGTAGGACCTTTACTGCAAATGGAACTACGTGCCCTTTAACTAGGATCACATCCACGGAAGTTAGGTCTAAGCGTCCTTTAAATAGGAACACTAGCACTAAGAAATGGAAAAAGCGCCCTTTAACTAGGTCTGCCCCCACTAATGTGCCTACCAGTGGTATTGTCCCCAGTCAAAAGGTACCTCAGAATACTAGACAACTAGAATCTAAACCAACCACTAGTAAGAAAATCTGGAAACCTAAAGTTTTGTCTGATAGCAAATCTAAGATAACTATATCTGTACCTGCTAACTCAGAAGAACAATTAGAATCCGATACATCGTCTGTGTTTGGTAAAATTTTCAGGTCGTCCAAATTATTCTTTGGTATTTGGACTCGGGGTGCTCCAAACATATGACTGGAGACCGCTCGATGCTCAAAAATTTCGTCAGCAAGTTTCTAGGAACGGTAAAATTCGGCAACGACCATATTGCAAAGATTATGGGTTATGGTGAATATCAAATTGGAAATGTCACGATTTCAAGGGTTTACTATGTAGAGGGACTTGGTCATAATCTATTCTCAGTAGGACAATTCTGCGATTCTAACCTTGAAGTGGCCTTTCGACAACATACTTGCTTCATTCGCGATCTTGAAGGAAATGATTTGTTAAAGGGTTCTCGAGGGGATAATCTATATACTTTGTCTATTCAAAACATGATGGCCGCCTCTCCTGTTTGCTTACTCTCCAAAGCATCTAAGACCAAGTCATGGTTGTGGCATCGTCGGTTATCTCATCTTAACTTTGATGCTATTAACCATTTGGCTAGAAACGAACTTGTTCGTGGTCTTCCGAAACTTAAGTTCGACAAGGATCATTTATGTTCCGCGTGTTCATTGGGGAAAAGCACCAAGAAATCTTACAAACCTAAAGCAGAAGACACCAACCAAGAACCATTGTATCTTTTGCACATGGATCTTTGCGGGCCAATGCGTACAGCTAGTGTGAGTGGTAGAAAATACATCCTCGTCATAGTGGATGATTTCTCAAGGTTTAAATGGGTAAAGTTTTTAGCATCTAAGGATCAAGCTCCAGAGTATATCATTACCTTCTTAAAGATGATCCAAGTACGTCGTAATGCTACTGTTCGCCGCATTCGGACTGATAACGGCACTGAGTTCGTTAATCAGACTCTTCGAACTTATTATGAAAAGGTTGGTATTTCTCATGAAACATCTGTGGCTCGCACTCCACAACAAAATGGTGTCGTTGAAAGACGTAACCGTACACTTATGGAAGCTGCTCGAACTATGTTGATTTATGCGAATGCTCCTTTATTCTTATGGGCTGAGGCAGTGGCAACCGCATGTTATACCCAAAACCGCTCAATCATTCGCAAACGTCATGGTAAAACTCCATATGAGCTACTTCATGGACACAAACCCGATATTTCATATCTTCATGTGTTTGGCGCACTTTGCTATCCAAATACAAATAGTGAAAATCTGGGAAAACTTCAATCGAAGGCTGATATTGGAATTTTCATTGGCTATTCACCTGCAAAGAAAGCTTACCGGATTTACAACCGTCGTCTTGGCAAGATTGTAGAAACTTTGGATGTCGATTTTGATGAGCTGACAGCGATGGCTTCTGAGCAACACAGCTCTGAACCCGCATTACACGAGATCGGAACCGGTACAATCAGTTCCGGATTACTCCCAAACAATCCTACTTCTCCATCATTTTTACCACCAACAAGGTCCGAGTGGGATAAATTATTTCAACCTATGTTTGATGAATTTTTCGATCCACAGAGTAATGATTCTCCAGCAACTGTAGCAGTAGCTCTGATACCCGTAGTTGTTGCTCAAGATAATGGAAATCTATCCGAGGCATCTACTGTTACTCTTGAACATGATGTCCCATCCCCCACCGATTCTCAAACAACACCTGATTCATCACCCCCACTCGTTCCTAATGATGTTGAAGAGGAACTATATGATCACGATCTGGAATTTGCTCACTTACAAGAGCTTCCCTTCTTTGGTTCACATATACCTGATGACCCTACGGGTGCGTCTACCTCAGAAGAAGCTCCTGCAATCGTTCACTCTCGACCACCACGGATTGAATCTCACAACACTAAATGGACAAAGGATCACCCAATCCGCAATATTATTGGTCACATCGATCGACCAGTTTTAACACGCCATCAACTTCAAGAACATGCATTATACTGCTATTTTGATGCATTTCTTTCGGACACTGAACCTAAAAACTGGCAACAAGCCATGACCAAATCATCATGGATTGAAGCTATGCAAGAGGAACTTAATGAATTCCAACGTCTTGAAGTGTGGGAATTAGTTCCGTTACCCAGCAACGTTGAAATCCTGACATTGTTGTGGGTATACAAGGTAAAGCTTGATGAGTTAGGTAGTGTGCTGAAAAACAAAGCTAGATTGGTCGCTAGAGGTTACAAACAAGCTTTGGGTATCGATTTTGAAGAATCATTTGCTCCTGTTGCACGATTGGAGGCAATTAGACTATTCCTTGCTTATGCTGCTCACATGAATATGATCGTCTACCAAATGGATGTTAAGACGGCATTTCTTAATGGTGAATTAAGGGAAGATGTCTATGTAAGCCAGTCGAATGGATTCGTCAATTCAGAGTATCCTAATCATTTGTACAAGCTCAAGAAGGCTCTTTACGGGTTGAAACAGGCTCCACGCGCGTGGTATGATCTCTTATCGACGTATCTCATCTCCAAAGGCTTCTCCAAAGGCAAAGTGGACCCCACATTATTCATTCTCAAGGAGGACAACGACATGATACTTGTACAAATTTATGTTGATGATATAATATTTGCTGCTACTAATCAACGTTTGTCTGACCGTTTTGAGAAAATTATGTCCACACATTTTAAGATGTCGATGATGGGAAAATTTTCATTTTTCTTAGGGTTGCAAATTTCTCAGAATCCCAGAGGCATCTTTATTAATCAATCCAAATTTGCTCTTGAATCCTTAAATAAATATCACTTTGAAAACTATGACCCCGTGGATACTCCAATGGTGGAGAGATCCAAGTTAGATGAAGATAAGGAAGGGATAGCTGTCGATCCTAAACTTTACCGTGGAATGATCGGCACCCTTCTCTATCTGACTGCTAGCAGGCCTGATTTGCAATTTTCTATAGGCATGTGTGCCCGGTATCAGGCTCGGCCTACCGAAAAGCACTTACATGTTGTGAAAAGGATCTTTCGGTATCTAAAAGGAACACTTAATCGTGGTCTGTGATATCCGAAGGATTCTTCTATTGCATTAATTTCATATGCAGATGCAGATTATGCCGGGTGTCAAGATACAAGACGTAGCACTTCTGGCAGTGTGCAACTCCTTGGAGATAGACTTATCAGTTGGGCATCAAAAAGGCAGAAAAGCGCTGCGATATCAAGTACTGAGGCTGAATACATAGCTATGTCCGGTTGTTGTGCTCAAGTTCTTTGGATGAGATCACAATTGACTGACTACGGTCTTGGATTCAACAAAATCCCGATGTACTGTGATAACAAAAGTGCAATCGCTCTATGCTGCAACTATGTTCAACACTCTAGAGCAAAGCACATTGACATCCGCTACCATTTCATCAAGGAGCAAGTGGAAAATGGAGTGATCGAACTATACTTCGTCAACACTGAGTATCAGCTGGCAGATATATTCACAAAGGCCTTAGATCAAGGACGCATCGAGTTTTTGATCGAAAAGCTAGGCATGAAATCATTTTCACCAGCGACACTTAAGGAGTTGGCAGAAGAGTCTGAAGAATAGTACTGGTAAACTATTCTCGAGTATCCTTTTGATCGTGATCTTGTATATTATAGTACATACTTAAACCATCAAAAGCAAAATACAAAAAATATAAAATCAAGAAAAACCATAAAAAATATAAAACCAAGAAAAACCATAAAAAATATAAAACCAAGAAAATCCATTAAAAAAAATATATATAAAACCAAGAAAACCCAAAAATATTTCTCTTTTCAACTCGGGCATGTCTTTTAGTACGGTAATATTTACGGCTTTAGAAATGTCGATTACTATTGACACGGCGCCATAAATAGAGTCCGTATAAAAGTTGTACAAGTTTTAAAACATGCCCATAATGGCTTGTAGTTATTTCTGACTGCAACCCGCTTTTCGTATTAAAGTCACGTATTTCTTTTAAAAATGTTGGCTCACAACGGGAATTAAGTTTCTCGGGCAAGGTTTTACTTTAAAACCTTGTAAGGGGTCAAGTTTACTTAATAACTTGGTCTAACACAAATTCGTGTACGTTTCAGTACACTTATCTTGTTTAAATAAGAGAAATCTTATTTCCACCAGAATCGTTCGATATAATCACTTAACCGGCAAATGTCCTCATTAATAGTTGTGTCCCTAATATCTTTGATTACTGCTCTTTAGTTGTGTCCCTAAAATCTTTGGCGTCAAGTATTTGTGTTTGTGCTTGGGAATGAGTTTATTATAAGATAAGTTAACTTGAACTTTCACTTTAACTTACAAATAGGGGGACCAGTTTTGCAATTTTGCAATAATGGTAGGGGATTGAAGCAATTTTGACCAAGTCAAAAGCCAACCCCCCCTCCTTCCCGTCGTCATTTGAAACACACACAAAACACACTCTTTTCTGCCATTGTTGAAGAACTCCAAGCTCCATCTTGATCCAAGTCTTATAACTTATTTCTTGATTGCTTCATTATCTAGGTAACAAATCTATGGCTTAATTAATCTCGTCAAACATGTTTCATCGTCATTAATCAACACAGAAACTACAGTTTCAAGATTTCGATTTAGGGTTTTAATTTTTGCCATGAATATGTATTTTAAGTGCTGGGATTTGTTAAGGATACATTATTACACATTGGTTTTGCTCAGAATCGCTTAAAACGTTGCCTAAGATTCCAGATCGTGAAGTCAAAGTTGAGATCGAATCCCTGTCACGGATTTCGATGTAGATTGCGATACATCATTGCGATGCTGTCATTGCGATGAGTCATTTCGATGATTCTTTGCGATGGGCTATTGCGATGAGTCATTACGATCACTCATTGCGATGCTCATTGCGATGAGTTATTGTGATGGATCATTGCGATGGGTCGTTGCGACGAGTCATTCCGAATTAAAGAACAACAAGTATCAACCACCACCATTACCACAGAATCTACACCGGCATCTACAGTTGAACAACCTGTATCAACCACCGTCCTAACCACTGTATCTACATCCACACCTATCCCGGTACAACCAGTATCATCCACGACCACCTTAACGGTTTTGGTTACACCTCCACCAACAGAACCACAAGCATCATCTACATCAAATCCTTTTATCACAGTCAATGATCCGTTTATCCAGTCTCTTCAACAACAGCTAGAGGCTCAAGCTACACAAATAGCTACGTTGACAGAAAGGTTTGCTACTCCTCCAACGGAACCGCATCCTGATGAGCCCATTCTTCAAAAACTAACAGACAAAGTGTCAAAGCTCAAAGAACAACATAAAGCATTTCGTAAAGAGAAGAAAACTCGGGATAAAGAAAATGCTGCTTTTCTCGGGTCAATTGACGAGCAGATGACCGCGATCATTCGACGCGAAGTCAAGTCTTATGTTGATCAACAACTACCACATCTTGTCGGTAATGGTCTATCTACTCTTCAAATCATGACATTGCTTCAGAAACGTCTGCTAGACTTGGGAGCTCATAAATCAAAATACAAACGCAAAGTTCTGCAATATCTCAACAAAGCAATTGATGAAGAGAATCCTGCAGACACTACCGACTCTGAGTCTGATGATGAGAATGAGTTAGAAGAGGAAGATGAAGACAAACATGGTGAAAAGGATGATGATAATGAGGATAAGGATAAGGAAGGAGATGAGGAGGATGAAGAGGATGAACCAGGAAAGGATAAGAATGTAGATGACGATGAGGACGAGGACGAGGATACAGATGAAGATCAGGATGACGATGACGATAATGACAAGGGTAATGAAGTCACCAAAGGTGATAAGAATGACAACACTAGTACAAATGCCGAAGAGACAAACAAGGATGACAATGAAACGGCCACCGAGAAAGGTCTCGAGGACATTGCAGAAACGGTTGCTGACACCATAGAAACGCCACTGGAGACAACAGTATCAGAAACTCAGCAGGTTGCTTCAGGTATATCTACTGCACCAGAATTTACTACTGATTCTCATATTGAATCTATAGAATACATGCAAGCAGAAGAACCGACAGAAACAATGCTTGAAGAAGAACCTCACGATGATATACCGGTGACGCAAACTCAACCTTCAACATCATCTACAGTTCAGCATGATGATGACATGGAAGTTGAAGATTTAAATGTTCCAGAACCGACATTTGCTGAATCCCTTATCATTGATGATACGGTACAAGAGCAACTTTGGCTAACAAACGCAGCACCACATCATCCATTTGAAACTGCAACTGTAATGGAGATGACTCAATTCCTCAACAACCCTATCGACTTCTCGGCTTTTCTAAGGTACTCTCATGGGAAACCAACGATGACCCCAGATCTGATCAAAATGGCAGCTGCAAATGTGGACTTCTTTGACACATTAAAGATAACCCATAATGAAGCAGAATATCACCTGAATGAGCTTACTAAAGCAATAAGAGCAACAACTACAGGAATTCAAACTCCCGTATTGCAACCTCTTACACCAACGGTCATCACTAGTTCTGCCACTATCCCAATCGAGCATTTTGTCTCTCACGATCTTGAATACCTTGAAAATGGAGCAAAGAAGTATGCCACGTCACTAACAATGCTCAAGGCTGTCAACTTGGAGAATGTACCATGGATAGAAGACAAAGTGCCTGACTCAATATGGAGAAAGAAGCTGCTCAAATTTTATGACACCTATGCTTCACTTGGCATATCTCACTGGGACAAAAAGAAGAAGTTAGCCTATAATCACTTCCATCGTCCTAAGAGAGGTGCTTCTATTGTATCATCTCACAGAATCAAAAGTATCCTTGGGGCAACTACTCAGACGGTTTTCGGTTGCGATTACTTAAATGTAATCTTGTTCAAACGTACCGATGAGAAAGAATACCGCATTGACGAAAGTGATCTCCAGTACCTTCAACTTGAAGACATAGAAGATCTATTGTTGCTTTTAGCTCAATAGAAAGTTGACCATCTGTCACCTGATATTGTCATAGCCTTGAGTTCAAACTTTCGTCAATATGCCAGGAAAATTGTCATTCAACACCGGGTGGAAGATTTTCAACTTGGGGTAGAAAGCTATCAAAAGAAGCTAAACCTGGAACGTCCCCATACGACTCCACTTAGTAACTTCCACAAGAACAAGAAGGTCTACATGGGGACTACCAAGCCGGAAGCAGGAATCTTTTATCCGAATCAGACTGGCGTCATGCAATATATGCGATTCTCAGAACTGCACAAATTCAGTGATGGAACGCTAAAGAATGTTCGAGATGATTTGACGGTTCTCAATTCCAACTTACCTCTTCCGGCAGTCACATATACCTGGACAACCCAGTGCAGAAAAGGATCTTCGTATGCAATCAGGAAGATTGAGGACGTGCTAAGGAAGCGCCGGTTGCTACGAAGCATAGAACGATTCGTCGGTGGACGACCATATGGAGCTCACCATCGGCTTACGGAACGAACCAATTAATTTTGGTTCGTATCATTACAGGTCAACTCCATATGTACATTATTGTGAATATGTTATCTTTTTAAATTATCAGCTTTTGTGGCTTGTTGTAGTGTTAAGGTATGATAATTTTTCAAGAATTTCTCACGAGATTCTAAATCTTTCAAAATATATCATACTAAAGCACTACAACTATCCCTTATTAACTTAAGGGGGAGCATTAACATGTTCTATGGCCAAACATCGATTTCATTTTTACCCAAAGACCGGTTAATCCATTCAATATCCCAAATATTAATGGTTAACATTTTGGATAAGGGGAGAAAATGGGATTAAGGAGACTTAAATAATATTTGGCTAAAAACAATGAAAAAGACTTAAAAGATAAACCAACTTAACATGTGTTATGCACAAGTTAAGGGGGAGCGTTTTGATGATCAAAACACTTAAGGCACAAAATCTTTGATTTCAATATCACAAGTGTTTTAAGTGATTTTCAAGGATTTTTCATGGTGACTATATCAACCTAAAACAACACTTATCTCACGACGATGTGGTGACAAAAGGGTGGTAGGTATAGATATTAGTCCAATGATTCATCAGAACCGATGCAATCTTCCCAAGGACAATTCCTTAGATAGAATTAGAAGTCCTAGGAAAGTTGGAGAAAGATTGTGAACGTAGCTGAATGCCGACCAAGTACTTAAGCTAGCACTGGAACAATCACAACAAGGTGCTAGTGATGACGTATTGGTAAGCATTGAAGGGGTTGAAGAATGAAAAAGAATTGTAAAGATAAAGGGTGTAAAGAAAGAAGCCCTCCTTACAACTTTAGGCAAAAACCGGGTCAATACATATGCTATTGAGGTCATTTTTGCTAATGATTCTCGGTATTGAAGAAAGACATCATGGACCCAGTGATGCAATGCACAACCCTTCCCAGCTAACTCAAATATCTCTCAAAAGGTATTTGTTTTAATCACACGGAGATCAACACGTTATCTATTGGTTTATTCATTCCGAATAGACTGGTATTGAAAAGGTGACACTCCTCTCCAGCCATCGATCACTAAATCAAAACGCACAATCGAGTCTAGAGCCAAGAGATCATCAAAAGTCTCATTAGGACACTTTCCATTTATTCCTTGCTTTCTCACACACTGTGAAAAGTAAGAGATCTTTTATGAGTCCTACGCAGTATTTTGCAATATTGCCAGAACATCCGAGTGATACGTAAGTATTACAGTGAAGATGGAAATCCTGCTTGAGCCTACATCAAACAAGCTCATGGTAGGTGACACGTGCGGTTCTTTACGAACTAATCTTGTGACAACTGGAAAGAAACAGTAGTTTAATTCTTAATTGAACTTAAACTCGTTCCAGGCCTCTACGCATTATCGTATGATCTTGCCAGAACGCTCAGAGTGACACTCTTTAGTGTTCACAGTGACGAGCGGAAATCCTTCTAGTGTTTACATCAAACAGCACTTCGTAGGTAACAAGCAAGATTCAATTTGAATCAAGTTTGTGACAACTGGAAAGCAACGATGGTGAATATCTTAATTGAAATTCACTTGTTCCAGGTTTCATGAATTGACGGCTTCAATCATAAGGATTTTTAATCCAAATGATTCACTCTTTATGTTCGCAGTCAGCTTTGGACGGTCGAATAAAGAGAACGGGTTTACCCGTGAAATCCTGTCAGGAAGTTACTTAATTGAAACTATCCGTCACGGGTACGATATCTTATATCGTCCAACGGTCTTCACCGACCGGAGGTAAAATGCTACCGAATTAGAATAAAATGTCAAAGCCATTTTATTCGTGTCGTTGCTGTGTACCTGTTAAAGACGGTGGCGTTGCTGTGTACCTGATGAAGACGGTGGCGTTGCTGTGTACCAGTTGAAGACGGTGGCGTTGCGGTGTACCTGTTGAAGACGTCCTCACATGCTTATTCCTTTAGCATCAAGTACTCCTGAAAATTCAAGAAAGTATAACCTAAAAGTGTTCCGCTGTATCGACTCTGAAACTTTCAAGAACTCAACAAAGGATAAGTGTGTGGGACATGAAGTCACAAAGAGGCGAACCTCACAAGAAAAGTAAAGGATGCACGTGAAAGGCCAAAATAACATGTTCCAAGCAAAAAGGCTGATATCATTCAACACATATTCACAAAAGTAAAGAAAAAGAAAGAAAAGAAGACTACGAGCTCAAGAACAAGATCTAACATGCTAGATTAGGACTTTGTAAATTTGGAGTGACCTCCCTTTGGGGGAGATTGTTGGAAATACGTTTTACGCATTTAGAAAGTCTCGGTCACTCCAACAATGTATTTATAGGCTCGTAGTTAAGTTAAGTATTACTTATTACATAGCCCGACCCATGAGCATGTTCATGGGCCAGAAGCCCAAGTCCTTTAAGGACTTGGGGTATTTAAACCTCTTTCCACCATGGAAAGAGGTGTTGGTTGTTTTATTCTCTCAATTCAATATATGTGTTTTCTTTCATTTCTCTCTCTAACTCTCTCTCTCTAGAAAAACATCAACCCCCTTGTTTTACAAGATTATCATTGTTCTACAATAATTGTCGGAATTATGCGTGGTTTATGTTTTTGTTGTGTTTTAGGACCAAAAGATGAAAAAGGAAGAAAACACAGGCTTTCACGGGCTTTTATCAAAGAAAAAGACAAAAGACGAAGTCAAAAGATCAAGAGTGCAAAAAGAACAGAAGTCCAAGGCCTATTCTGAAGATTTATCAAAGAAAAAGTCTAAAGACGAAAGATTAATAAAGACGAAGAACTCAAGTCTAATTAATGAAGAAATTACAAGAAGAGTTTCATTAATCCCGAGACAAAGTCGAAAAAGTCAAAGAATTTAGAAGACGAAAAGACGAGAAAGAAAGAAAGAGAGAAGGAAGCTTCCAACACATGCTAACCTCCTTTCTCCCTATAAATAGAGACTTCATCTCATTTTATTGTTGTTGGCTATTTGACAAATAGTTCTTCCACCATTTTCATTTTCATATCATTTAATTTCTTGTCTTGCACCTTAATTTTGTAAGTCTTTAATCTTTATTTTTAATTGTTGGATCTTTACTTTTAATCAAGTTTTTATTTTCTATCTCATCCTTCCTTTATTGTTTGATTTGATTTGGTTGTGTTCTTGATTTTTTGTTGATTATTTAAGTGGGTTTCATAGTTTTATTGATTTCTATTTCAAAATGTTTGTTGATTTAGATGTTTTAATGCTTGGTAGAGCTTAATTAGTGATTTATTGTTTTTTTTGTTTTATTGATTTTGGTTGATTTGAGTTTTATTTATTAACTGGGTTTTGATTAATTCGGTTTTTATTTTTAGTTTTATTGATTTGGTTTGATTGATTGTTGTTAGTTGATTATTAGTGGTTAGTTTAGTATAATTTTTAGATTGATTATGGTTGATTTTGGTTAAATTCGTGTTTTTGTTTCCCCTATTTTCGTAACTGATTAGTTTTTCCCAGTTTTTCCCGAACGAGCCATTTTTACCCGAACCAAGTTATTTTACCGAACGAGTGGTTTTTCCCGAACGAGCCATTTTTCCCGAATGAACATTTTTACCGAACCAATCATTTTTCCCGAACGAGTAAAAAATACCGAACCAAGAAAAATACCGAAAGAAGCAGATCGTTAAAAAATACCGAACGAACCAATTGTTCCCAAAAATCCCGAACCAACACCATTTGTCAAAATAATATACCGAACAAAGCTTATTGTTTGGACTTCCCGAACAAACCCTATATACCGAACGAAGCAAAACAAAACTTTGACGTGCATGCTTGCCAACTTGATTCCATTTCCCGCTTTTTTTTCACTGCTAGCCTAGTAGCTTGAGCTAGCTGCCTGCTAGCTTGTTTCTTGTTCCGCAATCGTTTAGTTTAATCTGAATGTTGTTCCGATTTTAATTTGAAAGTTACGTATTTTTAGTTGAATTTTTCGTCTAATTTTAAAATTAATATTTTTTCGTAAAGTTCAAGTTTTATCTTTTATTTTGTACCAGCTTTAGGTTTTTCCTCGTTTAGCTTTAAAGTACCATTTTAGTTTAATTTTCTCCTTTTTCATTAAGTAAACTTTATTTTTTAGTCGATAGTTAATTTCGTCTTTTAGTTTTATTTTTATTAATTGTTTTGTTTAAATTTACGTTTTTTTATTTGTTTTATTCCTTTATTATTTATTAATTGTTTTTGGTTTATTTTTAATTCGTTTCGCTTTTACCTTTTAAGTAGGAATAGAAAACCAAACGCCCCTTTTTGTTACCAAAACCAATCGAGACCACTTTAAACCGGAGATCAATTCGAGAAGATACCGAGAACGAACTTTTAACTAGCAAAATCTTTGAATCAAATGGCGCCGCTGCCGGCTCTTTTCGTGAAGATTAACGGTTTTTAGTGAGTCAAATTAGATTTTGGGATCTGATAGGTGTGTAAACACCCATCCTTTTTACCACTTAATTACAATAATAACCGAGCCTAAACGTGTATTTTATGTCTTTTGTGTCAAAATTATGCGCGGTTTGTGTTTTTGTTGTGATTTAGGACGAAAAGGTAAAAAGTGGAGAAAACACGGGCATTTACGGGCTTTTATTGAAGAAATAGATGAAAGACGAAGTCGAGAAGTCAAGAGTGTAAAAAGAACGGAAGTCCAAGACCAATTCTGAAGATTTATCGAAGAAAAAGTCAAAAGACGGAAGTTTACTAAAAGCCGAGGAACTCAAGTCTATTTTATTGAAGAATTAAAAGACGAGTTCAAAAGAAATCCCGAGCCACAAGTCATTAAAGTCCAAGTTTAAAGAAGATTAGAAGAAAAGGACTAATGGTGCAATTAATGAAGATTAAAGGCTTAAGGACCTAATGACGCAATTAAGAAGAAAGGAAGGAGGGGAGGAAGCTTCCTAATCCTCCCCTATATATAGATTAGGCTAGTTAATTATTTTCTTTGTTGGGTGGTTTGACAAACCATTTCTTCCATTTTCATTTATGCACATTTACTTTCTTGTCCAATTTACATTAATTGTCATGCACCTTAATTACCATTTAATTCCAAGTAAGTTTCCATTTAATCCTTGTCAATCTGTATTTTATCTTGTTAATCTCCTATCTACCTTTCTTGATCTTTGATTTTTATGTTTATGTTTGTGTTCATGTTCATGTTCTTATTTTGATCAAGTGGCTTTTTGATTATTGTGATTAAATTTGTTTGTTTTGTTGATTTAAATTGTTAGTTTATGATTATTGAATGTTTTGCTATTAGTTTAGTTTAATCGTTTGTTTGATTTTGGTTAAATTTGTGTTTAGAATCTTGTTACTGTGTTCCCTTGTTCTTCGGGGGTGTTTGTTTCTGTGTCTGAGATTCCCAGGAAGTTCCGGATCAAGATAAGAAAGGCTTTCATTCGGAACTTTCAAAGTTCCGAACCAGTGGGCCTCATCCGGAACATTCAAAGTTCCGACTCAAGGGGCTTCATCCGGAGCATTCAAAGTTCCGACTCAAGGGCAACTTCCGGATCAAACTTGTTCATTCGGAACATTAAAAGTTCCGAGTCAAAGAAGCTTCATTCGGAAGAAGTTCCGGATCAAGAAGTTTCGGATCAAGAAGATCCGGATCAAGGAGTTCCGAGTCAAGGAAGCTTCATTCGGAAGAAGTTCCGGATCAAGGAGTTCCGAGTCAAGGATTTCTTTCAGGTTCTTTTTAGTTTTCCTTTTTAAGTTTCTATCTTTTATTTTCAAGCTTTATTTTTCCCGCCTTTTTCTTTATTTGAATTTTTATTTGCTTTCTTTTTAGTTTAAGTTTTGATTTGCATCATTTCCTTTATTTGCCTTTTAATTTTCTCGTAATTTACTATTCGCCAAGTTTTTATCTTTTGTTGTCTCTTTTTACCGTCTTTACTTTATTTTTATTTGTTTCAAGTTTTCTTTTGTAATTAGTTTTTGACAACGACAACTCTTTTATTTGATTCATCAAGAACAACTGAGTCGCACAATTAACCAGAGATCAATTCGAGAAGATACCGAGAAAACGAACTTTTTAACCTAGCAAAATCTAAGCATTAAAATGGTGCCGCTGCCGGGGACCATATAATTCGGGGACGAGTCAGGCTCGTGACATTTGTATGTCGAAAGGACCTTTCTCCCATTCAAGATTTATCCCCCCGCCTCTCCTTTGTTGATGTCAACCGGGAACGAGGACAAGGTCTTTGATCCCGGTATCACATTCGAGAATTCCCCATGGACCATTTAATTCGGGGAGGAGTCAGGCTCTTGACTCGGTTAATATAAACAAGCGCTTTTTGGGAGGCAACCCAATTATCTATCTATTTTCACCATAAGTGTAGGGGGAGCCCCGTGGTGTTTCTTGCTTTCTTTCTTATCATGTGCAGGGATTAGAGCTTCAAAGACACACTCTTGATGACTTTTGACAAACCGTGATTCCGTGTTCCCTTCTTCCCGGTTATATCCTAAACCCTTTTCGATTCACTATTTTATATTTCTCAATATTAAAATAGGAATCTCTTTAGTTGTTCCTTTCTTAGCGAGATTTAAACAAAGTGCACAATGTCCTAAGTGTAGGGGAGTTTACTCCCACATGCTTAAACATTGAGGACAATGTTTATATTAAGTGTAGGGGGAATTCTATCGAAGTTAAGTGGCCTTTTCCTTGTATTTGTCCTCATTTTAACCGGAAAATTTGATTTTTCGACATTTTTCAAAATTTTTAATCTATTTTGGCCTAGTTGTATAGTTGTTTTTACCTTTGTATAGTTATTTTCTTTCCTTACTAGAATAAAGTTTAAATAAGTGGTTTTAATTTTCAAACGTTGTGAATCTTTTGACTCAACCCGAGTTTACTTATCTAAGTTTACTCTAGCTAGTATCCTTAACATGTTTAAATCAAGTTTTGCTAGGCTTTTATATAGGGAGCTATAAAACGCGAAAGTCTTAACTCTCACGGGTTAAGAACAAGAACTTTTCGCAAGTTCCTATAATTGATCCTAGAGAGTCGTTTATCAAGAGAGCTTTAAAACGCGATTTCAAAACTTGAAAAAGTCTAAGAATTTGAAAGATCCTATAGGCGACTCGAAAACCCAAAACTTTGATTTAATAGGCTAAGCATCCACGACTCTCATTACTTGAGATTTTAAACTGTGTAGAACGAGAGATGATAGAGCCAATTATAAGTTCGGTATTCTTTCGTGAATTTATGTGAGTTAATTATAAGCCTATTCTCCCATCGCTTGCTAATAAATTTATCAGCTAATAAATAAGGTTGTACGATTTGAAAAGTTACTTAGCTTCTAGCCCAAGATCATTTACAAGTTGCTCGGTATGGATTAGAGTTCATAGCCAAGGTATAACTTATTGAAGCGGGATGCGAAGATTGGCGAGTCCAAAAAGGCCCTAACAAGGCATGAGGGCTATATTTTGTTGCTAAAGATCCAAAGTGATGTGAAGAATCATTTATCGAAAATCAATATGAAGGATCGAGACACACGACGTAAAGCAAAAACTCCCCAAAAGTCATGGAGAAGTGTATCCGAAAAGACCCTAACAAGGTATGAGGATAAATAGATCCAAGTCATAAAAGGAGGCGGATCGTTGTATATCAAAGTCCAAAATAAAGATTGGAGAAAAATGAAGAAGTCGTGGTCCAAGTATGAGTCTCTCAAAACGTCAAGTGAAGAAATCCTATATGAAGAGAAGACCATTATTTCATGAACGTCTCTCAAGATTTGAAGTATAAAGTCGCTGCCAAATATCGGTCCGAGAAAGGTCTCAAATCTCGAAGCGATTTATGCCAAGATATGAACTTTATGAGGTCCCGAGAAGCAGTTTTAAAACATTTTGTCCTTTAGCTAACTATTGATTAAATCGTTCACTTTATTTTCAGACTTAATAACTATCGAAATAAGTCAAAAATGCATCCTCGTGATCATTCAAGACAACAATAAAATATAAGAGATACACCTAGGAATAAGGGAGTCTAAGTGAGTAATTGGCCCACATGAGTTCGTGTTAGTTTACTAACTTATAATAACAATGATCTCGTTTTTAAGCTTGGTTTGGAGAAAGTGAAAACTTGAGGATGATGATTATTCATAACATTTCCAAAACCCAAGGTATGCTTTTGATTTCTTTAATTTGTATGTTTTTAATTTTCTATCTCTTTAATAAAGGCCAACGTGGATTAATTATGATGAAAAATGTAAACTTGCTTTGTGACTAATGCATTGCATGAGGACATTGCAATGGTCAAGTGTAGGGGATTTGATAGGTGTGTAAACACCCATCCTTTTTACCACTTAACTACAATAATAACCGAGCCTAAACGTGTATTTTATGTCTTATGTGTCGAAATTATGCGCGGTTTGTGTTTTTTTGTGATTTAGGACGAAAAGGTGAAAAGTGGAGAAAACACGGGCATTTACGGGCTTTTATTGAAGAAATAGATGAAAGAAGAAGTCGAGAAGTCAAGAGTGTAAAAAGAACGGAAGTCCAAGACCAATTCTGAAGATTTATCGAAGAAAAAGTCAAAAGATGGAAGTTTACTAAAAGCCGAGGAACTCAAGTCTATTTTATTGAAGAATTAAAAGACAAGTTCAAAAGAAATCCCGAGCCACAAGTCATTAGAGTCCAAGTTTAAAGAAGATTAGAAGAAAAGGACTAATGGTGCAATTAATGAAAATTAAAGGCTTAAGGACCTAATGACACAATTAAGAAGAAAGGAAGGAGGGGAGGAAGCTTCCTAATTCTCCTCTATATATAGATTAGGCTAGTTAATTATTTTCTTTGTTGGGTGGTTTGACAAACCATTTCTTCCATTTTCATTTATGCACATTTACTTTCTTGTCCAATTTACATTAATTGTCTTGCACCTTAATTACCATTTAATTCCAAGTAAGTTTCCATTTAATCCTTGTCAATCTTTATTTTATCTTGTTAATCTCCTATCTACCTTTCTTGATCTTTGATTTTTATGTCTATGTTTGTGTTCATGTTCATGTTCTTATTTTGATCAAGTGGGTTTTTGATTATTGTGGTTAAATTTGTTTGTTTTGTTGATTTAAATTGTTAGTTTATGATTATTGAATGTTTTGCTATTAGTTTAGTTTAATCGTTTGTTTGATTTTGGTTAAATTTGTGTTTAGAATCTTGTTACTGTGTTCCCTTGTTCTTCGGGGGTGTTTGTTTCTGTGTCTGAGATTCCCAGGAAGTTCCGGATCAAGATAAGAAAGGCTTTCATTCGGAACTTTCAAAGTTCCGAACCAGTGGGCTTCATCCGGAACATTCAAAGTTCCGACTCAAGGGGCTTCATCCGGAACATTCAAAGTTCCGACTAAAGGGCAACTTCCGGATCAAACTTGTTCATTCGGAACATTAAAAGTTCCGAGTCAAAGAAGCTTCATTCGGAAGAAGTTCCGGATCAAGAAGTTCCGGATCAAGGAGTTCCGAGTCAAGGAAGCTTCATTCGGAAGAAGTTCCGGATCAAGGAGTTCCGAGTCAAGGATTTCTTTCAGGTTATTTTTAGTTTTCCTTTTTAAGTTTCTGTCTTTTATTTTCAAGCTTTATTTTTCCCGCCTTTTTCTTTATTTGAATTTTTATTTGCTTTCTTTTTAGTTTAAGTTTTGATTTGCATCATTTACTTTATTTGCCTTTTAATTTTCTCGTAATTTACTTTTCGCCAAGTTTTTATCTTTTGTTGTCTCTTTTTACCGTCTTTACTTTATTTTTATTTGTTTCAAGTTTTCTTTTGTAATTAGTTTTTGACAACGACAACTCTTTTATTTGATTCACCAAGAACAACTGAGTCACACAATTAACCAGAGATCAATTCGAGAAGATACCGAGAAAACGAACTATTTAACCTAGCAAAATCTAAGCATTAGGATCCGTTCCCCGTGAACGTTATTTTCGGCGGCATAAACAATTTCAAAAATTCAAAAAAATAATTAAAAAAACATAAAATGCATATCTTTTCTAAGTTTTGCAACAAAAAATATTCCTCTTTGTCCTCTATTATGTTTAATTCTTTTCTATACCCCTCTTATTTTTAATTCTTCATGGGTTCTTATGTCCATTGCGGGAGGTGTAGGGGACCATTATATGATGGTGAATTATGTGAATTTTGTTATTGCGAGCAATGCGGAAAAGATCTTCCAACCATGTCCGATTCTGAATTTTCCCATTTTTGATTTTGTCCATCGTGCAATTCGATCAATTCATCCTTTTCTTCTAATCCACCTACTCCACCCCCTTGCATATATTGTGGAAGCGATTCTCATTGGTGTATTGTGTATCCTATTCGATACCCGTGTCTTGATGAGCCAGAACCGGGTTACAATTACAACAATGGTCCTAACTATCTGCCAAATGCATCGGGTTTTTCTCCATACCCATGTTGCAACAACTGTGGGGCCCTCACGATACTTCTTATTGTCAGTCGATGAATTATTACGAGCCACATCCGTACCATAATTCTGGTTTTCAAAATTTTGAGCCCTCACATCACACCATCGATCATCAACCTTCTTTCGAACATTTGAGCCCCCACGAACAATGGGACACTCTTTTTAATCAATTTCAAAAAATTCAAGAAGGTTTAAATAAACACATCGAAAAATATCAAGAGGATCAGCGACAAGAGCAAGTATCTAATCTTAGTGCTTATACTCCTCCTCTTGTGCGTCCATACTACTATTATGATGATGACGAGGATGATGTTTATGATCTCAACCCATCTTCTGAGATTACTACTCCTACTCTTGATATCCCTAATGCGTCTAAGAATAGTGATTCATCGAGTGAGATTGGTGATTTTGGTCTTGATAAATTCTTTGATGAGGTTTGTGATTCACCGCCTTTTGCGGAGCTTACGGACGAGGTCGATTCGCTAGTCAATGATCACATACTCACAAGTCCACAAGCGATTATTGATTCTCCCAACAAGAGTTCAACATGTGGTGAGTAAGATGATTTCGTCTTCGAGCCCGAGATTAAGGAAATCATCGACCGAGAGCTAGCTCTTTTACCTCCACTTCCACCTACGAGTGAGGAAGATTTTTCTAATATCGAGGCCGAACTTGATGAGTTGGAACGTCTTATTTTTAATAATAATGACGAACCAAGTCACATGACCACACATCCAATTCTCGAGGAATTACCTAATCAACACTCCTCTAATGAGAATTACGTTTACCACATTCGTGAGGATTTAACTTATCAACAATCCCCACAAATGAATGATGATTTCGTACTTGATCGTGATCTCTTCGAGAGAGTTTCTAAAATCCTCAATGAGGGGAACTACAATCCTTGGTTTGACGAGCCTATCTATGATGAAGAAATCAAAGAGATTCACGTTCATGAGGATGAATTTTTTGACCCGGGAGGTGACATTGACCATTCTCTTATTGACACCTTTACGGCCTTGCCGCTCAGTGATACTCATATGTCTCTTGGGGCTGAAATTTTGATTCCTCTACCTACCCTACCTCTCGTGGATCACAATTTCACATACGTTTCGTATGTTGAAAGGACTTTTCTACCCTTCAAGACTTATCCTCCTGCCTCTCCTTTATTATTTTCCTCCGGGAACGAGGACAAGGTCTTTGATCCCGGTATTATGTTTGAGGCTTCCCCATGGACCATTTAATTCGAGGACGAGTCAGGCTCACGACTCGGTGAACAAAAACAAGCGCTTCTCGGGAGGCAACCCGAGTATCTATCCTTTTTATCCACTTTTTATAATAAGTGTAGGGGAGCCCCGTAGGTGTTTGCTGTTTTCTTTCTTATGATGTGCAAGGATTCAAGCTTTCAAAGATACATTTTTGATGACTTTTGACGACCCATGATTCCGTGGTCCCGTCTTCCCGGTTCTATCCTAAACTCTTTTGATTCACTATTTTATATTCTTCTATATTAAAATAGGAATCACTTTAGTTGTCTCTTCCTTAGCAAGTTTTAAACAACGTGCACAATGTCCTAAGTGTAGGGGAGTTTACTCCCACATGGTTAAACATTAAGGACAATGTTTATCTTAAGTGTAGGGGGGACTTCTATCGAAGTTAAGTGGGCTTTTCTATGAATTTGACCTCATTTTAACCGAAAATTCGAATTTTCGGCATTTTTTAAAAATTTTAACCTATTTTGGACTATTTGAGTTTCCTTTATTATTGTTATTTTCTCTTAGTAAATAAAATGGTTTTAGAGAGTATAGATGTCTTTGATATATTAAGCCCGTCGTGAATATTTTGACTCAACCCGAGTTTACTTATCCAAGTTTACTCTAGCTAGTATCCTTAACCATGTAGACCTTAATTGGTTTATTAGGCTAAGCATCCACGAGTCTCATTCCTTGAGATTTTAAATTGTGGAGAACGAGAGATGATAGAGTTAGTTATAAGTTTGGTATTCTTCCATTAACTTATGTGAGTTAATTATGAACTTTCTCTCCCATTGCATGTAAATAAATAAATGCAATAAGTAAGGTCGTACAATTTGAAAAATTACTTAGCTTCTAGCCCAAGATCGTTTAAAAGTTGCTCGGTATTAATTAGAGTTCATAGCCAAGACATAACTTATTGAAACGGGACGCAAAGATTGGCGAGTACAAAAAGGCCCTAACAAGGCATGAGGACTCCATTTTGTTGCTAAAGATCCAAGATGATGTGAAGAATCATTATCCCAAAATCAATATGAAGGATCAAGACACACGACGAAAAGCAATCAACTCCCATAAAGATCATGGAGAAGTCTATCCCAAAAGACCCTAACAAGGTATGAGGATAAATAGATCCAAGTCCGAAAAGGAGGCGGATCGTTGTATATCAAAATCCCAAATTAGGATTGAAGAAATAATGAAGAAGTCGTGGTCAACATTTGAAGAATATCTAAACTACTCCAAGTGAAGATATACACTATATACGAAGAGAAGACCATAATTTCAAGATCGTCTTCTCAAGATTTGAAGTATGAAGTAAATGCCAAATATCGGTCCGAGAAAGGTCTCAAATCGTGAAACGATTTATGCCAAGATATGAACTTTATGAGGTTTTGAGAAACAGTTTTAAAAGATTTTGTCCTTTAGCTAACTATGGATTAGATCGTCCTACTTTATTTTCAGCCCTAATAAACTATCGAAATAAGTAAAAAATACATCCTTGTGATCATTCAAGACAACAATAAAATATAAGAGACACACCTAGGAATAAGGGAGTCTAAGTGTTTAATTGAGCCACATGAGTAAGTGTTAGTCGTGCTAACTTGTAGTAACAACGATCTCGTTTTTAAGCTTGGCATGGGGAATGTGAAACTTGAGGGTGATATACATTCATGACACCAAAGCCCTAATATAAGTCTTAGATTTCATTACAAGTTTCTTCCTTCTAGCATTTTGTAATTTTCTATCTTTTAAAGTTATCTTAGTATCTAGTATTCAATAAAGGCCAAGGTGGGTTGATTATGATGGAAAATGTAAATCTTGCTTTGTAACTAATGCATTGCATGAGGTCATTGCAATGGTCAAGTGTAGGGGATTTGATAGGTGTGAAAACACCCATCCTTTTATCACTTAATTACAATTAAAACGAGACCTAAACGTATATTTTATGTCGTAAATGTCGGAATTATGCGTGGTTTGTGTTTTTGTTGTGTTTTAGGACCAAAAGATGAAAAAGGAAGAAAACACGGGCTTTCACTGGCTTTTATCGAAGAAAAAGACAAAAGACGAAGTCAAAATGTAACACCCCACTTGGATAAATGGACCGTTACTTGTATTTATGGCGTGTCATCAAAGCATGCAAGGCAATGTATTAAACATTAACTGACCAAACGGAAGTACCGGAATCAAACATCGGTAGTCCAACATAAGCCCATTATATAAAGATTAAGTACTGAAAGAAAAAGGACGAAACAGTGTCCAAACAACCAAAGTAAAGTAACGAAATGTGTGCATAAAAATAAAGGAGTCTGGATAGCTCCCATCTAAATGCACGTACTCTCTTAGAAGTCCTAAGATCGTCCCTGTGTACCTGCCGTTTGAAAACATGAAAGGAAACTATGGTTGAGCATAACGCTCAGTGGACGGATATAGCATGAATAGGAAGTACTGAAAGTAATGGAATAGAAGACAACAATGAAGCTATAAGACTGATATGACATGTAGTAAAACTCTGCATAAACATCTGATAAACCTGTTCATATATACTGAAACTGAGATATGACTTATTAATTCTGACAACATGTATTTATTGTATTTTAAATGCCAAGAGCTTATATAGGTCATGAACTGTAACAACTGTTGCATGAATACATAGAGGGGTGTCCTCGTCATGCTGTAGAGGGGTGACCTCTAAATAACTGTGCTGGGTGGGGGGATCAGCTCCAATGTGAAGGATGTAGAGCACACACCACATTTACCTGCTAAACTGTAAACTGTAGCCTAGGATGCATCCATACGCCCCACTAATAATACTAATAAAATGGCCAAGCTGAGCTGAGTGGGACGATGAAGGATATCACTCTCCTGCATGTGAGTCACGACACCGGGGCCTCTAGTGTCGTGGTTACGGTACCTCCGTAACTAGTACATAAACTAATCATGCTTGTATATAATGCTCAGGCACTTTATTTAATTCTTAACATAATTACTAATAAATTTAAACATATACTGGGGAAAACATTTGGCTGAAGATGGGGAAATCCTAATCATGCAGAGAAAGGAAGTCCTTACTGAAAGGACGGAAAATCCGTACCTCGTGTCCAGTAACTGGCCGAGATCAACTGACCGAAAGACTACTCTGATTTCACGCGAGCTACAAGAATAAAGACGCGAATAAGTTGACTGCTATTCGTTTATGTTGTCCCATATATTTGTGATGATTAAGCAATGAAGAGAGAAAGAAAATAGATGAAGAAGAGATGAATTCCTAGAGAGAGAAAGTAGTGAGAGAAAGTAGAGAGGAGATGACTAACTTGGTGAGATTAGATTAAGAAAAGAAGTTGTTACAAATGACCATCCACCCTCCTAACATGCTAGGAGGGTAGTATATATAGTCCACCCACATGCGGGCTTTAATGGACTATATATTGGGCCGGGCTTGTCTTTTGGACTTTAATTAGTTTAAATCCAAGCCCGTGAACCACGACTAAATAACTACTTATTACAACGTTCTAATAAATATTACAATAGAAACCTATGACCGAACATTCTTGTTTGACTCAATATTTTGAGGCTAACAATCTCCCCCAATGTGAGGTCATTCCTCTTTGATATTTTGGATTCCAATGGAGTTTTATGAATTTCGTCATAAATGAGTCTTGAACGTGTAACAGTAGTTTTGTTCCTTCATGCTGTGATCTTTGAGCATTTGTCGTTGTCTTTCGACTTTGTCTTTAAGTCTTGAGATCTTCAAATCATCCTTGACTTGTCATTGCCATCTTGCGATCTTGTGTCTTTATCCACATGCTCACACTATCAATTGTTGGATAAGTCTTTGGGCATGAATATGTGGTTGTGAATCTTTGACTTTGCTGAGTACACCGTGACGCCACCTTCTCGAGACAAAACATAGACACGGACTGAATGGCTTTGACATTCGTCCTAAATCAGTAGCGTTTTACCTCCGGTCGGTGAAGACCGTTATACGATATTAAATATCGTACCTGTGATCAGGTAGATTCAATTAAGCATCTCCTTGACAGGGTTTCGCGGCTGTACTAGCCGTTCTCTTTATTCGACCGTCTCAAAGCAAGACTGCGAACATAAAGAGTGAATCAATTGGATAAATATCCGCTTGATTAAAGTCGTCAATTCAAATTCCTGGAACAAGTTTGATTCATTAAGAATCTTACCATTGTTGCTTTCCAGTTGACACAAGTTTGATTCATAAGAATCTCACAAGTCACCTACCGTAGCGCTGTTTGATGTTGACGCTAGAAGGATTTCCATTCGTCACTGTGAATATTAATAAATATCACTCTGAATGTTCTGGCAAGACCATAAAGATATTGCGTAGAAACCTGAAACGAGTTTGAATCAATTCAGAATCAAACCACTGTTGCTTTTCAGTTTTACATATGTTCAATTCATAAAGAATCTTGCATATGACCTACCGCAGTGCTGTTTGATGTTAACACTGGAAGGATTTCCACTCATCATTGTGAATACTAAGTAGTATCACTCTGAGTGTTCTAGCAATATCGCAAGGATATAGCGTAGGACTCTCTTGATCTTCATCCGTGTGTCCTAACGAGATTTGATTGATCTCTTGGCTCTAGACTCGATTTGTGCACTTTTAGTGGTCGGAGGCTGGAGCAGATGCCACCTATTCAATATCAACTATCTCGGAGTGAGAAAGTCAATAGAAGTCGTGTTGATCTCCGTGACAATAAAACAAACTTCTTTTGAGAGAAGCCTGAGTAGCTAGGAAAGGGTTGTGCTTCACATCACTGGGTCCATGATGAGTTTGTCTTCATGATGGGTTGACCCGGTTTCTGCCTAAGTTGTATGGAGGGCTTCTTTCTTTAGACCCTTTATCCTTACATTTCTTTTTCATTCTTCAACCCCTTCAATGCTTACCAAGACATCATTAATAGCACCTTGTTGTGATTGTTCCAGTGCTATCATCAGTACTTAGTCGGCATTCAGCTACGTTCACATTCTACTCCATCTTTCCTAAGGACTTCTAATAATCTATTGGATTGTCCCTGGGAAGATCCCTCCGGTTCTGGTTGGATCATAGGACTTAAACCTAACCACCCTTTTGACACCAATAACGTCGTGAATTAAAGATGTTGTGGGTATTTGATCGTAACCATGAAAACCACTTTAAATTCTAACAAAGTGTTTGAAAAGCATTTAACACCTTGCTAGTTTTGTCGTTTCAGAAAAGCTCCCCCGTCACTTGTGCATCGATAATCGAAAGTGTTTCGCACATGTGGGTAAGAGTTAAAGTGCTTGAGTCTTATATATGATCACATTTTAATCACATTTTCTCCCCTATCTTTAATATATAAAATCTTTTGATATTAGAGATACCAAATTTGATTAAAATATATTTTGAAAAATAGTCTTGAAAATCTTCGGGAGAAAAATGTGTTAATCTTTTGCATGAAGTTGAATTGCTCCCCATCAAAAATTGATCCAATGGAATTGTCATTACGAGGAGTTGATCCACATTAAACTTTTGAGGATAGGAGTTGTTGAACGCACAATTTTTGAAAGATTTTGAGTAAAATTGAGAAATTCTTGAAAAAATTGTGTTCAACGCTTTTTGAAAAATCAATTCTTTTTGACGAAAAGGTTTTTCTAAAGCATAAACTTGAGTTCATAGACTTTGAATGTCTTGACGAATCCACTCAAGTGTAAGAAGATTTAACTTCTTTTGCTAAGGGTAAGAGTACAAAAGCGTACACTCCCCCGTGAATTTAGATCCGGGTTGCAATCTGAAAGTGATTACAAGCCATTGTGTTGAGCTCAAAACGTTGAATGTTTTGTGACAAGCTCAACCCAAGATAGATTCCTCTACCCGTTATTGGAAATATTGTCCAAAATAGACAATTTCCTTTTGAAAAGATAGAAATGACATGTTTTGAAAAATATTTACAACTTTCATTCGAGCTTTATGTACACACTCGTGTCGTTATTGAGCGACATTTCTAGGTACGTCCATATTATCGATACTGAAAGACATGTCGAGAAGAATATTTTTGGATTATCGAAGATTTTTTAATTTTGTATTTTGCTTTTTGATTAATATTTACAGGTAGATGTTTGATAAATGAATCAAGCAGGCTTCTTTGCCAGAACCTCCAGTTCTGCTGGAGTCAAACATCTCATACCAATTTGCCTAACTAGATACGCAAACCTCTCTTTCGAAAGAGCTTTTGTAAACAAGTCAGCTAATTGGTAATCCGTTCCAACAAAGTATAGTTCAACGATACCTCTTTCAACTTGTTCCTTTATGAAGTGGTATCTGACATCAATGTGGTTCGTGCGGGATTGCTGTACCGGATTGTAGGAGATGGCTATGGCTGACTTTGAGTCACAGTACATAGGTACTTTATCAAAATGGAAGCCATAATCCGTGAGTTGTGTTCTCATCCAAAGAACTTGAGCACAACACGCAGATAGAGACACATACTCCGCTTCGGCTGATGAAAGTGACGTACAATCCTGCTTCTTGGAAGACAATCCCACATGCTTGTCTTGACCTAGAAATTGTGCACCACCAGAAGTACTTTTACGTGTATCAAGACACCCTGCATGATCAGAATCTGAATAGGCCGTTAGAAAGAAACCGGTTTCCCTCGGATACCAGAGTCCCATGTGAATGGTATTCTTAAGGTACCGAAAGATCCGTTTAACCTCCTTGAGGTGCTTTTCAGTGGGTCGTGCTTGATATCGTGCACAATAACACGTAGCATGATGAATATCAGGTCTGCTTGCTGTCAAGTACATGAGGGACCCGATCATGGAACGATATCTCGTTTGATCTATGGGTAATCCCTCCAAATCAGCATCTAGGGATGTGGTTGATAATGGTGTCCCAACGGGGTCACATGATGTCATACCATGCTTTGTGATTATCTCTTGACAATACTTAGCTTGGTTAATAAAGATACCACTTGGGGATTGGTGAACTTGAATTCCTAGAAAGAATTTTAGTTCGCCCATCATAGACATTTCAAATCTGCTGTGCATTACTTTTTCAAACCATTTTGAAAGTTTTGGGTTTGTAGACCCAAAAATAATGTCATCAACATAAATTTGCACAAGCAAAATGTCATCCCCATATTTATAAGTAAACAAAGTTAAATCAATGGAACCTTTTGAGAAACCTTTGGAGAGCAGAAATTTTGCGAGCTCGTCGTACCACGCCCTTGGAGCTTGCTTGAGTCCATAAAGTGCTTTGTGGAGACGATACACCTTGTCAGGATTATGAGGATTGACGAATCCTTCCGGCTGCGTGACATAGACTTCTTCCTTCAAAGGACCGTTAAGAAACGCCGTCTTTACGTCCATTTGATAGACAATGAATCCCTTATGTGCAGCATAAGCAAGGAAAATCCTGACCGCTTCCATTCGAGCTACTGGTGCAAATGATTCTTCAAAATAAATACCCTCTTTCTGTCCATACCCTTTAGCCACTAGCCTAGATTTATTCTTAATGATCGTGTTTTCTTCATCCATCTTGTTTTTCCAGATCCATCGAAGATTTAATGGTGTTACATCGTATGGTCTGTCAACAAGTTCCCAAACTTTAAGTCTTTCAAAATGTTGAAGTTCATCCGTCATCGATTCAATCCAAGCATGATCAGCTAATGCTTCTTTGATGTTTTTCGGTTCAGCTGAACTCACGGCGAGTGCAAACATACAAACATCGGCATCGGTGTTAAGCTGTCGTCTTGTGCGAACGGGCTGTGAAGGGTTTCCAATGACATGAACCAAAGGATGATCTCGGGTCCAATGATGTGTTGAAGGATGTCGTTGATAGAAAGTATGCATATTTGACGGATCAACATGGCGAGTAGAAGACTCTCCAGTTTCGTGTACCGGTGTACCGAATGGGTTGATAAATTCGTCTTCGTCAGATAATGCATTGTCTGCTTGATTTGTGATCTCTGGAGCAATGACAGTAGTTGTGGATGTTGTAGGATCGATTGTTGAAGTGATATTCTGAGGAGGTGAATCTGCAGCAACCCGTGTTGAAGTAGATGAAGTTGTATCCAGTTGTTGACGATGATTGGTATCATCATTCTTATCATGAGTGACAGCGGAAGACTTCGATACAACTTGTTTCTCCCCCGTGAAATATTCATCATACATTGGTCCATATAACATTTCCGACTCTTCAATTGTCGTGTCGACTGTCATATCAGCTCTAGGAACATTTTCTGGAACCAGCGTTGAACTTGACGGTTCATTGTTGTGGTCTTGAGTTTCGAGTTCCGTGCAGTTGTGAACGGAAGTTGTTTGTCGTTGTGGGTCGGGACTTAAACTGTTTTTTTCAAGTGCCATCTCTTGAGATTCATCAAATCGGATGTGAATTGTCTCGACAATCAATTTTGTTCTTTTGTTGAACACTCTATATCCCTTAGACTGAGTTGCATATCCCACAAGAATACATGCATCACCTTTTTCTTTCATCTTATCCAAATTTTCACCATCTCGTATAATGTAACAAGTACATCCAAAAACATGAAGGTGTTTGAGTGAAGGTTTTCGATCATGAATTATGTGATATGGTGTCTTTTCGTGTCTTGGGATAATTAAGGAGCGGTTTTGTGTGTAGCATGCGGTTGACACGGCTTCGGCCCAAAAGTATAGTGGAAGTTTTGAAGCGGATAATAATGTTCGAGCAGCTTCAACCAAAGTATGGTTTCGTCTTTCAACAACGCCGTTTTGTTCGGGTGTTCGAGCAATAGATTTTCATGTTCAATCACTTCGGCTTCAAAATACTTTCTCAGATTAGAATTCAAAAATTTTGTACCTCTGTCAGTACGAACCACTTTAACTTGAGCTTGAAGACCACGTTGTATCAATTTTAGGAAGCTGATGAGAACGTCGGGTGTTTCATCCTTGGACCTCAAGAAGTGAGTCCATGTGTACCTTGAGTAATCATCGACAATTACCATAATATATTTCTTTCCATTGATACTCTGAACACGCATTGGACCACACAGATCCATGTGAAGAAGATCTAACCGTCCTTTAGAGCTTGGTGTTGTCTTTGTTTTGAAGCTACTTCGTTTAGCTTTACAAAGTTCACAAGAAGAACAAAGATGATCTTTGATGAATTTCAATCTTGGAAGGCCTCTCACAATATCTTTCTTGGAAAGCAAGTTAATGGTATCAAAGTTGAGATGAGAAAGACGTTGATGCCATAACCATGCCTGAGTCGTTGAAGCTTTAGCCATGAAGAAAATTGGAGTTGATGAAGTTGTGTCTTGAAGTGAAATTGTGTAAAGATCAGTACCCCGTGTACCGGTAAGTAAGTCATTCCCATCATAATCACGAACAAAACATGTCTTCTTTCTGAAAGCAACTTCCAAATCCGCATCACAGAATTGACCAACCGAGAAAAGATTGTGATTGAGCCCTTCGACGTAGTATACCCTTTTAATAGTGATATTCCCCTGAACCAAATCTCCATATCCTAGGATCGGTGCAAATTGATCATTTCCGAATCGGACCGTACCTAGGAACTTCTCCACGAAGTTAATTAGAAGCTTGAGATTCCCCGTCATGTGCTTCGTGCATCCGGAGTCCATTATGAAGAGAATTATTTGTATCACCTGCAAAAGAGTTAGAACACGATGGAGCATTTGCTAAATTGGATACCACAGTAGTTGTGATAGTAGAATCATTAGTGTCCTTATCAACATTTAAAGGCAAACTAACACTCGTTTTCACATTTTCTGTCCTAACTTTAGGCATCCATTTATATCCGGGAGGACATTGATTAGCAAACCACCATTTCCAAGACTTGCTAGCAGACTCATATAATTCCTTAATTTTGCTTCTAGGATTCTTAGTGGTGGAGTCTGATGTATTACTATTCTTAGTGGTGGTTACACCAGAATGGTTCACTTTGCGTTTGGGTTTACTAGCTCTAATAGGCATTGCAACTTGCTTATTAGTTCTAGTATCTACGCCTTTGACTTTATATATAGCACACATAGAATGATTAGCATTAGCACACTTGCCACATTTGACACAAACAAATTTCACATTCATAGCATTCAAATCATTCACAGCATTCAAATCGTCATTACATGCGATTACAGACTTGTTATTCTTAAAAACATTCAAATTCCTAGGGTGTTCTTCTACTTCCTTCATCTTCCCTTGATTCTTGTGTTTCCAGACCTTATCATTCACTTGAGTGCTCTTAAGCTGAGGCCGGCTAACACTAGTAGTGGAGACTATTCCTGTGGTAGAAGACACACGAATATTAGTGTTTCTAGAAGTCTGAGGTGATTGAATAACTTCGTTTGTGGGCTTAGTGGTCATTTTATACATCCCTGGTTTAATCACATTATTGTGCTTAACGCTTGGTGCTATAGGATTCCTTATTGGTTGAGTTTGTGGTAACCTTTCCTTTCCATCCATCTTGGGGGCAAACACAGGTTTAGCAAACGAGGAATTAGATAAAGCAGATGGTTTTCCCAAGATAGAGGATCTATTCTCTTTAGAGGCATTGGGTTGTCTAACAACATTTTTCTTAATGCTAGGTTCCACAATTTTTCCACCCATTTTAGCAATGAGTTTCTGCAACTCTGCTATCGCTCTGTCCCTGTCATGTAATTGAGCTTTCAATTCTTTAATTTCCAAATTCTGTTCATTCATTTCTCGAAATGTTTGGGAAAGTTTTTCTTGCAATTTATTATCATGTGAAAAACGACCAACGTCTTTTTGCAAAGCAAGTTCAAGTAAATGACAATGTTTTTGAAGGAAATCAGTTTTGTGTTGAAGTAACTCAAAAGCCTTTTTGTCGACATTTTCTTTCCGTTTCGAAAGCTCAATTTCAAGACGTTCACATTCTTTGATCTTATCAAGATATTGGCATGCAACTTCAGAATATTCATCAATATCAGCACAAGATGTAAAATAAGCACACATAATATCTTTAGAAACGCATTCTTGCAAGAGTAAATCATATTCATCAGAGAAAACGGACTTGTCCATTTGAAGATCATCAATTGCTTTCTCAAGAGACTTAACATATTGTAAATCATCAAACATTTCAGACCGAATTAAGCTTTCGAATTTAAGAACATTTTCTTTTAGTGTTGTCGCGTTCGGTATTAAGATTTGTTTGACAAGCACAGTTATGTCTTGAGGAATTAGTTTCTTCCACTCGTCATGTTGTCGTTGTTTCCAATCATTATCAACAATGGACTTAATATTATCTATGTAATGAGTAAGAAACCCAAATATCTGCCTACTCTTGCTTTTAGAAGCGTCTAGGGGCAAGTAGTTGATGAACTTAGAAACGTTTGTTTTCTTAGTGGCAAACGCTTTCTTCCATTGAATTCTCTTTTGCCTGCATTCTAAAAATACTTCCTCACGAGATTGCTGAGTTTGTTTGTGGAACAGACCGGACTATTTTCATAAGCATAATTATATGGTTTCACAAACTCCTTATTAACTGATGGTTGACTATCAGCATCCCAAAGGGCAGTCTCTTCACTATTGGTACTTAGAGGCATGCAATCAAGATCTGTCCTTTCAGTCTAATCAAGATAAAGATGCGGGTTCACAGCTTGAGCTTTGGCAAGGTACTCAGGACTTGCAAAGCTAGCTTGACCCTTAAACATCGATGGAGGTGCTAGCATTCTTATGGATTGAATAGAATCATGCGTTTTATAAACAACATTCTTCAAAAAGTCGACTTGTGCTTCTAGTTTTGTAACTTTGTCGGTTTCTTTATCATATCTACTTTTGAAGTCTTGTTTTAACGCATCTGCCTCTTGTTTCTTATCCTCTAGAATTTTAGCAGAATCAGTAGTGGTCATAGAGAGATTTTGTTTAAGTTCATTAACTTTGGTATTGGCAAGGTACGTTTTTTGACGTTCATCCATTAAAAAAACATTATATTGACGCTTCTCTTTAGCTAATAACTCAAGAGTGGTATTATATTTGTTTTCAAAATCGTCCTTTTGACTTTTTAACGCACTTCCCTTGTACCCCTCAAGATCTTTGGTTTTCTGAAGGAGCTCATCTCTATAGCTTTCAGTCATCTCAATAGATTTGATAAGAGCAGCTTTGCATTCTTCAAAACTTTGAGTGAGCGTAGCGTTTGCCTTCTTAATTGCTTTTGACTCTTTTTATTTTCAGTGACATCTTTTTGTAAAGTAGCAATTAAATTAGCAAGCGCAATACGTTCCTCTTCATCATATTCATTTGCATGTTGATCATCCTCAGACTCATTATTGCACATGTCTGATGAATCGGGTGTGGTATTACTATCAACCGTTTCCATCATACATGTGTCATTAATAGCATTGGGTAGATCACTATGCTCAGGAATATCACCAAACACATTATATTCATCAGTAGTGTGTACCTTATCGATTGGCTCAGTGTCAAAGATAGGACCATTGTCATCTTCAGTGAGTTTGAGAACTTCTTCAACATGTGCCATGTACGAGTAATGTGCTTCTAATTCCTGGTCGGAGGCTTCATCATCAGTGTCATCAAGCATAGCTCCTTACTCAGCTGACAGTTTGACCCCTGCTTCCATCTTCTTGCATAGCAGCATCTTTTCCTTATGGTAGCTAGAGTCCCTAACCCGTTTCGGCTTCCTACATTCCTTTGCCATATGCCCATAACCTTGGCAATTATAACACTGAATCCCACTTTGTTGAACCACTTGAGTTCCAACAGTTTCCCTATTCCCAGTAGCAGCAGCAATCCTCTGAGTATCATACTTGGCAGTTTGACGATCATACCTCGCAGAACCCTCAACATGTGTTGGATTATGTCGATCATACCTAGAAGGACTTTCACCACGTCGACGTGTGTCATACCTTGGAGGACTCACAACATATCGGTTCTTTGTGTTAGATGATGTTCGAAGATTGTTGTTGGTGGGTTTGTAGATCTTCTGGTAAGTCTTCATAATGAAAGCAATTTGTTGTTTCATCTCACGATTCTTCTGAGCTTGATCTTCATCACTATCTTCTTCAGATGATGACTCAGATGGTGGTGAAGTTGCTCTTGGTGCTTTGCCGCGTGATCTTGTGGATGATGAAGACTTGGATGATGTGGAATATCGTGGTGAGGATGATGGGCTAGAGTATGGCTTAGGAGCACGAGATCGATGATCTTGGACATTTTGAGTGGTAGTTAATAAAGCAAGTGGATTAGCCGTCTTTGCAACTCGTTCAGCTCGAATCTCATTTGCTTCATGCTGAAATTGTTTCAAGATATCAAAGAGAGTGTGATAGTTTACCTTGTCTAACTGCTTCTGTTGTTTCACCAAAGTGACAAAACGTGTCCACTCTGGTTGGAGTTGTTGTAGAAATTGCACATTGACTTGCATGGTGGAGACTTCCAAGTTGTTTCTTGTCATATCATTCATCATCTTGTAAAAGCTTGAATAATAGGACTCAATTGATTCTCCATCCAATGCAGTAAACTTACCAAAGTTCCAAAACAAGTTTGTTTTGACATCTTGCTTGTTGAGAGACTCTCCTTGTTGCAAGCGTTCAATGGTCGTCCACATTTCTTGTGCTGTAGGACATGCATCGACTGTGGAATAAATATCATCTCTAATTCCACTTAGAATCATATAGATCGCTTCTTTTTCTGCATCATGCCAAGCACGTTTCTCGGGTGTAAGGTCAGATAATGTTTCCTTTTTCTTTGTTGCAGGTACTTCTGGACATGTGTCTGTGGCTGGTGTATAAGGAACATCAATTTCAGAAAAGACATATGGGCCATGGTTAATACATTGTCTCAAGGCATCACCATTAGGTCTTGTATCAAGATAGCGAAGAAAGCGTGATTGCCATTGAGCATATCGACCAGCCACAAGCATTGGTGGTCTCTCTTTATTACCTGCGACCATGATGTTGTTGTTCGTCACACGATATTCTGCAGTAGAATCCATCCCAAAATTCTCTGAAATGATGAAGTGAATATGGATCTTAAGTAGATTTGTTGTGATTGTTGTTGTGGTTTAAATTCCGAAAATTGCAATTTTTCTCCAGTCCGACAATAAATTCTCCAGTCCGACAAAAATGGTAGACCAAAAAATTTGTATCGCCAAATTTTGAAATTGAGGTAGAAATGTCCTAAAACTAGTATGGAAAAAATTTGAATTTACTTGACGGAAAAATTTTAACTCTTTTTTTTTTTTTTTTTTTTTTGATCTTCGTGTAAACGATATTCCGAAACTAGTCTAGATGGTGGCTAAGTCTAAAAAATACTCAAACAAAATTTAGCAAAACACATCATCGGAATGTCCCCTAATCGGAATATTATCGGAATGTACTAATCGGAATCCTTGTCGGAATGATCTAATCGGAATAACCAATCGGAATAACCTAATCGTAATGCAAATCGGAATATTGTGAAGTCCAGTCGGAATATTCAAAGTCCAATCGGAATGTTGATCGGAAAGAGCTGGTCGGAATGTTGTTGAATAATCCTTGATCGGAAAGTCAAATCGGAATACTGATCAGAATGTAAAAACCCTTTTCCGATTGCACAGATCGGAATAACTGATCGGAATATATCCCCCTTTTCTCGGACAAAACTCAACCAATACGTGATTTTAAGCCAAAAAATGATCAAAAAACCCAAAAATTTTGTGTTTTTAGCCAAAGTAAATATACCAAATCACTACTACAACTATGTAGAAGATGTAGATGAAGAAGTAGAGCACAAAAAACACAAAAAAAAAATTAATCCGAGATGATTTATGGATTAAATCATTCAAATCAAATATACTAACAACAATGAATCACAAATCTACCCCATGGCGATTGATACCAAATGTTGTCCAATATATTTGTGATGATTAAGCAATGAAGAGAGAAAGAAAATAGATGAAGAAGAGATGAATTCCTAGAGAGAGAAAGTAGTGAGAGAAAGTAGAGAGGAGATGATTAACTTGGTGAGATTAGATTAAGAAAAGAAGTTGTTACAAATGATCATCCACCCTCCTAACATGCTAGGAGGGTAGTATATATAGTCCACCCACATGCGGGCTTTAATGGACTATATATTGGGCCGGGCTTGTCTTTTGGACTTTAATTAGTTTAAATCCAAGCCCGTGAACCACGACTAAATAACTACTTATTACAACGTTCTAATAAATATTACAATAGAAACCTATGACCGAACATTCTTGTTTGACTCAATATTTTGAGGCTAACAGTTTATGAAATTTTATTGATCTTATTGGCTTCTTATTTATTCATTTTATTTTGATTCTGAAATTCTGTACGTATACCAACTGGTAAATCTGATCTTATATTAATTCATTTTAATGTATTATTTCCTACTATTAATTATGGTACAACGTATTTCTGACGCTATAGTATTGCTATATTAAGAACCCCGCTAAAATAGAAAGTTTCTTAATTTAGAAAGTTCTCAATTAATTTAATTCATTTCCTAAAATATACCCCCTTTTAAATATTAAAGAATTAATTTAATTTAATACACTTATAAAATATTTATAAAACAATTTAATTTAAAAAGGTATAATATAAAAGTATTTATTTTATGGTTTATAATCATGTCCCGAGCCTACCGAGCCCATCTCGGTCGCACTAAACAAATCAACATATAATATAAAATCTGTCAACAAGAATTAGTGACAGAATTCGTGACACTAAAACTGTCGCTAATTCTGCCCTTATTTAAACTGTATACAAATAACAGTTTTGCGACAGTAACACTTCGCTAAAACAGTCGCTAACGTTATTAACATAACCATTTAGCAGTCCCACATTTTCCCACTGGTTTACATATGGTTCCCACTGTTGGGGCTACGGTTCCCACTGTTTACATAACCCAAACGCACCCTTATTTTACCCGCAGCCCCCAAACGCACCCCTTTGTTCAAAACTGGCCCTAGCCGCCCCTGTGTGGGTCACGGCTGGGCAAAGCTGGGGTCACCGAAGCCTTATGGCTCTCGGTTCATATGAGCCAACCCAGTCCGGTCATTACAAGCTAAACAAACACCCCTGTTGTAACCTTGCCGCCACTGCCCCTAAATGGGTTTGCGGCTGATGAGATAAAACAGCCACCATCGAGACATGTGATTACGTAGGAATAAAGGAAAAACTAGGATTACCTTTGGTGGTTTATGATGAACCCGATCTCCCTCTCTTTCTTCTTTTTTTCCGGCGGCACAACACAAAGGAACCCTAATTCATCTCTTCTTTTTTTTTGATCGACTGATTATGGGGAAAAAAGGAGTTCCCGTTTGTTTGTATAACCAATAATGGGCTAAAGCCCATAATCCCTTATTATTTTTTTATAACCGCCCCCTTTACTTTCCTTTTATTTATATATATATATATATATATATATATATATATATATATATATATATATATATATATATATATATATATATATATATATATATATATATATATATATATATATATATATATATATATATATATATATATATATATATATATATATATATATATATATATATATATATATATATATATATATATATATATATATATATATATATATATATATATATATATATATTTTTTTTTTAAAACTTGTCATTTTCATTTAATTCTTCACGTGATTATTTTCGTCAATAATTTCTACATTATTTTCGTCAATAATTTCTACGTAATTAGCTTAATTAAATAAATCTCGTATTTACATTTCCTGATTTAAATACGGGTTTTACAATTCTTCCCCTCTAAAAAGAATAATTCGTCCCCGAATTAAGGATACGACCGTACTGGGTTTTACAATTCTTCCCCTCTAAAAGAAAAATAATTCGTCCCCGAATTGCAAGGTATTTAAGCTGACTGGAGTAAAAGCTGAAATGCTAATAAGCTGGAAGACATAAAAGCTGAAAAGACATACCCGAATCAAAACTGAAAGTGAGGATAAGAATTCCGTATAGACTCCTCTGTTTCCCAAGTGGCCTCCCGCTCGGTATGGTCCCTCCACAGGATTTTGACGAAAGGAATGGTCTTCCTTCTCATGACTCGATCCTGGCGATCTAAAACTGCTTCGGGTTCCTCAATATAAGATAGATCCTCCCGAATCTGATCGAGTGGATAATTTACTTTGTGAAGCTCATGATAGTTGTACCCCCTGAGTAATGATACATGAAACACGTTGTGAACGTGTGAATGCTGAGGCGGTAACACCAATCGATATGACACCTCACCAATACGTTCAAGGATTTCTAACGGTCTGATGTAACGAGGGCTAAGTTTGCCTTTGAGGCCAAAACGTCTGACACCGCGTGCGGGTGATACTTTGAGGAACACATGATCCTCCGTCTGAAAAGATAGATCTCTGCGATGCTTGTCGGCGTAACTCTTCTGGCGAGTACGCGCTTCTTGCAGTTTTGCCCTAGCGATGGCGACCTTTTCAGTGGTCAGTTCTATCAGTTCAGGTCCTTCAATCAAACGTTCTCCAACCTAATCCCAACAAATAGGAGCACGGCATTTCCTGCCGTATAACATCTCGAATGGAGCACGCTTGATACTAGCATGCCAACTGTTGTTGTAGGCAAACTCAACCAAGCAAATATAGTCATCCCAGTGTCCTATCCATTCTAATGCACAGGCGCGTAGCATGTCCTCTAAGGTCTGGATAGTACGCTCTGACTGACCGTCCGTCTGTGGATGGAAAGCTGTGCTGAGCTTGAGCCTAGTTCCCCAAGCTTTATGCAAACCTTCCCAGAAGTGAGAAGTGAAACGGGGATCCCTATCTGATATAATTTTAGAAGGTGTACCGTGTAATCGTACGATCTCCTCGGTGAATAGTTTCGCTAATTTACTGACTGCGAAATCTTTGCGAATAGGAATGAAATGTGCTGACTTGGTCAAACGATCGACAACTACCCAGATTGCATCATGTCTCCGCTGAGTCGTTGGTAGTCCGGTGACAAAATCCATAGAGATCTTGTCCCATTTCCACATTGGAATATCTAATGGCTGGAGAAGACCACTGGAACGCTGGTGCTCTATCTTAACCTGCTGACAGGTTAAGCATTTAGACACAAATGTTGCGACATCCTGCTTCATGCCGCTCCACCAGAAATGCTGCTTAAGATCGTGGTACATTTTTGTTGACCCCGGATGGATAGAGAACGGAGAGTTGTGAGCCTCAGTCATTAAGGCTTCTCTGAGAGCAGGGTCTTTTGGAACGCAGAGTTTGGTACCCTGTCATACGATACCATCGTCATCGATGCAAAATTCGGTCTGCCGGTCGATGTTCTAGATAATCGCCCAGATTTCACCATCATCCTCTTGGGCGGCTTTAATCCTAGAGAGTAAGTCTGGTTCTACCCTCAAACTAGACCAGTATCCCCTCTGTCCGCGCACTAAGAGCTCAATATCATACCGCTCTAAATCCCGAATAATTTCTTCCTGAACTTTGATGCCATTTATCATACCTGACTTTCTGCTAAGGGCATCTGCTACTACATTTGCTTTGCATGGGTGATACTGGATATTAGTGTCATAGTCTTTTAGTAGTTCTAACCATCGCCCCTGTCTCATGTTCAGCTCTCGCTGTGTAAATATATACTTGAGACTTTTGTGATCGGTGAAGATATCACACGACTCACCGTATAAATAATGCCTCCAGATTTTAAGGGCGAAAACGACTGCTGCGAGCTCTAGATCATGAGTAGGGTAATTTTTCTCATACGGCTTCAGTTGACGCGAAGCATAAGCAATGACTTTCCCATGCTGCATAAGTACACAGCCTAAGCCCTTTCCTGATGCGTCACTGTAAATCTGATAACCACCTGTACCGGATGGAAGAGTAAGTATCGGTGCTGAGATCAATCGATGCTTGAGTTCCTCAAAACTCTTTTTTCTCTCCTCGGTCCATATAAACTTCTCACCTTTTCGCATGAGTTGGGTCAATGGTAATGCCAAACGTGAGAAGTTTTCCACAAACCTGCGGTAATAACCCGCCAACCCAAGAAAACTACGTATCTTTGTGATAGATGTCGGTCTTGGCCATTTGGTGATAGCCTCCACCTTTGCAGGATCCATAGTGATTCCTTCTGCGGAAACAATATGGCCTAGAAACGCCACTGTATTCAGCCAAAACTCGCACTTAGAAAATTTAGCATATAACTTTTCTCGTCTGAGAATCTACAACACTGTACGGAGATGATCCTCGTATTCCTCTTTAGATTTGGAGAAAATAAGGATATCATCGATGAATACAATCACAAACTTGTCTAAGAATTCATGGAAGACTCTGTTCATCAAGTCCATAAATACTGCAGGCGCATTCGTGAGACCGAATGCCATAACAACAAACTCGTAATGACCGTACCTCGTGCGAAAAGCAGTTTTGGTTATATCCTGCTCTTTTACACGCAGCTGATGGTAACCTGATCGTAGATCGATTTTTGAGAAGTGTTTGGCACCCTGAAGCTGATCGAATAAATCGTCAATACGAGGAAGTGGATAACGGTTACGAATAGTGAGCTTATTCAACTCACGGTAGTCAATACGCAAACGCATACTACCATCCTTCTTCTTGACAAACAAAACTGGAGCGCCCCAAGGTGACACGCTAGGACGAATGAAACCCCTTTCTAGAAGTTCCTGAAGTTGATCTTTCAGTTCCATAAGCTCTACAGGAGCCATACGGTAAGGAGCTTTAGATAATGGTTTTGCACCTGGAATGAGATCGATACCAAATTCTACCTCTCGCATGGGAGGTAAACCTAGAAGTTCCTCTGGGAAGACATCTGGAAAATCCGACACCACTGGCTGATCCTGAATTGAAGGTGCCTCATAAGTCGTGTCATGGATTGTAGCTAGGAAACCCTCACAACCATGGTATAATAAGGTACGAGCCTGTAAAGCTGAAATGATCTGAACATGTTTTCCTGGTAGGAAACCCTGGTGAATATACTCCGGTGTCTGGACATCACCAAAGATAACCCGGGCATGACAGTCTATGGTGGCATGATGAACCGACAACCAATCCATACCCAAAATAATATCGAATTCACACATATCCAAAGGAAGAGCACTGACTGGACGGATTTTATCATCAAACTCAAGAGGGAGATCCTTATACACCTGGGTAATGAGTACAGAGTCTCGCATGGGGGTAGATATACTAAGTACACTGTCTAGTGACGTAGGGGTCATGTTTATTTTAACAGCATATGAAGTAGAAATAACCGAGTGCGTGGCGCCCGTATCGAAAAGAACGCATGCAGACTGTCCGTGTATAAACAAAATGCCAGTAATGGTACCTGTGGTCTTATTTGCTTGTTCACGGGTAGTAGTGTAGACACGACCAGTAGTTGGTGGTATCGGTGGTGGTGGAGGTAAAATCTGAGGAATCTGGCCTGAGGTACCAGTAGTATTCCCGCTCTTGCAATCCCTCTTCAGATGGCCCGGCTGGCCACACTGGAAACAACCACTTGTACCACGACAGCACGGTCCCGTGTGTTTCTTTCCACATGTGATGCAAGTGGGATAAGTATACACGGTAGAAGCAGCTCTGGTTTGCTGAGAACCTGATTTACGATGAAAAACACGTGTCACGATTCTGATATCTTAACCTAAAATAAGGCTATCTGACTGAAATTAAAATTACCAGAATTTGCCGGTCGGGCAACCTGCTGACCCCTGTTGTTTTGGTCACGCCCCTGTCCAGCATCTCTGTTGGAATTTACAAAAATTTAAGATCTGTTTTATACGATAGTTTAGTATTTCTGGGGCTTAAAGAATCACCTGTAGCTGCCCGATGAGTTGGAGCTGCCGCGGTAATTATCACCGCCGCTCCTCTTATCTGACCGATTACGGTCATATGACTGACCATGGTTCCTGTAGTTCTGATGTGGAGTAGCCGATTGGGATCGGTCTCCTCCTCTGTGTCTGTAAGATTATAATTGGATAAGTCATAACATATAAGTTGACAAGCAATAATGGGGCTAAATTGTTTAAGTCTGTTGGGTGAGATGTACCTCTTCTTCGGACGCTCTACATTCTCGAGCTCATCCCTCTCGAAAAGCATCTCGACATCCCGAGCTGCATTAGCTACTTGTGACACATTAGTGAATGTGGCACTCATCAGTCTATCTGCAGTCCTAGAGTGAAGAGCCCAGCGAAATTGCTTCGCTTGCTCCTCTACGGTACCCGCAGCCTCCCCTAAGAATCCCGCCATCCTGAGGTATCGGTGCATGAACTCTATACTGTTCTCGCCATGATTCTGGCGAATAACGTGGAAGTCCCTCTTCATCTTAGCTTGCTCCGCATGCGGGAAAAACTGGTCATAGAACATCGTCTTGAAACATGCCCAGGTCAATGTAAGATCCCAAGCATCTCCCCCATTGGACAGCTTCTGAGACCTCCACCAATGCAGAGCAGGACCCTCTAGCTTGTAAACTGCAAGCCCAACCTTGAAAACATCACCACAACCCATAGCTCCAAAAAATTTCTCTATATGGTAGATCTAGTCTTCTGCATCAGTTGGAGCTACAGTCTGCTCAAACAGTCGGGGTTTCTGCTTGTTAAACAGATCCAGCCAAGCGGGTAAAGTGGCAGGTGGTGGAGCAGGAGGGTTGTTATTCTGCTGAGGTCCATTTTGATATTCAGCTCGGATCTCATCACGAATTTGGGGTAACATGGCCTGTATAGCAGCCTGAACAACACCAGCAATGGCAGCTGCGTTAGGGTCATTCTCGGTTTCTCGTCTGGGCGGCATCTGAAATAAAAGAGGATAAGTTGATTAAACTGCCAAAACATGGGATAATAAATCTGGATATGTAATTCATGAAGGTATAGCCAATAAAATATGACATGAATACTGGTGAACACCTAGGGTCAGTTCACAAAATGACAATTTCTGAAACATAAATCTAACATGAGTAAGGATGAACGCCTATGGTCAGTTCATCCATACAAAATTTAAGCGGGCGAGGGTGAACGCCTATGGTCAGTTCACCAAAACGAAATGTTCGCTGAAAAGCACATGCGATTAAGTATGGCCAGTCCTGTACTAACCGTTTACTTAATCAAAATTTGGAAAATCCGACTGATAAAATTCATGAGTAGCATGGAAAATAACGACGCCAAAATACCAGAAGTTCTTGGTGACTACCCACTAGTCACAGGTCAAGTTTTAGAGCCTACAGGTCGAACCTTGCGCTCTGATACCATAATTGTAACACCCCACTTGGATAAATGGACCGTTACGTGTATTTATGGTGTGTCATTAAAGCATGCAAGGCAATGTATTAAACATTAACTGACCAAACGGAAGTACCGGAATCAAACATCGGTAGTCTAACATAAGCCCAATATATAAAGATTAAGTACTGAAAGAAAAAGGACGAAACAGTGTCCAAACAACCAAAGTAAAGTAACGAAATGTGTGCATAAAAATAAAGGAGTCTGGATAGCTCCCATCCAAATGCACGTACTCTCTTAGAAGTCCTAAGATCGTCCCTGTGTACCTGCCGTTTGAAAACATGAAAGGAAACTACGGCTGAGCATAACGCTCAGTGGACGGATATAGCATGAATAGGAAGTACTGAAAGTAATGGAATAGAAGACAACAATGAAGCTATAAGACTGATATGACATGTAGTAAAACTCTGCATAAACATCTGATAAACCTGTTCATATATACTGAAATTGAGATATGACTTATTAATTCTGACAACATGTATTTATTGTATTTTAAATGCCAAGAGCTTATATAGGTCATGAACTATAACAACTGTTGCATGGTCCTCGTCATGCTGTAGAGGGGTGACCTCTAAATAACTGTGCTGGGTGGAGGGATCAGCTCCAATGTGAACGATGTAGAGCACACACCACATTCACCTGCTAAACTGTAAACTGTAGCCTAGGATGCATCCATACGCCCCACTAATAATACTGATAAAATGGCCAAGCTGAGCTGAGTGGGACGATGCAGGATATCACTCTCCTGCATGTGAGTCACGACACCGGTGCCTCTAGTGTCGTGGTTACGGTACCTCCGTAACTAGTACATAAACTAATCATGCTTGTATATAATGCTCAGGCACTTTATTTAATTCTTAACATAATTACTGATAAATTTAAACATATACTGGGGAAAACATTTGGCTGAAGATGGGGAAATCCTAATCATGCAGAGAAAGGAAGTCCTTACTGAAAGGACGGAAAATCCGTACCTCGTTTCCAGTAACTGGCCGAGATCAACTGACCGAAAGACTACTCTGATTTCACGCGAGCTACAAGAATAAAGACGCGAATAAGTTGACTGCTATTCGTTTATGAAATTTTATTGATCTTATTGGCTTCTTATTTATTCATTTTATTTTGATTCTGAAATTTTGTCGTATACCAACTAGTAAATCTGATCTTATATTAATTCATTTTAATGTATTATTTCCTACTATTAATTATGGTACAACGTATTTCTGACGCTATAGTATTGCTATATTAAGAACCCCGCTAAAATAGAAAGTTTCTTAATTTAGAAAGTTCTCAATTAATTTAATTCATTTCCTAAAATATACCCCCTTTTAAATATTAAAGAATTAATTTAATTTAATACACTTATAAAATATTTATAAAACAATTTAATTTAAAAAGGTATAATATAAAAGTATTTATTTTATGGTTTATAATCATGTCCCGAGCCTACCGAGCCCATCTCGGTCGCACTAAACAAATCAACATATAATATAAAATCTGTCAACAAGAATTAGTGACAGAATTCGTGTCACTAAAACTGTCGCTAATTTTGCCCTTATTAAAACTGTATACAAATAACAGTTTTGCGACAGTAACACTGTCGCTAAAACTGTCGCTAACGTTATTAACATAACCATTTAACAGTCCCACATTTTCCCACTGGTTTACATATGGTTCCCACTGTTGGGGCTACGGTTCCCACTGTTTACATAACCCAAACGCACCCTTATTTTACCCGCAGCCCCCAAACGCACCCCTTTGTTCAAAACTGGCCCTAGCCGCCCCTGTGTGGGTCACGGCTGGGCAAAGCTGGGGTCACCAAAGCCTTATGGCTCTCGGTTCATATGAGCCAACCCAGTCCGGTCATTACAAGCTAAACAAACACCCTTGTTGCAACCTTGCCGCCACTGCCCCTAAATGGGTTTGCGACTGATGAGATAAAACAGCCACCACCGAGACATGTGATTACGTAGGAATAAAGGAAAAACTAGGATTACCTTTGGTGGTTTATGATGAACCCGATCTCCCTCTCTTTCTTTTTTTTTTCTGGCGGCACAACACAAAGGAACCCTAATTCCTCTCTTTTTTTTGATCGACTGATTATGGGGAAAAAAAGGAGTTCCCGTTTGTTTGTATAACCAATAATGGGCTAAAGCCCATAATCCCTTATTATTTTTTTATAACCGTCCCCCTTTACTTTCCTTTTATTTATATATATATATATATATATATATATATATATATATATATATATATATATATATATATATATATATATATATATATATATATATATATATATATATATATATATTATTTATTTTTTTAAACTTGTCATTTTCATTTAATTCTTCACGTGATTATTTTCGTCAATAATTTCTACATTATTTTCGTCAATAATTTCTACGTAATTAGCTTAATTAAATAAATCTCGTATTTACATTTCCTGATTTAAATACGGGTTTTACAATTCTTCCCCTCTAAAAAGAATAATTCGTCCCCGAATTAAGGATACGACCGTACTGGGTTTTACACAAACGATCAAGAGTGAAAAAAGAACGGAATTCCAAGGCCTATTCTGAAGATTTATCGAAGAAAAAGTCTAAAGACGAAAGTTTAATAAAGCCGAAGAACTCAAGTCTAATTAATGAAGAAATTACAAGACGAGTTTAATTAATCCCGAGACAAAGTCGAAAAAGTCGAAGAATTTAGAAGACGAAAAGACGAGAAAGAAAGAAAGAGAGAAGGAAGCTTCCAACACATGTTAACCTCCCTTCTCCTTATAAATAGAGACTTCATCTCATTTTATTGTTGTTGGCTATTTGACAAATAGTTCTTCCACCATTTTCATTTTCATATCATTTAATTTCTTGTCTTGCACCATAATTTTGTAAGTCTTTAATCCTTATTTTTAATTGTTGGATCTTTACTTTTAATCAAGTTTTTATTTTCTATCTCATCCTTCCTTTCTTGTTTGATTTGATTTGGTTGTGTTGATTTTTGGTTGATTAATTAAGTGGGTTTCATAGTTTTATTGATTTCTATTTCAAAAAGTTTGTTGATTTAGATGTTTTAATGCTTGGTAGAGCTTAATTAGTGATTTATTGTTATTTAGTTTTATTGTTTTTGGTTGATTTGAGTTTTATTTATTAAGTGGGTTTTGACTAATTTGGTTTTTATTTTTTGTTTTATTGATTTGGTTTGATTGATTGTTGTTAGTTGATTATTACTGGTTAGTTTAGTATAATTTTTAGATTGATTATGGTTGATTTTGGTTAAATTCGTTATTTTGTTTCCCCTATTTTCTCAACTGTTTAGTTTTTCCTAGTTTTTCCCGAACGAGCCATTTTTCCCGAACCAAGTTATTTTACCGAACGAGTGGTTTTTCCCGAACGAGCCATTTTTCCCGAATGAACATTTTTACCGAACCAATCATTTTTCCCGAACGAGTAAAAAATACTGAACCAAGAAAAATCCCGAATGAAGCAAATCGTTAAAAAATACCGAACGAACCAATTGTTCCCAAAATCCCGAACCAACACCATTTGCAAAATAATATACCGAACAAAGCTTATTGTTCAGACTTCCCGAACGAACCCTATATACCGAACGAAGCAAAACAAAACTTTGGCGTGCATGCTTGCCAGCTTGATCCCATTTCCCACTTTTTTTTTTCACCTGCTAGCCTGGTAGCTTGAGCTAGCTTCCTGCTAGCTTGTTTCTCGTTCCTCAATCGTTTAGTTTAATCTGAAAGTTGTTCCGATTTTAATTTTAAAAGTTACGTATTTTTAGTTGAATTTTTCGTCTAATTTTAAAATTAATATTTTTTCGTAAAGTTCAAGTTTTATCTTTTATTTAGTACCAGCTTTAGGTTTTGCCTCGTTTAGCTTTAAAGTACCATTTTAGTTTTATTTTCTCCTTTTTCATTAAGTAAACTTTATTTTCGAGTCGATAGTTAATTTCGTCTTTTAGTTTTATTTTTATTAACTGTTTTGCTTTAATTTACGTTTTTTTATTTGTTTTATTCCTTTATTATTAGTTAATGGTTTTTGGTTTATTTTAAATTCGTTTCGCTTTTACCTTTTCAGTAGGAATAGAAAACCAAACTCCCCTTTTTGTTACCAAAACCAATCGAGACCACTTTAAACCGGAGATCAATTCGAGAAGATACCAAGAACGAACTTTTAACTAGCAAAATCTTTGAATCAGTGTCTAACGCTCTAACGTCCTGACTGCTATATTCATTGGTTGGGGTGGATAATCATGTCACACCCTGTCTTTAAGGACAAAAGGTGTGGGGAAGACTTTGGCATCTACAAAGAAATAATGGTCATACCAATTCTCGAGGGAGACTAGAGGTTTCCTATAACACATGGGGGCATTCGTAGATCATTTTTTGAACGATAGCCACCAATTTACCATTTGGGGGGCGTAAAATATCCTAAATAAACTCACGATGGGGGCTACCTCACAAGTGTAACATGAGATCTCCAACTGATTAATCTTACACACCCCTATACTGTGTAGTTGTGTTATGTGAAAATCAAAATAGTTTAGAACATCTATAAGGAACCTAGATAGTGGGATACGGTAGTTAGCTGAGTCGAAAAGGCGTGTATACACACATATCTTCCCAGCCGGAGCATCCGTGATTGCTTCACCATCACCCGGATAGGTGGGGTGTACACTCTCAGGAATTTATTACTCAGACATGAAGTCTATATACTTCTACGCCGACATCACATTCAGCACGGTCGTGATTGTGGGGTTGTCCTTCACCATGATTTATAAATTTGAGAAGAAGGGTGCGGTGATCTCACTTGGTATGGTGGATTTCCGTCGAAAGTAAGAAGAAGGAATGAAGGAGTGAAAGGAAATGCAACAATGGTGGTAGAAGGAGTGAACTGTGTGTGTACACAGTCATATGCACAAGCCTTTTATAGGGTTTCCTCGGTTTACGAGGTAGCTTGGATGATTGCCACGTGTAATCCACTACGCCCATCTAACGGATGGGGTTATTGACACATTTGTAACGTTAGAGGGGCCCACGTGTCACCTCTTAAACACATTTGAGTAGCTCGAGGGTGGGCCCATGTGGTGCACTTTTGCAGAGACATATCTAAACCATTCTCTCGACCTCGCCTACTATTAATGCATTCATAAATGTTGTCCTGGTCAACAGTATCGTGTGTGCGTCTATGCTTTCGTAACAAACGAATAAGGGACATGGGTTAGTCTAGAGGTTACGCCTACGGCTATAACAACTAGACTGGGGGGACATGATGACGTATAGTCCCCAACCGGGTGATGGACCCGGCCCACGGGTACTACCCGCATCCAACCTATCACGGATGAGTTTGATTAATGTCATTAAAGCTTATGGGCTTCGAATGAATAGTGGCAGCATAGATGTGTGCGGCCCACGGCTCGACACGGCCAGTACAGGGTTAGACAGAATCACAATCTTATTAGGATCGGGATTTACCCTAAAGTGGAGGATATACACGAACCATACTTTGAAGATAACAATGAAACTAATTATGGCACTTATCCTTTGCTTGGGGCCGAAGCATCAGTGACAGCCGATTAGGGTTTCACCGCCTATATAAGGAACCCCCAAGGGTTCCACAATGGTATCACATTCTTCATACTCTTAACCTACAACCGATTCATAACCCTAAACCGATTACTTACTCTCACGCTGGAGTCTAATTGTGGGATACATTCCCACGGCAAGCTTAACGCATGTTGTTTAGTGTGAAGGATCTCAACAAGAAGTTCACTTGGTGTAGGAGCCGGAGCCCAAGCACCTGAATTAAGCGTAATTCGGGTCAAGCTAGGATCATCACACTTTTGTATCAATAGCATTCAAGAATTTGGTCCATGAAAGGTAATGGAAAATGATATTTCCTAGCACCTGAATTAACTCATTGTTCTCATTAGGCACAACGGTGATTCCACCCTTTTCAGGCACAAAATGCACCAGGCTAACCCATGGTGAGTCAGAAATTGGGTAAATCATACCCGCATCAAGGAGTTTGCTAACTTCCTTTTTGATGACTTCATTGATTTTTGGGTTAACCCTTCTTTGGTTTTGGATGGCGGGTTTGTAATCATCCTCCATAAGGATTTTGTAAGTACAAAAATTAGGATCAATCCTCCTTATGTCGGATATTTTCCAAGCTATAGCTTTCTTATGCTTCTTAAGAACTTCTATAATGTAACACCCCCAAATTTATACAACTCAATACAGCGGAAGACTAGTTGGTGTTACGGGATAGCACATTACTCACATCACAGACAACGCATAAAAATCGCGTCGTTTATTAATAAAGCATTTCCATTCATAAATATCAAAGTTACATAGGTCCCAAGTCATATTATTTCATACAAAGTTTTACAAAGTGTTTGAATGGAAATTATAATTTAAGTGCGGGCCATGAATTCTTGTTGTCTTCCTGAGAATTACCTTCAAGTACCTGAGATAAAACATGTTAAAAGAAAAGGTCAGCGATAACGCCGAGTGAATTCATAGAGTTTAATAAACCATCAATATAATATCGGTATAAAATTACTACCGAAAATCATTTTGTACAAATCATTTTAATAGGCCATAAAATAGCCAAAGTCATTTTATACAAATCCTTATTGAAAATCATAATATAGGCATTTACCTTAAAAAATCATTATACGAGCCAATGTCGTAAAAAAATCATACAATACGTCTTACGACGTTGTATAAAGTTAAATAAAAACCGTATATGAATATGGTTACGAAAACCAAAACACAAACATAATATCATTAGTATGACCCCGTATTGCTAGTCAGGCAATATATCGTAATTCAGAGCGTACAACAGTATTTTATTAACTGGATTATTATAAGCCGCATGACATTGTTACCTTACTAAACCAAACAACGGGTAGCTAACCCGATACTCAATTTTACCATCTAAATTAGAGTGTCTTCACAAAGGTCACACTATGGAAATCTTCTCATACATAAATTCGCTTACCAATCAATGTGGCACGACGGGGATCAACCGTCAAGGCGCGAACTAGGGTGATCGTCCCCAAATAGTACTATTAAATGCATAAGCGTCTACCAAATCCCGATAGTTCACAATTCATGCTAATGGGACTTTTAGTGACATAACCTAACTTTAATAATCCATTTAATTTCATCTATCGGGTCCTTTAATCATTTATCGGGTCATACAATCGGGTCATACAATCATTCGGGTCCAAATCAATAAACAAATAATCGGGACAAATGGTGTCCTATTTTATCAAAACTAACATGTTATCTCCCTCGCGGGTTTATAAAACATTTCATAAAAACATTTAAAAGAGTGCGAGGCTATGAACTCACGTTGATGTGGGAAAGCGGGTTATCGGTAATTCGGATGTACGGTAAGTGCTTCAATCACGGAAACCTAGACAAATAATACTCGTCTTAGACCCTTGTCCAATGACTTTATAAAAATAACAACTATGTATACATATGATGATTATATATATATGATGATCAAGTGGGTTTACATATTCCCTTTTACTCATTTTAGTGTTTACGTATTGGTATCTTCTTACTAGTTTACTAGTTTTACCTATTTACGTGTTTTAAGTCAAATAAACTTATTATAAGTTCTTTAACTTGTATTAATCCATGTTATACTTATATTATCAGCATCTACACTTTACAAGTTGGGCCTAAGTGGGTTAAGCCCAATAAATAAGTTTATAAGTGTTTTAGTCCATTTTGTTGTATTATTAGTCCAATAACGTTAACGTAGCCCGTTAATGTCCGTATGTTATATAGTTCGGGTTTTATCGGTTTTTACTTGTTATATATGTTTATCTATCAGTATATGAGTTTGATAAAGTTTACATTAGACGGGTCCAACCATCTAATTTTATTTAACAAAAACGTTAATTTTACAGTAATAGCCGAAAGAGTCGTAAAAACCATGTTTATAGTTTTATAACTTATAAAAATTAACAAGTTATCATTTTTATAAAATGTCCACTTATTTATCCTTATACATATTTATATAAATGTATTATATAAGTTAGTGGGTTTTAATTTACATTTTATACTATTTTTATTTGAGTGCTTATATAATACTATTATACTTTAATTTCCAAAATCTGATTTTTATTTTCATGTTCACCAAAACTGCCATATCTAGAGTTCTAAATGGAGATAGAAGCTCAAATTTTTATGACATAAACTACATGATATGTGCTCCATTTAACTCCTCTATAGCTACTGTTGAATCAGCCTCTAAGTATTTTCTAAAAATTGTCCAAAACAGTAAACTCAAATATGATTCCATTGCATGGCCAACTCTCACATGTGTACAAGACATGTAACTTACTGTATATCTATTAATCTATGTCATTTTTATCAGTTCATCATTTGATTCTTTACTGTTTTATACAGACAACAAATTTAAACAAGATTTTAGCCTTGTTTCTTATAGTCTTTCATCTTTTTAAGCATGTTTATCAACACCAAATCCCCACACAATATTTTTAATCATCATTCATCATCATATACATATACATAAGTAAAAGAAATACAAGATTACATAATCAAAAATAACAAGAGGATGAGGAGGACAATCTTTATACCACCAAGTTGATGTAGGTTGTGATTTGGGCATGGATTTTGATAGAGAAACTTGTGAATAATCAATAGCATCTTCAAGACCACCATTCTTCATGAACACCTTGTGGAAAATAAGCCCCAAGACTCCATGGTAACTCCTCCTTGGATGTTATAATAACCACCAATCAATAGGGTTTCAAAAGGGCTTCAACATATGTATGAATAACATGAGATTTCATGGTAAATTTTGATCAAATGGATGTTTATGGTGTAGGTTGGGACGGCATAGATGGAGGATGAGAGAGAGATTTTAAGTTGTTTGCATGTTGTGAGAATGAGGAAGTGGTAATGTCTAGTGGTTTACTAGTTTTGGTGGGTGGAAGTAGCTTAATATAGAAGCTTAAGTGACAAGTGTTGTTAGTTTGTTTCCAAGTTGACACCTCAAAGGGTGTTGTGTAGCTAGTCTTGCCGTCCCTTTGAGTGGGGTGGGGCAAAACTTGTTTTGTCCCATCCCACTAATTTATGGGTATTCCTCGATTCTAGTTGCCTCGATTTGCGTGTCCTCGGGTCGTTTTACGAAAAACGTTTTTATAAATTATGAATCAACGGCACAAAACGAATCTAATAAAAATTGTCTCATCAAAAACGGAGTTCGAAAACGTAAATACGTAATCCTAGGGTATCCGGTTTAGTCGTAAAGGACGTTAAAAATAAAATCGTAAGTCCTAATCTCTTCTCGTAAATTTGTGAGTTTATGAACCAACACAAATTTAAAATCTCAAAATAATATTCACGGACAAATTTATTTTCTTGAAATGTCGGACTGTCACCAAAAACGGTGTATGTAAACGTAAGCACGTAACGTTGAATCCTTCGGTTTAGACATAGTCGATGCTACTTCAAGACGTAAATCCAAATTACTCCCCAAAAATAAGTGAGTTCATAATGTAACATTAAAATAATATTATTAAATAATATTCGAGAATAAAATATCAACCATAAATTGACGGATTGTCATAGCATTTACCCCTAAACAGGATCTTTGTCCTCAAAGATCATCTTACTACTCTCTTCTAATAGAGTTAAAGCCATGTGGGTATTTCCTCCACATTCGGTCTTTTCTCACAAGTGTAATTCATTACAATACGCGAGTTTCATCAAACATAACTACGGGAATAAGATCAGGCTAAATGTTGACTTACTTTCTCTATCCATGATGTTCACGGGTTTCTGATGAATGCAACTTTTCGCCGATCTAAGCTTTATTAAGAAGAATTCAGATTTTCACTTGATAGATATTCCATCAAGTTCGATATACGAAACATAATTCACGTATCTCTTGAAGTCCTTGGGTAGATCCAGCTTATATGCCTTTCAAACCAAATCTTTTACATCACCTCAATGGTCCCATACAACGGGGACTTATATCCCATGATTTGTCAGATCATTAATTCTTTTCTCCAAGGTTAAAATTTTTGGCATAACTTCGCTACCAATTTGGCACTTCAAGATCTACATTTCATTTTCACATAACCTCCTGCCTACTATCGGCAGTCAACAATCAGATCCTAATTTCAACAATCATTTTAGGTCTCGAGGGTCGAGTATTTTGTAAGGTTAGGTTCGCCATCATAGGAAACCTTAAACCTAAAAGACAAGTCAAACTCATAGTGGGTGTATGTCGGATGTCTTCATATCAACTCTTGCTTACAGGTGCTCTAATATTTAGATCCTAACAAGATTCGATCTTAATCCTAATACGATTTATCAAGGATAATCTCTCCAAAGGGAAAACGATTATACGGTTCATTACCAAAGGTTAATCATTCAAACATAAAACAACACTTATAGTATTTTGTATCGTTACTTTACCTCGTCCCTTCGATTGGGGTCGTCCATAGTACTCTCATCAAGGTTCGTTCTCAATGACTTCTGAGCAAATCTCTAGAAATTCGATGCGAAGTGAGGATCTTGATATAGATGATCGATACAGGCACACCATATTTACATAACTCCTTTAAATAAAAGAGTCTATTTCTTCATCAAGATTCTATCATTAACGAGAATGATATTAGCAGATTTGGTCAGTCTGTCGACGATGACCCAAATCGAAACAAATTCAGATGATGACCTTTGCGATAGCTAGACGTTTACTAATGTATGAGGCAATGTATGCCTTCCTAATTTTTCATTAGTACAACTTCTTCAGATAAAAATACATTAAATCATAAATGTCATGAATAAAATACTTATACTTACAAGATTTTAATATGACTACATTCCTAAATCTCCATATTTAGGCAACCACAAGTGGCCTTTTATACATTTAACGCCATCGGCTTCTCAATTCTAATGGTTCACATTAGCCGCGAATCCCCTTTTTATTGTCTATATTATCCTTTTTACAAACATCGTTCATATTTAAATTGTTTGGCAATTTTATTTTGTACTATCATTACTAAGGAACACATCCCAATTGGTTCTTTATCCTTTTCTTCATAACGTGTCAGTATCTACATTCATTAAAAATTTCTTTCTTCACATTTTCTAAGTTTTAGTTTCTTCTCACCTATCATTTTTATCCGTTTTACTCAATCCGACGTCTAAAGTGTCGATAATTATTACGACTAGTTAAATATTAAATATTCAATCTTTATGAAACGTAAACGTAAAGATTCTAAATTTCTTAGTCCATCCAATGATATGAAAATGTTTAAAATAATTTTTAATTTAATTAACACGATTTTTTATTTATCAAAAATAATTAAAATAATTAATAAGATCCGAAAATGTTCGAAAAATCTTTGGTTATACTTTGGTCAAAATTTTCTTAGTTTGAAAAGCGTAAATTATCGTTTCAAATTCCAAGTCAGGGTTTAAATGGTTTCCTCAATCCCTCTTAGGTTATCTTGAGGTATACACGAACATTTACCCCTAAACATAAGTTTAGTTATATGGTTTGTGTATAAGGGAATAATCCCTTAAAATCCTTTGTTAAAACATTTGTCAAAATATATTTGCACTTTTTTTTTAGTATAACTCAAAGTCTTAAATGACTTCTAACTTTTGAAGAGTCAATTTATATTCCATTATCTATTAATCACACGGTTAAATCATGTAAAGTATTAAGTCTTAAGTCTTATGTTAAATATTCAAGGTACAATTTTTAATTGTTCGGCCAATTCAAGGCAATCTATAATTAATTATTAACTTCATTCTTATTCTTGTAAACAAACAAATGGTCCTTAATGATCACGAGCATGACTTTATCAAACTACAGCCTACACACGAGATTCACCAAATTTATGAATACTACATGTGCATTAGTCAATCCAAACGGCATCACGTGAAACTCATAACGTTCATTACAAGTACCGGATGTAGTGATTGGAATAGATAATCTTTTTCGCGGACGCGAAGTTGATGATAACCATGTCGTGAATCAAATCTTTAAAACATACGCTAGAACCTTGTAAATGATCGAACAAATCTTCCATTTCGAGTTATGGATTTCGTTTTCGATTGTCAATTTACTTAGTTCACAGTAATCTATAAATATAAGGAATGATAACACCATAGCTCTTCATGATGACGAGCTCGGTAGAATAAAATCTTTCTCCGACAACTCTCTCAGTTGTACGGTAATTCCTTAAATTCAGATGGTGCTGACGTACAATGCATAAGTCACAAGTGCAGCACCGGGAATATAATCAATACCAATTTCAACTTGCCTTAATGGCGAAAGTTTAGGTAATTCATTAACAAATACCTCCTAAAGTTTCAGTTAACGGAAACATCTTTTAATAATTTCATATTAGGTTCTTTCTAGATTATAATACCTATGACTAATTCACAACCATTCACGGTATAATTTCAAGTCTAAATGCAGGATATGGTCATCCGTCAAGAATTATATAGATCACTTTTGATAATCACATCTTATCATTTATGGGAATTCTATTCGAGTTCCCATCAATTAAGACAATATCGTCATGTCATAATCAATCAATCAATTCTACTGGCACCATCAACTTTCCAGTTTCGTTACCGTCGATAAGATGTGAACTTCTCAAAAGACTAATAATAACTCATAATCCTTTACAAATTCAAGGATATCCAGATACATAACTAACTTAAAAGAGTAATGTCAACGCATAATTTACGGGAGAGAATTTCAAATCAGATACAGACGAAAACATTTAACCAATATGAATATATCTTATGTTTTCATAATTTGAGTACGCATTCGAAAGCTCCTCGGATCGTTACCCAGGTCATTCAAATTAAATCAAATCATAAGAAATGATAAGAACATCAATACATCCAGTCGGGTATCAACACTCGGTAATGAGATACTTTTCCTAAGAATGTCACTACGGGAGAATTGGACAAGAAAGAATTGTCAATTGTAAAATAAGACAATTTCCACAGATGAGTAAATTCGACTCAGAAGAATAGATGCTACAGGCACATATGTAGGTGTCCCTAGCACTATGTCCCTATTTTCACTTCTTGCAGATCTCATAAAATTTAATCTTTCACAATCTTCAAAGAAAATGTAGTGTTTATTCATTAATTTTATGGTGACTTCTAATCAGCCTTGCATGGTCCATTCCAAATTGTATGTAGGCGCGCAACTATATACAATTTCAAGATTAACGATGCAATACTCAGTTCGTCAAAATTTTATCATCATATTTATAAAAACATTTTCATGCTTAATTCTTAAATAAGAATCAAAAATAAATTTACAAAGATTTTCTTTATTATGAAAACAATTAAGTTTTCCAAAGTGTTTTATAAACAAATTCATTTCGATAGTGATTATTTACAAATCTCATTTTGAATAATCCTTTTGGTGATGAGAATTCAATTTTTCTCAAGGAATACTATTTTAACTTATAAAAACAATGAGTGATCTTCAAAAGAGTGGTGAAAAGTTGTTCACCAAGAACTAACTACAATATGATAGAAAATGAGCTTAGCCAATTAATCATGAGGTTCATGACCTCGATGGCTCTCAAAAAGAATTATCCACAACGTAACTCAAATCGAGATGAGTTCTTGTTCAATGGTTGCATCACTAATGCGAGCATTAGGAAGAAGCAAGAAAAAATAGATAACATCGATACATGTAGGATTTAGCAATCAAAGGTAGTCTTTTTCATTAATCACAAACAAGTCAAAATTGTACCGTAACACATTACGTGTCACTATGTCATACAATTCTCAGAACTCATCCTACCAACTGATATCTCAGTTAAGTTAGGGATTTTTAAAAGATACCACAATGAATACTAACCTACAAGAGTCATTAGGTGTCCCACCTGTCCCGGAAGATCCATCGGTTCCCAATTCAGAACAAGATTTCTTCAATTTATTTCATGGACACTAGGCATCCTCATTATTGGACAATGGTCTAGGAACAACCCTTAACTCAAACCTACAATCAATTAAAACCTTATAATCTAATAACAGAACTTAATGACTTCCTCTTATCAATCTCATATTCCATACGGGTTAAATTTTACTTTATTCAAGTTCCAACCAATTTTATACTCAATTCGATATCCTACCTCATTTTCCAATACTTACAACCTTATTCTTCGGCCTTGTAAAGGCAATAAAATCTCAATATGAACAACACTAAATTTCCAATCCTATAGCTCTTACAACAATAGTTATCAAATGAGTCACTAGTATGAAATGACTTGATCATTCAACTAGACTTCTCGGAAAGGTACTAGTGGCATGAGTCTTTTGGGTAATGGTTCCAATGACAGCCTCAAGTGCGACATTCACCCTTTTGATTTCAATTTAAGAATTGGATGACAAAGAATCAGATGACATCTTTCTAGGTGGTAATGTTTTGTCGACTCCTCTGTATAAGAAAAGATCGTCATGACATCGGTATCAGATTTAATCTCGCCAATTCTTCTTCAATTTCACAATCAACTAATATCTACATGTAGAATCTTGATAACCTATGAATCTATGAAGTGGGTTGATGTTTTCTAGAGAGAGAAACTAGAGAGAGAAAGTGAGAAAGAACTATGTGATATTTTATTAAGTGAAAACACAAAGTGAACAACAACCAACCCCTTTCCAAGGAGGAAAGGGGTATTTATACTTCCAAGTCACTAATGGACTTGGGCCGGCCCATGACAAGCCCATGGACCGGTTCTTACTTAACTAAATAAGTAACTATTAACTACGAGCTATTACATCATTAATAATATTGTGGAGTGACCGATACTTCTAATATACGTAAAAACGTATTTCTAACAATCTCCCCCTAAGGGAGGTCACTCCACGTTACAAAGTTCTAAACCTAGCATACTATACTAAGTCTTCGTTCTTTAGCTCGTAGTCTTTTCTTCTTTTTCTTTTTGTTGTGAATATTTTGATTTGATCTTTTAGGCTTTGGCTTGAGAGCATTGTTTTTTTGGCCCTTCACGTGCGATCTTTGCCTTCTTGTGAAACTTGCCTCCTCGTGAATTCATGTTCCACACACTTATGTCTTTTTGTTGAATTCTCGAAAGTTTCAGAGTTTGGTACAGCGGAAGACTTCATTTTGTACTTTCTAGAATTTTTGCTGAAATTTGATGTAGAAAAACATAAGCATGTGGAAACGACTTCAACAGGTACACCGCAACACCACCGTCTTTAACTGGTACACAACAACGCCACCGTCTTCAACAGGTACACAACAACGCCATCGTCTTTAACAGGTACACAACAACGACACGAATAAAATGGCTTTGAACATTTTATTCTAATTCGGTAGCATTTTACCTTCGGTCGGTGAAGACCGTTGGACGATATTATATATCGTACCCGTGACGGATAGTTTCAATTAAGTAACTTCCTGACAGGATTTCGCGGGTAAACCCGTTCTCTTTATTCGACCGTCCAAAGCTGACTGCGAACATAAAGAGTGAATCACTTGGATAAATTATCCTTGTGATTTGAAGCCGTCAATTCATGAAACCTGGAACAAGTGAATTTCAATTAAGATTTTCACCATCGTTTGCTTTCCAGTTGTCACGAGCTCAATTCATAAAGAATCTTGCACGTCACCTACCAAGTGCTGTTTGATGTTAACACTAGAAGGATTTCCACTTGTCACTGTGATCAATAAAGAGTCACTCTGAGTGTTCTGGCAAGATCATATGATAATGCGTAGAGGCCTGGAACGAGTTTAAGTTCAATTAAGAATTAAACCACTGTTTCTTTCTAGTTTTTCACAAGATTGGTTCTAAAAGAACCGCACGTGTAACCTACCATGAGCTTGTTTGATGTTGGCTCAAGCAGGATTTCCATCTTCATTGTAATACTTGCGTATTACTCAGATGTTCTGGCAATATTACAGGAATACTGCGTAGGACTCATGAAAATCTCTTACTTTTCACAGTGTGTGAGAAAGCAAGGAATAAATGGAAATTGTCCTAATGAGACTTTTGATGATCTCTTGGCTCTAGACTCGATTGTGCGTTTTGATTTAGTGAGCGATGGCTGGAGAGGAGTGCCACCTTTTCAATACCAGTCTATTCGGAGTGAATAAACCAATAGATAATGTGTTGATCTTCGTGTGATTAAAACAAATACCTTTTGAGAGATATTTGAGTTAGCTGGGAAGGGTTGTGCATTGCATCACTGGGTCCATGACGTCTTTCTTCAATATCGAGAATCATTAACAAAAATGATCTCAATAGCATATGTATTGACCCGGTTTCTGCCTAAAGTTGTAAGGAGGGCTTCTTTCTTTACACCCTTTATCTTTACATTTCTTTTTCATTCTTCAACCCCTTCAGTACTTACCAATACATCATCACTAGCACCTTGTTGTGATTGTTCCAGTGCTAGCATCAGTAATTAGTCGGTACTCAGCTACGTTCACATTCTTTCTCCATCTTTCCTAGGACTTCTAATTCTATCTAGGGAATTGTCCTTGGGAAGATTCCATCGGCTCTGATGAATCATTGGACTAAACCTATTCCTACCACCCTTTTGTCACCACATTCGTCCTGAATTAAGCGTGTTTTGGGAAGGAATTGCCACCATGAAAAATCATTGAAAATCACATAAGGTACTTGTGATATTGAAATCAAAAGTTTTGTACCTTAGGTGTTTTGTTCATAAAAAACGCTCCCCCTTAACACGTGCTTTACACATATTAAGTTGGATTATCGTTAAGTCTTTTTCATCTTTTAGCCAAGTATCGTTTAAGTCTCCTTAATCCCATTTTCTCCTCTTATCCAAAATGTTAACCATTAATATTTGGGATATTGAATGGATTAACCGATCTTTGGGTAAAAAATGAAATCGATTTTTGGCCATAGAACATGTTAATGCTCCCCCTTAAATTAATAAGGGATATTTGTAGTGCTTTAGTATGATATATTTTGAAAGATTTAGAATCTCGTGAGAAATTCTTGAAAAATTATCATACCTTAACACTACATCAAGCCGCAAAAGCACAATATTCACAAATATACATATTCACAATTGAAAAACCAATATAAAGTGGACCTGAAATGTACGACCCATTAGATGGATCGTTGCAGTAGCTTGTGGTGCACTAAATATGGTCTACCACCAACGAATCTTTCCAAGCTCCTCATCAATCTACGTTCACGGAGCTTTTGATCAATCTTCTTGATCACATACTTCGCCATCTGCCGATAACCCTGATGCCAATCCTCAGTCATCTCTGGTAAAGTCCCACCCGAATTCAGATGCTCCAACTTTCCTCTGACATATAGAAGAGTCCCATCAATGTACTTATAAAGCTCACCCACCCTTATAAACTTCATTAACCCTCGACTGTTCAAGTAGAAAATGCCGCAATTCGGGACAGAAATGCCGATATAGGGACATCTATCTACATGTTGAGGTAACAATTGATTCACTGGACGGGTTAGGTTAAGCTTCCTTTGGTAGCTTTCGACTCCCAACTGAAGATCTTCAACTTGTTTCTTGATAACAACGCTTCGTGTGAACATACGAAGTGCTGTATTCAAGGCAATGATGTCTTCACGAGGAATATGTGTGAGTTGATCCCGGGTCATCATAAGCAACATATCTTCAATATCCTCAAGGAGAATGATAGAAAAATCTCCCTGCTGGATTTTGTATTCTCTGTCATCCTCCCTTTTTAGTCGAATCTCCGTCACATGATAATAGCCATTCTTGGCTTCAGTTTTCAGCCCTAAAATGCTGGAGATGCGAATATCAGATCTAACATTGCTTCCTGAATTGGCTAGACAGCAACCCCTGTACGCCCTTCGGACTCGTTCGTCCCAATGAGATGCACCTATAACAGCATACATATCATAATTACGAGTTAACCTTGGGACCCAGAGTCGGTTTACCTTTTCCTCGATCCAGGGTATTGTCCCCCAGTTGGCAGCTTTCAGCAAGGTCAATGAGGTGGCGTACTTTGATGAAACCTTCAGAAGATACTCAAGATCATAAGTGACGAAGAAGTCGAGAGCAATCTGATTATCTTGAGTAGGATCAAGTGGAGGTGGAGCTCTTTCTGATTCATGAAGACCTGGCCGTTGAACGGTATTCAGAGCTTTCAGGATCTCATCAGCATAATACTCGAACTCCATTCGGGTTAACCGGGTTTTGGCGCGAATTCTCTTATCCTTCAGCGCTCTCTTCACCAACGACGGAGTAACCGAAGTCTTATACTCATGAGCCAGAAATGCACATAAGTCAATCGAACTGCGGATACGGAGATATAAAACATCTCTGTCAGCGTCTGTGATCGGATCATATTGCGCCGCTACCGTGATCCAAGCCTGTGGCGGTGCAGTCTCGTCAATCTCCAACGTGTCTGCCCAGTCCCGTGTGCTTGATTCAGGAACAGTAGATTGTGGTTCTTGTTGTAGAGGAGTGGAAACGTGAACATCTGCTTGTTCTGATTCAGGCATCTCGGCGGTGTCATGAACGGGTGAGTGTTGTGCAGCTTCAGGTTCAGTTACCGATTCTGCAATCACAGGAGCAACAACAACAGAACTAACAGGGTTAGTGGTAACAGGTATAGACACAGCAATAGATGTACCAGGAATTGATGATGCTGTAGTAGCATTCACATCATGACGCCACTTGGTTCGTCTTGATTCCGTGGAAGTAGATTTTTCCTTTGCTGCTGCATCTTTCTTTGACTTGGTTCCAGACTTGGCAGGTTTCTTTGAGCTGGCAACCTTATCCCCCTTTTCAGGCTGTTTACCCCCATCATCATCCTCATCGCTTTCCTCGTTGCTCCCCTTAGCACTCTCCTCATTACCGTCACCACCATCATCACCATCATCATCATCATCATCCTCATCATCATCACCACCATCGTCATCGTCATCATCCTTTTCTTCTTCTTCTCCTTCTTCTTCCTCTTCTTCTTCACCAGTACCCTCTTCTTCTTCACTTTCTTCCCTTTCTTCCTCAGGTAGAATGTGGTATGGTACCACACTTCCAAACGTTTTAAATAACCTATCATTCTCTATGATAGCGTCATTCAGGGATTTGTAAAGAGCCCGTTGAATCCTAGATTTATCAAACGATCCAAGTTCCCTCATACGAGCTTTGAGGATCTTCTTCAATTCAAAATCCGTCAAGTCATAGGCAATTTTGTAGGCAGATTCAGAAGGATTGGATGACTTGATCATCAATTTATCAGCCGCGAGTGTCTTCAACTCATCACGCAGTTTTGGCATAATGGACTCAACGGATTCTTTCACTCTTTCTTCAACAGAAGCTTCAAGTTCTTCTTTCTGCTCCTAGTATTTATCCCTCATCGCTTGAAGTCTGGTGATTCGTGCAGCATGTTTATCAGCTTCAGCCTGCTTAACCTGAGCTAGTTCTTCTGCATGAGCTTTTCGTGTTAACTCCATCTCTGCAGCGAACTTAGCAAGTATCTCTTCTTGGGCTTTCTTAGATGCTTCTTCACTTTGAGCTCGTCTATGTAACTCTTGGCGAAGTTCATCCATCTCTCTTTTGTGATTATCCGTATGTTTATCCAACATTTCGGCCATTACAAATACAACCATTGAAGAGGTTGCAGAGCTGCTCTGGGTTGAGTGAAGAGGTTCGGTTGTTACTACGGTACTAAGGATGGGAGTTATTGGTGGTGGAAGAAATGGTGTTGAAACCGGTCTGGTTGGTAAGGGTTGTATTGGTGGAGGTTGAGTTGCTAAAGGTTGAGTTACTAAAGGTTGAGTAGACACCATGATTGTAGGAGCAACAGACTCCTTTTCCACACTTGCTGAAACTGGGATGGATGTCTCCTTCCAAGTAGAATACCTTTCAGGTGATCCAAACTCATCAATATCCTCTGGCTCCTTGTACTCTTCTTCAATATTTATCCTCGGACCTGAACCAATACCGCCAGTATCTTTCCTACTCCTTTGAATAGCTATCTTCATCATTTTTCTCTCCGCCTTGTCAAGAGTAGGATCAACAACATCTTCCTCGTCACGTAGAACTAACTCATCAGCCTTACCCTTTCCCTTCTTAACCTCAGTCTTCTTCTTCTTGGTTTCGGGTTCAGGTAAAGCAACTGGTTGCTTGCGTTTACCTTTACTCTTGACCATAGTAGACGAGTCTTCTACTGTCTGAAGGCTTGCTTTCATCTTCTTGATTTCTAGCAGCAGTAGCTTGTAATCAGCAGAGCCTTTGATTTTATCCGTCAGAAGATGATCGGGAATAGGACCAAGAATCACACCACCAGATGGTCCTTCATGCCTTAGATCCACCGTATGATCAGCTTCTATAGTGTGATGCCGACTTGCTGCACGCCTATCAATAGTAACATCATTCTTCATACAATAATTAATGATAAGCTTGATAAACCGAGGGTAAGGAAAGAATTTATTCTTCAGCTTCTTGTTTTGGAAGAGTTGAAAGGTGAATTCTTCCCACAACAATAATGCATAATATGCATTTGCGCCTTTATACATTCCATGGAAGATGTTCATAATAGGACTGCGCAAAGCATCATGCCTACTTGTTTTCGGTGTAAGACATCTACTGAGAATACCCAACATTGCTCTCCAAGGTTGTCCTACTTTAGCAGTGGTAAACTCAGACGTAACTCGTATGTCAGGACATCCAAGAGCATCGAACATCTCCACGAGTTCGTCTTTAGTAGGATCCCTCGAAAATGCCATACCTTTGGGTGTATCCCGAATGCCAAATATCTTACGGAAGTCTGAAACATTAAGTGTATGCTGCTTGTTGTCGAGAGTGAAGGTGATCTTGTTTGAAGTGCTTTCCTTGGTGGCCCAGAACTCATACATGTAATCATAAGGCACCGAGGCACTACTTCTTAAAGAATTCTTGAAATGAGATTGATTAAGGATTGCTATGGCGACTTTAAACCCATGGTGAGTGGATTTTGAAACTTGCTTCAGCCGGTAATTGTTTGGTATGAACTTGAGGGTTCGTGCTTCAGCAATTGCGGCTTCTCTAGAGTCTTGGATTGCTTGTACTGTTGGATTAGTCATTGTATCTGCTTAAGATAAGACATGAAAGGTTGATGCACAAAAATATATAGATATGTATCAATCTTACTTCTAAGCATAACATATTTCAATACTTAGAACATGCAAACCACTATCAATCAAACAACTCTTCATCCGGAACATTCCTTCATTCGAAAGTCTTCATTCGGAAGTCCTTCATTCGGAACTTCTTTATTCGAAACTTCTTCATTCGGAACTTCTTCATTCGGAAGTTCTTCATTCGGAACTTCTTCATTCGGAAGTTCTTCATTCGGAACTTCTTCATTCGGAAGTTCTTCATTCGGAACTTCTTCATTCGGAAGTCCTTCATTCGGAACTTCTTCATTCGGAAGTCCTTCATTCGGAACATCTTTCATTCGGAAGTCCTTCATTCGGAACTTCTTCATTCGGAAGTTCTTCATTCGGAACTTCTTCATTCGGAAGTTCTTCATTCGGAACTTCTTTCATTCGGAAGTCCTTCATTCGGAACTTCTTCATTCGGAAGTTCTTCATTCGGAACTTCTTCATTCGGAAGTTCTTCATTCGGAACTTCTTTCATTCGGAAGTCATTCATTCGGAACTTCCTTCATTCGGAAGTCCTTCATTCGGAAGTCCTTCATTCGGAACTTCCTTCATTCGGAAGTCCTTCATTCGGAACTTCCTTCATTCGGAAGTCCTTCATTCGGAACTTCCTTCATTCGGAAGTTCTTCATTCGGAACTTCCTTCATTCGGAAGTTCTTCATTCGGAACTTCCTTCATTCGGATGTTCTTCATTCGGAACTTCCTTCATTCGGAAGTTCTTCATTCGGAACTTCCTTCATTCGGAAGTCCTTCATTCGGAACTTCCTTCATTCGGAAGTTCGTTCGGAAGATTCCTTCATTCGGAAGTTGTTATCCATGTTCATTCGGAAGTTCATAATAGCAGCCTATTGAAGATTAATCTAGGCGCGTTTGTGAGTTTAAAGGCAATCTAAAGCAACTAAACTCATTCTAAATGCATTCCGAGCAAATCCCATCAATAATCCTAATCAATTAACCCTTAAATTAACACAAACCCTAATTGGATTAAATCTGCTTAAAATGGATTAATTCAGTTGATTAGAAACGAATTTAAGCAAGATAATACATGGGTATTTACCTTTTAGATTGAATGGAACAGGATGGATGATTAAAAAACGAGAGATTTGAGAGCTTAGTATGTGTTAATGGCGGCAGAGTGAAGATGAAACAGTGAATGAGATAAAGAAAAATGGGGGGCGGGGGGTTTGCATTTGACTTAGGTCAAAAGTTATTCAACTTTTCACTAGTAACACCTTAAGTCCCTACCCTTTTCTTTCTTTTTCTTTTTGGTTCTTATATTTTCACTTTTCCTTTTTCGTCTCCCTATCCATCAATAAACTTAGCCAACTTAACCTTGCTTAGCTAAACTAATCACGACAATCTCACACAACTTAAGTAACGCATCTAATAATCAAATCTCCAAGATCTAAAGCAATTCCTATCACAAGTCGTATTCTAAGGCAAAACCACTCATAAATCATTTAACCATTAATTTTCCACAATCACTTTTGAAAATCAATTTACTGACGAAGATGATTTAATATTTTTTTCCCCCTTAAACGATGACCCGTTTTCTATTTAAAGAGTTGTAGTCATTGTTTAAAGAGTCAAATATTGATGAAAACATTTCCAATTAGTATCTTGAAAAAGTTTGATTCGTGGTGGCAATAAGATTTCTCTTATTTAGACAAATTAATGCACTGAGACGTACACTAATTCGTGTTAGACCAAGTTATAAACTAAACTTGATCCCTTTGCATGATTTGGCTTGTAAATCATGCCCGAGAAAATTAATTCCCGTTGTGAGCCAACGTTTTCCAAGGAAATACGTGACTTTAATATGAAAACCGGGTTGCAGTCTGAAATAACTACAAGCCATAATGGGCATGTTTTAAAAATGTACAACTTTTATACGGACTCTATTTATGGCACCGTGTCAATATTGATCGACATTTCTAAGGCCGTAAATATTACCGTACTAAAAGACATGCCCGATTTAAAAACGAAAAATATTTTTGGTTTTTCTGGATTTTATAATTTTTATGGTTTTTTGAAGGTTTTATATTTTTTATGGATTTTCTTGGTTTTATATTTTTGTATTTTTCTTTTTGTGGTTTTATATATGTACGATAATATACATGATCACGAACAAAGGATACTCTGAATAGTTTACCACCACTATTCAGCTGATTCTTCTGCCAACTCTTTGAGAGTCGCTGGAGTGAATGATTTCATGCCAAGCTTGTCGATCAAAAACTCGATTCGTCCTCGAGCTAATGCTTTGGTGAACATATCTGCCAGCTGGTACTCAGTAGTGACAAAATACAGCTCGATCACTCCGTTCTCCACCTGCTCTTTAATGAAATGGTAGCGAATGTCTATGTGCTTGGCCCGGGAGTGTTGAACATAGTTGCAGCAAAGGGCAATGGCGCTCTTGTTGTCACAATACATCGGGATTTTGTTGAATCCCAAACCGTAGTAAGTTAATTGTGATCTCATCCAAAGGACTTGAGCACAACAACCGGACATGGCGATGTATTCAGCCTCCGTGCTAGAAATTGCAGCGCTTTTCTGCCTTTTTGAAGACCAACTGATCAATCTATCTCCAAGGAGTTGCACAGATCCAGAAGTGCTACGCCTCGTGTCTTGACACCCAGCATGATCGGCATCTGCGTATGATATTAAAGCAATAGAGGAATCTTTTGGATACCATAGACCACGATGAAGTGTTCCTTTTAGATACCGAAAGATCCTTTTAACAACATGTAGGTGCTTTTCGGTAGGCCGAGTCTGATACCGGGCACACATGCATACGGCAAATTGCAAATCAGGCCTGCTAGCAGTCAGATATAGAAGGGTGCTGATCATCCCACGGTAAAGTTTTGGATCGACAATAGTCCCATTCCTATCTTCATCTAACTTGGATTTCTCCACCATTGGAGTGTCCACGGGGTCACAGTTTTCAAAGTTATATTTCTTTAAAGATTCTAGAGCATATTTGGATTGATTAATAAAGATGCCTCTGGGATTTTGAGAAATCTGTAATCCTAAGAAAAATGAGATTTTTCCCATCATTGACATCTGAAAGCATGTGGACATTATCTTCTCAAAGCGATTTGACAATTCTATGTTAGTGGCAGCAAATATTATATCATCAACATAAATTTGTACCAGAATCATGTCGTTGTCCTCCTTGAGAGTGAATAGAGTGGGGTCCACCTTGCCTTTGGAGAAGCCTTCCGAAATGAGGTATGTTGAAAGGAGATCGTACCATGCGCGTGGAGCTTGTTTCAACCCATAGAGAGCCTTCTTAAGCTTGTACACATGATTAGGAAACTCCGTACTAACGAACCCATCCGGCTGACTAACATAGACTTCTTCCCTTAGTTCACCGTTCAAAAATGCCGTCTTCACATCCATTTGATAGACGATCATGTTCATATGAGCAGCATACGCAAGGAATAGTCTAATAGCCTCCAATCTTGCCACAGGAGCAAAAGATTCTTCAAAGTCTATACCCAAGGCTTGTTTATATCCTCTAGCAACCAATCTAGCCTTATTCTTCAATACCGCACCCATCTCATCAAGTTTAACCTTATAAACCCATAACAAGATAAAGATGTTAACCTTGTCAGGGAGAGGAACTAATTCCCATACTTCAAGTCGTTGGAATTCATTTAGTTCCTCCTGCATGGCCTCAATCCAAGATGATTGAGTCATAGCCTGTTGCCAATTTTTAGGTTCAACTTCGGAGAGAAATGCATCAAAGTAGCAATAGAGTGCACTCTCTTGTAATTGATGGCGTGTAGAGACTTATCGATCTAGATCTCCAATAACATTCCTAATTGGGTGATCTTTTGTCCATTTGGTGCTATGTTTTTCAATCCTAGGTGGTTTGGAGTGAACAGTAGAAGGAGCTTCTTCTGAGGTAGACGCGGCTGAAGGGTTTTCAGGGAACGGTATACCAAAGAAAGGATGCTCTTTTAAGTGAGCATATTCCAAATCGTGATCAGTAGAATCCTCTTCCAAATCATTAGGCACAAGTAAGGGTGATGATTCAGGTGTAGTTCGAGAATCACTTGGTAAAGGTGCATCCGGTTCAATGTTAATTGAAGATGCGTTAGATAAAGCTTCATTAGCAGGAGCAACAACTTCAGGTATTGGAGCTATCACTACAGGTGCTGGAACTTCATCATTTGGGGGATCAAAGAATTCATCAAACAACGGTTGAAACAGTTTATCCCACTCGGGCCTTGTTGGTGGTAAAAATGATGTAGAAGTAGGATTATTGGGAACTAATCCGGAACTAATAGCACCGGTTCCCATCTCATGAAGCACGGGTTCAGAGTTGCGTTGCTCAGAAGCCATCGCTGTCAGCTCATCGAAATCTGCGTCCATAGTTTCTACAATCTTGCCAAGACGACGGTTGTAAATTCGGTATGCTTTCTTGGACGGTGAATAACCAATGAAAATACCTATATCGGCTTTCGGTTGAAGCTTGCCCAAGTTCTCACTATTAATGTTTGGATAACAAAGAGCACCAAACACATGAAAGAATGAAACATCGGGTTTACGATCATGTAGAAGCTCGTAAGGTGTTTTTCCATGGCGTTTCCGAATGATAGAACGGTTTTGGGTGAAACATGCAGTAGATATAGCTTCTGCCCACAAGAACAATGGAGCGTTCGCATAAATTAGCATAGTCCTAGCAGCTTCCATAAGCGTACAATTCCGTCTTTCAACGACACCGTTTTGTTGTAGAGTACGTGTAGCGGATGTTTCATGTGAGATACCAACTCCTTCATAGTAATCACGAAGAGTCTGGTTGACGAACTCTGTTCCATTGTCTGTACGAATACGGATGACAGTAGTATTCAAACGTACCTGAATGAATTTCAGAAAAGTGATGATAGCCTTCGGTGCTTCATCCTTTGTACGTAGAAATCTAACCCATGTAAACCTGGAGAAATCATCCACAATAACCAGAATGAATTTCTTACCGCTCACACTTTCAGTTCTCATGGGCCCACAAAGATCCATATGCAAAAGATGAAGTTTTTCTTGATTGGTGTCTTCAGCTTTGGGCTTGTATGATTTCTTGGTACTTTTCCCCCTTGAACACGCGGAACATAAATGATCCTTGTGAAATTTGAGCTTTGGAAGACCACGAACTAATTCGTTTTTAGCCAGATGATTAATAGCATCAAAATTAAGATGAGATAATCTGCGATGCCATAACCATGACTTGGTCTTAGATGCTGTAGAGAGAAGACATACTGGAGAGGCGGCCATCATGTCTTGTAGGGACAACGTATAAAGATTTGCACCACGAGATCCCTTCAACAAGTCTTTTCCTTCCAAGTTGCGGATGAAACAAGTATGTTGTCGAAAAGCAACCTCTAGGTTGGAATCACAAAACTGTCCTACTGAAAATAAGTTATGACCAAGACCTTCTACATAGTATACCCTTGAAATCGTAACGTTTCCAATCTGATATTCACCATACCCCATTATCTTTGCTATATGATCATTACCGAATTTAACCGTTCCAAGAAACTTGCTGACGAAATTTCGGAGCATCGAGCGATCTCCGGTCATATGTTTTGAACAACCGGAGTCCAAATACCACAGGATGATTTGGACCACCTGAAAATATCACCACACAAAGACAATGTAGAGGTATCGGAATCTGAGTGTTCCTTGTTATTAGCAGGTACATATTTAATAATCTTAGATTTGCTAACTCTAGGTTTCTTAGATTTCCTAGCCTTCTTCTTCCTAGTTGGTGGTGTAGATTCTAGTTGACTTAAATCCTGGGGTATTTCTTCACTGATAGGCACTATAGTGGGAGCTGACCTAATTAAAGGGCGCTGTTTCCATACTTGAGTGCTAGTGTGCCTAACTAAAGGACGCTCAGACCTAACCTCAATGGATGCATTCCTAATTAAAGGGCACATTTTTCCATCTAATGTAAAGATCCTACCAGTGGGACGCCATTGCCAGCCAACTTGGGCACGAGTTCTACCTGTTGGCTTCCATTCAAGACCATTCCTAGTGGCATTCATTTCATTCACATGATCAATAAGACACAAATCATGACGTTGGGAAAACATACATTCATTACAATTCCAACAATTCAAATTAGAATTCACGAATGGTTTAGGCTTCTGCACAGGCGCAGAGCTTTTAGTCTTAACATGATTCTTTTTATTTAAAACTGAACTAGCATTCCTATGGTGAGCTTCTACTTTCTTCTTGTTGGTACTACTAGTAGAGGGCTTGATCTTATCTTTCTTGAGTGGCGATCCTTTAGCCTTAGTAGACTCTTTTACTCCTGTAGAAGGCAAAGTGGGAATATTAGCAACAGATTTTAAAGGTGCCTTACTTGATAGTGCCAATGACGGTTTTGCTCCGGGAGTCTTATTGAATGGAGTTACAGCAATGGGCCTATTAGTAAGTAGTGCAGAGCCTGGTTTACCTATGTATTGCAAATATGCTAAGCAATATTGAACTCGCTTAATATATTCATGAGCCGAATAATAGTAGCTACTTGAGGGATCTAAGCCATAAAGATCGTCTAAAATATCCCTAACAAGATCTACATGATTAATGGCATTCCTCATATAATCATCGTAGGTAACCGGGTTTCTCTTATGAAGCGGGTTCTTATAAAGCACTACTGACTTGGTTGTTGGAGCACTAGTAGACGGTGCAGAGTCGGTATCTATGTTATCAACAACTTCTTGTCGGGTGAGAAGAAGTGTCTCCTTTAACTCGGCCAAAACCATGTTTTTATCAATGAGCAGGATGTTTAAGTCAGAGATTTCCTCACACTTTTGGTTCAGTTGTTCAACATAAGATTGTTGCTGTGCCGCATTAAAAGCGAAGCGTTCTTCTAGTTAACCATAAAGAGCGGATAGTCCCTGTCTTGTCCGATCCATCACCCCTAGAACAGACGAAAGTCTAATTTCTAAGACCTGGTTTTTAGACTCTGCAGCCTCTAGTTCCAATTTTAGTGTTTCATTTGATGACACATCTCTCTTCAATCTCATAATCTCTTCCTCTAATGCCTTAACTATTGCAATCATATTGTCACTCGTCTCAACACCGTTTTCACAACCATTTGATATCAAAAGATCCTCATTTTGAGTTTGTTGTTTTAATTCTAAAGATATACAATGTTGTTCTAGTTGATTAAATCGTTTTGAAAGTAAATTGTAAGAATCTTGTAGCTTTAAAAACTCAGCGTTAGATTCGTGACAAGAATGATTATCTACCTCATTTACAGTATCAGCAACATTTACAGAGAGATCACACACATCATCAGATATATTCACAGCATCACAGTTAATCATAGCGGATGTAAGCTCATTCGAATAATTAACATTTACAGTAGTAAGCACATCACACGAGATTACTTCGGACAAGAATCGGTCATATTCGGATAAAATCTTTTCTTTTTCAATTAGTTGTAGCTCGTAAGCGGTGTCCATTTCATAAAACACTTTTTGAACTTCTCCAATTTCAAATTCAAGATTTTCCTTAAGAGATGCAAAACTTCCTTTTAGACTTTCGACAAACGGATTGATCTCATTTTTAAACACCTCGTTCATGTGTTCGAAAGCCCATTCTCCGGCGTTTAAGCCATTTGAAGTCGTACATTCCAAAATGACCTTGTCAAAATTAGTAAAGTACTGATTAATCTCTTGCAAGTTTAACCATACAGTGCTAACAGGTGGAAGATCCTTTGGAATTTCCTTAGGACCTTCCATGTTGACAAGTGTAGGAAATGTACTAGGGTTTTCTTCATTTAACATGTAGGTTGGTGCTGTAATGAGATCTTTGTCCATATGGAAGCGAATTCTAAAATCCGTTTTAGCCAGCTCCTGATTCATTTTAAAATAATCACACTCGGGATATTTTGCAGAATTGTATGACCGATCCTCATCAACTAGATCCTTACTTGTGCGATCATCGAAAATAACAATCGGGTATAAGACCAATCCTAATTGGGTTGCATTATAAAGTCTTGGACTATGTCTTAAAGCTTGTTTTGCATACCTTGGGTTAGGGGGAAGGCCTTTTTGACGTGATAAGTTAAATTCTCTAAACGAAGCATCAAATAAGTGCACTAGTTGAGAAGCAGCGTATTGTCTTAAAAGCAAGTAATCTAGACTTCTAATCTTATTAGCAGCATTAATCTCCATTTCATTCTTCTTAGACTCGAGTGACTCAAAATCCGTTTGATGTTTTTGAAAATTAGTGAGTAACTCCTTTTCGTTAAGTTCATTAGAAAGATTTGCTCTTAAGTTTTCAATTTCTTGCAAATGACCCATTTGTTTGTTTCGAAAGTGATCATATTCGGGATTTGTTAGAACACTAGACGAAGGCACTAATTCCAAGGTGTGAACTTTCTCGTTGCTTAAGGCAAGCTCATCAGACAAATTCTTATTCTTAGCTAGGGTTTCTAAGAGTGCAGCATTCATTTGGCTAAGTAATGTAGCAGGAACCATGACCAAATCTTGTTGAGCAGGAGTATGCGTATGCGAAATAACTCCCGGTTGTGTTTCACTCAAAGTCTAGGGACTCACATTGATATTACTATCATTGATTGTCTCCTCATTTGAAAGACTCACCACCGAAGATTCATTCGAATCAACACGCTCTTGCACAACTTGATGTGGTTGAATACTAGCATCAGTGGTATTATCAGTGGTATTAATAAGTACTTCAGATCTCTTTTCTGGCCCTAAGCTGGAGATAGTTGCCATAAGAGCTGCCTTTGCAGATTGAAAATCATCACAGTCTGAGTCATACGCATCAAGATCATCTGCTTGGTATGCTGCATTCTATGTGGTGACAACGTCTTGTTTAGCAATCCCTGGATCAGCAAGAAACGCAAGCTCCTCTTCATCAAGTTCCTTGTGCCTGAGCATTCACCAGATAAATCTTCTCTGAAAACCATTGACCATCCCTTCTCCTCTTGGGTTTCTTACAATCCCTGGACATGTGACCTTCTTCCTTGCAGTTGTAGCATGTAATCATTCTCAACTTGCCTGTGGAATTAGCCCGTGGAGGAATGTTGACCATTGGAGCAGGATTGACCGTACGTGCATTGGTAGTTGATGTAGTAGGTCTCCCCTGATATGGTTGAATGGGTTGAACCATTACCCTGCCATTCTCAATAGTAGCTTGTTAGCGAGAATTGGATGAATTCCTCAACTGATTGTTAGTAGGAGTTGATCCCCTAAATCCTCGTTTGCTTAATGTCCTTGTGAGATAAGCAGACATAGTTGTTAACACTTCAACTGGGTCAGCTCCTTGTTTGAACACAGGAATGGGGACTTCATCATCATCACAATACATTGCTTGGTCTTGATGAGCTGCATAATCACTAGAAGGAATACTCATGTGGTCAGGGTAGCTTGTTGGATATGTTGCATTCTATTGATAAGAAGAATATGAAGATTGAGCATAAGGTGCAATACTTGCTGAGTGATGTTGTGAAGCATAGTGTGGTGAAGGTGCATTAAACCGATATTATTGCTGATGTGAGGTGGGTGGTTGCGGTAGAATCGAGTAATGGGGGAAGGTTGGTGTCATGTAAGGTGATGGATGATAGGCTTGATGTCCCAATATATAAGGAGTGTTGTTGTGTGACAAGCTTGGTTGATTCGCCATCAAAGCTAATGAATCAGGGTACATACCTAGTGGAGAACGGTGCATGATCACATGTTTCTCATGTTGCTGAAGAAAAGCATATAGTTGATCCAAATTGCACTTATGCAAATCCATGGTTAACTTAACATCGGTAATATACTCACCCCATTCAGCTTGAGGTAAAGTATTCAAGAATTTGGTGTTAACCTGGAATGGAGCAATCACGAGATTATATACATTCAGATCATTCATGAGTGTGGTGAATCTGAAGTAATAATCGTGAAGCGTTTCCCCTGGGTTGTACGTGAATCTATCAAACAGATCATACAACTGACATTCCCTTTCCTGTTTGGTGAGAGACGTACCTTGTAGCAACACCTTAAGACGTTCCCATAAATCCTTTGCCACCGTATACTGACTTACCATTCGATAGATGTCATGTGGAAGGGCTTGGAGAATGGTTTGAAGAGCCTTTTCGTCTGCATCGGCAACGAGTTGTTGAGCTGGTGTAAGTTCTTCAAACTCCCTTGGTCGAGTCACGTTGTTAACCACGATGGTACCATAGTCAAGTGGACCATTTAAAATTGACTTAACCATAAGCCTCCCATAAACCGGTTTTCCCTTAAGATAAGACATCATCCGGCCTTTCCATGCTTCAAAAACTTTTTTGATGAGCATTGGAGGGCGATTATCCGTTCCCGTAATGACGGAAATATCCGTAAGGGATGTCATCTGAGGCATTACTGAATTCAGATTCATTTTGTTAACTTCAAAGAGACAAAGATTATCGGTTGATCGAGCAGTGAAGTAAAGCTTGTGAATTGTGTTGAGTTTTTGTTGTAAGAAACCAAGATTAAATCCTCTAAAAAATCGTTGAAAAAACAAGTAAAATAACCCTTGATTCGGAACTTTTTGTTGATTCGGAAGTGTTGATTCGGAAGTGTTGGCTTGGAATACCTTGATTCGGAACTTTTGGTTCGGAAGTCTTGATACGGAACTTTTCCCTTGATCCGGAACTTTTCCCTTGATCCGGAACTTTCCCTTGATCCGGAACTTTCCTTGATCCGGAACTTTCTCCTTGATCCGGAGCTTTCCTTGATCCGGAACTTGTTCCTTGATCCGGAACATTCCTTGATCCGGAACTTTTGGTTCGGAACTTCCTTGATCCGGAACTTTCCTTGATCCGGAACTTTTGGTTAAGAACTCCCTTGATCCGGAACTTTCCTTGATCCGGAACTTTTGGTTCGGAACTTCCTTGATCCGGAACTTTCCTTGATCCGGAACTTTTCGTTCGGAACTTTTTGATCCGGAACTTTGGTTGATCCGTAACTTTTTGATCCGGAACTTTTTGGTTCGGAACTTTTGCTGGGTAAACAGAAGGTTTGTTCGAAGTAACAGTCGATCACAAAAAGATGATAAAACCCAGATTTTTTACCAAGTTACCCAAAAAGTTTTGTGATTTCAACAATAATAAGTAAAAACCAATACTTATCTACTAATCCCAATCACAAAAACACCAAAAACTCCAAGAATCAAGATGGATTTTCTTAAAGAACACTAATACAATCAAAAACTAAAAAACCACACAAATCATTACCTTAAATCACCCCATAGCTCTGATACCAAATGTAGAATCTTGATAACCTATGAATCTATGAAGTGGGTTGATGTTTTCTAGAGAGAGAAACTAGAGAGAGAAAGTGAGAGAGAACTATGTGATATTTTATTAAGTGAAAACACAAAGTGAACAACAACCAACCCCTTTCCAAGGAGGAAAGGGGTATTTATACTTCCAAGTCACTAATGGACTTGGGCCGGCCCATGACAAGCCCATGGACCGGTTCTTACTTAACTAAATAAGTAACTATTAACTACGAGCTATTACATCATTAATAATATTGTGGAGTGACCGATACTTCTAATATACGTAAAAACGTATTTCTAACACTACATTTCTACGAATATCAACTATTTGTTGGGATCATAAATATCCACAACTTGGTTTAGATCTAGGATAGCTAGAATTCCTACGAGAATAGCTTCGATTAATTTGCTAGAGAAGTTAGGGTTCCTTGTGACAATCTACGTCGTATAAATACCTCGTATAAATATCAAAATAATCATCAAACAATCATGTGATAAAATTACATCATATGTATATATATAATCCAAGTTATGTATATATTAAAATAACACTTCTCAGTCTGGCCTTGTCGGTAACTCAGGAATTCTTCGGCACCGTTATAGTCAAAATATTTTTAGACATTTTGAGAAAAATGTTTATAGTTAAAATATTTTGAAATGTTTTATTCAAAACCTTGGTTTTAAAAATCTTTCGTTCTCTATAAAGAGAGCTCTGATGCCAAACTGTAACACCCCCAAATTTATACAACTCAATACAGCGGTAGACTAGTTGGTGTTACAAGATATCACATTACTCACATCACAGACAACGCATAAAAATCGCGTCGTTTATTAATAAAGCATTTCCATTCATAAATATCAAAGTTACATAGGTCCCAAGTCATATTATTTCATACAAAGTTTTACAAAGTGTTTGAATGGAAATTATAATTTAGGTGCGGGCCATGAATTCTTGTTGTCTTCCCGAGAATTACCTTCAAGTACCTGAGATAAAACATGTTAAAAGAAAAGGTCAGCGATAACGCCGAGTGAATTCATAGAGTTTAATAAACCATCAATATAATATCGGTATAAAATTACTACCGAAAATCATTTTGTACAAATCATTTTAATAGGCCATAAAATAGCCAAAGTCATTTTATACAAATCCTTACCGAAAATCATAATATAGGCATTTGCCTTAAAAATCATTATACGAGCCAATGTCGTAAAAACATCATACAATACGTCTTACGACGTTGTATAAAGTTAAATAAAAACCTTATATGAATATGGTTACGAAAACCAAAACACAAACATAATATCATTAGTATGACCCCGTATTGCTAGTCAGGCAATTCATCGTAATTCGGAGAGTACAGCAGTATTTTGTTAACTGGATTATTATAAGCCGCATGACATTGTTACCTTAATAAACCAAACAACGGGTAGCTAACCCGATACTTAATTTGCCCATCTAAATTAGTGTGTCGTCACAAAGGTCACGCTATGGAAATCTTCTCATACATAAATTCGCTTACCATTCAATGTGGCACGACGGGGATCAACCGTCAAGGCACGAACTGGGGTGATCGTCCCCAAATAGTACTATTAAATGCATAAGCGTCTACCAAATCCCGGTAGTTCACAATTCATGCTAATGGGACTTTTAGTGACATAACCTAACTTTAATAATCCATTTAATTTCATCTATCGGGTCCTTTAATCATTTATCGGGTCATACAATCGGGTCATACAATCATTCGGGTCCAAATCAATAAACAAATAATCGGGAAAAATGGTGTCCTATTTTATCAAAACTAACATGTTATCTCCCTCGCGGGTTTATAAAACATTTCATAAAAACATTTAAAAGAGTGCGAGGCTATGAACTCACGTTGATGTGGGAAAGCGGGTTATCGGCAATTCGGATGTACGGTACGTGCTTCAATCACGGAAACTTAGACAAATAATACTCGTCTTAGACCCTTGTCCAATGACTTTATAAAAATAACAATTATGTATACATATGATTATTATATATATATATGATGATCAAGTGGGTTTACATATTCCCTTTTACTCATTTTAGTGTTTACGTATTGGTATCTTCTTACTAGTTTACTAGTTTTACCTATTTACGTGTTTTAAGTCCAATAAACTTATGATAAGTTCTTTAACTTGTATTAATCCATGTTATACTTATATTATCAGTATCTACACTTTACAAGTTGGGCCTAAATGGGTTAAGCCCAATAAATAAGTTTATAAGTGTTTTAGTCCATTTTGTTGTATTATTAGTCCAATAACGTTAACGTAGCCAGTTAATGTCCGTATGTTATATAGTTCGGGTTTTATCGGTTTTTACTTGTTATATATGTTTATATATCAGTATATGAGTTTTATAAAGTTTACATTAGACGGGTCCAACCGTCTAAGTTTTATTTAACAAAAACGTTAATTTTACGGTAATAGTCGAAAGAGTCGTAAAAATCATGTTTATAGTTTTAGAACTTATAAAACTTTACAAGTTACCATTTTTATAAAATGTCCACTTATTTATCCTTATACATATTTATATAAATGTATTATATAAGTTAGTGGGTTTTAATTTACATTTTATACTATTTTTATTTGAGTGCTTATATAATACTATTATACTTTAATTTCCAAAATCTGATTTTTATTTTCATGTTCACCAAAACTACCATATCTAGAGTTCTATATGGAGATAGAAGCTCAAATTGTTATGACATAAACTACATGATATGTGCTCCATTTAACTCTCCTATAGCTACTGTTGAATCAGCTTCTAAGTATTTTCTAAAAAAATCGTCCAAAACAGTACACTCAGATTTGTACTTTAAACTTGTTTTGATCATATCTCACTCATTACAATAATTCCATTGCATGGCCAACTCTCACATGTGTACAAGACATATTACATACTGTATATCTATTAATCTATGCTATTTTTATCAGTTCATCATTTATATCTTTACTGTTTTATACAGCCAACAAATTTAAACAAGATTTTAGCCTTGTTTCTTATAGTCTTTCATCTTTTTAAGCATGTTTATCAACACCAAATTCCCACACAATATTTTTAAACATAATTCATCATCATATACATATACATAAGTAAAAGAAATACAAGATTACATAATCAAAAATAACAAGAGGATGTGGAGGACAATCTTTATAACACCAAGTTGATGTAGGTTGTGATTTGGGCATGGATTTTGATGGAGAAACTTGTGAATAATCAATACCATCTTCAAGACCACCATTCTTCATAAACACCTTTTGGAAAATCAGCCCCAAGACTCCATGGGAACTCCTCCTTTGATGTTATAATCACCACCAATCAATAGGGTTTCAAAAGGGCTTCCATATATGTATGAATAACATGAGATTTCATGGTAAATTTTGATTAAATGGATGTTTATGGTGTAGGTTGGCATGGCATAGATGGAGGGTGAGAGAGAGATTTTGAGTTTTTTGCATGTTGTGAGAATGAGGAAGTGGTAATGGCTAGTGGTTTACTAGTTTTGGTGGGTGGAAGTAGCTTAATATTGAAGCTTAAGTGACAAGTGTTATTAGTTTGTTTCCAAGTTGACACCTCAAAGGGTGTTGTGTAGCTAGTCTTGCCGTCCCTTTGAGTGGGGTGGGGCAAAACTTGTTTTGTCCCATCCCACTAATTTACGGGTATTCCTCGATTCTAGTTTCCTCGATTTGCGTGTCCTCGGGTCGTTTTACGAAAAATGTTTTTATAAATTATGAATCAACGGCACAAAACGAATCTAATAAAAATTGTCTCATCAAAAATGGAGTTCGAAAACGTAAATACGTAATCCTAGGGTTTCCGGTTTAGTCGTAAAGGACATTAAAAATAAAATCGTAAGTCCTAATCTCTTCTCGTAAATTTGTGAGTTTATGAACCAACACAAATTTAAAATCTCAAAATAATATTCACGGACAAATTTATTTTCTTGAAATGTCGGACTGTCACCAAAAACGGTGTATGTAAATGTAAGCACGTAACGTTGAATCATCCGGTTTAGACGTAGTCGATGCTACTTCAAGACGTAAATCCAAATTACTCCCCAAAAATAAGTGAGTTGATAATGTAACATTAAAATAATGTTTTTAAATAATATTCGAGAATAAAATATCAACCATAAATTGACGGATTGTCACATATAAGCTTATCCTTCTCATCATCTTTCATGTCTTTTGCTATGATAACGGGTAATTTGTCCTCTCCCTATAAGAAAGCATATTCAAGGTGTGATGGAAGATCCTTAAGCTCTAGGGAAGGTGGAATATCAATAGAAGGTTTCACTAATGATGGAACATGATTAGTAACCTCTTGTGGAGTAGGTGAAGGAATGGGACCCTCATTGAGTAACTTTTGGATAGTGAGAATATCTTCTTCTCAATTGATGGGAGAATCAACATTTCCAAGAAATTTAGACTCAAATTCCTCTAAGAGGAAATCACTCTCTCCAAATGGTGTAAAGGAGGGAGCAATTGAGGCCACGGTTTCTGCATGTGGAATGTTCTCATTATCACTCTTGCAAGCTTCATGAAAATGTTCATTACAAACCTCATCAAGGTCATCCACAATATTTACGGTTTCACAACTTTGAGATTTCTTAGTAACTTTCCCCAACTTAAACACTGCTTTTTCGTCCTCAACACTCATAATTACTTCTCCTTCTGCCACATCAATAAGAGTACGACCTGTAACACCCCCAAATTTACTCAATTCAATACAGCGGAAGACTCGTTGGTGTTACGGGATAGCACATTACTCACATCATAGACAACGCATAAAAATCGCGTCGTTTAATAATAATGCATTTCCATTCATAAATATCAAAGTTACATAGGTCCCAAGTCATTGTATTTCATACAAGTTTTACAAAGAATTTGAATGGAAATTATTATTTAAGTGCGGGCAATGAATTCTTGTTCTCTTCCCGAGAATTACCTTCAAGTACCTAAGATAAAACATGTTAAAAGAAAAGGTCAGCGAAAACGCCGAGTGAATTCATAGAGTTTAATGAAATCCATCAATATAACATCGATATAAAATTATTACCGAAAATCATTTTGTACAAATCTTTGTAATAGGCCATAAAATAGCCAAAGTCATTTTATACAAATCCTTATCAAAAATCATGATATAGGCTTTTGCCTTCAAAATCATAATATGAACCAATGTTGTAAAAACATCATACAATACGTTTCATAACGTTGTATATAGTTAAATGAAAACCGTTATATGAATATGGTTATGTAAAACCAAAACACAAACATAAAATCAATAATAAGACCCCGTATTGCTAGTCAGGCAATATATCGTAATTCAGTGCATATAGCAGTAGTTTCGTTATTTGGATTATTATAAGCCGCATGACATTGTTACCTTACTACAACAAACAACGGGTAGCTAACCCTAAACTCATTTGCCCATCTAAATTAGCGTGTCGTCACAATAATCACGCTTGTGTAAATCTTCTCATACATAAATTCTCTTACCAATCAATGTGGCACGACGGGGATCAACCGTCAAGGCGCGAACTGGGATGATCATCCCCAAATAGTACTATTATATGCATAAGCGTCTACCAAATCCCGGTAGTTCACAATTCATGCTAATGGGACTTTTAGTGACATAACCTAACTTTAATAATCCATTTCCTTTCATCTATCGGGTCATAAAATCATTCATCGGGTCATACAATCATTCGGGTCCAAATCAATAAACAAGCAATCGGGAGAACTAGTGTCCTATTTCATAAAAACTAACATGTTATCTCCCTCGCGGGTTTATAAAACATTTCATAAAAACATTTAAAAGAGTGCGAGGCTATGAACTCACGTTGATGTGGGAAAGCGGGTTATCGGCAATTCGGGTGTACGGTACGTGCTTCAATCACGGAAACCTAGACAAATAATACTCGTCTTAGACTCTTGTCCAATGACTTTATAAAAATAAAAATTATGTATAAATATGATGATTTTGTGAATATGATGATGATCAAGTTGGATTGTACCTCTTTATTCAACATTATAATGTTATGTGTTGGTAATTTTCAAGACTAGTTACACTAGTTCAACTTGTTTACATTTTGAGGGCCAATGGGCCCATTACAAGCCCAATACATTTTATTAGCCCAATTATACTTTTATTACCAGTATTATACTTTACATGTTGGGCCCAAGTGGGTTAAGCCCAATAAGTAAATTTATAAGTGTTTTACTAACTAGTCGGGTTTATAGTCCAATAAGGCTACTTTGGCCCGTTATTGTCTATATGTTGTAAAGCTCGGGTTTTATTGATTTTTAATTGTTATATAAGTTCATATATCAGTATGTGAGTTTATAAAAGTTTATATTAGACGGGTCCGACCATCTAAGTTTTATTTGACAAAAACGTTAATCTTTCGCTTTTAGCCGAAAAGATGTAAAACTTAAGATATAGTTTTATAACTTGGAAAAACATTTATACTTGTAATTTATATAACATGTCCCATTTTAATATCAGTATTTATATAACTCTTTTATTATAATTATTATCCACTAGTGGGTTTTATATATTTATATATTTTATATAAATTTTGAGTGCTTATATTATATATTATTTAAACAAAATCAGTCGTAAAAATCTAGTTTACTAAAATGGTCATATCTAGAGTTCTACATGGAGATTGAACCCCAAAGTTTTATGACATATTCTATATGATATGTGATTCATTTTATTCATTTATAGCTACTGATGAATCAACCTCTAACTATTTTATAAAATTCGTCCAAAACTGTGTACTCAGATTTGCACTCTAAACTTGTTTTGATCATATCTCACTCATTTTTATGATTCCATTTCATGGCCAACTCTCACATGTGTATAACACCTAATACTTACTGTATATTTATTCCACTTTACCATTTTATCAGTTTAACATTTGGTTACTTACTGTTTTTATACAGGCATCACATTTAAGAAAGATTTTAACCATTTTACCTATGGTTTTTCATCTTTTTAACCATGTTTATCAAATCTATCAACACCAAATCCCCACTTAATATTTTTAATCATCATTCATCATCATATACATATACATAAGTAAAAGAAAATACAAGATTACATAATCAAAATAAGAAGAAGGATAGGAAGAATGATCCTTATACCACCATAGTGATGAAAAGATGAGGTTGATGATCAAGGCTTGGATTTTGATGGCAAAACTTGTGATATACCAATATCAACTTCAAAATAACCTATCTTCATGAACATCTTGTGGAAAATCAGCCCCAAGACACCAAGGAAACTTATTTTTGAATGTTATAATCATCGCCAATCAATAGAGCTTGAAGAGGTTTCCATCATATGTGTGAATAACATAGGATTTCATGGTTAAAACAAGATCAAAATGGGTGTTTTTGGTTGAGATGGGACGAAATTTGTGAGAGAGAAATGAGAGAAATCTAGTGGTTTTGCATGTTTAGTTTTGGTGGAAATGGTTTAGCAAAGAGGTATTAAGGAAAGTATATACAAGTGTCCTAGCTTGTAAGTGAAGCTTGACACATATTGAGGTGAGGTGGAGCAAGATTGGCCGTCCCATTTGTGGGGTGGGCAAGTGTAAAACTTGTCCCATCCGACTAATTTACGGTTACTCCTCGATTCTAGTTTCCTCGATTCACGTGCCCTCGGGTCGTTTTACAAAAGACGTTTTTATAAATTATGAATCAATGCCACAAAAAGAATCTAATAAAAATTGTGTCATCAAAAATGGAGTTCAAAAACGTAAATACGTAATCCTAAGGTTTCTGGTTTAGTTGTAAAGGACGTTAAATTATAATCGTAAGTCCTAATCTTTTCTCGTAAATTTGTGAGTTTATGAACCAACACAAATTTAAAATATCAAAATAATATTCACGGACAAATTTATTTCATGAAATGTCGGAATGTCACCAAAGACGATGTATGTAAACGTTAGCACGTAACGTAGAATCCTCCAGTTTAGAGGTAGTCGATGCTACTTCAAGACGTAATACAAATTACTTCCCAAAAATAAGTGAGTTCATAATGTAACATTAAAATAATGTTTTAAATAATACTTGAGAATAAAATATCAACCATAAATTGACGGATTATCACAGCATTTATCCCTAAACAGGATCTTTGTCCTCAAAGATCATCTTATCTTACTACTCGCTTTTTATAGAGTTAAAGCCATGTGGGTATTTCTTCAACATTCGGTCTTTTCTCACAAGTGTAATTCATTACAATATGCGAGTTTCATCAAACATAACTACGGGAATAAGATCAGGCTTATTGTTGACTTACTTTCTCTATCCATGATGTTCACGGGTTTTTGATGAATGCAACTTTTCGCCGATCTAAACTTTATCAAGAAATAGTCAGATTTTCACTTGATAAGCATATTATCAAGTTCGATATACGAAACATAATTCACGCAGCTCTTGAAGTCCTAGGGTAGATCCAGCTTATATGCCTTTCAAACCAATCTTTTACATCATCTCAATGGTCCCATACATCGGGGACTTATATCCCATGATCTTTCAGATCATCAATTTATTTTTCCATGGTTAAAATTTTTTTTGGCATATCTTCGCTACCCATCTGGCACATCAAGATCTACATTTCATATTCACATAACCTCCTGCCCACTACCGGCAGTCAATAATCAGATCCTAATTTCAACAATCATTTCAGGTCTCGCGGGTCGAGTATTTTATAAGGTTAGGTTCGCCATCATAGGAAACCTTAAACCAAAAAGACATGTCCAACTCACAATGGGTGTATGTCGGGTGTCTTCTCCCAACTCCTGCTTACAGATGCTCTAATATATATCCTCACAAGATTCGATCTCGATCCTAATACGATAATTATAAATGATAATCTCTCCAAAGGAAAATGATTTTACAGTTTATTACCAAAGGTCAATCATTCAAACATAGAACAACACTTATAGTATTTTGTATCGTTACTTTACCTCGTCCCTTCGATTGGGGTGGTACACAGTACTCTCATCAAGATTCGTTCTTAATGACTTCTGAGCAAATCTCTAGAAATTCAATGCGAAGCGAGGATCTTGATAGAGATGATCGATACAGGCACACCATGTTTACACAACTCCTTTAAATACAAAAGAGTCAATTTCTTCATCAAGAATCTATCATTAACAGGAATGATATTAGTAGATTTGGTCAGTCTGTCGACGATGACCCAAATCTAATCAAATTCAGATGATGACCTTTGCAATAGCTAGACGTTTACTAATGTATGAGGCAATGTCTGCCTTCATAATTTGCCATTAGTACAACTTCTTCAGATATGATATATTAAATCAGAAATGACAGGAATAGAATACTTATACTTACAAGATTCCAACATAACTATATCTCAAAATACTCATATTTAGGCAACCACAAGTGTCCTTTTATACATTTAACGCCATCGGCTCCTCAATTCTAATGGTTCATATTAGCCGCGAACCCCTTTTTATTATCTATATTATCCTTTTTACATAATGCGTCAGTATTTATAATCATCTTTCCTGATGAAATAGTTATCATGTCCACAATTTACTCTAGAAATTCTTTCTTCATATTTTCTAAGTTTTAGTCTCGTCTCAACTATTATTTTTATTAGTTTTGCTCAATCCGACGTTTAAAGCGTCGATGATTATTACAAGTAATTAAATAATGAATATTTAATTTTTATGAAACGTAAACGTAAAATTTTAAATTTCTTAATTAGACCAATTATATAAAAATGTTCAAAATAAATTTGAATTTAATTAACAAAATTTTTGTTGATTTATCAGAAATAATTAGTAAGATCCGTAAATGTTCGAAAAACCTTCGTTTATTCTTTGGTAAAAAATTTCTTAGTTGAAAAGCAAAAATTGTCGTTTCAAATTTTAAGTCATGGTTTAACGGTTTCCTCAATCCCTCTTAGGTTGTCTTGAGGTATACAAAAACATTTACCCCTAAACAGGAGTTTAGCTAAATAATTTGTGTATAAGGGAATAATCCCTTAAAAATCCTTTGTTAAAACATTTGTCAAAACATATTTGCACCTCCTTTTCGGTAAAACCCAAAGTCTTAAATGACTTCTAATTTTTGAAGAGCCAATATATATATATATTTTACCATCATTAATCAAACGGTCATTTTATGTAAAGGATTAAGCATTAAGTCTTATGTTTAAATATTCAAGGTGCAGGTTTTCATTGTTCGGCCAATTTAGGGCAGTCTATAACCAATTATTAACTTATTCTTATTCTTATAAACAAACAGATGGTCCTTAATGATCACAAGCATGAATTTATCAAATTACAGCCTACACACGTGACTCACCAAATTTATGAATGCTACATGTGTATTAGTCAATCCAAATGACATCACGTGAAACTCATAATGTTCATTACAAGTTCTGGATATAGTGACTGGAATAGATAATCTTTTTCGCGGACACGAAGTTGATGATAACCATGCCGTGGATCAAATCTTTGAATATACGCTAGAACCTTGTAAATGATCGAACAAACCTATCATCTTGGGTAGTGGATATAGATTTTTAATCGTCAATTTACCTAGTTTACGGTAATCAATAAATAAAAGGAATAATAACACCATAGGTCTTCATGATGACGAGCTCGGTAGAATAAAAGCTTTCTCTGACAACTCTCTCAGTTGTACGGTAATTTTTTTAATTCAGATGGTGCTGACGTACAGTGCACATGCCACAGGTGCAACACGGGAATATAATCAATACCAATTTCAACTTGCCTTAATGGCGAAAGTCTAGGTACTTCACCAATAAATACCTCCTAAAGTTTCAGATAACGGAAACATCTTTTAATAAATTTACTTTAAGTTCTTTCTAGCTTACAAGATCTATGACTAATTCACAACCATTTACGTTATAGTTTCAAGTCTAAATGCAGGATATGGTCATCCATCAAGAATAATTTAGATCACTTTTGATAATCAACATATTATCATTTAGGGGAATTCTACTCGAGTTCCCATCGACTAAGACAATGTCGTCATGTCATAATCAATCAATCCATTCTAATGGCACTACCAACTTTTCAGTTTTACTGCCGTCGATAAGATGTGAACTCCTCAAAAGACTAATAATAACTCATAATCCTTCACAATTCAAGGATATATGGAGACACAACTACCATTAAAAGAGTAAGGTCAACGCATAATCTATGCGAGAGAATTTCAAATCAGATACAGACGAAAACATTTAACGAATATGAATATATCCCATGTTTTCATAATTTGAGTACGCATTCGAAAGCTCCTCGGATCGTTACCCAGGTCATTCAAATGAAATCAAATCAAAAGAAATGATAGGAACGTCGATACATCCAGTCGGGTATCAACACTCGGTAATCAAATACTTTTCCTAAGAATCTCACTACGGGAGAATTGGACAAGAAATAATTGTCAATTGTCAAATAAGACAATTTCCACAGATGAGTAAATTAGACTCAGAAGAATAAATAGTACTGGCACATATGTAGGTGTCCCTATCAATATGTCCCTATTTTTCACTTCTTGCAGATCTCATAAAATTTAATCTTTCACAATCTTCGAAGAAAATTTAGTGTTTATTAATAATTTCATGGTGACTACTAATCCGCCTTGCATGGTCACTTCCAAATTGTATGTAGGCGCGCAACTATATACAATTTCAAGATTAACGATGCAATACTCAGTTCGTCCAAACTTTGTCTTCATGTTTAAAATATATATTCATGCTTAATTCAAAATGAATCTACATATATTTTCTTTATCATGGAAACAATTAAGTTTTCCAAGATGTTTCATAAACAACTTCATTTCGATAACGGTTATTTATAAATCTCATTTTAAATAATTCATATGGTGATGAAAATTCAATTTTTCCCAAGGGATACTATTGTATCTTATTAAAACAATGAGTGCTCTGCAAAAGAGTGATTAAAAGTTGTTCACTAAGAACTAACAACAATATGCTAGGAAATGAATTTAGCCAATTAATCATGAGGTTCATGACCTTGCTGGCGCTCGAAAAGAATAATCCACGACGTAACTCAATTAGAGATGAGTACTTGTTTAATGGTTGCATCACTAATGCGAACATTAGGATGAAGCAATAAAGGATAGATAACATCGATACATGTAGAATTAAGCAATCAAAGGTAGTCTTTTCATTAATCACAAACAAGTCAAATTGTACCGTAACACATTACGTGTCACTATGTCATACAATTCCAATAACTCATCCTACCAACTGATGTCTCAGTTAAGTTAGGGATTTTTAAAAAATACCACAATGAATACTAATCTGCAAGAGTCATTAGGTGTTCCACATGTCCCGAAAGATCCATCGGTCCCAATTCAGAAGAAGATTTCTTCAATTTATTTCTTGGACACTGGGCATCCTCGTTAGTAGACAATGGCCTAGGAACAACCCTTAACACGAATCAACAATCATTTAAAACCTTATAATTCAATCACAGAACTTAACGACTTCCTCTTAACAATCTCATATTCCATACGGGTTAAATTTGACTTTATTCAAGTTTCAACCAACTTATGCTGAATTCGATATCTTACCTCATTCTCCAATACTTTCAACCTTATTCTTAGACCTTCAAAGTGCAATAAAAGCTCGATATGAACAACACTTAATTTCCAATCCTATATCTCTTACAACAATAGTTATCAAATGAGTCACTAGTATGAAATGAACACACATTCAATTAGACTTCTCGGAAAGGTACTAGTGGCATGAGGCTTTTGGGTAATGGTTCCATTGACAGCCTCAAGTGCAACATTCATCCTTTCAATTTCAATTTAAGAACTGGGTGACACTGAATCAGATGACACCTTTCCAGGTGGTAACGTTTTGTCAAACTCCACTCTATAAGGAAAGATCGTCATGACATCGATATCAGATTTAATCTCACCAATTCTTTTTAAACATCACAATCAACTAATATCAACATTTCTACGAATATCAACCATTTTTTTGGGATCATAAATAGCCACAACTTGGTTTTAGATCTGGAATATCTTGAATTTCCTACAGGAATAGCTTCGATTTATTTTCTAGCGGAGTTAGGGTTTCTTGTGACAATCTACGTCGTATAAATACCTCGTATAAATATTTAAATAATCATCAAACAATCATGTAATCAAATTACATCATATATATATATATATATAATCTAAGTTATATATATATTAAAATAACACTTCGCAGTCTGGCCTTGTCGGTAACTCTGGAATTCTTCGGCACCCTTATAGTCAAAATATTTTTAGACATTTTGTGAAAAATGTTTATAGTTAAAAGATTTTGAAAAGTTTTATTCAAACCCTTGGTTTTAAAAATCTTTCGTTCTTTATAATGAGAGCTTTGGTACCAAACTGTAACATCCCCAAATTTACTCAATTCAATACAGAGGAAGACTCGTTGGTGTTACGGGATAGCACATTACTCACATAATAGACAACGCATAAAAATCGCCTCGTTTAATAATAAAGCATTTCCATTCATAAATATCAAAGTTACATAGGTCCCAAGTCATTGTATTTCATACAAGTTTTACAAAGAATTTGAATGGAAATTATTATTTAAGTGCGGGCCATGAATTCTTGTTGTCTTCCCGAGAATTACCTTCATGTACCTGAGATAAAACATGTTAAAAGAAAAGGTCAGCGAAAACGCCGAGTGAATTCATAGAGTCTAATGAAATCCATCAATATAACATCGGTATAAAATTATTACCGAAAATCATTTTGTACAAATCTTTGTAATAGGCCATACAATAGCCAAAGTCATTTTATACAAATCCTTATCAAAAATCATGATATAGGCTTTTGCGTTCAAAATCATTATACGAACCAATGTCGTAAAAACATCATACAATACGTTTTATAACGTTGTATATAGTTAAATAAAAACCGTTATATGAATATGGTTAATATAAAACCAAAACACAAACATAAAATCAATAATAAGACGCCGTATTGCTAGTCAGGCAATATATCGTAATTCAGTGCATATAGTAGTAGTTTCGTTATTTGGATTATTATAAGCCGCATGACATTGTTACCTTACTACAACAAAAAAACAGGTAGCTAACCCGAAACTCATTTGCCAATATAAATTAGCGTGTCGTCACAATAATCACGCTTGTGTAAATCTTCTTATACATAAATTCTCTTACCAATCAATGTGGCACGACGGGGATCAACCGTCAAGGCGCGAACTGGGGTGATCATCCCAAAATAGTACTATTATATGCATAAGCGTCTACCAAATCCCGGTAGTTCACAATTCATGCTAATGGGACTTTTAGTGACATAACCTAACTTTAATAATCCATTTCCTTTCATCTATCGGGTCATAAAATCATTCATCAGGTCATACAATCATTCGGGTCCAAATTAATAGACAAGAAATCGGGACAACTAGTGTCCTATTTCACAAAAACTAACATGTTATCTCCCTCGCGGGTTTATAAAACATTTAAAAGAGTGCGAGGCTATGAACTCACGTTGATGTGGGAAAGCGGGTTATCGGCAATTCAGATGTACGGTACGTGCTAAAATCATGGAAACCTAGACAAATAATACTCGTCTTAGACTCTTGTCCAATGACTTTATAAAAATAACAATTATGTATACATATGATGATTTTGTAAATATGATGATGATCAAGTGGGATTGTACCTCTTTATTCAACATTATAATGTTATGTGTTGGTAATTTTCAAGACTAGTTACACTAGTTCAACTTGTTTACATTTTGAGGGCCAATGGGCCCATTACAAGCCCAATACATTTTATTAGCCCAATTATACTTTTATTATCAGTATTATACTATACATGTTGGGCCCAAGTGGGTTAAGCCCAATAAGTAAATTTATAAGTGTTTTACTAACTAGTCGGGTTTATAGTCCAATAAGGCTACTTTGGCCCGTTATTGTCTATATGTTGTAAAGCTCGGGTTTTATCGGTTTTTACTTGTTATATAAGTTCATATATCAGTATGTGAGTTTATAAAAGTTTATATTAGACGGGTCCGGCCGTCTAAGTTTTATTTGACAAAAACGTTAATCTTTCGGTTTTAGCCGAAAAGACGTAAAACTTAGGATATAGTTTTATAATTTGGAAAAACATTTATACTTGTAATTATATAACATGTCCCATTTTAATATCAATATTTATATAACTCTTTTATTATAATTATTATCCACTAGTGGGTTTTATATATTTATATATTTTATATAAATTTTGAGTGCTTATATTATATATTATTTATACAAAACAGTCCTAAAAATCTAGTTTACTAAAATGGTCATATCTAGAGTTCTACATGGAGATAGAACCCCAAATTTTTATTCCTTTATAGCTACTGATGAATCAACCTCTAAGTATTTTATAAAATTCGTCCAAAATAGTATACTCAGATTTGCACTCTAAACTTGTTTTGATCATATCTCACTCATTTTTATGATTCCATTGCATGGCCAACTCTCACATGTGTATAACACCTAATACTTAATGTATATTGATTCCACTTTACCATTTTATCAGTTTAACATTTGGTTACTTACTGTTTTTATACAGCCATCACATTTAAGCAATATTTTAACCATTTTACCTATGGTTTTTCATCTTTTTAACCATGTTTATCAAATCTATCAACACCAAATCCCCACATAATATTTTTAATCATCATTCATCATCATATACATATACATAAGTAAAAGAAAATACAAGATTACATAATCAAAATAACAAGAAGGATAAGAAGAATGATCCTTATACCACCATAGTGATGAAAAGATGAGGTTGATGAACAAGGCTTGGATTTTGATGGCAAAACTTGTGATATACCAATATCAACTTCAAGATCACCTATCTTCATGAACATCTTGTGGAAAATCAGCCCCAAGACACCAAGGAAACTTCTTTTTGGATGTTATAATCACCGCCAATCAATAGAGCTTGAAGAGGTTTCCATCATATGTGTGAATAACATAGGATTTTATGGTTAAAACAAGATCCAAATGGGTGTTTTTGGTTGAGATGGGATGAAATTTGAGAAAGAGAAATGAGAGAAATGTAGTGGTTTTGCATGTTGAGTTTTGGTGGAAATGGTTTAGCAAAGTGGTATTAAGGAAAGGATATACAAGTGTCCTAGCTTCTAAGTGAAGCTTGACACATATTGAGGTGAGGTAGAGCATGCTTGGCCGTCCCATTTGTGGGGTGGGAAAGTGTAAAACTTGTCCCATCCCAATAATTTATGGGTACTCCTCGATTCTAGTTTCCTTGATTCACGTGCCCTCGGGTCGTTTTATGAAAAACGTTTTTATAAATTATGAATCAATGGAACAAAATGAATCTAATAAAAATTGACTCATCAAAAACGGAGTTCAAAAACGTAAATACGTAATCCTAAGGTTTTCGGTTTAGTCGTAAAGGACGTTAAATTATAATCGTAAGTCCTAATCTCTTCTCGTAAATTTGTGAGTTTATGAAATAACACAAATTTAAAATCTCAAAATAATATTCACGGACAAATTTATTTTTTGAAATGTCGGACTGTCACCAAAGACGGTGTATGTAAACGTGAGCATGTAACGTAGAATCCTCCAGTTTAGACGTAGTCGATGCTACTTCAAGACGTAATCCAAATTACTTCCCAAAAATAATTGAGTTCATAATGTAACATTAAAATAATGTTTTTAAATAATACTTGAGAATAAAATATCAACCATAAATTGACGGATTGTCACACGAACCGTCCTCAAGAAAGGTCTTCCTGCAATAAGAGGAACTCTCGGGTCCATGCCATAGTCAACAACTACAAAATCCACGGGGAATGTGAATTTATCAACTCCTACAAACACATCTTCCGCAATCCCCACCGGATAAGCTATTGAACAGTTTGCTAACTCAAGGGTCATCTTAGTAGGAGTGAACTTGGGAAGAGAGAGTTGTTTCTAAACCGTCAAAGGCATCAAATTTATGCTTGCCCCAAGATCCATAAGTGCCATGCAATTTTCCACCCCTAGGAAATTACAATGGATCAAAAACCATCCCGGATCTCCAAGTTTTGTTGGTAAAGTCTTCAACAACACCGCGGAACAATTTCCATTCAATGACGTGGTAGGCATATCAACCAACTTTTCTTTGTTTGAGATAAACATTTTGGCAAACTTGGGCATGTAAGCTAGATCTTCCGCAAAGGATATGTTGATATTCAAGTTCTTAAACATCCTCAAAAAGTTAGACACTTGAATGTCATCCTTGTTCTTAAGCTTTTCCTTTCTCAATCTTCAAGGGTATGGAAGACTTAGTTTTGGTGAAGGTTGAGTGGTAGTTGTTGAAGGACTCTCTTTGTTGGTCGCTTCATTGATAGGTGCGGAAGGTGAAGGAGTGGTAGGTAAAGGATTGGAAGGTGTAGGCTTTGAAGTTGTAGAATTAGAGGGTGTAGGCTTTGAAGGTGTCGGCTTATCACAAGGAGGAACCGTAGTAGGAGTTACTAATAAGTGTGAAAACATTTATCCTTTTACCACTTATTTCCAATAATAACAAGACCAAAACGTGTATTTTATGTCGTAAAAGTCGGAATTATGTGTGGTTTCTGTTTTTATTGTGTTTCAAGATAAAAATATGAAAAAGGGAGAAAACACGGGCTTTCACGGGCTTTTATCGATGAAATAGACAAAATACGAAGTCAAAAGGTCAAAATTGCAAGAAGAACGGCAGTCAATGGCCTATTCTAAAGATTTATCGAAGAAAAAGTCTAAAGACGAAAGTTTAACAAAGTCGAAGAACGAAGTCTACTAAAAGAAGAAAAATAGAAGACGAGTTCAAGTTATCATTCGACTAATCCCGATACAAAGTCGAGAAAGACGAAAAATTAAAAGACGAGAAAGAGAAAAAAAGAAGGAAGCAACATACCTCCCCTCTCCTATAAATACCCTCCTAATGCTTCATTAGGAGGGTGTTAGTTAGTTTTTTAGTCACTTTTCATTTTTCTAGTTTTTTTTCATATCTTTAGAGAGAAGTAGGTGTTTTATACTTTCTCTCTCTAGATTTCTTCATCTTTTTATTAAAGATTTAAGCTTTCATTTTATCTTGTATTTTGGAATCATTAATCTACAAGTTCAAGTTTAAGCTTTTCATCATTAATCTCTTTCTACCTTTCTTGATTTTTATTACCTTTGATCGGAAATAATCATGCTTCTTGTTTCATCTTGATGCTTATTCGATCAAAAAGTTTATCTTTTGGTTTCTATCTAAGTTTTATACGGTTTAAGCTTTAAGCTTGTTATGCTTTTTGGCTTATTTCGTATCTAGCTTATTATTTTTTTAACTTTTCTTAAAAGTTTCACCTTTTTAAAGTTTGATCTATAAAGTTTTCTTATTTAGAGTTTCGGAAGTTTCTTATTTGTGGTTATTTAACTTTTTCATTATTGATTTGGTTAAGTTTGGGATTGTGCTTATTAAATAGAAGCCTGATGATTTTGCTTATTACGAATTTCATTCCGTTGGAAAAGGGTTTACCTACACCTACACCGTCAATTGTGACAAAGGAAAACGAGTCCCCTTCACCGATTCCTCCACCCACTACTTCCATCCCTCCACCACCTAAGGATGTGAGTGAGAATTCCATATCAAAGCCTTCATCTCAATCCAATATACCTTATCCCTCAAGGTTGAGGAAAGAGAAGTTGAAGAACAAGGATGATATTCAGATTTCTAATTTTCTTAAAATGTTTAAACAATTGAATTTCAACATCTCCTATGCTGAGTCTCTCGCTCACATTCCAAAATATGCTAAAATGTTTAAAGATCTTCTCAGTGATAAGGAGAAACTCCTTGATATCGCTCAGACCCAACTTAATGAGAATTGCTTCGCAGTGCTCTTAAGGAAATTACCAACCAAACTTGGTGATCCAGGTCGTTTTCTCATTCCTTGCAACTTCCCCGGTAGAGAATTGTATGGCCCTAGCCGATCTAGGTGCTCGTATAAACTTAATGCCATTAAGTGTTTGGAAACAATTATCTCTACCCGAGCTAGTCCCCACACGAATGACTTTGGAATTAGCTAACCGTATGGTTGCTTATCCAGTGGGGATAGCCGAAGATGTCTTCGTCGGTGTCGACAAATTCACCTTTCTGGCGGATATTGTTGTCGTCGACTACGAGATGGATCCCCATGTTCCATTAATCGTTGGACGTCCATTCTTGAGAACCGGTCGCACTCTCATTGATGTAGCCGCAGGCGAATTAGTCATGAGAGTTGGTGACGATAAAATCGTCTTCAACATGGGTAAACTTTATAAGCAACCTCATGAAAATGAGAGCGTTAATTTCATTGACGTTCTTGATGAGGCTTGTGAAGAGCATTTCAAAGACACTTGTAAAAGTGGTTCTTCTTCTCTACCCTTTGTTGAGACCGTTGCCTCTATTGCTCCATCACTAACTCCATTTGGAGAAAGTGATTTCCTTTTGAAAGAATTTGAAGCAACTTTAGGGAATGTGGACTTAAAATATGAAGATTCTCCCTCCGATTGGGATGAAGACATTCGTACCATTGAGAAACTTCTCAACGAGGACCATATTTCTCCACCGTCTCCTAAGAAAATCTCTATCGATGATCCGAATTTGACTACGCCTTCCATCAACAATCCTTCGGATTTAAAGGTTAAGGATTTACCGTCTCATCTCGAATACGTTTTCCTTGAAGACAATAAGAAGTTACCCGTCATCATCGCAAAGGACTTGAATGACGAAGAAAAATCTCGACTTATCGACGTGCTGAAGAATCATAAGAAAGAAATTGCTTGGAAAATTTCCGACATACGCGGAATTGATCCGAACTTTTGTACTCATAAAATTCTCATGGAAGATGACTTTAAACCCGCAATCCAAAGCCAAAGAAGGGTTCATCCTAAAATTCATGACGTCATCAAGAAAGAGGTTATCAAACTTCTAGATGCCGGAATGATTTACCCTATTTCGGATTCACCATGGGTTAGTCCCGTCCATTGTGTGCCTAAGAAAGGCAGAATAACTGTTGTTCCCAATGAAAACAACGAGTTGATTCCTACTCGACTTGTCACGGGTTGGCAAGTTTGCATAGACTATCGCAAGCTCAATGATGCCACTCGTAAGGATCATTTTCCTCTTCCTTTCATGGATCAAATGCTCGAGCATTTAGCGGGTAATGATTACTATTGCTTCTTAGACGGTTTCTCCGGGTATTTTTAAATTCCCATCGATCCTAAAGACCAAGAGAAAACCACATTCATTTGTCCTTATGGAACATTTGCTTACAAAAGAAGGCCTTTCGGCTTATGCAATGCTCCTTGGACTTTCCAAAGGTGTATGATGGCTATATTCCATGACATGGTTGAAGAAACTATGGAAGTCTTTATGAATTATTTCTCGGTCTATGTTGATTCTTTCTCTGCTCGCCTTGCCAATTTAGAAAGTATGCTCAAACGGTGTGAAGACGCTCGTCTCGTTCTTAATTGGGAAAAATGCCATTTCTTGGTAAAAGAAGGTATTGTTCTTGGTCATAAAATCTCCAAAGCCATTCTTGAAGTCGACCGTGCTAAAGTCGAAGGGATTGCTAAATTACCTCCACCTTCAACCGTGAAGGGTGTGAGAAGTTTCCTTGGTCATGCGGGTTCTATCGACGATTCATTCAAGATTTTTCTAAGATCGCTCGCTCGATGACCCACCTCTTGGAAAAATATACTCCTTTTATCTTTTCTAAAGAGTGTATTGAATCTTTCAATCTTCTTAAGGATAAATTAACTAAGGCACCGGTCTTGGTTACTCCTAATTGGGAGTTACCTTTCGAATTGATGTGTGATGCTAGAGATTTTTCTATTGGAGTGGTTTTGGGACAAAGAGTGAACAAACACTTCCAACCAATCCATTATGCTAGTAAGACAATGACGGGGCCCAATTGCATTACACCACTACCAAAAAAGAGCTTTTAGCTGTAGTGTATGCTTTTTAAACAAGTTTCCAAGCCAAGACTTCTTCGTTGGGTTTTGCTCCTACAAGAATTTAAAACCAAAATTCGTGATAAAAAGGGAGCGGAAAACCTAGCCGTGGATCATCTTAGTAGACTCGAGGATCCTTATCAAGGGGAGCTCCCAAATCAAGAGATTAATTACTCTTTCCCCTTGAGGCCTTGATGTCTATTAACTCTAATCTTGATGAAACCCCATGGTTTGTGGACATTGCAAACTATTTGGCGGGTGGAATTCTCATGGAAGGGTTAACGTCCCAACAAAAGAAAAAGTTCTTTAAAGACATTAAGCACTATTTTTGGGACGACCCTTACCTTTTCAAACAGTGTGCGGATCTTGTCATTCGTCGGTGTGTTGATGGGCCGACAGCTTTACTAATCCTTGAAGCTTGCCATAAAGGACCCACCGGTGGTCACTTTGGTCCTAACTATATCGCGAAGAAAGTATTCGACTATGGATTTTATTGGCCCACCATTTATCGTGATGCACACGAGATGGTTATGCATTGTGATGCTTGCCAACGACAAGGCAAGATCACACATAAAGATGAGATGCCTCAAAATTTCATCGAAGAGTGTGAAATCTTTGACGTATGGGGCATCGACTTTATGGGGCCATTTCCATCATCCAAAGGGAACAACTACATCCTCGTAGCCGTTCACTACGTATCTAAATGGGTTGAAGAAAAGGCTCTCTCTAAGAACGATGCGATGGTGGTTGTGAACTTTTTGAAACAACTTTTTGCTCGATTCGGTGTTCCTCGTGCTATCATCAGTGACCGCGGGACTCACTTTTGCAATGATCAATTTGCTAGAGTCATGGCTAAGTACGGTGTCAATCATCTTGTTTCCACCGCTAATCATCCACAAACAAATGGTCAAGCCGAGATATCTAACCGTGTATTGAAGATAATTTTAGAGCGAACTGTGGGAGAGCATTATGCCTCGTGGGTCGATAAGTTAGATGATGCTTTGTGGGCTTTCCGTACCGCATATAAGATGCCGATTGGTTGCACTCCATATCGTCTTGTGTACGGGAAGGCATGCCACCTCCCTATTGAGCTGGAACATAAGGCGTATTGGGCCTTGAAGTGGGCCAATTTTGATATCAACAAAGCCGGTGATCTTCGGAAGATTCAACTCAACGAGCTAAATGAACTAAGGAATGAAGCTTATGAGAAATCATTGATCTACAAGGAGAAAACCAAGCTCATTCATGATTCTAGGATTAAGAACCGAGAGTTTCACGTTGGTGATCAAGTTTTACTCTTTAACTCTCGGTTGAAAATCTTCTCGGGTAAGCTTAAGAGCCGTTGGTCTGGTCCATTCACCGTCGCCAAAGTCTTCCCTTATGGCACCATTGAGCTTTCTCAACCAAATGGTCCTAATTTTAAAGTGAATGGCCAGCGTGTGAAGTTGTACTTTGGTGAGGACATCTCCCATGAGATGATCCAATCCCTCACCACGTTTCCCTTGAATTAGTTCAGGGTCGAGTCAGGCTCGTGACTCGGTTAATAAAAACAAACGCTTCTCGGGAGGCAACCCGTTGATCTATCCTTTACCCGTTTTCATAATAAGTATAGGGGGAGCTACATAGGGTTTGTTGTCTTGTTTCTTATGATGTACAGGGATTAAAGCTTCAAAGAGAACTTTTGATGACATTTGACGAACCGTGATCCCGTGTACCCATCTTCTCGGTTCTATCCTAAACTGTCTTGATTCAATATTTCATATCTTATATGTTCACATTGAAATCACTATAGTTGTCCTTTCCTTAGCAAGATTTAAACAACGTGTACAATGTCCTAAGTGTAGGGGAGTTTACTCCCACATGCTTAAACATTAAAGACAATGTTTATATCAAGTGTAGGGGGACTTCTATCGAAGTTAAGTGGTCTTTTCCATTAATTTGTCCTCATTTTAATCGGAAAATTTGATTTTTTGACATTTTTCAAAAATTTTAATATATTTTGGCCTAGTAGTCTAGTAGTATTTTCCTTTGTTAGCGTTATTTACTTTCTTTGCTAAAATAAAATTTTGAATAAAGTGGTTTTAATTTTTCAACGTCATGAATCTTTTGATTCAACCCGAGTTTACTTATCTAAGTATACTCTAGCTAGTATCCTTAACGTGTTTATGTCAAGTTTTGTTAGGCTTTTATATAGGGAACTTTAAAACGTGAAAGTCTTAACTCTCACGGGTTAAGAACAAGAACTTTCCACAAGTTCCTATAATTGATCCTAGAAAGTATTATCAATGGAACTTTAAAATGCGAATTCTAAACTTGAAAGAGTCTAAGAAGTTGCAAGATCCTGTAGATGACTTGAAAACCCAAAACTTTGATTTAATTGGCTAAGCATCCACGAGTCTCATTCCTTGAGATTTTAAACTGTGGAGAACGAGAAATGATAGAGTCAATATAAGTTTGGTATTCTTTTATGAATTTATGTGAGTTAATTATAAAATTTTTCTCCCATCGCTTGTTAATAAATATATTTGCAATAAATAAGGTTGTACGATTTGAAAAGTTACTTAGCTTCTAGCACAAGATCGTTTAAAAGTTGCTCGGTATTAATTAGAGTTCATAGCCAAGGCATAACTTATTGAAGTGGGATGCGAGATTGGCGAGTCCGAAAAGGCCCTAACAAGGCATGAGGGCTACATTTTGTTGCTAAAGATCCAAAAGTGATGTGAAGAATCATTTATCAAAAATCAATATGAATGATCGAGACACACGATGAAAAGCAAAAATTCCCCTAAAGATCATGGAGATGTCTATCCGAAAAGACCCTAGCAAGGTATGAGGATAAATAGATCCAAGTCCTAAAAGGAGGCGGATCGTTGTATATCAAAGTCCAAAATAAAGATTGGAGAAAAATGAAGAAGTCGTGGTCAAAATTAAAGAATCTCTCAAAAACTTCAAGTGAAGAAATTCCTATTATGAAGAGAAGACCATAATTTCAAAAACGTCTCTCAAAGATTCCAAGTATGAAGTCGCTGCCAAATATCGGTCCGAGAAAGGTCTCAAATCGTGAAGCGAGTTATGCCAAGATATGAACTTTAAGATGTCCCGAGAAGCAGTTTTAAAAGATTTTGTCCTTTAGCTAACTATTGATTAAATCGTCCCACTTAATTTTCGGCCTAAATAAACTATCAAAATAAGTCAAACAATACATCCTCGTGATCATTCGAGACAATCATAAAATATAAGAGATACACCTAGGAATAAGGGAGTCTAAGTGAATAATTGGGCCACATGAGTTCGTGTTAGTTTGCTAACTTATAATAACAATGATCTCTTTTATAAGCTTGGTGTGGGGAACGTGAAACTTGAGGGTGATAAACATTCATGACTAACCAAAACCCCAATGTAGGTCTTTGATTTCTTTACTTGTTTTGTATATATTTTCTATCTTTTTAAGTTTCCTTAGTGTTTAGTATTTATAAAGGCCAAGGTAGGTTAATTATGATGAGAAAGGTAAACCGTGCTTTGAAATTAATGCATAGTATGAGGGCAATGCAATGGTCAAGCGTAAGGGATTTAATAAGTGTGAAAACACTTATCCTTTTACCACTTATTTCCAATAATAACAAGACCAAAACGTTTATTTTATGTAGTAAAAGTCGGAATTATGCGTGGTTTGTGTTTTTATTGTGTTTTAGGATAAAAGTATGAAAAAGGAAGAAAATACGGGCTTTCACGGGCTTTTATCGAAGAAATAGACAAAAGACGAAGTCAAAAGGTCAAAAGTGCAAGAAGAACGGAAGTCAAAGGCCTATTCTGAACATTTATCGAAGAAAAAGTCTAAAGACGGATGTTAAGCAAAGTCGAAGAACCAAGTCTACTAAAAGAAGAAAAATAGAAGACGAGTTCAAGTTATCATTCGACTAATCCCGAGACAAAGTTGAAAAAGACGAAAAATTAAAAGACGAGAAAGAGAAAGAAAGAAGGAAGCAACATACCTCCCCTCTCCTATAAATACCCTCCTAATGCTTCATCAGGAGGGTGTTAGTTAGTTTTTTAGTCACTTTTCATTTTTCTAGTTTTTTTTCATATCTTTAGATAGAAGTAGGTTTTCTCTACTTTCTCTCTCTAGATTTCTTCATCTTTTCTTTCAAGATTTAAGATTTCATTTTATCTTGTATTTCGGAATCATTAATCTACAAGTTCAAGTTTAAGCTTTTCATCATTAGTCTCTTTCTACCTTTCTTGATTTTTATTACCTTTGATCCGAAATAATCATGCTTCTAGTTTCATCTTGATGCTTATTTGATCAAAAAGTTTATCTTTTGGTTTCTACCTAAGTTTTATACGGTTTAAGCTTTAAGCTTGTTATGCTTTTTCGCTTATTTCGTATCTAGCTTATTGCTTTTTTAAGTTTTCTTAAAAGTTTCACCTTTTTAAAGTTTGATCTATAAAGTTTGCTTATTTAGAGTTTCAGAAGTTTCTTATTTGTGCTTGTTTAACTTTTTCATTATTGATTTGGTTAAGTTTGGGATTGTGCTTATTAAATAGAAGCTTATTGATTTTGCTTATTACGAATTTCATTCCGTCGGAAAAGGGTTTACCTTTTCTGATAGTTATTCCGACGCTGCCATCGGATTAGGGTTTTACTTTCCGATGGGTTATTCTGATCATTCCGTCGGAAAAGGGTTTGGGATTCCGATCGTTTTTCCGATCGTGATTCCGACGATAGTGTTATTCAGTATTCCGAGGGTCTTTCCGACGTATTATTCTGATAGTGTTGTTTTTCCGACAGTTGTGATTCCGATAGCTTTACTGTTTATCATTCCGATACTTTCATAGTTATTCCGACAGAATTCATTTTGATACATTCCGACGAGTTTATTCCGACACTATTCCGACGGGATTGCGATAATTGGTATTTCGACGGTTGAGTTTTACTTTTGTTTGTTTCTAGTTAATTTTCAAGTTTTCTTTTCCCACCATTCTAGGTTAGACATTCTTGTTTTATTTTTGATAACTTTTATGTTTATGTTATTTTTAGAATTAGATAAACTAAAGCTCCCCCTTTTAGTGACCAACACCATTAATTCCACCATTAACCGTGATCAATTCGGTTAGATACCGAGAACGATATCGAGTACACAAATGCTAAGAAAAAAACCATTTACTAGTTACCAAAGGAGGTGTCGGGAGAATTGAAGGATCAATGGTTGTTTTCCCACTCCTTGTAAAGCACCTTGTGGTCTTTTATTTAGAAGCAACATAAATTTCTTGTTTGTTTCCTCATGCATAACCCTCAATTGGTCTTGGGTCCTCTTTTCACTCTCACGAATCCTTATTTCGGTCTCTTGATTCATCTTTTGAAATAACTCAAAGGTGTCATTTTTCCCATACCCTTGATTATGTCCTTGGTTGTGGAAAGGTGGAGGTGGTTGGTGAAACCCTTGGTTATTTGCATGAAAGTTGTTCCCTTGATTGTGAAAGTTATTAGGCCCTCCATTTTTGTTGTTTCCTTGGTAATTTCCCCTTGGCCCTTGATTTCTTTGAAGCAATTGTGGAGGGTTTGGTTGGTTTTGGGTGGGTTGATGGGGAGGGAAACCGGGTGGAGTAAGGTAATTGTTAGACTTGTAAGAGAAGTGGTTAGGGTTGATGTTAGGTTTAAAGTGCTCTCTTTGTTCATCATGATAACCATAGCATTCACCTTGAAAGTTTTGAACTTTATCACGTTGTAAGTAAGAATGAGGACCTCCACATTTTTCACAAGATAAGGTGATGGCATTGATATTGTTGGTAGAATAATTGTTCAAGGAAACCTTCATAAAGTCTTGAATCATTGCTTGATGCATCTTTTAACTTTGGTTCATTTCTTGAGGTTGTGAAAGGATTTTACTCTCATATGGTCTAGAAGTACCCTCTTGAACAACATGTACCACCTCATCTCTTTGATTATTTGTTTGAACCATAGATTTTTTCTCAATAATATCCCATGCATCTTGTGTGGATTTTGAAAGAATGTTCCCATCCGCGGCCGAGTTAAGGGAATTTTGATGGTGAGGTTTTAAAGCATTGTAAAAGGTGTTGATTTGATGAACTTGGTTAAAACCAAGAGTTGGGCACTTTCTCAACAACTCTTTAAACTCTTCCTAAGCCTCACTAAAGTTTTGGTCTTGCTTTTGTTGAAAACCTATGGTTTGGTTTCTCAAGGCGATGGTTCGTGAAGGAGGAAATAATTTATTCACAAATTTCTTCTTTAAAACCTCCCAAGTGAAAATGCTCATAGAAGGTTTCTTGTCTAACCAATTCCTAGCACTACCCTCTAAGGAGAAAGGGAATAGAATCATCTTAATAGCATCAGGAGAGACCCCATTATACTTAAGTGTTTTGCAAAATGACATGAATCTCTTGATGTGTTCATGGGGGTCATCCATGGGTCTCCCTAGGAAGGGAATATAAGAAACCATATTGATCATGTTTGTCTTAAGCTCAAAAGTGTGTGCGGGTATCTCAGGTATAATAATAGCATCCGCATTTCCCTCTACATTTGATTCAAGGATCTTAATCAATGGTCTATTATCAACGGCGGCCATGACTTCTTGTAAGTTGTTAGAGCACAATGCTCGGGATCGGCTTGATGGATGGTGTTTTTCTTGTTCTTTTTCTTCTTTTTGGAGGAAGGGGTTGTACACCAAAAGGTATACGTGTACGCGCTCGAGTGTGAATGCAACTCAACTCAAAGAATGAGAGAGGAGCTCTCGGTCGACTTTTGAGAGAGAAGAGATTATCTCTCTCGAGGTGCAATAATTAATATCTACAAGAAAATATAATATATGTAAGTACTAATTGGGTGGCACACCACTCACTACTATCACCCTTGAAAGACCCACAAGGAAGCGGAGAAACTAGGCGGCGCGTAGCACTTAAGAGCCTGCTTCTTTAGAATCTGTAGTACACTCGCCTTATACCCCACACAGTGGAATCTTTCTCAAGTTCAACTAGATTATGGTATTTATCTATGGTGCCTTAATTAACTTTGATCGATACAAGTACTGTGATACCCTATAACCGAGGTCACTAACATTACCCTAAATTACGCTTATTTTTGAAATTTTTAATAAATTTTAATTGCTATATATTTTAATATTTTGGTTGAAACCGATGTTCGAGGTTATAATTTTGACGATTGACGATTTAAGAAGGACGATGACGAATACGATCCCGATGGATGCCCAAACTTCTATAATTATTGTCGTTTTATCGATAATGTAATTTTTCGAGAATTTTACTTACGGTTCGTGTTAAGTCGAGTCGGGTGAGTTTTATTGCTTTCCGGGTACATTTAAAGTGTCCTAAAAGTATTTTGGAGTGTTTGGGATGATTCCTGACTCCCGTAAAATTTTCTAAAATGACTAGTGAGTCAATCCCGTAAACATTTGGAGTCGTTTTTACTTAAGGCCAAAAGAAAGCTTAAATTTCACATTTGGTCCCTCCCATTTCACAAAAGGGGAACAAACACTCACACACAAAACATTTCAAGAAAAGAAAAGATCAAACCCTCCCCTTTTTCTCTCTAGGCCGACGGCCAAAACCCCAAAACCACCACCACTTCAATTTTTTTTGGGTTTTGATTAATTCTAATCAAATACCACCTTCTAAAATCCTTTAGTAAATGTTAATCCATGGTTATTTCAAACATGCATTAACAAAAATTCTTCCAAAAATTCAAGATTTTTCAAAAGTCCATTTGGATGTTAATTGGGCATTTGCATGTCTAATTCATGTTAGAATGATGCTAGAACACCAAACAAATCAACCAAAATCAATTTGGTTGATGGGTTTTGATCACCCAAACCCCACGGCTCAAAGGGGGGTGTTTGGGGATCATGGTGATCAATGTTTTGATGTTTGATTTTGTGTTTAATCTTATATTTACATGTTTTTAGATGGGTATATTCACTTGTATGTATGTTTTTATGATTTGGGTTTTATGAGGATGTTGATCAATAGGGGATTAGGACTGAAAATGATGTTTGATTATGATTAGGGGTACTTAGGATGATGTCTAATGTTGGTAAATGGGTTTGAAAACGAACGTTGGTATGATTTTGGTATAGGTAATTTTAGGCAGAAAGTTTAAGGTGTTTTCGTAAAAATTATTTTTAAAACAGGTCTTGTGAGTAGGATAGAGTTGTATAGCATCTTCTTAGCTTCGATTTGGTATAAGGTAGAGCTTACAACTCCTAACGAGTCGAAAGTTACGACGTCTTTAAATTCGTGTACCGGGAGATGAAAACCGTCATAATCCGAAATTATGCTTGGTTTTAGGTCAAATCCCGGGGACTATAGGTTTAGTTTGGTAAATGGTCAAAGGTTTAATTTTGGTCTCAAACCTGCACATTGGAGTCTATTATAAGACTTAGGTGTCAAATGGGTCAATGTAGTATATTAAACGGGTCAAATGAGTCCGACTTGGTCAAAGTACAATTTCATTCCGAAAAACGTAGTTTTGGAAAAGTGTTGAGTAACAGGTCGTAGAAGTGAAAACTTTTGTTGGGATTAAATATGTGATTTCTACAGGTCTTAAAGTATTTTTGAGAATTTTCTCAAATTTTATAAAAAGGGTTAAGTATTGTAAAACAGTCCGTAATTTTGGTAAGTATCGGCGAAAATGAGTAAAAATGAATAACGTTAATAATATGGACAAATGGTATAAAACGAGTAACACTTGTCGTTTTGTTTTGGCGTGAGTTGTAATTGTCACAAGTGACTAATATTTATGTATTTTATACAGTACCATAAGGTTTATAAAATGAGATTACTCATTACGCGTTATTTGGTTTGATAGGTGTTGATTTACCCGGGCATCCGTATCGTCGTCAGTGACCGTCACTCGAACTATCGACTACTTGTTATATAAGGTGTGAATTTATAGCCTCGCTTATTATTATTTCAAACTGTTTTACCCGCGAGGGAAATGCATGCTAGTTTTCAAAATGAACATATGTCATGAATGATTGTTGGACCCGAATGTTGCCTTGAAATTGTGTTGAGTACCTACTTGCAAAAGGCCCTAAATTCGTGAACTATTAACTATTGTTTAGTCCTAGCGTGGATTAGAAATAGCCGCTTATAGAAAGTGATAGTACTATGGGGTTGACTACCCTATCCGAGACGATGGCTAGTACGTTGATACCCCCTGCGGATGGATAATTTGTGATAAGAGATAAGGTATAATTGCAACTAATGCCTTAGTAGGGGCACTGGTTTCATCTGAATCACGCCGGTAATTATTACGCGGGTGATTGAGTTAACGGTTTAGTGTCATGAGCTTAAACACAATTGTCAGTACCTTGAATATAGATTGTTTGATCGACAAGTCTATGAATGATCGTGAATGGTTTTTATTTCACATATGTTCAAAATGAATTGTAAAACCTATGAATTCCACTCAACGTTTTCGTTGACCAAATTTAGCATGTGTTTCAGGTAACCGCTGAAGTGTAGAATGGAGCGTGCATTGGATGGATGTTGTGTGTATGGCTTGGAGTCTGCTTGTTTTTCCACCCAGTATTACTTAAACATTTTTAACTTTAATGTCATGTTGTTGTGAAAACTGAAACTTTTGGGGTTGATATTCATGGGGACCGTAACGCAAAACTATGTTGTATCATTTGGGGTTGGAAAACCGTAGACATGTAACTTTTTAACAATTTTTAATTTAAGTTTGAATTTGACGTCTCTTTGGAGTCGTTCGATATACCTTGTGTGCAATGATAACTGCCTAGCACCCAAATGTTGTATTTCCGCTGCGCATAGCATTTGGTGGGGTGTTAGAAGTACTTAGGACCGGAACGCCCCCAAATACGGTGTATTGCAAAAGCAATACTTAGGGAAGTAGTTGGATTGGTTGTTCGTATCTACGTATATGTATCTACATATAATAATATATCAGAAATATTTTTTTATTTATTTGATTTTTAACAAAATACTGTATGTACGTAAAAATCGAATATATACAATATATTTTTGGTGTAATCTTTTAGGAAAAGGATTACTTTTTGAATTTTTTATTTTTTTTTGTTCAATTCTTAGGAAAGAATTGATTTCTGTGATCTTTTATTTTTTATATTTTTATCTTTTTTATTTTTTTAAATATTTTTTATTTAACAAAAATAACGTTCACAAAGTGAACGGATCCCAAAACCCAATACGTCTCACTCGAAATCGTTAATCTTCATGGAAAGAACCGGCAGTGGTGCCATTTAATATTTCACTTTTTAGTTCGTAATTCACAACTCAAAACGAATTGATTGTCCAAAAGATATCAAGCACACAAATTGTTTTTTGGTGTTTGATTGAAATGATTTGGTATTCTAGGTCTAATTTCACAAAGCACGTAAAAAATGTAAAAATATGACTTATATGTAACCGTACTATTCTAAAACAAATTGTATACCAAATTTAATGCTAAATGTACAAGTAAAAAAATGCACAATATGTAAATTTGCTACAAATATAAAGTTTATAAAGTGCAAGGACTAAAAATGTAAAATTTTGAAACTTAAAGGACTGAAAATGTAAGTAAAACAAACTTGTAACAAAATTATAACAACTTTCCAAACTATCCAACTAAATTGTAACAACTAACTAAGTCAAGGACTTGTTTGCAAACCCTAGGAAACTATAATTACTTAAAGCTGATTATACAACTCCCTAAATTAAAAGGACAAAAGTGCAATTAAAACTAATCCTTTACGAAAAACAGGAAATACCACTTCAATAAGCTGTAACATAAGCTATATGCCACCAATTAAGCTGATTTTTGTTCCAAAAGTCTTAAAATGTAAAATTACCTAGCCAGTATCAAGGAAATTGGCTGAAGTGGTCTGAAAGTCAAATAAGCTAATTTTGAATAAGCACTTTTTAAGAGATCTGCTTATCCAGTTAAGAACTAAATCTTATTTGCTAAAAACATATTCTACAAGCCAAATGCTCAAGACCTATCCAAGAATTTCTCAAAAAGCTTCAAAGAATAAGTAGAAAAATCCAATAAGCGATTTTTGGCTTATTTTGACTTTCGTTGACCAGATTTTGACCAAAAGTTTAAAAGTTCCAAAAGCTCTTACAATTATTTGCACAATATATTTGTGCAATAAAATCACTTGATTTATGAAGGAAATAATTGGGAAATGAAAAAACTGATTAGTACTTATCAAAGAAACTGGCAAATGCTAAACATCTTATTCTAAGGCAATTATCTAGCTTATTAGTGGATACTTGTTAGAAATACGTTTTTACGTATATTAGAAGAGTCGGTCACTCCACAATATTATATATGTTGTAATAGCTCGTAGTTAACAAATACTTATTTAGTTAAGTAAGAACCGGCCCATGGGCTTGTCATGGGCCGGCCCAAGTCCATTAGTGACTTGGAAGTATAAATACCCCTTTCCTCCTTGGAAAGGGGTTGGTTGTTGTTCACTTTGTGTTTCCACTTAATAAAATATCACATAGTTCTCTCTCACTTTCTCTCTCTAGTTTCTCTCTCTAGAAAACATCAACCCACTTCATAGATTCATAGGTTATCAAGATTCTACATTTGGTATCAAGAGCTATGGGGTGATTTAAGGTAATGATTTGTGTGGTTTTTTAGTTTTTGATTGTATTAGTGTTCTTTAAGAAGATATATCTTGATTCTTGGTGTTTTTGGTGTTTTTGTGATTGGGATTAGTAGATAAGTATTAGTTGTTACTTATTATTGTAGAAATCACAAAACTTTTTGGGTTATTTGGTAAAAATATGGGTTTAAATCTTCTTTTTGATCAAGTCATGGTTATGGCAGATTATCTCATCTTAACTTTGATGCTATTAATCATCTGGCTAAAAACGAATTAGTTCGTGGTCTTCCAAAGCTCAAATTTCACAAGGATCATTTATGTTCCGCGTGTTCAAGGGGGAAAAGTACCAAGAAATCATACAAGCCCAAAGCTGAAGACACCAATCAAGAAAAACTTCATCTTTTGCATATGGATCTTTGTGAGCCAATGAGAACTGAAAGTGTGAGCGGTAAGAAATTCATTCTTGTTATTGTGGATGATTTCTCCAGGTTTACATGGGTTAGATTTCTACGTACAAAGGATGAAGCACCGAAGGCTATCATCACTTTTCTGAAATTCATTCAGGTACGTTTGAATACTACTGTCCGCCGTATTCGTACAGACAATGGAACAGAGTTCGTCAACCAGACTCTTCGTGATTACTATGAAGGAGTTGGTATCTCACATGAAACATCCGCTGCACGTACTCCACAACAAAACGGTGTCGTTGAAAGACGGAATCGTACGCTTATGGAAGCTGCTAGGACTATGCTAATTTATGCGAACACTCCATTTTTCTTGTGGGAAGAAGTTATATCTACTGCATGTTTCACCCAAAACCGTTCTATCATTCGGAAACGCCATGGAAAAACACCTTATGAGCTTCTACATGACCGTAAACCCGATGTTTCATTTTTTCATGTGTTTGGTGCTCTTTGTTATCCAAACATTAATAGTGAGAACTTGGGCAAGCTTCAACCGAAAGCCGATATAGGTATTTTCATTGGTTACTCACCGTCCAAGAAAGCATACCGAATTTACAACCGTCGTCTTGGTAAGATCGTAGAAACTATGGACGCAGATTTCGATGAGCTGACAGCGATGGCTTCTGAGAAACACAACTCTGAACCCGCGCTTCATGAGATGGGAACCGGTGCTATTAGTTCCTGATTAGTTCCCAATAATCCTACTTCTACATCATTTTTACCACCAACAAGGCCCGAGTGGGATAAACTGTTTCAACTGTTGTTTGATGAATTCTTCGATCCCCCGACTGATGCAGTTCCAGCACCTGTAGTGATCGCTCCAATCCCTTAAGTGGTTGCTCAAGCTAATGAACCTTTATCTAATGCATCTCCAATTAACATTGAACCGGATGCACCTTTACCAAGTGATTCTCAAACTACACCTGAATCATCACCCCTACTTGTGCCTAATGATGTGGAAGAGGATTCTACTGATCATGATTTGGAATATGCTCACTTAAAAGAGCTTCCTTTCTTTGGTATACCGTTCTCTGAAAACCCTTCAGCCGCGTCTACCTCAGAAGAAGCTCCTTCTATTGTTCACTCCAGACCACCTAGGAATGAAAATCATAGCACAAAATGGACAAAAGATCACCCAATTAGGAATGTCATTGGAGATCTAGATCGACCAGTCTCTACACGCCATCAATTACAAGAGAGTGCACTCTATTGCTACTTTGATGCATTTCTCTCTGAAGTTGAACCTAAAAATTGGCAGCAGGCTATGACTCAATCATCTTGGATTGAAGCCATGCATGAGGAACTAAATGAATTCTAACGACTTGAAGTATGGGAATTGGTTCCTCTCCCTGACAAGGTTAACATCCTTACTTTGTTATGGGTTTATAAGGTCAAACTCGATGAGATGGGTGCAGTACTGAAGAATAAGGCTAGATTGATCGCTAGAGGATATAAACAAGCCTTGGTTATAGACTTTGAAGAATCTTTTGCTCCTGTGGCAAGATTGGAGGCTATTAGACTATTCCTTGCGTATGCTGCTCATATGAATATGATCGTCTATCAAATGGATGTGAAGACGACATTTTTGAACGGTGAACTAAGGGAAGAGGTCTATGTTCGTCAGCCGGATGGGTTCGTTAGCACGGAGTTTCCTAATCATGTGTACAAGCTTAAGAAGGCTCTCTATGGGTTGAAACAAGCTCCACGCGCGTGGTACGATTTCCTTTCAACATACCTCATTTCGGAAGGCTTCTCCAAAGGCAAGGTGGACCCCACTCTATTCACTCTCAAGGAGGACAACGACATGATTCTGGTACAAATTTATGTTGATGATATAATATTTGCTGCCACTAACATAGAATTGTCAAATCGCTTTGAGAAGATAATGTCCACACGCTTTCAGATGTCGATGATGGGAAAATTTTCATTTTTCTTAGGATTACAGATTTCTCAGAATCCCAGAGGCATCTTTATTAATCAATCCAAATATGCTCTTGAATCTTTAAAGAAATATAACTTTGAAAATTGTGACCCCGTGGACACTCCAATGGTGGAGAAATCCAAGTTAGATGAAGATAGGAATGGGACTATTGTCGATCCAAAACTTTACCGTGGAATGATCGACACCCTTCTCTATCTGACTGCTAGCAGGCCTGATTTGCAATTTGCTGTATGCATGTGTGCCCGGTATCAGGCTCGGCATACCGAAAAGCACCTACATGTTGTGAAAAGGATCTTTCGGTATCTAAAAGGAACACTTCATCGTGGTCTATGGTATCCGAAAGATTCCTCTATTGCTTTAATATCATACGCAGATGCCGATCATGCTGGATGTCAAGACATGAGGCGTAGCACTTCTGGATCTGTGCAACTCCGTGGAGATAGATTGATCAGTTGGTCTTCAAAAAGGCAGAAAAGCGCTGCAATTTCTAGCACGGAGGCTGAATACATCGCCATGTCCGGTTGTTGTGCTCAAGTCCTTTGGAGGAGATCACAATTAACTGACTACGGTTTGGGATTTAACAAAATCCCGATGTATTGTGACAACAAGAGCGCCATTGCCCTTTGCTGCAACTATGTTCAACACTCCCGGGCCAAGCACATAGACATTCGCTACCATTTCATTAAAGAGCAGGTGGCGAACGGAGTGATCGAGCTGTATTTTGTCACTACTGAGTACCAGCTGGCAGATATGTTCACCAAAGCCTTAGATCGAGGACGAATCAAGTTTTTGATCGACAAGCTTGGCATGAAATCATTCACTCCAGCGACTCTCAAAGAGTTGGCAGAAGAATCAGCTGAATAGTGGTGGTAAACTATTCAGAGTATCCTTTGTTCGTGATCATGTATATTATAGTAAATATATAAACCACAAAAGAAAAATACAAAAATATAAAACCTAGAAAAACCATAAAAATTATAAAATCAAGAAAAACCAAAAATATTTTTCATTTTTAAATCGGGCATGTCTTTTAGTACGGTAATATTTACGGCCTTAGAAATGTCGATCAATATTGACACGGTGCCATAAATAGAGTCCGTATAAAAGTTGTACATTTTTAAAACATGCCCATAATGGCTTGTAGTTATTTCTGACTGCAACCCGGTTTTCATATTAAAGTCACGTATTTCCTTGGAAAACTGATGAGACGGCTTTTATATATGGTCTCATCGTCCAAAACGGTCTTTAATTGCATTAAATATCATAAAATATGCCAAATATATGCTCGTGTTTGTTACTTGTGTATTTTTAGGTACGGATATTGAGGAATGGACAAAAGATCACAAGAATCAATCAAAAACGAACACGGGAAACGAAGACGCACAATGAACCAAGCTCAAATTTGGAATTTTGCAAAAAGACCCCTCAAGTTTAAAGAATTGGCAAAAATGGCCCCTCATCTTTGAAGAACTTGTCATAATTGACCCTCCAAATGTTAATTATACAAGTATGGACCTTCAAGTTTGAAGATTGTACAAGTAATGCCCTTGGGAATTGATCTAATGTTCAAAGTTAAACCTAATGGATCAAATGACTAAAAATGCAAAAGGTTTTGGACTGCCATTGAAAAGATCTTAACAGTTTTGGACTTGGCTTGCAACCAAAAAAACAAACGGATGTTAACTTATGGACTGGTGGTGAATTTGCTACCCACCAGTCCATTAGCATATCTTGGCCCAAACCCAACAACACCCCACTAGCCCAAAGTTTTTACCCGGTTTTATTTAGACTAAATTAGCTAGTCAAACCCTGTGGTCAAACCACTTTCCCACTAAAACAAGAATTTAAAACATGTTTAAACCCAAAACAGATTGAAAACCCCTCTTAATCCCCTTAAACCCTAATTACTACCCAGATTCAATTTAGCCAAAATCAAAGGGTTAAACCCTAATTCCCTCCAGATCACTAATTCACCTCCACCTCACCCTTTCCCACCTCACTAGACATACCCACATGGCCTGAGGGACCCACCCTGTACCTCCCCTGCAACATCACTCTCACCAAAACCCCAAAAACCGACCACTTAAACGTTTGGGATGGTTCTCCTTGGTCCCCAAGCTTAATTAAACGTCCAAGATCAATTTTCTAGCTGTCAATCACATGGGATCACTTTTGACCAAGAATTCGTCAAAGACTTCAAGGTCATTTTAGGACAATTAGCAATTAGGGTTTTCAAGCTTGTAATATTTTAATTAGCATTCTAGAATAGTCTATCAAGTAGTATAAAAGGATGTCGACCTGTGACTCCTTTCTTTGTTCCAGTTTTTAGCATCAAAGTTTGTAATTCCTTTTTTTAAAATAAATAAAGTTGGTGTTTGTAGAAAAGGCAAGTGTAATTCCTTTTATTATTTAAAAAAGTTGGTATATTTGATAGCTAAATTCTGAGTTCCAATTATTCAAGTTTGTGTTTTTAAAATTTTCAAAAAAGTTTTCAAGAAGGTTTCTGAAATTTGGTAATTTCTTGGTAAGAATTTGTTTCAAAGTTTGTTTTATTTGGATTAATCAGTGTTGTTAAGTGGTTTTAAACATTGGAAAAGTTTGTGGAAAAGATTTTAAGAAAGAAAGAAAGAAAACAGAATATATATATTTTGCTTGTTCTTTTAATTTTCTTCTTAGCAGGATTAAAGGTGTTGATTTGTTAAAGGGTCTGCATACACCCGAGTGTATTGGAATTGGCTATCTAGCCACTGTTGGTCTTGGATGTAAGACCAACAAGGTAAATTTATTGTTTCCTTTTTCATTTATTCAGCCAATTGTATGCTTTTGGTGATTTTGCATGAAAAAGGTGTTGAATGTTGTTTAAGCTATTGGAAAGTGTTTAAATTAGGATGTTATGCATGTTAGAAGTATCTTAAACCAGTTTGGAGTAGTTTAGAATAGTTTTGGTTTGAAAAAGTTGGATTACAGTTTTTAAAGGGTTGTTTGGATACGGGTTTAATTAAGAGAGTTTGATGGATTTTGTAGTTTTAAAACGTGTTAGAAAGATTGGATAAGGGATGTGTTAAGTTGTAAGTTAGATTAGTTAAGGTTTGGTGCAGATTTTGAAGCAATTTATGAGATAACAAAGTAAAAAAGATAGCATAGAATCTGCTAAAGTACTTTTCTGCTTGTTTTCATGCAAACTTTGTTCTTGGATCTTGTTCTCTGTTAGAAGTTAGGATGTTATTGGACTTGTGATTGCTTGTGTGCTAGTTTTTGTGATTGTGTGCTAAATCTGAGCCTTTAAATCTCAAAGGTGTGCAAGTAATTGGCAAAAAAAGTCACCAGACCTAGAATAGGACCTCAGCAACCTTCTTTTGATCCTTTGTGCATTTGTGTGGAAATTTTGTGCTAATTGTTGTTGTTTTCTGCTTGATATTGACTCCCTACACTCCAAAGAGTGTAGGGGTGCCTGTTTGTTCCAAAATACAACACCAAAAAGAAGATCCAAGCTCCTCTTGGATCATTGTCACTTGTGAAGAAACAAGATAAACCTGCTTGTGTTTTCAAAAAGAAACTGGACACGTTTTTTCATCTGAATCTTGATTAAATCTTGCTAAAAGGTGAGCAGGATTGTGTTTACAAGTAAAAAGGTTAACAGTTGGTGGTTAAAAGCTTAAAAAAAAAAGATAAAGTGCAAAAAAGGGTTCACTCAGCCTCGAACCCCCGTCTCCACACTCACACACATCACACATTACCATTGCGCCCTAGGGTCTTTGACTGCTAGGGTTTGCATTGGAAATTTACTTAAGGTGAGTTTGGTTTCAGCTTTTAAATATAAGCCGTAGCCTTTTGGCTTATTTTTGGCTTATTCATTAAGTGTTTTTGGCTTATTTCATTTTTCCTAGGATAGTTATAGGCTTTAGGACTTTTCTGTTTTAAAATATTATTTTTCTCTTTATTTAATTAATTATTAGGATTTTTTTTAGATTAAATTTTAGAAAGTAAATTAAAAATAGTAAAAAGTGTTTTAACAATCCAGAAAAATAGTTTTTAGGTTTTAATTTAAACTTTTGAGGTTTACATATCAAAAAGTTTTCAAAAACTTAAATTTTTAATTTTATTTAATTTTAGGGTTTTTAGACAACTTTAAAAATTAATATAAAATTAATTAAGAGGTTTTAGGAGCTCTAATTTGCATTTTCTTCTTAGTTAGAATATTTAGGATTTTTGAGAATTTTTTAGAATTTATTTAAGAACTTTTTATTTTTTTGGATTATTTTAATATTATTTTATTAAGAAAAATTCAAAGTTTTATTTTTAACTTTTTTTCATTTTTCCTAGGTTATAAACATTAAAATAGGAACTTTTTCACTTTCCAATTAATTTTTAGGCTTTTCAATTAATTTTTAGAATTAATTTAAGATTTAATAGATTTTAATAGTTTTTAGGAGTTTAAAAATAGTTTAATTTGGTTTTAAAATTTTCAAAAATAGTTTTTAGCTTAATTAGGTCATTTTTGAGGTTTAAAAACTATTAAATCTTGTTTAGGGCTTTTTAATATTTAAAAGTGATTTTTAGGGCTTTAATTAGCATTAAAAAGTCATTATTAAATTAATTAAAAGGTTTTAGCAAGTTTGGATTTTTTGTATACTCTTAGAATAATATTGTGGATTTTTAGTAATTTTTAGGAATTTTTAGGTTAAAATTTTAATTTTTGTCGTTTTTTACGTTTCTACGTCTTAACTTTCTAGTAGTGTTTTTGTCTATTTTTCTATTTTTTCGTCTTCGTCATTTTCTTTTCTCTTTTTTTTTTCTTCTTAATCAAAAACATTAATCAAATCAATTCATTACACAACGCACTAGCCTCCTCGAGAACGAACTCACTTTTCTTAAGGGTCATTAGTGCTCGGTTTTCCTAAACCGACGCTTAACGCTTACCACTACTTTGTTGCATCCTTTTCCTAAAGGTGTATACAAAAAGCTACATCAAAAACGTTGGCTCACAACGGGAATTAATTTTCTCGGGCATGATTTACAAGCCAAATCATGCAAAGGGATCAAGTTTACTTTACAACTTGGTCTAACACAAGTTTGTGTACGTCTCAGTGCATAAATTTGTCAAAATAAGAGAAATCTTATTGCCACCACGAATCAATCTTTTTCAAGACATTAATTGGAAATGTGTTCATCAATATTTGACTCTTTAAACAATGACTACAGCTCTTTAAATAGAAAACGGGTCATTGTTTAAGGGGGAGAAAATATTAAATAATCTTCGTCATTAAATCGATTTTCAAAAGTGTTTGTGGAAAATTAATTGGCTGAATCGTAATTGAGTGGTCTTGCTTTAGAATACGACTTGTGCTCGTTCAATGTGATAGGAATTGCTTTTAGTTTTTGGAGATATGCTAATAGGTTGAGATGCTTAAGTTGTGTTGGCAAAATTTAACTATGCTTAAGAAAAAATGAAAAGATAAGGAATAAAAAGGGTAAATGAGTGAAAACTATAGGGTCTTAAGTGACAATTGGTGAAACTTGTCGAAAATTGACCTAAGTCAAACCAAACCCCCCCCCCCCCCCCCCCCCGTTTTTTTTCATTCACTGTTTATCTTCTTTTTCATTTCTTGCCGCCATTAAACACACACACAAGCTCACAAAACTCGTGTTTTAATCATCCAATCGGTTACATTCAATCTAAAAGGTAAATACCCAAGTATTATCTTGTTTAAATTCGTTTCTAATCAACTGAATTAATCCATTTTAAGCAGATTTAATCCAATTAGGGTTTGTGTTAATTTAAGGGTTAATTGATTAGGGTTTTTAGATGGGTTATGCTCGGAATATCTTTAGATTGTGGTTGGTTACCTTAGATTGATTTAGAACTCACAAACGCGCATAGATTAAATCATCAATAGGCTGCTATTATGAACTTCCGAATGAACATGGATAACAACTTCCGAATGAAGGAAGTTTTTGAACAAACTTCCGAATGAAGGAAGTTCCGAATGAAGGACTTCCGAATGAAGGAAGTTCCAAATGAAGGACTTCCGAATGAAGGAAGTTCCGAATGAAGGACTTCCGAATGAAGGAAGTTCCGAATGAAGAACTTCCGAATGAAGAAGTTCCGAATGAAGAACTTCCGAATGAAGAAGTTCCGAATGAAGAACTTCCGAATGAAGAAGTTCCGAATGAAGAACTTCCGAATGAAGAAGTTCCGAATGAAGAACTTCCGAATGAAGAAGTTCCGAATGAAGAACTTCCGAATGAAGAAGTTCCGAATGAAGAACTTCCGAATGAAGAAGTTCCGAATGAAGAAGTTCCGAATGAATACTTCCGAATGAAGAAGTTCCGAATGAAGGACTTCCGAATGAAAGAAGTTCCGAATGAAGGACTTCCGAATGAAAGATGTTCCGAATGAAGAACTTCCGAATGAAGAAGTTCCGAATGAAGAACTTTCGAATGAAGAAGTTCCGAATGAAGAACTTCCGAATGAAAGAAGTTCCGAATGAAGGACTTCCGAATGAAGAAGTTCCGAATGAAGAAGTTCCGAATGAAGAAGTTCCGAATGAAGAAGTTCCGAATGAAGAACTTCCGAATGAAGAAGTTCCGAATGAAGGAAAGTTCCGGATGAAGAGTTGTTTGATTGATAGTGGTTTGCATGTTTCTAAGTACTTGTTGAAATATGTTATGCTTAGAAGTAAGAATGATACATATCTATATATTTTTGTCCATCAACCTTTCATGTCTTATCTTAAACAGATACAATGACTAATCCAACAGTACAAGCAATCCAAGACTCTAGAGAAGACGCAATTGCTGAAGCACGAACCCTCAAGTTCATACCAAACAATTACCGGCTGAAGCAAGTTTCAAAATCCACTCACCATGGGTTTAAAGTCGCCATAGCAATCCTTGATCAATCTCATTTCAAGAATGCTTTAAGAAGTAGTGCCTCGGTGCCTTATGATTACATGTATGAGTTATGGGCCACCAAGGAAAGCACTTCAAACAAGATCACCTTCACTCTCGACAACAAGCAGCAGACACTTAATGTTTCAGACTTCCGTAAGATATTTGGCATTCGGGATACACCCAAAGGTATGGCATTTTCGAAGGATCCTACTAAAGACGAACTCATGGAGTTGTTCGATGCTCTTGGATGTCCTGACATACGAGTTGCGTCTGAGTTTACCACTGCTAAAGTTGGACAACCTTGGAGAGCAATGTTGGGTATTCTCAGTAGATGTCTTACACCGAAAACAAGTGGGCATGATGCTTTGCGCAGTCCTATTATGAACATCTTCCATGGAATGTATAAAGGCGCAAATGCAGATTACGCATTGTTGTTATGGGAAGAATTCACCTTTCAACTCTTCCAAAACAAGAAGCTGAAGACAAATTTCTTTCCTTACCCTCGATTTATCAAGCTTATCATTAATTACTGTATGAAGAATGATGTTACTATTGATAGGCGTGCATCAAGTCGTCATCACACAGAAGAGGCTGATCATACAGTAGATCTAAGGCATGAAGGACCATCTGGTGGTGTGATTCCTGGTCCTATTCCCGATCATCTTCTGACGGATAAAATCAAAGGCTCTGCTGATTACAAGCTACTGCTGCTAGAAATCAAGAAGCTGAAAGCAAGCCTTCAGACAGTAGAAGACTCGTCTACTATGGTCATGAGTAAAGGTAAACGCAAGCAACCAGTTGCTTTACCTGAACCCGAAACCAAGAAGAAGAAGACTGAGGTTAAGAAGGGAAAGGGTAAGGCTGATGAGTTAGTTCTACGTGACGAGGAAGATGTTGTTGATCCTACTCTTGACAAGGCGGAGAGAAAAATGATGAAGATAGCTATTCAAAGGAGTAGGAAAGATACTGGCGGTAGTGGTTCAGGTGCAAGGATAAATATTGAAGAAGAGTACGAGGAGCCAGAGGATATTGATGAGTTTGGATCACCTGAAAGGTATTCTACTTCGAAGGAGATATCCATCCCAGTTTCAACAAGTGTGAAAAAGGAGTCTGTTGCTCCTACAATCATGGTGTCTACTCAACCTTTAGTAACTCAAACTTTAGCAACTCAACCTCGACCAATACAACCCTTACCAACCAGACTGGTTTCAACACCATTTCTTCCACCACCAATAACTCCCATCCTTAGTACCGTAGTAACAACCGAGCCTCTTCACTCAACCTAGAGCAGCTCTGCAACCTCTTCAATGGCTGTATTTGTAATGGCCGAAATGTTGGATAAACATACGGATAATCACAAAAGAGAGATGGATGAACTTCGCCAAGAGCTACATAGACGAGCTCAAAGTGAAGAGGCATCTAAGAAAGCCCAAGAAGAGATGCTTGCTAAGTTCGCTGTAGAGATGGAGTTAACACGAAAAGCTCATGCAGAAGAACTAGCTCAGGTTAAGCAGGCTGAAGCTGATAAACATGCTGCACGAATCACCAGACTTTAAGCAGGCTGAAGCTGATAAACATACTGCGTGATGAGTTGAAGACACTCGCGGCTGATAAATTGATGATCAAGTCATCCAATCCTTCTGAATCTGCCTACAAAATTGCCTATGACTTGACGGATTTTGAATTGAAGAAGATCCTCAAAGCTCGTATGAGGGAACTTGGATCGTTTGATAAATCTAGGATCGAACGGGCTCTTTACAAATCCCTGAATGACGCTATCATGGAGGATGATAGGTTATTTAAAACGTTTGGAAGTGTGGTACCATACCACATTCTGCCTGAGGAAGAAAGGGAAGAAAGTGAAGAAGAAGAGGGTACTGGTGAAGAAGCAGAGGAAGAAGAAGGAGAAGAAGAAGAAAAGGATGATGACGATGACGATGGTGGTGATGATGATGAGGATGATGATGATGATGATGGTGATGATGGTGGTGACGGTAATGAGGAGAGTGCTAAGGGGAGCAACGAGGACAGCGATGAGGATGATGATGGGGGTAAACAGCCTGAAAAGGGGGATAAGGTTGCCAGCTCAAAGAAACCTGCCAAGTCTGGAACCAAGTCAAAGAAAGATGCAGCAGCAAAGGAAAAATCTACTTCCACGGAATCAAGACGAACCAAGTGGCGTCATGATGTGAATGCTACTACAGCATCATCAAATCCTGGTACATCTATTGTTGTGTCTATACCTGTTACCACTAACCCTGTTAGTTCTGTTGTTGTTGCTCCTGTGATTGCAGAATCGGTAACTGAACCTGAAGCTGCACAACACTCACCCGTTCATGACACCGCCGAGATGCCTGAATCAGAACAAGCAGATGTTCATGTTTCCACTCCTCTACAACAAGAACCACAATCTACTGTTCCTGAATCAAGCACACGGGACTGGGCAGACACGTTGGAGATTGACGAGACTGCACCGCCACAGGCTTGGATCACGGCAGCGGCGCAATATGATCCGATCACAGACGCTGACAGAGATGTTTTATATCTCTGTATCCGCAGTCCGATTGACTTATGTGCATTTCTGGCTCATGAGTATAAGACTTCGGTTACTCCGTCGTTGGTGAAGAGAGCGCTGAAGGATAAGAGAATTCACGCCAAAACCCGGTTAACCCGAATGGAGTTCGAGTATTATGCTGATGAGATCCTGAAAGCTCTGAATACCGTTTAATGGCCAAGTCTTCATGAATCAGAAAGAGCTCCACATCCACTTGATCCTACTCAAGATAATCAGATTGCTCTTGACTTCTTCGTCACTTACGATCTTGAGTATCTTCTGAAGGGTTCATCAAAGTACGCCACCTTATTGACCTTGCTGAAAGCTGCCAACTGGGGGACAATACCCTGGATCGAGGAAAAGGTAAACCGACTCTGGGTCCCAAGGGTAACTCGTAAATATGATATGTATGCTGTTATAGGTGCATCTCATTGGGACGAACGAGTCCGAAGGGCGTACAGGGGTTGCTGTCTAGCCAATTCAGGAAGCAATGTTAGATCCGATATTCGCATCTCCAGCATTTTAGGGCTGAAAACTGAAGCCAAGAATGGCTATTATCATGTGACGGAGATTCGTCTGAAAAGGGAGGATGCAGAGAATACAAAATCCAGCAGGGAGATTTTTCTATCATTCGCCTTGAGGATATCGAAGATATGTTGCTTATGATGACCCGGGATCAACTCACACATATTCCTCGAGAAGACATCATTGCCTTGAATACATCACTTCGTATGTTCACACGAAGCATTGTTATCAAGAAACGAGTTGAAGATCTTCAGTTGGGAGTCGAAAGCTACCAAAGGAAGCTTAACCTAACCCGTCCAGTGAATCAAGTGTTACCTCAACATGTAGATAGATGTCCCTATACCGGCATTTCTGTCCCGAATTGCGGCATTTTCTACTTGAACAGTTGAGGGTTAATGAAGTTTATGAGGGTGGGTGAGCTTTATAAGTACAGTGATGGGACTCTCCTATACGTCAGAGGAAAGTTGGAGCATTTGAATTCGGGTGGGACTCTACCAGAGATGACTGAGGATTGGCATCAGGGTTATCGGCAAATGGCGAAGTATGTGATCAAGAAGATTGATCAAAAGCTCCGTGAACGTAGATTGATGAGGAGCTTGGAAAGATTCGTTGGTGGTAGACCATATTTAGTGCACCACAAGCTACTGCAATGATCCATCTAATGGGTCGTACATTTCAGGTCCACTTTAAATTGGTTTTCAATTGTGAATATATATATTTGTGAATATTGTGCTTTTGCGGCTTGATGTAGTGTTAAGGTATGATAATTTTTCAAGAATTTCTCACGAGATTCTAAATCTTTCAAAATATATCATACTAAAGCACTACAAATATCCCTTATTAATTTAAGGGGGAGCATGAACATGTTCTATGGCAAAACATCGATTTCATTTTTACCCAAAGACCGGTTAATCCATTCAATATCCCAAATATTAATGGTTAACATTTTGGATAAGGGGAGAAAATGGGATTAAGGAGATTTAAATGACACTTGGCTAAAAGATGAAAAAGACTTAACGATTATCCAACTTAATATGTGTAAAGCACGTGTTAAGGGGGAGCGTTTTTGATGAACAAAACACCTAAGGTACAAAACTTTTGATTTCAATATCACAAGTACCTTATGTGATTTTCAATGATTTTTCATGGTGGCATTTCCTTCCCAAAACACGCTTAATTCACGACGAATGTGGTGACAAAAGGGTGGTAGGAATAGGTTTAGTCCAATGATTCATCAGAGCCGATGGAATCTTCCCAAGGACAATTCCCTAGATAGAATTAGAAGTCCTAGGAAAGATGGAGAAAGAATGTGAACGTAGCTAAGTACCGACTAATTACTGATGCTAGCACTGGAACAATCACAACAAGGTGCTAGTGATGATGTATTGGTAAGTACTGAAGGGGTTGAAGAATTAAAAAGAAATGTAAAGATAAAGGGTGTAAAAAAGAAGCCCTCCTTACAACTTTAGGCAGAAACCGGGTCAATACATATGCTATTGAGATCATTTTTGTTAATGATTCTCGATATTGAAGAAAGACGTCATGGACCCAGTGATGCAATGCACAACCCTTCCCAGCTAACTCAAATATCTCTCAAAAGGTATTTGTTTTAATCACACGGAGATCAACATGTTATCTATTGGTTTATTCACTCCGAATAGACTGGTATTGAAAAGGTGGCACTCCTCTCCAGCCATCGCTCACTAAATCAAAACGCACAATCGAGTCTAGAGCCAAGAGATCATCAAAAGTCTCATTAGGACACTTTCCATTTATTCCTTGCTTTCTCACACACTGTGAAAAGTAAGAGATTTTCATGAGTCGTACGCAGTATTCCTGTAATATTGCCAGAACATCCGAGTAATACGCAAGTATTACAATGAAGATGGAAATCCTGCGTGAGCCAACATCAAACAAGCTCATGGTAGGTTACACATGCGGTTCTTTTAGAACCAATCTTGTGAAAAACTGGAAAGATACAGTGGTTTAACTCTTAATTGAACTTAAACTCGTTCCAGGCCTCTACGCATTATCATATGATCTTGCCAGAACACTCAGAGTGACTCTTTATTGATCACAGTGACGAGTGGAAATCCTTCTAGTGTTAACATCAAACAGCACTTGGTAGGTAACGTGCAAGATTCTTTATGAATTGAGCTCGTGATAACTGGAAAGCAACGATGGTGAAAATCTTAATTGAAATTCACTTGTTCCAGGTTTCATGAATTGACGGCTTCAAATCACAAGGATAAATTATCCAAGTGATTCACTCTTTATGTTCGCAGTCAGCTTTGGACGGTCGAATAAAGAGAACGGGTTTACCCGCGAAATCCTGTCAGGAAGTTACTTAATTGAAACTATCCGTCACGGGTACGATATCTAATATCGTCCAACGGTCTTCACCGACCGGAGGTAAAATGCTACCGAATTAGAATAAAACGTCAAAGCCATTTTATTCGTGTTGTTTATGTGTACCTGTTAAAGACGATGTCGTTGCTGTGTACCTGTTGAAGACGGTGACGTTGCTGTGTACCAGTTAAAGACGGTGGTGTTGCGGTGTACCTGTAGAAGTCGTTCCCACATGCTTATGTTTTTCTGCATCAAAGTTCAGCAAAAATTCAAGAAAGTACAAGATAAAGTCTTCCGCTGTACCAAACTCTGAAGCTTTCGAGAATTCAAAAAAAAGACATAAGTGTGTGGAACATGGAGTCACGAGGAGGCAAAATTCACAAGAAGGCAAAGATCGCACGTGATTGGTCAAAAGAACAATGCTCTCAAGCCAAAGCCTAAAAGATCAAACCAACATATTCACAACAAAAAGAAAAAGAAGAAAAGACTACGAGCTAAAGAACGAAGACTTAGTATAGTATGCTAGGTTTAGAACTTTGTAACGTGGAGTGACCTCCCTTAGGGGGAGATTGTTAGAAATACGTTTTTACGTATATTAGAAGAGTCGGTCACTCCACAATATTATATATGTTGTAATAGCTCGTAGTTAACAAATACTTATTTAGTTAAGCAAGAACCCGCCCATGGGCTTGTCATGGGCCGGCCCAAGTCCATTAGTGACTTGGAAGTATAAATACCCCTTTCCTCCTTGGAAAGAGGTTGGTTGTTGTTCACTTTGTGTTTCCACTTAATAAAATATCACATAGTTCTCTCTCACTTTCTCTCTCTAGTTTCTCTCTCTAGAAAACATCAACCCACTTCATAGATTCATAGGTTATCAAGATTCTACAATATCGTATTGTCTAACTTATATGAATGGAAAGCTTATACTATAAGCTACACTCAGAAACAAAAATGACTGACTAACTCCAAGAAATAAAGATTTGGCAAAGGATTGAAAAGTGCATGTTTAGGATGTTGATTTTGACCTAAAGTATTTTGTGACTGTTTGCCTGTTTGACTTTAGAATAGACCACAAAATCTGGCAGACTAACTTGGACTTAGCTAGTGAGTGAAAACTTCTCCTAACAGCAACTCCTAAACACTGGATCAAGATTTGTGAATTGAGCCAAACACCTGTTAACAGATTATGAAAGAATTAAGCTATGCAATATATGAAAAACTAACAGATTAGGCTGTCAAGTTATAAAAACATAATAAGCAACTGAAAATGATCAAGTAGCAGGCATCAACAAGTTTTTTACACTAGGAAATCAGAAATAAGCATTCAGTCTAAATTTTGAGTGGAAATCAGCAAGAAACCACTTATGAGTAATATTGAAGGCTTTTTTGGTGATGAAATGGAGCGCTGAGCTCACTTATAACCCTGTCAACACAAAATCCACTCATCAACACATCTACAAACCATTATCTACCATCATCATCATCAAATATCCCCAGCTTCAATGTCTGATCAAGAAAATGGCTATGGGTGCTAAGAACTTGAACTACAAAGGCTTAATTCTTGTACAATGCTTCAATCTCAATCAACACAACACCATTCTTCACTTAAGAACAATAGAATCAGTCACAGTAACAACAGGATAGTAATATAGTGCAAGTGAATTGAGTAAAGTGTGATTTGAGTAAACTTGATTTCATTAATGATTGAAAGTTTTTACAAGTATGCTAACAAACTAACAAACTCTCTCAAAGTGGTTGTCAATCACTTTGAGAGGTTTCTAATTATCAACTTCATAACTTGAACTAGGAACTACATAAGTTTGTCAATTTTGGCCCTTTTGACTTCATACTTGAACAATCATGGTCCCTTGACTAGTTGACTTGAACTTTGACCAGAATTGACTATCTTCTTGACTTTTCAAACTTGTCACTCTTAGTCCCTCAACTTTTAAATTTGTTAAGAAAGGTCCTTTGACTTTGTTTGACTGTTCATCTTTCATCCTACTTTTGTCTTTTCTTCATCAAATATGACTTGAATTCCATGTTTGCTTCACATTTGTATCTTTTTACCTACATAAGCACAAACAACAAAGTATACCCATAATACTGTTTTTAAAAATCAAAATCAGGATTTTACTTTGTGTTTTAGGGTTAATTATGATATAATTGATATGAGATTTCACTCATATCAGTTTACTAATTGAAAGTGCACATAAGGTTGATATGTATGGTGATTCCTTAATATGAGTAAATGTAATGTGTTCACATGGGCGACTTAATTGAATTAAGTGTTCTCATCTCATCTAATTAAAGGGAGAAATTGTGACATCGTAGACATAGTTGACTTTCGGGTTACAATTCACATCATCACTATCCTTAATAGACAAATACGATCATCTAACACTTAATTGACGGTCGTGTCGTGTTATTAAAATTATTGAAAGGATCCACTGTATGCTTCAGATATCTGGGCTTTATACATAATAACTGAATTTTTATAAGAAAGATTTTCTTGTTGTGTCAAATCGAATTGATCTTCGGTTCAAAGTTGGACTTAGTCATTTTTGGTGAATAAAAGAAAGTTTTCTATAGCTACTAATACAAAATAAACTTGAAAAAATGGTATAAATAATAAATGTTGAAATAAAATAAAAGTCAAAATTTAAAAGTCGGAATCTAGAAAAAATTTAAATGCCGGAATAATAAAATAATAACAAAAGTCAGAATAATTAAAAAAATTAAAAGTACGAATAACTAAAAATATTAAAAGTAAGAATAATTAAAAAGTTTAAAAACCGAAATTTGTTATAAAAACAAGAAGTTGGAATAAAAAAAGAATCCTAATGTCGGAATTTGCGAAACTTATAAGTCAGAATTAATAACAAAGTTTAAAACTGGGAATACACTACATATGCTAAAGTCGGAATACCCTTATTTTTTTCCCGCCCAAAAAAATATATAAAAGTCAGAATATGATTTTCACATGTAGGAATTGGTATTGGTTACAAATAAAGTCGGACTATGTTTTTTGAGGGAAACAAAATCGAAATATGGGTTGAATACAATAAAGTCAGAATTTTCAAAAGATGAGTAAATTTTGGAATTCAACTTGCAATTATTGTAAATGGGAATGTCAGAATACTATGAAATGCAATGTCGGAATATCTTAAAATGTAATTCGGAATATAGAGTTGTAGTAAAAGTATGAATACTAAAACATAAATGTCGGAATTGCTAATGTTTAAAAACTCGGAATGAGGGTTCCTAATTTAAAATGGAAAAATAAGCAAAAACTAAAAAAATCAAATAAGATAAAAATAAGCTAAAGTAATCTATGAAATAAGCCAAACACAACACGAAATAAAACTCTAAAAAGCGCCTAATAAGCAAATCAATAATAATCTATTCTAAAAGCATTAAGCTAACAAATCCACTCAAATAAAAAGCAAAAACATAAAATAAGCAATAAGATCAATAAGCTATAAAAATCAACCATATCAAAAGTAATAAAAGCAAGAAATAAGCAACACAATCAAATAAGGAATAAGCACAAATAAGCTAACAAGATTAATCAACTCAAACACAAATTAAACAAGAAAAGAAGAATGAGATTAATGAAAAACTTTAAAAAAAGGTTTAACAATGGAAGATTAAAGAAAGATTAAGAGTTTGAAAGATGAAAAGCTTCAAGAAAATGAGAGAATTATTCTACTCCTAATTACCTAAAAATAAAACTAACTAACTAATGACAAATGAAAGAAATGACTCTTTATATAGTGGAGGATTGTTAAGTGATGTTGCTCCTTTTTCTTTTCTTTAGTATTCTCGTCTTGACAATAAATTCGTCATTCTCAACTTTGTCTTGGGATTCGTCGATAAATAAAACTGAACTCGTCTTCTAATTTCTTCTTTTATTAGATTTGGTTCTTCGACTTGTTAAACTTCCGTCTTTAGTATTTTTCTTCAATAATTCTTCAGAATAGGCCTTTGACTTCTGTTCTTTTGCACTTTTGATCTTTTGACTTGTGTTTTGTCTTTATCTTTGATAAACGCCCGTGAAATCCCGTGTTTTCTTCCTTTTTCATTTTTTGGTCCTAAAACACAAAAAAACACAAACCACGCGTAATTCCAACTTTTACGACATTAAACACACGTTTTGGTCTCGTTTTTATTTGTTTTATGTGTTAAAAGGATAAGTGTTTTCATACTTATTAAATCCCCTATACTTGACCATTGCAATGTCCTCATGCAATGCATTAATTTCAAAGCAAAATTTTCATTTTCCTTATAATTAACCCACCTTGGCCCTTATTACATACTACGACACTATGGAAACTAAAAAGATAGAAAATTTCTCACAAGAAAAAAATATACAATTTCATATTATTTATTTACTAGAAATTGTTTGATGAAATAAACTTGTAAAGAAATCAAAGACTTAAATTAGGACTTTTGTGTCATGAATATTTACCACCCTCAAGTTTCACATTCCCCATACCAAGCGTAAAAACGAGATCATTGTTATTATAAGTTAGTAAAGCTAACACATATAAATGTGGTTTAATTAATCACTTAGACCCCCTTATTCCTATGGTGTATCTCTTGTATTTTATTTTTATCTTGAATGATCACGAGGATGCATTTTTTACTTATCTCGATAATTTATTTAGGCCGAAAATAAAGTAGGAATATTTAATCAATAGTTAGCTAAAGGACAAAATTTTCTAAAACGGCTTCTCGAAATCTCATAAAGTTCATATCTTGGCATAACTCGTTTCACGATTTGAAACCTTTCTCGGACCAATATTTGGCATTTACTTCATACTTCGAATCTTGAGAGACGTTCTTGAAATAATGGTCTTCTCTTCATATGTGGATTTTCTTCACTTGAAGTTTTGGAGAGATTCTTCAAACATGGACCACGACTTCTTCATTTTTCTTCAATTTTTATTTGGGATTTTGATATACAACGATCCGCCTCCTTTTCGGACTTGGATCTATTTATCCTCATACCTTCTTAGGGTCTTTTTTGGATATATTTCTCCATGATCTTTATGGGAGTAAACTGCTTTTCGTCTTGTTTCTTGATCCTTCATATTGATTTTAGAATAATGATTCTTCACATCATCTAGTATCTTTAGCAACAAAATGCAGCCCTCATTCCTTGTTAGGGCCTTTTTGGACTTGCCAATCTTCGCGTCCCGTTTCAATAAGTTATGCCTTGGCTATGAAGTCTAAAACTTAGAAACTTTTAAACGATCTTGGCCTAAAAGCTAAGTAACTTTTTTAATCGTACGACCTTATTTATTGCATTTATTTATTTAAAAGCGATGGGAAAAAGCTTATAATTAACTTACATAAATTCATGAAAGAATATAAAACTTATAATTGACTCTATCATTCCTCGTTCTCCATAATTTAAAATCTCAAGGAATGAGACTCATGGATGCTTAGCCTAATAAACCAATTAAAGTCCATATGGTTAAGGATACTAGCTAGAGTAAACTCAAATAAGTAAACTAGGGTTGAATCAAATTATTTACGACGGGCCTAATATATCAAAGACGTCTAAAATGTTAAAACCATTTTATTTATTTATTTATTTTGACTTTATTCTAGAAATGGAATATATACATACGATGAAAGAAAATAACGATAAGAACGGAAAATAATACTAGGCCAAAATAGATCAAAAATTTGAAAAATGTCAAAAAATATTAATTTTCCTGTTAAAATGAGGACATGTTCATGGAAAAGCCTACTTAACTTCGATAGAAGTCTCCCCTACACATAATATAAACATTGTCCTCAATGTTTAAGCATGTGAAAGTAAAGTCCCCTACACTTAGGACATTGGGCATGTAACACTCTCAAATTTCATATCGGTACAGCGGAAGAGTCTTTAGAGTGTTACGGGATAGCACAATAACTTCAATCATAGACCACACATAAAAATGGTTGTACAACGTTTAACATACATTCATTTGAAATAAAAGTTTCAAGTGTACAACAAGTCCCAAATAATACAAGTCATTTAGTTTACAAAACATAGATCGAATGAACAGTTTTATTATTATGTGGGCCATCAGAGTCGATCTCCATCCGAATTACCTTCAAGCACCTGAGATAAAAACATGCAAAAATCATATCAGCGAATGCCAAGTGAATTCATAGAGTTTAATAAAACCGTTATATAAAACAATCGTTGAAAACAGAACACAAGTATAATATTAGAAGTAACTCCTCGTATTGCTAGTCATGCAATATATATAAAGCAAACCATACATCTTAAACCGTCCATGAGACCGTAGCTTCAATATTACCATTATAGGTAATATTATTATCGTTATTCATATCATTATTGAATTGTATTGGAATACATTTGGATTCATTTGGATTATTATTAGCTGCATGCCATTGTTACCTTACTATCACAAACAACGGGCCGTGAACCCGACAAACAATTTGCCCATCTAAGTTAGCGTGTCGTCACAAAAATCACGCTATGTAAATCTTCTCATACATAAATTCGCTTACCAATCAATGTGGTACGACGGGGATCAACCGTCAAGGCGTGAACTGGGGTGATCGTCCCCAAATAGTACTATCATATGCATAAGCGTCTACCAAATCCCGGTAGTTCACAATTCATGCTAATAGGACTTTAAGTGACATAACCTAACTACTAATAATCCTTTTTATCTCGTTTATTGGGTCATAGCATCATTCTGGTCCATATTATTAAGCATACCATCGGTACTACTCGTGTTCTATTTTTATCAAAAACTAGCATGTTATCTCCCTCGCGGGTTTACAAATCATTTTATAACATTTAAAAGAGTGCGAGGCTATGAACTCACGTTGATAATGAAAGGCGGATTATCGGCTACGCACGTGCTTCAATCACGAAAACCTATATAAATACTAATCGGTCTAAGACTTTTGTCCAATGATTTTATAAAAATAACAATTATGTATACACATGATGATTTTATATATATGATGATGATCAGGTGGGTTTATACATTCTCATTTACTCATTTTAGTATTATGTGTTGGTAACTTTTATACTAGTTTCCTAGTTCATCTTATTTACTTATCAAGGCCCATTAAGCCCATTATAAGCCCATTACCTTATATTAGTCCATTTTACACTTTTAATATCAGTATTATACTTTACATGTTGGGCCCAATGGGTTAAGCCCAATAAGTAAGTTTATAAGTGTTTAGCCAAATTAGTTGGATTAATAGTCCAATAAGGCTAACTTGGCCCGTTAATGTCCATATGTTATATAGTTCGGGTTTTATCGGTTTTTACTTGTAATAGGTACTTATATTCAGTATATGAGTTATAAAAAGTTTACATTAGACGGGTCCGACCGTCTAAGTTTTAATTGACGAAAAACGTTAATTTTACGGTATTAGCCAAAAAGACGTAAAAATCATGTTTATAGTTTTATAACTTATAAAACTTATCAAACTACCATTTTTATAAAATATCCATTATTTATCATTTTACATATTTATATAAATGTAATATATATGTTAGTGAGTTTTTATTTACATTTTATACTATATTTATTTGAGTGCTATTATAATACTATTAAAGTTTAATTTCACAAAATCTGATTTTTAGTTTCACTTTCACCATTTTTATCATATCTTGAGTTCTACAAGGAGATAGAAGCTCATTTTTGGATGAAATAAACTTCATATTATGTGTTACAAATAACTTAGTTTTAGCTACTGCTCAATCCAAGTCTAAGTATCCCTAGAAGTCCTCACAAAACAGACTATTCAGATTGATACACTAATTTTGTTATGATAATATCTCAGTCATTATAATGATTGCATTGCATGGACAACTCTCACATGTGTATAAGAACTAATACTTACTGTATATTGATTCCACTATACCATTTTATCAGTTTATCATTTGGTTAGTTACTATTTTTATACAGCCAACTTATTAAGCAAGATTTTAACCTTTTTACATATGGTTTTCCATCTTTTTAACCATGTTTATCAACACTTGATCCCCACACAACATTTTTATCATCATATATTCATCATATACATATACAATTGGAAAGAAAATACATTTGATCTTTACAAAAATAACAAAGAAAATGGAAAGGATGATCTTGTTTATCAACCAAGACTATAACTTGTTTTTGGATGACAACACCTTGAGGTACACCAAATTTATCTTTAAGATCATCAACCACCAAGAATATTTGTTGAGAAATCAGCCCTAGGACACAAGAAAATTACCTCCTTTGATGTTATAATGATCATTAATCAACAACGCTTCAAGGGTTCTCCATTATATGTGTAGACAACACAAAGTTTATGGCTAAAATTGATCAAATAGGGTTGTGTGTTCTTGATATGGGACGAAAAAGGTGAGGGGGTGAGAGGATTTTGAGAGTAGTTTGCATATGTTGCTATGTGTAAATGGTTTAAGTGAAAGTGGTTTTGTAGATTGGTGTTTGTGTAGCGTACTTGTTAAGCCTTAGTTAACAAGTGTTAACTTGTTAGCTACAAGGTTGCCACATCTCATGATGTGGTGTCCTTGTTTTGCCGTCCCATATAGTGAGGTGGGAAAAGTGTATACTTGTCTCATACCACTAATTTACGGGTATTCCTCGATTCTAGTTTCCTTGATTTGCGTGCCCTCGGGTCGTTTTACGAAAAAAAAATTATGAATTATGAATCAACGGCACAAAACGAATCTAATAAAAATTGTCTCATCAAAAACGGAGTTCAAAAACGTAAATGTGTAATCCTAAGGTTTCCGGTTTAGTCAAAAACGGAAATGTGTAATCTTGGAGGTGGTCTTGATATTTCATAAGATTGGCTACCAAAACCAAGCCTTGTTCACCCAAAATCTCAACCTTTTCATCACTTTGGTGGTATACAGATTGTTTCTTCCTATGCTCTTGTTATTTTGATTATGTAATCATGTATTTTCTTTCTTATTGTATATTTATATGATGAATATATGATGATAAAAATGTTGTGTGGGGATCAAGTGTTGATAAATATGATTAAAGAGATGGAAAACCATATGTAAAAAGGTTAAAATCTTGCTTAATAAGTTGGCTGTATAAAAACAGTAACTAACCACATGTTAAACTGATAAAATGGCAAAGTGGAATCAATATACAGTAAGTATTGGGTCTTTTACACATGTGAGAGTTGGCCATACAATGGAATCATTATAATGAGTGAGATATGATTAAAACAAAATTAAAGTACCAATCTGAATAGTCAGTTTTGGACGGACTGTTAAGGATATTTAGATTTGTATTGAGCAGGAGCTAAAACTAAGTTAATTGTAGCACATATCATGTAGTTTATGGTGTCCAAAAATGAGCTTCTATCTCCTTGTAGAACTCAAGATATGGTAAAAATGGTGAAAGTGAAAGTAAAAATCAAATTTTGGGAAATTAAAGTATAATACTATTATAATAGCACTCAAATAAATATAGTATAAAATGTTAATTAAAACCCACTAACTTATATATTACATTTATATAAATATGTATAAGGATAAATAAATGGACATTTTATAAAAATGGTAGTTTGATAAGTTCTATAAGTTATAAAACTATAAACATGATTTTTACGTCTTTTTGGCTAAAAACGAAAGATTAACGTTTTTGTTAAATAAAACTTAGACGGTTGGACCCGTCTAATGTAAACTTTTATAAACTCACATACTGATATATAAACTTATATAACAAGTAAAAACCGATAGAACCCGAACTATAAGACATACGGACATTAACGAGCTAAGTTAGCATATTGGACTAATAATTTAACTAAATAAGTTAAACACTTATAAAAATTACTTATTGGGCTTAACCCATTTGGGCCCAAAAATTTTAAGTATAATACTGATAATAAAAGTATAATTGGACTAATAAATATTATTTGGCTTGTAATAGGCACATTGGGCTTCAAAATGTAAACAAGTTGAACTAGTGTAACTAGTCTTGAAAGTTTCCAACACATAACATTATAATGTTGAATAAAGATGTACAATCCCACTTGATCATCATCATATTTATAAAATCATCATATGTATACATAATTGTTATTTTTATAAAGTCATTGGACAAAAGTCTATGACGAGTATTATTTGTCTAGGTTTCCGTGATTGAAGCACGTACCGTACATCCGAATCGCCGATAACCCGCCTTCCCACATCAACGTGAGTTCATAGCCTCGCACTCTTTTAAATGTTTTTATGAAATGTTTTATAAACCCGCGAGGGAGATAACATGTTAGTTTTTATAAAATAGGACACTAGTTGTCCCGATTGTCTGTTTATTGATTTGGACCCGAATGATTGTATGACCCGATGAATGATTAAATGACCCGATAGATGAAATAAAATGGGTTATTAAAGTTAGGTTATGTCATTAAAAGTCCCATTAGCATGAATTGTGAACTACCAGGATTTGGTAGACGCTTATGCATATAATAGTACTATTTGGGGACGATCACCCAAGTTCGCGCCTTGACGGTTGATCCCCGTCGTGCCACATTGATTGGTAAGCGAATTTATGTGTGAGAAGATTTCTATAGCGTGACCTTTGTGAAGACACACTAATTTAGATGGGCAAATTGAGTTTTGGGCTAGCTACCCGTTGTTTGTTGTAATAAGGTAACAATGTCATGCGGCTTATAATAATCCAAATAACGAAATACTGTTATACACACTAAATTACGATATATTGCCTGACTAGCAATACGGGGTCTTACTATTGATATTATGTTCGTGTTTGGGTTTTTCATAACCATATTCATATAACGGTTTTTATTTCTATAAAACGTTATAAAACGTATTGTATGGTATTTTTACGACATTAGTTCGTACAATGGTTTTGAAGCCGAAAGCCTATATTATGATCTTGATAAGGATTTGTATAAAATGACTTTGGCTATTTTATGGCCCATTACAATGATTTGTATAAAATGATTTTCGGTAATAAATTTATACCAATGTTATATTGATGGATTTTATTAAACTATATGAATTCACTCGGCGTTATCGCTGACCTTTTCTTTTAACATGTTTTATCTCAGGTACTTGAAGGTAATTCTCGGGAAGACAACAAGAATTCATGACCCGCACTTAAATTATAATTTCCATTCAAATGTTTTGTAAAACCTGTATTAAATATAATGACTTGGGACCTATGTAAATCTGATATTTATGAATGGAAATGCTTTATTATTAAACGACATGATTTTTAAGCGTTGTCTATGATGTAAGTAATGTGCTATCCCGTAACACCAACTAGTCTTCCGCTGTATTGAGATTGTATAAATTTTGGGGTGTTACAGTTTGGTACCAGAGCTCTCGTTATAGAGAATGAAAGATTTTTAAAACCAAGGTTTTGAATAAAACATTTCAAAATCTTTTAACTATAAACATTTTCCTAAAAATGTCTAAAAATCTTTTGACTATAACGGTGCCGAAGAATTTCCGAGTTACCGACAAGGCCAGACTGAGAAGTTTTATTTTAATATATATATATAACTTGGATTATATATATATATATATATATGATGTAATTTTATAACATGATTGTTTGATGATTATTTTAATACTTATACGAGGTATTTATACGACGTAGATTGTCACAAGGAACCCTAAATCCCCTAGTAAATTAATCGAAGCTATTCTCTTAGGAATTCTAGCTATCCAAGATCTAAACCAAGTTGTGGATATTTATAATCCCAACAAAATGGTTGATATTCATAGAAATGTAGATATTAGTTGATTGTGATATTGAAAAATAATTGGCAAGATTAAATTTGATATCGATGTCATGACGATCTTTCCTCATAGAGTGGAGTTTGACAAAAAGTTACCACCTAGAAAGATGTCATCTGATTCGTTGTCATCCAATTCTTAAATTTCAAATCGAAAGGGTGAATGTTGCACTTGAGGCTGTCACTGGAACCATTACCCAAAAGCCTCATGCCACTAGTAGCTTTCCGAGAAGTCTAATTGAATGATCGAGTCATTTTATACTAGTGACTCATTTGATAACTACTGTTGTAAGGAGCTATAGGATTGGAAATTAAGTGCTGATCATATCGAGCATTTATTGCCCTATTAAGGTCTAAGAATAAGGTTGAAAGTATTGGAAAATGAGGTAGGATATCGAATTGAGTTTAAGTTGGTTGAAACTTGAATGAAGTAAAATTTAACTTATAGAGATTGTTAAGAGGAATCCATTAAGTCCTGTGATTGAATTATAAGGTTTTAAATTATTGTTAGTTTGTGTTAAGGGTTGTTCCTAGGCCATTTTCCAATGACAAGGATGCCCAGTATCCAACAAATAAATTGAAGAAATCTTCTTCTGAATTGGGACCGATGGATCTTCCGGGACAGGTGGGACACCTAATGACTCTTGTAGATTAGTATTCATTGTGGTATCTTTTAAAAATAATCCCTAACTTAACTGAGACATCAGTTGGTAGGATGAGATCTTGGAATTGTATGACATAGTGACACATAATGTGTTACGGTACAATTTGACTTGTTTGTGATTAATGAAAGACTACCTTTGATTGCTAAATTCTACATGTATCGATGATATCTATCTTTTCTTGATTCTTTCTAATGCTCGCATTAGTGATGCAACCATTGAACAAGTACTCATCTCGAATTGAGTCACGTTGCAGATTATTCTTTTTGAGTGCCATCGAGTTCATGAACCTCATGATTAATTGGCTAAACTCATTTCCTATCATATCGTAGTTAATTCTTGGTGAACAAGCTTTCATCACTCTTCTGCAGACCACTCATTGTTTTTATAACGTTAAAACAGTATCCCTTGAGAAAAATTGAATTTTCATCACTATATGGATTATTTAAAGTGAGACTTATAAATAATCATTATTGAAATGAAGTTGTTCAGAAAACACCTTGGAAAACTTAATTGTTTTTCATAACAAAGAAAATCTTTGTAAATTTATTTTTTAATTAAGCATAAAAATGTTTTTATTATAAACATGATGATAAAATTTTGACGAACTGAGTATTGCATCGTTAATATTGAAATTGTATATAGTTGCGCGTCTACATACAATTTGGAATGGACCATGCAAGGCTGATTAGTAGTCACCATAAAACTAATTAATAAACACTATATTTTCTTTGAAGATTTTGAAAGATTAAAATTTTATGAGATCTACAAGAAGTGAAAATAGGGACATAGTGTTAGGGACACCTACATATGTTCCTGTAACATCTATTCTTCTGAGTCGAATTTACTCATCTGTGGAAATTGTCTTATTTGACAATTGACAATCCTTTCTTGTCCAATTCTCACGTAGCGAGATTCTAAGGGAAAGTATCTAATTACCGAGTGTTGATACCCGACTGGATGTATTGACGTTCTTTTCATTTCTTATGATTTGATTTCATTTGAATGACCTGGGTAACGATCCGAGGAGCTTTCGAATGCGTACTCAAATTATGAAAACATGGGATATATTCATATTCGTTAAATGTTTTTGTCTGTATCTGATTTGAAATTCTCTCGCATAGGTTATGCGTTGACCTTACTCTTTTAAGGTTAGTTATGTCTCTAGATATCCTTGAACTTGTGAAGGATTATGAGTTATTATTAGTCTTTTGAGAAGATCACATCTTATCGACAGCAATAAAACTGAAAAGTTGATAGTGCCAGTAGAATGGATTGATTGATTATGACATGACGACATTGTCTTAATTGATGGGAACTCGAATAGAATTCCCCTAAAAGATAAGATGTTGATTATCAAAAGTGATCTAAATAATTCTTGATGGATGACCATATCCTGCATTTAGACTTGAAATTATACCATGAATGGTTGTGAATTAGTCATAGATATTATAATCAAGAAAGAACTTAATATGAATGTATTAAAAGATGTTTCCATTATCTGAAACTTTAGGAGGTATTTTCTAGTGAATTACCTAGACTTTTTCCATTAAGGCAAGCTGAAATTGGTATTGATTATATTTCCGGTGCTGCACATGCGGCATGTGCACTGTACGACAGCCCCATCTGGATTAAAGAATTATCGTACAACTGAGAGAGTTGTCGGGGAAAGCTTTGATTCTATCGAGCTCGTCATCCTGAAGAGCTATGGTGTTATTATTCCTTATATTTGTTGAATTACCGTGAACTAGGTAAATTGACGATTAAAAATCTATATCCACTACCCAAGATGTCAGATTTGTTCGATCATTTACAAGGTTCTAGCGTATCTTTGAAAATTTGATCCTCGGCATGGTTATCATCAACTTCGCATCCGCGAAAAAGATTATGTATTCCAATCATTACATCCAAAACTTGTAATGAACATTATGAGTTTCACGTGATGTCGTTTGGATTGACTAATACACATGTAGTATTCATAAATTTGGTAAATCACGTGTGTAGGCTGAAATTTGATAAATTCATGCTTGTGATCATTAAGGACTATTTGTTTGTTTATAAGAATAAGAATGAGTTAATAATTATTTATAGACTGCCCTGAATTGGCCGAAGAATAAAAACATGTACCTTGAATAATTAACATGTGATTAAAGACTTAATCCTTTACATTATTTGACCGTGTGATTAAAAGTTAATGGAATCTATATTGACTCTTCAAAAATAAAGAGCCCTTTTAAGATTTTGGGTTTTACCAAAAAGAAAGTGCAAATGTGTTTTGGCAAATGTTTTAACAAAGGATTTTAGAGGAATTATTCCCTTATACACAAAACATTTAACTAAACTCCTGTTTAGGGGTAAATGTTTTTGCATATCTTAAGACAACTTAAGAAGGATTGAGGAAAACCATTTATACCATGACATCAAAATTTAAACGACAATTTTTTCTTTCAACTAAGGAAATTTTGACCAAAGTATAAACAAAGATTTTTCGAACATTTACGAATCCTATTAATTATTTTTGATAAATCAACAAAAATAGTGTTAATTAAATTAAAAATTATTTTGAACATTTTCATATAATTGGACGGACTAAGAAATTTAAAATCTTTACGTTTACGTTCCATAAAAATTGAATATTTATTATTTAATTAGTCGTAATAATTATCGACGCTTTAGACGTCGGATTGACTAAAACGGATAAAAATGATAGTTGAGAAGAAACTAAAACTTAGAAAATGTGAAGAAAGAAATTTTTAATGAATGTAAATACTGACACGTTACGTAGAAAAGGATAAAGAACCAATTAGGATATGTTCCTTAGTAATGAAGGTGCAAAATAAAATTGCCGAACAATTTGAAAATAAACAATGTTTGTAAAAAGGATAATATAGATAATAAAAGGGGTTCACGGCTAATGTGAACCATTAGAATTGAGAAGCCGATAAGCGTTAAATGTTTTAAAGACCACTTGTGATTGTCTAAATGTGGAGATTTTGAGATTTAGTCATGTTGGAATCTCGTAAGTATAAGTATTCTATTCATGACATTTCTGACTAAATGTATCTTTATCTGAAGAAGTTGTATTGATGGAAAATTATGAAGGCAGACACCGCCTCATACATTAGTAAATGTCTACCTATTGCAAAGGTCATCATCTGAATTTGATTCGATTTGGGTCATCATCGACAAACTGACCAAATCTGATAATATCATTCCTGTTAATGATAGATTCTCGATGAAGAAATTGACTCTTCTTGTATTTAAAGGAGTTGTGTAAACATGGTGTGCCTGTATCGATCATCTCTATCAAGATCCTCGCTTTGCATCGAATTTCTAGAGATTTGCTCAGAAGTCATTGAGAACGAACCTTGATGAGAGTACTATTTACCACCCCAAATCGAAGGGACGAGGTAAAGTAACGATACAAAATACTATAAGTGTTGTTTTATGTTTGAATGATTGACCTTTGGTAATAAACCGTATAATCGCTTTCCATTGGAGAGATTATCATTGATAATTATCGTGTTAGGATCGAGATCGAATCTTGTTAAGATTTATATATTAGAGCATCTGTAAGAAGGAGTTGAGATGAAGACACCCGACATACACCCATTGTGAGTTGGACATGTCTTTTAGGTTTAAGGTTTCCTATGATGGCGAACCTAACCTTACAAAATACTCGACCCGCGAGACCTGAAACTATTGTTGAAATTAGGATCTGATTATTGATTGCCGGTAGTGGGCAAGAGGCTATGTGAATATGAAATGTAGATCTTGAAGTGCCAGATGGGTAGCGAAGTTATGCCAAAAATTTTAACCATGGAAAAATGAATTGATGATCTGAAAGATCATGGGATATAAGTCCCCGTTGCATGGGACCATTGAGATGATGTAAAAGATTGGTTTGAAAGACATATAAGTTGGATCTACCCTAGGACTTCAAGAGCTGCGTGAATTATGTTTCGTATATCGAACTTGATAAAATGCCTATCAAGTGAAAATCTGACTATTCCTTAATGAAGTTTAGATCGGCGAAAAGTTGCATTCATCAAAAACCCGTGAACATCATGGATAGAGAAAGTAAGTCAACATTAAGCCAGATTGTATTCCCGTAGTTATGTTTGATGAAACTCGCGTATTGTAATAGATTACACTTGTGAGAAAAGACCGAATGTGGAGGAAATACCCATGTGGCTTTAACTCTATAAGAAGCGAGTAGTAATATAAAATGATCTTTGAGGACAAAGATCCTGTTTAGGGCTAAATGCTGTGATAATCCGTCATTTTATGGTTGATATTTTATTCTCAGATATTATTTAAAAACATTATTTTAATGTTATATTATGAACTCACTTATTTTTGGGAAGAAATTTGGATTTACGTCTTGAAGTAGCATCGACTACGTCTAAACCGGAGGATTCTACGTTACGTGCTTACGTTTACATACATTGTCCTTGGTGACAGTCCGACATTTCAGAAAATAAATTTATCCGTGAATATTATTTTGAGATTTTAAATTTTTGTTGGTTCATAAACTCACAAAATTACGAGAAGAGATTAGGACTTACGATTATAATTTAACGTCCTTTACGACTAAACCGGAAACCTTAGGATTACGTATTTACGTTTTCGAACTCCATTTTTGATGAGACAATTTTTATTAGATTCGTTTTGTGCCGTTGATTCATAATTTATAAAAACGTTTTTCGTAAAACGACCCGAGGGCACGCAAATCGAGGAAACTAGAATCGAGGAGTACCCGTAATTAAATAGGGATGAGGCAAGAATAAACTTGCTCCACCCCCACATGGGATGGCCAAGTGTAAGCTACAACACACGATTATGTGTCAAAGCTTAGTAACAAAGCTAAGACACTTGTCTTAACTTTGCCACCAAACCACATGCACACAAAACCACTCAAGCCAAACTAGCAACTCATTATTCAACTCATGCAACACACACAACTCTTCTTCTCTCCCCTTGAACGTCCAAAACCACCATTATATCACCATCATCATCAAATTTTTACCATAAACAAAAGATATAATCAACATATGTTGATAACTACACAAAAAGATGAAGATTGTAGGTGATTTTAACTTATAAAAAGGAGTTTTCATGGAGGTCTTTGGGAAGATTTTAAAGAAGGAGTTTAGGGATGATTTATTGAAGGTGTCTTCATATCCTTGGTAATCTTGAAGGTGGTCTTGATATTTCAAAAGATTGGTTACCAAAACCAAGCCTTGTTCATCCAAAATCTCAACATTTTCATCACTTTGGTGGTATAGAGATTGTTTCTTCCTATGCTCTTTTTATTTTGATTATGTAATCATGTATTTTCTTTCTTATTGTATATGTATATGATGAATATATGATGATAAAAATGTTGTGTGGGGATCAAGTGTTGATAAATATGATTAAAGAGATGGAAAACCATATGTAAAAAGGTTAAAATCTTGCTTAATAAGTTGGATGTATAAAAACAGTAACTAACCACATGTTAAACTGATAAAATGGCAAAGTGGAATCAATATACAGTAATTATTGGGTCTTTTACACATGTGAGAGTTGGCCATACAATGGAATCATTATAATGAGTGATATATGATTAAAACAAAATTGAAGTACCAATCTGAATAGTCAGTTTTGGACGGACTGTTAAGGATATTTAGAGTTTGATTAAGCAGTAGCTAAAACTAAATTAATTGTAGCACATATCATTTAGTTTATGGTGTCCAAAAATGAGCTTCTATCTCCTTGTACAACTCAAGATATGGTAAAAATGGTGAAAGTGAAAGTAAAAATCAGATTTTGGGAAATTAAAGTATAATAGTATTATAATAGCACTCAAATAAATATAGTATAAAATGTGAATTAAAACCCACTAACTTATATACTACATTTATATAAATATGTATAAGGATAAATAAGTGGACATTTTATAAAAATGGTAGTTTGATAAGTTCTATAAGTTATAAAACTATAAACATGATTTTTACGTCTTTTTGGCTAAAACCGAAAGATTAACGTTTTTGTTAAATAAAACTTAGACGGTTTGACCCGTCTAATGTAAACTTTTATAAACTCACATACTGATATATAAACTTATATAGCAAGTAAAAACCGATAGAACCCGAACTATAAGACATACGGACATTAACGAGCTAAGTTAGCATATTGGACTAATAATTTAACTAAATAAGTTAAACACTTATAAAAATTACTTATTGGGCTTAACCCATTTGGGCCCAACATATAAAGTATAATACTGATAATAAAAGTATAATTGGGCTAATAAATAGTATTGGGCTTGTAATAGGCCCATTGGGCTTCAAAATGTAAACAAGTTGAACTAGTGTAACTAGTCTTGAAAATTTCTAACACATAACATTATAATGTTGAATAAAGATGTACAATCCCACTTGATCATCATCATATTTATAAAATCATCATATGTATACATAATTGTTATTTTTATAAATTCATTGGACAAAAGTCTATGACGAGTATTATTTGTCTAGGTTTCCGTGATTGAAGCACGTACCGTACATCCGAATCGCCGATAACCCGCCTTCCCACATCAATGTGAGTTCATAGCCTCGCACTCTTTTAAATGTTTTTATGAAAAGTTTTATAAACCCGCGAGGGAGATAACATGTTAGTTTTTATAAAATAGGGGGTTGTCCCGATTGTCTGTTTATTGATTTGGACCCGAATGATTGTATGACCCGATGAATGATTAAATGACCCGATAGATGAAATGAAATGGATTATTAAAGTTAGGTTATGTCACTAAAAGTCCCATTACCATGAATTGTGAAATACCGGGATTTGGTAGACGCTTATGCATATAATAGTACTATTTGGGGACGATCACCCCAGTTCGCGCCTTGACGGTTGATCCCCGTCGTGCCACATTGATTGGTAAGCGAATTTATATGTGAGAAGATTTCTATAGCGTGATTATTGTGATGACACTCTAATTTAGATGGGCAAATTGATTTTCGGGCTAGTTACCCGTTGTTTGTTGTAGTAAGGTAACAATGTCATGCGGCTTATAATAATCCAAATAACGAAATACTGCTATACGCACTAAATTACGATATATTGCCTGACTAGCAATACGGGGTCTTACTATTCATATTATGTTCGTGTTTTGGTTTTTCATAACCATATTCATATAACATTTTTTATTTCTATACAACGTTATAAAACGTATTGTATGGTATTTTTACGACATTAGTTCGTATAATGGTTTTGAAGGCGAAAGCCTATATTATGATTTTGATAAGGATTTGTATAAAATGACTTTGGCTATTTTATGGGCTATTTTATGGCCTATTACAATGATTTGTACAAAATGATTTTCGGTAATAATTTTATACCGATGTTATATTGATGGATTTTATTAAACTATATGAATTCACTCGGCGTTATCGCTGACCTTTTCTTTTAACATGTTTTATCTCAGGTACTTGAAGGTAATTCTTGGGAAGACAACAAGAATTCATGGCCCGCACTTAAATTATAATTTCCATTCAAATGTTTTGTAAAACCTGTATTAAATACAATGACTTGGGACCTATGTAAATCTGATATTTATGAATGGAAATTCTTTATTATTAAACGACGCGATTTTTAAGCGTTGTCTATGATGCAAGTAATGTGCTATTCCGTAACACCAACTAGTCTTCCGCTGTATTGAGATTGTATAAATTTGGGGGTGTTACACATAGCGTGACCTTTATGACGACAAGCTAATTTAGATGGGAAATTGAGTTTCGGGCTAGCTACCCGTTGTTTGGTTTAGTAAGATAACAATGTAATGCGGCTTATAATAATCCAGTTAACGAAATACTACTTTACGCACCAAATTACGATGTATTGCCTGACTAGCAATACGGGGTCATACTATTGATATTATGTTCGTGTTTTGGTTTTATATAACCATATTCATATAACGTTTTTTATTTAATCTATAACACGTTATAAAGCATATTGTATGATGTTTTTACGACATTGGCTCGTATAATGATTTTTAAGGCAAATGCCTTTATTATGATTTTCGATAAGGATTTGTATAAAATGACTTTGGCTATTTTATGGCCTATTAAAATGATTTGTACAAAAAATTTTCGATAATAGTTTTATACCGATGTTATATTAATGGTTTATTAAACTCTATGTATTCACTCGGCCTTATCGCTGACCCTTTCTTTTAACATGTTTTATCTCAGGTACTTGAAGGTAATTCTCGGGAAGACAACAAGTATTCATGGCCCGCACTTAAACAATAATTTCCATTCAAATACTTTGTAAAACTTTGTATGAAACAATATGACTTGGGACCTATGTAACTTTGATATTTATGAATGGAAATGCTTTATTATTAAACGACGCGATTTTTATGCGTTGTCTATGATGTGAGTAATGTGCTATCCCGTAACACCAACTAGTCTTCCGCTGTATTGAGTTGTATAAATTTGGGGGTGTTACAGTTTGGTACCAGAGCTCTCGTTATAGAGAACGAAAGATTTTTAAAACTAAGGTTTTGAATAAAACATTTCAAAATCTTTTAACTACAAACATTTTTCTAAAACTGTCTAAAAATCTTTTGACTATAACGGTGCCGAAGAATTCCCGAGTTACCGACAAGGCCAGACTGAGAAGTGTTATTTTAATATATATATATATATATATATATATATATATATAACTTGAATTATATATATATGTTGTAATTTGTTACATGATTGTTTGATGATTATTTTGATATTTATACGAGGTATTTATACGACGTAGATTGTCACAAGGAACCCTAAATCCCCTAGTAAATAAATCGAAGTTATTCTCGTAGGAAATCTAGCTATTCCAGATCTAAACCAAGTTGTGGATATTTATAATCCCAACAAAATGGTTGATATTCGTAGAAATGTAGATATTAGTTGATTGTGATATTGAAGAAGAATTGGCGAGATTAGAACTGATATCGATGTTATGACGATCTTTCTTTATAGAGTGGAGTTTGACAAAACGTTACCACCTAGAAAGATGTCATCTGATTTGTTGTCATCCAATTCTTAAATTGAAATCGAAAGGGTGATTGTTGTACTTGAGGCTGTCAATGGAACCATTACCCAAAAGCCTCATGCCACAAGTACCTTTCTGAGAAGTATAATTGAATGTGTGAGTCATTTCATACTAGTGACTTGTTTGATAACTATTGTTGTAAGAAATGTTGGACTGAAAATTAAGTGTTGTTCATATCGAGCTTTTATTGCCCTTTCAAGGTCTAAGAATAAGATTGAAAGTATTGGAGAATGAGGTAGGATATCGAATTGAGTATAAAAATTGGTTGAAACTTGAATAAAGTAAAATTTAACTTGTGTGGAATAAGAAACTGTTAAGAGGAAGTCGTTAAGTTTTGTGATTGAATTACAAGATTTTAAATGATTGTTAGTTTGTGTTAAGGGTTGTTCCTAAACCATTGTCCAATAACGAGGATGCCCAGTGTCCAAGAAATAAATTAAAGAAATCATCTTCTAAATTGGGACCGATGGATCTTCCGGGACAGGTGCGACACCTAATGACTCTTGTAGATTAGTATTCATTGTGGTATCTTTTAAAAATCCCTAACTTAACTGAGATATCAGTTGGTAGGATGAGTTCTGAGAATTGTATGACATGGCGACACGTAATGTGTTACGGTACAATTTTGACTTATTTGTGATTAATGAAAAAGACTACCTTTGATTGCTAAATCCTACATGTATCGATGTTATCTATCTTTTATTGCTTCATCCTAATGTTCGCATTAGTGATGCAACTATTGAACAAGTACTCATCTCGATTTGAGTTACGTTGTGGATTATTCTCTTTTGAGTGCCATCAAGGTCATGAACCTCATGATTAATTGGCTAAGCTCATTTCCTATTACATAGTAGTTAGTCCTTGGTAAACAACTTTTTGTAGAAATGTAAATCTATGCTTATGTTTTTAGAGAGAGAAAGAGATAGGAAGATGGTGGATTTCACACTTTTAGAGAGAGAAAGTTAATAAGAACTATGTGAAAATAATGAAACCACACTACCCTCTCCATCAAAGGAGAGGGTTTATATAGCCAAGCCCATGAGATGGGCTTGGGTTTACATTAGGCCGCCGGCCCATACACTTCATGGGCTCGGTTTTGGGCTTTGTTTAATAAATGTAAATAACTAAACTACGAGCTATAACATAGACTATTGTTGGAGTGACCGATCCTTTCTAATACGTAAAACGTATTTCCAACAATCTCCCCCTAAGGGAGGTCACTCCAAACAAGGGCGTTACCCAAGTTACAATAATAAAATAAACCTAAAATACTATGCTTGTCTTGAGCTCGTAGTCTTCGTCTTTCTTTTTCTTTTTCTTTTCTGGTGAACATGCTGATGTGATCTTTGATATCAATCTTGAGCATAAATCTCTTTCCTTGATCTCGTGCATCCATCACTTGTGATCTTCGCCTCTTCGTGACGCCATGTCCCACATACTTATACCTTCATAATTCTTGAAAGCTTCAGAGTTTGATACAGCGGAAGACTTAACTTTTAGGCTTTCTTGAATTTGATGAGGTATTAAGTGCATAAAGTATAAGCATGCGGGGACGACTTCTTCTTGGATCCCGCAACGCCACCGTCTTTAAATGCCGCAACATGAGTAGACACGAACGAAATGGCTTTGAACATTTCATTCTAATTCGGTAGCATTTTACCTCCGGTCGGTGAAGACCGTTGGACGATATTAGATATCGTACCCGTGACGGATAGTTTCAATTAAGTAACTTCCTGACAGGATTTCGCGGGTAAACCCGTTCTCTTTATTCGACCGTCCAAAGCTGACTGCGAACATAAAGAGTGAATCATTTGGATAATAATATCCACATGATTTGAAGCCGTCAATTCATGTTCCTGGAACAAGTGAAATTCAATTAAGAACCGCACCATCGTTTCTTTCCAGTTGTCACGAGCTTGATTCGTATAGAATCTTGCAAGTTACCTACCAAGTGCTGTTTTAGGTTAACACTAGAAGGATTTTCACTCATCACTGTGAACACTAAGGTATCACTCTGAGTGTTCTGGCAAGATCACTAAGATATTGCGTAGAGGCCTGGAACGTGTTTAAATTCAGTTAAGAATTAAACAGCTGTTGCTTTCCAGTTATCACAAGTTTGATTCATAAAGAATCGCACAAGTCACCTACCATGAGCTTTTTGATGTTCGCTCAAGAAGGATTTCCATCTTCATTGTAAATACTTTCGTATTACTCGGATGTTCAGGCAAGATCATGAAGATTTTGCGTAGGACTCTTAAGATCTTACTTTTCACAGTGTGTGAAGAAGCAAGTAATTATGAAAGTGTGTCCTAATGAGATATTTGATGATCTCAAATGGCTCTAGACTCGATCGTGCATTTTGGATTTTAGTGATCGGAGGCTGGAGAGGAGTGCCACCTTTTCAATACCAATTTACTCGGAGTGAATAAATCGATAGATAACGTGTTGATCTCCGTGTGATTAAAACAAATATCTTTTGAGAGATATCTGAGTTAGCTGGGATGGGTTGTGCATTGCATCACTGGGTCCATGATGTCTATCTTCAATATCGAGCATCATTAAAATGATCTCAATAGCATATGTGTTGACCCGGTTTCTGCCTAAGTTGTAAGAAGGGCTTCTTTCTTTACACCCTTTATCTTTACAATTCTTTTTCATTCTTCAACCCCTTCAATGCTTACCAATACGTCATCACTAGCACCTTGTTGTGATTGTTCCAGTGCTAACTTAAGTACTTGGTCGGCATTCAGCTACGTTCACAATCTTTCTCCGTCTTTCCTAAGGACTACTATTTCTAGCTATGGAATGTCCTTGGGAAGATTCCTCCGGTTCTGGAAGAATCATAGGACTTAACCTATCCTACCATCCTTATGTCACCACAATCTTCATCGTCGTGAAATAAATGGGTTTTGGGTAAGTATATGTCACCATGAAAATCCATTTTGATATGCAAATCCATTTTGCTCCCCCTTAACATATGCCACGATATGTAGAGATGAGCCAACACATTAAGTCAAACCATTTGTGATAATATCCCCTATTAAATCACATTTTCTCCCCCATATTAAAAATATTAACCCAATCGATGTTTTTAATATCAATTGATTTAATGAAGTTTTAACAAAGGTTTTGGGAAGAAAAATGCAAGTCCGTTTTATCTTCATGATATCAAACGCATGAGATATGATACCGATTCGTAACATGATCACATATTCACCATATTAGAAAAGAATTGACAAGGTTGGACCTGATAGATGAGAACATCATATGATAAAATCAAATGGTTCTTGTCAGCATATGTTGGTCGCCTCGTCACGTCTGAAGTCATCTCTTGACACCACGAGTACGATTGGTATTGTTGTCTTGACACCAGTTAGTGAGCTTGGCACGTTCGACATCGAAGATTCTGAATGCTTGACAATTGCTCCCCCTCAATTGTTGACCCGTGTTCTATTGAAAGAGCTGTAGTCGTTGGTTGAGTAGTCACATCGTCGAGTATATAGATACCAATTGTAGATTGCGATGGTTGTAGAGATGATAGCTTCATAAAAACAAGACTTCTCTTGTTTTAACAAATAAATGCACTGAAACGTACATTGATTTGTGTTAGACCAAGTTATAAAGTAAACTTGATCCCTTACAAGGTTTTAAAGTAAACCTTTCCCGAGAAAATTAATTCCCGTTGTGAGCCAAAGCTTTCATAAGAAATACTTGACTTTAATATGAAAACCGGGTTGCAGTCAGAAATAACTACAAGCCATTTAGGCATGTTTTATGAAATATTTACAACTTTTGTACGAACTCTATTTATGGCGCCGTGTTGATATTAATCAACATTTCTAAGGCCGTAAATATTATCGTACCAAAAGAAATGCCTTTGAAAAATAAAGTAAAAATATTTTTGGATTTTTCAGTTTTTATGGTTTTTATATGGTTTTATATTTTTGTATTTTGCTTTTGTGGATTAAAATATAAACAATATATACAAATGATCACCAAGGATACAAAGAATAGTTTTACCAATACTATTCTTTCGCTTCATCTGCTAGTTCCTTTAGAGTCTCAGGCGAGAAGGTTCTCATTCCTAGCTTGTCGGCCAAAAACTCAATTCGAGCGCGATCTAAAGCCTTCGTGAAAATATCCGCCAATTGATACTCAGATCGGACAAAGTAAGGCTCGATTACTCCATTTTCCACTTGCTCCTTGATGAAGTGGTAGCGTATGTCAATATGCTTCGACCGGGAGAATTGAACATTGTTGCAGCATAAGGCAATTGCATTTTTGTTGTCGCAGTACATCGAAATCTTGTTGAAACCTAGACCATAGTCGGTTAATTACGATCTCATCCAAAGAATTTGAGCACAGCAACCGGACATAGCTATGTATTCTGCTTCCGTACTTGAAATTGCAGCGCTTTTCTGCCTTTTCGATGCCCAACTGATTAGTCGATCTCCTAGTAGTTGCAAAGTGCCACTCGTGCTACGCCTTGTATCTTGACAACCCACGTGATCCGCATCTGCATATGCCATTAGTGCAATAGAAGAGTCTTTCGAATACCAAAGTCCCCGATTAATGGTTCTTTTAAGATATCGAAAGATCCTTTTAACAGTAGCTAAGTGTAACTCAGTAGGCCTAGTTTGATACCTGGCACACATACATATAGCAAACTGAAGATCAGGTCGACTGGCTGTGATATACAGAAGAGTACCGATCATTCCACGATAAAGTGTCGGATCAACGGCAACTCCATGTGGATCTGCATGAAGCTTAGTTCGTTCCACCATTGGAGTATCCACGGGGTCGCAAGATTCCATCTTATACTTCTTAAGCGATTCAAGGGCATACTTGGATTGATTGATAAAGATGCCTCTGGGACTCTGAGATATCTGAAGACCTAAGAAGAATGATACCTTGCCCATCATTGACATCTTAAACTTGGAAGACATGAGTGTCCCAAACTCATCCGATAAGGTTTGGGTCGAGGCTACAAATATAATATCATCAACATATATTTGTGCCATAATCATATCTTTTCCTCGTTTCTGAATGAACAGCGTAGGATCCACCTTGCCTTTTGTGAAGCCTTGTGTAATGAGGAATTGTGACAAAAGATCGTACCATGCGCGAGGAGCTTGCTTCAACCCATAGAGAGCCTTCTTAAGCTTATACACATGATTATGATAATTATGATTCACAAAACCATCCGGCTGTTGAACATAGACCTCTTCCTTGAGTTCACCATTAAGAAATGACGTCTTCACATCCATCTGATAGACAATCATATTCATATGGGCTGCATAAGCGAGGAATAGTCTAATAGCTTCCAAACGGGCAACAGGTGCAAAGGATTCCATAAAGTCGATGCCCAATAATTGCTTGTATTCACGAGCTACTAGTCGAGCTTTGTTCTTCAATATTCCGCCTAACTCATCGAGTTTCACCTTGTAAGCCCATTTCAAAGTGAGTAACTGCACTTGATCCGGGCATGGGACAAGTTCCCATACTTCAAGACGTATAAATTCATTAAGTTCTTCTTGTATAGCTTCTATCCAACATGATTGAGTAAAAGCTTGTTGCCATGTCTTAGGTTCAACTTCAGTGAGAAAAGCATCAAAGTGACAAAACATTGCACTTTCTTGTAACTGACTTCGTGTGGATACCGGACGATTAGGGTCACCAATAATAGAATCTATAGGATGATCCTTTGTCCACTTGCTGTCATGTTCACGAATCCGTGGATTGGAGTAAACTGTAGTTGGAGATTCTTCTGAGGTGGAAGACCCGGCTTGATTAGGGTCGGGAATTGGTACACCAAAGAATGGAAGTTCACGCATTTGAGCGAATTCCAAATCATGATCATCATCATCCTCTTCATCATCAATAGGCATGACATGGGTAGTTGAAACAGGTGTTGGTTGAGAATTACTTGGTGATGGTATATCTAGACCAATTGTAAGTGCAGACGTATCTGATTGTGCTTCGGTTGCTGGAGCGACAACTTCGGTTACCGGAGCTATTACCTCAGGTTCTGGAGCAACAATGGTTGGAGGAGTAAAGAATTCATCAAAGAACGGTTGAAACAACGTATCCCATTCATTCCTAGTAGGTGGTGTAAATGATGATGAAGTAGGGTTATTTGGGACAAGACCAGAACTAATGTTACTGGGTCCCATTTCATGAAGTGCGGGTTCAGAGCTGCTTTGCTCAGAAGCCATTGCTGTCAGCTCATCAAAATCAACATTCATAGTTTCGAGGACCTTGCGAGAGTTACGGTTGTAGATTCGGTATGCCTTCTTTGCGGAGCGTAACCAATGAAAATACCAATATCAGCCTTTGGTTGAAGTTTTCCCAAATTGTCCCCATCATTATTTGGATAGCAAAGAGAACCAAATACATGAAGATATGATAAATCCGGTACTTTTCCATGGAGAAGCTCATAAGGTGTTTTACCATGGCGTTTACGAATTAGTGACCGGTTTTGGGTGTACACTGTTGTAGATACTACTTCTGCCCATAAAAACAATGGAGCCTTTGCGTAAATTAACATCGTTCGAGCAGCTTCCATAAGTGTGCGATTTCGCCTTTCAACGACACCGTTTTGTTGTGGAGTGCGTGCAACGGATGTTTCATTAGATATGCCAACTTCTTCATAATAATCACGCAAAATTTGATTAACAAATTCGGTTCCATTATCTGTACGAATGCGTCGGACAGTAGTGTTGAGACGCACTTGAATCATCTTGAGAAATCTGATGATGAATTTAGGTGCCTCATTTTTTGCTTTAATAAATTTCACCCATGTAAACCGAGAGTAATCATCGACAATAACGAGGATGTACTTTTTTCCACTAAGACTTTCAACACGCATTGGCCCACAAAGATCCATATGCAACAGATAAAGTTTCTCTTGGTTGGTGTCTTCAGTCTTGGGTTTGTAAGACTTCTTAGTGCTTTTCCCCATTGTACACGCGGAACACAATTGATCCTTGTGAAATGATAGTTTAGGAAGACCACGAACAAGTTCGTTTTTCGCCAAGTGATTAATAGCGTCAAAGTTAAGATGAGATAACCGTCGATGCCATAACCATGACTTAGTCTTTGATGCTTTGGAGAGAAGACATACGGGAGAAGCGGCCATCATGTCTTGTAGAGACAAAGTATACAAATTATTCCCTCGAGTACCTTTCAATAAATCAACCCCTTCCAAATTACGAATGAAGCAGGTATGCTATCGAAAAGCAACTTCTAGGTTTGCATCACAAAATTGTCCCACAGAAAATAAGTTGTGACCATGACCTTCCACGTAATACACTCTTGAAATTATAACATTCCCAATATGATATTCACTATAACCCATTATCTTTGCAATATGATAATCTCCAAATCGAACCGTACCAAGAAACTTGCTGACGAAATTTCTGAGCTGAGAGCGATCTCCGGCCATATGCTTGGAGCAACCAGAGTCCAAATACCAGAGAACAATTTGGACCACCTGTTTTCAACAACAACAACCGACAATGCATTGGAAACTATTGGTTCCGGAGTGTTAGCAGATACAGATATAGAATTATCAGAATTGCTAACATGTTTGAGACCCTTAGATTTCCTGCGTTTTCTAATGTGAGTTTTAGCACTAACAGGTTTTACTTTTCCAACTTTCTTAGGTTTTGGATTATTCGAGGGCACTACAGTGGGAGTAGACCTATTTAAAGGGCACTTGGTTCCTACAGTAGTGTAAGTGTTCCTAGTTAAAGGACACGCTTGTGTTTTGGTAGCCTTGGTACTCCTAGTTAAAGGGCACGCTTTCTTCGCTGTAGTGGGAGTGATCCTAGTCATAGGGCACATATTTCCTACTATAGTGAAAGTTCTACCAGTGGGGCGCCACATCCATCCAACTTGGGTTAACACTTTCCCAGTCGGTTTCCATTCTAAACCATTTTTCCGGGCATACATCTCATTCACATGGTCAATAAGGCAAGAATCATGACGACTAGAAAACATACATTCATTGCAATTCCAACATTTCAAATTAGAATTCACACTAGGCTTAGAACGCTGCACAACCGTAGAGCCTTTAGGTTTAGCTACATGATTCTTTTTATTCAAAACAGAAATAACATTCCTAGGATGGGCTTCTACTTTCTTCTTCACTTGACTACTAGATGGGGGCAAGATCCTATCATTCTTCTTGTTTCTCTTAAGCTTAGATCTTTGAGCCTTAGTAGTGGTGCTTACTCTTATAGAAGGCAACACGGGAATATTAGAAGCTGGTTTTGATTCCGCCTTATCTTTAGTGACCAAAGTTTGAGATGGTTTAGTCCTAGGGCCCTTGTTAAGTGGTGTGACGGCTATAAGGTTCCTTTTGATTGCACTAGAGGACGATGCTGAGACAGTGGATGCGTTATCCACAACATTCTTACCTTTTAGAGTACGAAGTGTTTCCTTTAACTCAGCCAAGACCAGATTCTTATCACAAATTTGTTCCCTCAAATCAGATATTTCCACCGACTTTCGATTCAATTGTTCAATCAATGATTGATTCTGTGTAGTGGTATTAGCACATGCGGGCTTTACTGAATCGAAGAGTCGTGTATTTTTCTGTTTTAAGTGATCAACTTTGGACAACATCTTGGAAACTCGATTATCTAGATCAAGTTTAAAATTCTCAGCGGCCTCAAGTACGTTCACACAGTGAAGCTCCTTAGATTTCTCTATGTCTATCGGCAAAGATTTAGCAACCTTGTCACTTGGCTGGCGCTGTTTTGATTGTAAATTCAATCGAAAATTCTTTTCAAAGTTTGCATCATCGATATTAACACCTTCGAATGACGTTTCAAAGATTTCTTGAATAAATTGTTGCTTGCATTCAAGCGAAATACAATGTGTTTGAACCTCATCAAAATGTTTTGAAAGCGAAGAATATGAATCTTGAAGCTTTAAAAATTCAGCGTCAGATTCGTGACAAGTACTATCTACCACATTATCCACAGTTTCAATATTATGCACAGTAGAATCATTATCAAAACGTTTATTCACACAGACGGAAACAATATCATGAGACATCACTTGCTTCAGAAGCTGATCATTTTGGCGTGAGACTCGTTCTATTTCAAGTAAACTGTTTTCATAAGCATCATCCATTTCATTGAAAACACGTTTAACTTCTTCTATTTCCAAATACAAATCTTGATCAAGATTACTAAGACAAGCTTTAACATTCTTTACAAACGGAATAATTTCGTCTCGGAACGCAGCTCTAGTGTGCTCAAAGTTCCATTCACCTTTCGTTATGGCCGAAGCCGTCGTACGTTCCAAAATGACCTTGTCAAAATCGGCTAAGTGTTGGTGTACCACATTTAAGTTAACGGACGGCTTACTTACCGGTGGAATTAACTTCGTTAAATCCTTTTTGACAAGTGTAGGAGACGTACTAGGAGGGTTTTCATTTGACAAACTTTGGGGCACAAGAACTGTCAATTCAGCTAATTCCTTTTGTAAACGAATGCGGGTCTTTTTAGAAAATTGATCTTTGTTATGTTGATCATAAGCAATTGTACGGAATTTTGAAAGCATTTTAGAATGAGTTTCATCCCCAAGTGATTGTGTCTCCTCAGTACTACGAACAAAAGGTGCTTCTTTCGATTTTCCAATTATGGTCATATCATAAAGACCGGGAATATAATCCTGAGCTTGTTTTGCATAACCGGGATTAGGTGGTAAATCTTGAAGACGCTTAAGTTCGAATTCTTTAAATGATTTAGTTAAAAGATGAACCTTTTCTGTGGAAGAGTATTGTTTTAAAAGCTTTTGTTCTTTGAATTTAAGAAGTTTGGTAGCATTAATTTCCGATTCAACCTTTTTAGACTCGAGAGTTTCGAAATCCATTTTAAGTTTCTGAAAATCATTGACAACCGACTCTTTTTCTTTTAATTCATTGGAAAGATTAGCTTTTAATGATTCTATTTCTTTCAAGTGTTCAATCTTTTCAAAACGAAATTGGTCAAATTCAGAACATGTTATTTTCTCTGCTTGAGGGACCATTTCAAAAGCTTTGATCTTTTCTTTATGCAACGCAAGCTCAGCAGTTAGGGTGGAATTCGTATCTACGGATTGTCTGAGGGCCATATGCATTTGATCAATAATATGTTTAGGCACCATGACCAAATCATGTTGAGCATAAGATTCCATACCCGTCGTAGCATTTGGTTGAGGTTCACTCAAATGTGTAGGTTTGGGTACCACATCATTTGAAATACTAGTTCCCGAATGCTGTTCGAGGTTGTCATTTTCATGCCCAACTTGATGTTGGTTATCATCAATATTATTAGATGTGGTTGGTACCTCACTGATGACATCAGAACTGTAGTGAGAGAGATTAGAAACGAGAGCAGCTTGGGCAGAGTGAATGTCATCACAATCCGAATCGTATGCATCAAGATCGTCCGCTTGATAAGCTGCATTAGAAGTGGAAACGACTGCAATGCCTTCAGTATCTGCTGCCTCTGGGTCTGCAAGAAATGCTAACTCCTCTGAATCCAAGATCTTCCCGTAAGACTGAGCATCAACCAAATATATCTTCTCATGAAACCATGCATCATCCCTCCTCCTTTTCGGCTGAGTGCATTCCCTAGCCATATGACCTTGTCCTCGGCAATTGTAGCAAGTCACAACCTTTTTAGGACCACTAGGACTTCCATTTCCATTCGCTTGAGAATTCACAGCTTGATTGTTCCCAGTCCTTGTAGGAGGTCCATATGAATTTGGTCTTCCCTGAATTGGTTGCACCGTCACTTGACCATCTTGAACAGTGGCTTATTGTCGAGGATTTGATGAGGTGCGGAGCTGATTGTTTGTTGGTGGAAATTCTCTAGTTGCAACAAGTTTTGACAAGTAGGCTGTGAGATGGTTTAGAACATCAGCTGGCGTATCATTTGGAGTAAAGACCGGTGCTTGGATTGGTGGAAGTTCATTAGAGTAAAAAGCTTGTGCTGGTTGTGCTTCTATTGGAAAATATCCTTGCTGAGGATTATAGCCCATTGGAGAAGTGTTGGCTTGTGATGGTGATGTCTGATATGATGGTTGCTGCAGAAAAGATTGTTGATGAACACCTTGTTGAAATGCTTGATGTGGCATCACTGGTGGTTGATAAGATGGTTGCTGATAGGTGTGTGGTGGTGGTTGCTGCAAGTATGATGGTTGTTGATAAGTATAAGCCATGTTTTCTTGAGAAGCATACATTGCAAGTGGATCATGAACTTGAGGTGTAGACAACCGAGCCTCGATCACATGGCGTTCGTGTTGTTGAAGAAAGGCTTGAAGTTGATCCACATTGGTGTTATGCAAGTCCTTAGCCAATTTAACATCCGTCACGTATTTTTTCCATTCTGAAGGAAGAGTGTTCAAATACTTGGTGTTCAATTGAAAGGTAGGAATTGTCATGCCATAGATATTGAGCTCATTCAACAATAGCGTAAATCTCAGATAGTAATCATTGAGAGTCTCCCCTGGCACATAGGCAAACTTATCAAATGTATCAAAAAGCTTACACTCTCGTTCTTGTTTAGTTAACGAGGTGCCTTGCATGAGAACCCGAATTCTATCCCATAACTCTTTGGCAACTTTATGTTTGCTGATGAGTTTGTAGACATCTGGAGGAAGGGCTTGGAGAATGATGTTCATAGCATACTTATCACATTTATCTTGAATCTTCATATCTCCAGTCAATTCACCCGTTGTGCGAGGACGAGTAGTTGTACCTTCCGTCACTGTACCATAATCTAATGGTCCATTGAGTACCGATACCCAAATTAGATGTCCATTCTCCTTGTTCAACATATAAGGTTCCATTCGGGAAGCCCATTCCTCATACATAGTCTTCACCAACATTGGTGGACGATTATCCGTACCCGAGAGGATGGACTTATCCGTAAGAGATGTATACTCCATTTCAATAAGTTAAGATTTACAAACGTTGATCGATCAATGAAAGAAAGTAAATGTGGTTGTTGTTGTGAGTTGAAGTTGAGAAACAATGTTAAAATCCCCTAAAATATGTCCTCGATAAACCAAAAATTCCAAGTCAAAAATACACACGGTTTGTTCGAAATTTTTTTAAGGAATAATTTTTGTTATCAGAATGTTGATCGGAATATCAGTCGGAATAGTGATCGGAATAACCTTGATCGGAATAAACCCTAATCGGAATAACCTTGATCGGAAAGTACCTAATCTGAATACCAAATCTGAATACCAATCGGAATGCCGTGATCGGAATACCCAATCTGAATACCAATCGGAATGTACCTAATCTGAATACCAAATCTGAATACCAGTCGGAATGCCGTGATCGGACTACCCAATCTGAATACCAATCGGAATGTACCTAATATGAATACCAAATCTGATACCAATCGGAATGTCGTGATCGGAATACCCAATCTGAATACCAATCGTAATACCTAAACCCTATTCCGATTACACTGATCGGAATGTACTAGAAACCCTTTTCCGATGACCAGATCGGAATAATGCCCACTTTTCTCGGACAAAACTCAACCAATTCGTGATTTTAAGCCAAAAAATGATCAAAACACCCAAAATTTTTGTGTTTTTAGCCAAAGTAACTATACCAAATCCCTACCACAACTATGTAGAAGATTTGTATCAAGAACAAAACCATCAAAAACACAAAAAAAAAATTTGGACGTGTGAAAATGGATCAAAAATGGACACAAACACATGAACAATACAATCATCCCATGGCTCTTGATACCATTTGTAGAAATGTAAATCTATGCTTATGTTTTTAGAGAGAGAAAGAGATAGGAAGATGGTGGATTTCACACTTTTAGAGAGAGAAAGTTAATAAGAACTATGTGAAAAAAATGAAACCACACTACCCTCTCCATCAAAGGAGAGGGTTTATATACCCAAGCCCATGAGATGGGCTTGGGTTTACATTAGGCCGCCGACCCATACACTTCATGGGCTCGGTTTTGGGCTTTGTTTAATAAATGTAAATAACTAAACTACGAGCTATAACATAGACTATTGTTGGAGTTACCGATCCTTTCTAATACATAAAACGTATTTCCAACACTTTTCATCACTCTTTTGCAGATCACTCATTGTTTTTAAAAGATAAAATAGTATCCCTTGATAAAGATTTAATTTTCATCACCGTAAGGATTATTTAAAGTGAGATTTATAAGTGATTGTTATCGAAATGAGGTTGTTTATAAAGTACCTTGGAAAACTTAATTGTTTTCAGAACAAAGAAACTCTTTTTAAATTTATTATTGATTCTTATTTAAGAATTAAGCATGAAAATGTTATTATTATAAACATGATGATAAAGTTTTGACGAACTGAGTATTGCATCGTTAATCTTGAAATTGTATATAGTTGCGCGCCTACATACAATTTGGAATGGACCATGCAAGGCTGATTAGTAGTCACCATGAAACTGATTAATAAACACTACATTTTCTTTGAAGATTGTGAAAGATTAAAATTTCTCAGATCTGCAAGAAGTAAAAATAGGGACATAGTGTTAGGAACACCTACATATGTGCCTATGCCATCTATTCTTCTGAGTCGAATTTACTCATCTGTTGAAATTGTCTTATTTGATAATTGACAATTCTTCCTTGTCCAATTCTCCCGTAGTGAGATTCTTAGGAAAAGTATCTGATTACCGAGTGTTGATACCCGACTGGATGTATCGATGTTCCTATCATTTCTTTTGGTTTGATTTCATTTGAATGACCTGGGTAATGATCCGAGGAGCTATCGAATGCGTACTCAAATTATGAAAACATGGGATATATTCATATTCGTTAAAAGTTTTCGTCTGTATCTGATTTGAAATTCTCTCGCATAGATTATGCATTGACCTTACTCTTTTAAGGTTAGTTATGTCTCCAGATATCCTTGAACTTATGAAGGATTATGAGTTATTATTAGACTTTTGAGAAGTTCACATCTTATCGACGACAATGCAACTGGAAAGTTGATAGTGGCAGTAGAATCGATTGATTGATTTCGACATGACGACATTGTCTTAATCGATGGGAACTCGAATAGAATTCCCCTAAATGATAAGATGTTGATTATCAAAAGTGATCTAAATAATTCTTGATGGATGGCCATATCCTGCATCTAGACTTGAAATTATACCATGAATGGTTATAAATTAGTCATAGATATTATAATCTAGAAGAACTTAAACTAAATTTATTAAAAGATGTTTATGTTATTTGAAACTTTACGAGGTGATTGCTGATGAATTACCTAGACTTCGCCATTAAGGAAAGTTGAATTTGGTATTGATTATAATCTCGGTGTTGCACTTGTGGCTTGTGCACTATACGTCAGCACCATCTGAATTAAAGGAATTACCGTACAACTGAGAGAGTTATCAGAGAAAGATTTTATTCTACCAAGCTCGTCCTCATGAAGAGATATGGTGTTATCAATCCTTATATTTATAGATTATTGTGAACTGAGTAAATTGACAATCGAAAACGATATCCATAACTCGAAATGGAATATTTGTTCGATCATTTACAAGGTTCTAGCGTTTGTTTTTAAGATTTGATCCGCAGCATGGTTAGCATCAAATTCTCATCTGCGAAAAAGATTATCTATTCCAATCACTACATCCGGTACTTGTAATGAACATTATGAGTTTCACGTGATGTCGTTTGGATTGACTAATACACATGTAGCATCCATAAATTTGGTGAATCTCGTGTGTAGGCTGTAAACTGATAAATTCATGCTTGAGATCATTAAGGACCAATTGTCTGTATATATGAATAATAATGAGTTAATAATTGGTTATAGACTGCCCTAAATTGGTCGAACAATTAAAAACCTGTACCTTAAATAGTTAACATGTGATTAAAGACTAAATCCTTTACATTATTTGACCGTGTGATTAATAAATAATGGAATCTATATTGACTCTTCAAAATTTAGAAGTCATTTAAGACTTTGAGTTATACTAAAAAGAAAGTGCAAATATATTTTGACAAATGTTTTAACAAAGGATTTTAAGGGATTATTCCCTTATACACAAACCATTTAACTAAACTTCTGTTTAGGGGTAAATGTTCGTGTATACTTCTAGAAAACTTAAGAAGAATTGAGGAAACTATATAACTTATGACTTGAAATTTGAAATGACAATTTTTGCTTTTCAACTAAGAAAATTTTTACCAAAGAATAAACGAAGGTTTTTCGAACATTTACGGATTTTATTAATTATTTTTGATAAATCAACAAAAGTCTTGTTAATTAAATTAAAATTATTTTGAACATTTTTATATAACTGGTCGAACTAAGAAATTTAAAACTTTTACGTTTATGTTTCATAAGAATTTAATAATTATTATCTAATTAATTGTAATAATTATCGACGCTTTAGACGTCGGATTGAGTAAAACTGATAAAAATGATAGATGAGACGAAACTAAAACAGAGAAAATGTGAAGAAATAATTTTTGAATAAATACAGACATGATAACTATTCCATCTAGGAAAGTGAATGTAGATACTGACACATAATATAGAAAGGGTAAAGAACCAATTAGGATGTATTTGTTAATAATGAAGGGGTTCGCGGCTAATGTGAACCATTAGAATTGAGAAACCAGTGACGTTAAATGGATAAAATGCCACTTATGGTTGCCTAAAAATGGAGATTTTGAGATATAGTTATGTTGGAATCTTGTAAGTATAAGTATTCTAATCCTGTCATTTCAGATTTAATGTATCATTATCAGAAGAAGTTGTACTGATGGAAAATTATGAAGGCATACACCGCCTCATACATTAGTAAACGTCTAACTATTGCAAAGGTCATCATCTGAATTTGATTCGATTTGGGTCATCGTCGACAGACTGACCAAATCTATTAATATCATTCCTGTTAATGATAGATTCTTGATGAAGAAATTGACTCTTTTGTATTTAAAGGAGTTATGTAAACATAGTGTGCCTGTATCGAACATCTTTATCAAGATCCTCGCTTCGCATCGAATTTCTAGAGATTTGCTCAGAAATCATTGAGAACGAACCTTGATAAGAGTACTATGTACCACCCCAATCGAAAGGACGAGCTAAAGTAACGATACAAAGTAAAATAAGTGATGTTTTATGTTTGAATGAATGACCTTTGGTAATAAACCGTATAATCATTTTCCTTTAGAGAGATTATCATTGATAATTATCGCATTAGGATCGAGATCGAATCTTGTCATGATCCAATTATTAGAGCATCTGTAAGTAGGAGTTGAGATGAAGACACCCGACATACACCCATTATGAGTTGGACATGTCATTTAGGTTTAAGGTTTCCTATGATGGCGAACATAGCCTTACAAAATACCCGACCCGCGAAACCTGAAATGATTGTTGAAATTAGGATCTGATTATTGACTGCCGGTAGTGGGCAGGAGGTTATGTGAATATGAAATGTAGATCTTGAAGTGCCAGATGGGTAGCGAAGTTATGCCAAAAATTTTAACCATTGAAAAATGAATTGATGATCTGAAAGATCATAGGATATAAGTCCCCGTTGTATGGGACCATTGAGATGATATAAAAGTTTGTTTGAAAGGCATATAAGCTGGATCTACCTTAGGACTTCAAGAGTTGCGTGAATTATGATTCGTATATCGAACTTGATGGAATATCTATCAAGTGAAAATCTGATTGTTTCTTAGTAAAGTTTAGATCGGCGAAAAGTTGCATTCATCAGAAACCCGTGAACACCATGGATAGAGAAAGTAAGTCAACATTAAGCCTGATCTTATTCCCGTAGTTACGTTTGATGAAACTCGCGTATTGTAATAGGATTACACTTGTGAGAAAAGACCGAATGTGGAGGAAATACCCACATGGCTTTAACTCTATAAGAAGCGAGTAGTAAGATGATCTTTGAGGACAAAGATCCTGTTTAGGGGTAAATGCTGTGACAATCCGTCAATTTATGGTTGATATTTAATTCTCAATTATTATTTGAAAATATTATTTTAATGTTATATTATGAACTCACTTATTTTTGGGAAGAATTTTGGATTTACGTCTTGAAGTAGCATCGACTACGTCTAAACCGGAGGATTCTACGTTACATGCTTACGTTTACATACATCGTCTTTGGTGACAGTCCGACATTTTAGAAAATAAATTTGTCCGTGAATATGATTTTGAGATTTTAAATTTGTGTTGGTTCATAAACTCACAAATTTACGAGAAGAGATTGGGACTTACGATTATAATTTAACGTCCTTTACGACTAAACCGGAAACCTTAGGATTACGTATTTACGTTTTCGAACTCCGTTTTTGATGAGACAATTTTTGTTAGATTCGTTTTGTGCCGTTGATTCGTAATTTATAAAAACGTTTTTCGTAAAACGACCCGAGGGCACGCAAATCGAGGAAACTAGAATCGAGGAGTACCCGTAATTAAATGGGGATGAGACAAGTGGGACACTTGCCCCACCCCCACAAACCCACGGCTACAACACAACACCTCAACAACTTGGTGTCAAGTTGTTGACAAGATACTAACACTTGTCACTTGAGCTTAATGTGTAAGCTAAGCTTACCACAAAACAAGAAACTCAAAACCATTTGATCATTTTACAACATGCAAACCACCAAAAACTCACACAAACTCTCTCTTCCTCTTGTTTATGCCGTCCACTTCACCATCCATAACCATCATTTGATCTAAATTTAACCATAAACCTTATGTTGTTTCTACATATGTTGAAGCCCTTTTGAAACCCTATTGATTGGTGGTGATTATAACATCCAAGGAGGAGTTTCCATGGAGTCTTGGGGCTGATTTTCCACAAGGTGTTCATGAAGAATGGTGGTCTTGAAGATGGTCTTGGTTATTCACAAGTTTCTCCATCAAAATCCATGTTTTGATCACAACCTACATCATCATGGTGGTATAAAGATTGTTCTCCCCATCTTCTTGTTATTTTGATTATGTATCATGTATTTTATTTCCTATTGTATATGTATATGATGATTATATGATGATAAAAGTATTGTGTGGGGATTTGGTGTTGATAAATATGATTAAAAAGATGAAAAACTATAAGAAACAAGGCTAAAATCTTGCTTAAAAATGATGGCTGTATAAAACAGTAAAGAAACATGTCATGAACTGATAAAATGGCATAGATTAATGGATATACAGTAAGTAATATGTCTTGTACACATGTGAGAGTTGGCCATGAAATTGAATCATTAGGATGAGTGAGATATGATCAAAACAAGTTTAGAGTACAAATCTGAGTTCACTGTTTTGGACGATTTTTAGAAAATACTTAGAGGCTTATTCAACAGTAGCTATAGACGAGTTAAATGGAGCACATATCATGTAGTTTATGTCATAAAATTTTGAGCTTCTATATCCATATAGAACTCTAGATATGGCAGTTTTGGTGAACATGAAAATAAAAATCAGATTTTGGAAATTAAAGTATAATAGTATTATATAAGCACTCAAGTAAATATAGTATAAAATGTGAATTAAAACCCACTAACTCATATAATACATTTATATAAACATGTATAAGGATAAATAAATGGACATTTTATAAAAATGGTAGTTTGATAAGTTTTATAAGTTATAAAACTATAAACATGATTTATACGACTTTTTCGGCTATTACCGTAAAATTAACGTTTTTGTTAAAAAAACTTAGACGGTTGGACCCGTCTAATGTAACCTTTTATAAACTCATATACTGATATATAAACATATATAACAAGTAAAAACCGATAAAACCCGAACTATATAACATACGGACATTAACGGGCTAAGTTAACGTTATCGGACTAATAATACAACAAAATGGGCTAAAACACTTATAAACTTTTTTATTGGGCTTAACCCATTTGGGCCCAACATATAAAGTATAAATACTGATAATACAAGTATAAAATGGATTAATACAAGTTAAAGAACTTATAATAAGTTTATTGGACTTAAAATATGTAAATAGGTAAAACTAGTAAACTAGTAAGAAGTTACCAATACGTAAACACTAAAATGAGTAGAAGAGAATATGTAAACCCACTGGATCATCATATATATAAAATCATCATATGTATACATAATTGTTATTTTTATAAAGTCATTGGACATGAGTCTAAGACGAGTATTATTTGTCTAGGTTTCCGTGATTGAAGCACGTACCGTACATCCGAATTGCCGATAACCTGCCTTCCCACATTAACGTGAGTTCATAGCCTCGCACTCTTTTAAATGTTTTTATGAAATGTTTTATAAACCCGCGAGGGAGATAACATGTTAGTTTTATAAAATAGGACACCATTTGTCCCGATTGTTTGTTTATTGATTTGGACCCGAATGATTGTATGACCCGATTGTATGACCCGATAAATGATTAAATGACCCGATAGATGAAATAAAATGGATTATTAAAGTTAGGTTATGTCCCTAAAAGACCCATTAGCATGAATTGTGAACTACCGGGATTTGGTAGACGCTTATGCATATAATAGTACTATTTGGGGACGATCACCCCAGTTCGCGCCTTGACGGTTGATCCCCGTCGTGCCACATTGATTGGTAAGCGAATTTATGTATGTGAAGATTTCCATAGCGTGACCTTTGTGACGACACACTAATATAGATGGGCAAATTGAGTTTCGGGCTAGCTACCCGTTGTTTGGTTTAGTAAGGTAACAATGTCATGCGACTTATAATAATCCAGTTAACAAAATACTATTATACGCACCGAATTACGATGTATTGCCTGACTAGCAATACGGGGTCATACTATTGATATTATGTTCGTGTTTTGGTTTTGTATAACCATATTCATATAACGGTTTTTATTTAATCTATACATCGTTATAAAACGTATTGTATGATGTTTTTACGACATTGCCTCGTATAATGATTTTTAAGGCAAATGCCTTTATTGTGATTTTCGATAAGGATTTGTATAAAATGACTTTGGCTATATTATGGCCTATTAAAATGATTTGTACAAAAAACATTTCGGTAATAATTTTATACCGATGTTATATTAATGGTTTATTAAACTCTATGAATTTACTCGGCGTTATCGCTGACCCTTTCTTTTAACATGTTTTATCTCAGGTACTTGAAGGTAATTCTCGGGAAGACAACAAGAATTCATGGCCCGCACTTAAACAATAATTTCCATTCAAATACTTTGTAAAACTTTATATATAATAATATGACTTGGGACCTATGTAACTTTGATATTTATGAATGGAGATGCTTTATTATTAAACGACGCGATTTTTATGCGTTGTCTATGATGTGAGTAATGTGCTATCCCGTAACACCAACTAGTCTTCCGCTGTATTGAGTTGTATAAATTTGGGGGTGTTACAAATAAGCTCATTGTTCTCATTAGGTACTACGGTGATTCCACCCTTTTTTGGAACACAATGTACCGGGCTAACCCATGGAGAGTCGGAAATTGGGTAAATCATGCCCGCATCAAGGAGTTTGATCACTTCCTTTTTAATGACCTCATGTATTTTTGGGTTAACCCTTCGTTGACTTTGAATGGCGGGTTTGTAATCATCCTCCATAAGGATTTTGTGTGTATAAAAATGTGGATCAATTCCCCTTATGTCGGATATTTTCCATGCTAAGGCTTTCTTATGTTTTTTAAGGACTTCAATGAGTTTCTCTTTCTCATCCTCTTTCAACTCTTTAGCAATGATCACGGGTAATTGGTCTTTGCCCTCTAAGAAAGCATACTCTAGGTGGGATGGAAGGTCCTTAAGTTCAGTTAGAGTTGGACTCTCTATGGAAGGTTTTACTATGGAAGGATCATCATTGGTAACTTCTTGTGGAATGGGGGAAGGAATAGGGTCCTCATTGAGCAACTTTTGGTTAGTCAGAATATCTTCTTCCAAATTAATGGGAGAATCATCATTACCAAGAAAGTTGGACTCAAATTCCTCCAATAGGAAATCACTCTCTCCAAAAGGTGTTAAGGAGGGAGCAATTGAGGCCACGGTTTCAACATGGGGCATATCCTCACTAGTACTTTTGCAAGCGTCATGAAAATGCCCATCACACACCTCATCTAGCACATCAACTATGTTAATAGTCTCACAAGGTTTAGACTCCTTAACCTCTTTCTTATCACAAACTTCCCCTAACTTAAGCACCACTTTCTCATCCTCTACTCTCATAATTAGTTCTCCCTCCGCCACATCTATCAAAGTGCGACCCGCTCTCAAAAACGTTCTACCAACAATCAATGGAACTCTAGGATCCATGTCATAATCAACCACTACAAAGTCGGCCGGAAATGTAAACTTATCCACACCTACAAACACATCCTCCGCGATACCTACGGGGTAAGCTATGGTTCGGTTGGCTAACTCAAGTGTCATCCTAGTGGGAGTGAGCTCGGGAAGAGAGAGTTTTTTCCAAACCGATAAAGGCATGAGGTTAATGCTTGCCCCTAGATCCGCCAAAGCCATGCAATTTTCCACACCGAGAAAATTAAAAGGTATCAAGAAGCGCCCCGGATCTCCAAGTTTTGTTGGTAAGGTTTTAAGTAGCACGGCGGAACAATTTTCATTAAGGGATGTGTTGGGCAAATCAACCAATTTTTCCTTGTTGGAGAGTAAATCCTTGAACATCTTAGCAAATTTTGGCATGTAAGCAAGAGCTTCCGCAAAGGAGATGTTTATTTTGAGTTGCTTGAACATCCTTAAGAAATTTGAGACTTGGATATCATCCTTGTTCTTTAACTTGTCCTTTTTCAACCTTGAAGGATAAGGAAGAGTTGGTTTAGGTGTAGGTGTTGTAGTGGAAGATTTGTCTTTGATAGCTTCTTCATTGGGAGTTGTGGAAGGTAAAGGATAAGTGGGAATAGGTTGAGAAGGTGTGTTAGATTGAATAGGAAAATTTGGAGGTGGTGAAGTAGATGTAGAAGGCTTGTCACATGTAGGAACAAAAGTGGGTTTAACAATAGGAGGTTTAGGAGGTGAAGGATCCTTTGTTGACTTTCCACTTCTTGTTGTAATAGCATTGACATTTGCCCTAGGGTTTGTTTGTGTGTTAGATGGTAAAGGCCCTTGTGGTCTTTGATTGAATGCCATTAAAAGCCTATTGGTTTGTGCCTCCATTAAAAGTTTCATTTGGTCATTCATTCTCTTTTCACTTTCACGAATTCTCTTCTCAACATACTCATGAATCTCTTGTAGCCCATATCCTTAATTTGGGAAGGGTGGAAGTGGTTGATTAAATCCTTGATGTGGTAGATAAAGGTTATTTCCTTGATGTTGAAAATTGTTAGGTGCCTTGTAGTTATTCCCTTGGTAATGTGGTCTTGGACCTTGATTCCTTTGTAACAATTGAGGAGGATTTTGTTGAAGTTGGGTGGGTGGTTGGGGTGGGAATCCCGGTGGAGTAAGGTAATTTTGAGACTTATAAGAAAGGTTATTGGGATTGATGTTTGGCTTGAAATGTTCACGATGTTCCTCTTGATAAGCATAACATTCTCCTTGATAACTTTGCACCTTATCACATTGTTGATAGGAATGAGGGCCTCCACAAGTCTCACATGAAAGAGTAATGGCATGCACATCATTTGTGGAATGATTGCCCATAGAAAGCTTCATAAAGTCATTCATCATTGTTTCTTGCATCTTTTGAGTGTTTTGCATGATTGTTTGATTTTCCTTTGAAGCTTGAGTCAATGCTTGAATGCATGAAATGAGTTGAGTCTCCAATGGTTTAGAACCTCCTTCTTGAATGACATGGACTCTTTCATCAAATTGTGAGTTGATTTGCACTATTGCTTTGGTCTCAATAATATCCCAAGCTTCTTGAATGGATTTAAGAAGAATATTCCCTCCCGCGGAAGCATTGAGTGAGTCTTGGTGATGAGGTTTAAGGCCATTGTAGAAATTATTGATTTGGTGAACTTCATCCAATCCATGGTTAGGGCATCTCCTCAATAACTCTCTATACTCCTCCCAAGCATCACTAAATGTTTGACTATGTTTTTGTTGAAAGCCTATAAATAAGTTCCTCAAAGTCGTGGTCTTAGATGGGGGAAAGAACTTGTTCAAAAACTTGGTAGTGAAACCATCCCATGTGGTAATACTCTCGGGTGGTTGTGTATCTAACCAATGCTTAGCCGGACCCTCTAGTGAAAATTGCACCAATATCAACTTAATGACATCATGGGGAACTCCATTGTACTTAATGGTGTTGCAAAGAGCAAGAAATCTCTTAAGGTGATCATGAGGATTATCATTCTTGTTTCCATAAAAAGGTGTGTTTGAAACAAAGTTAATCATGGATGTTTTTAGCTCAAATGTGTTTGCGGGAATATCGGGTATCTTGATAGCATCAGCATATCCGTGTACATTGGATTGAAATTGCTCCATCAAAGAACGAGTATCAACTCCAGCCATGGCTTCTTGTTTTGGATGAATCAAAGCACCATTCTCGTGATCGGCTTGATGGACAGTGGTGTTCCTACTCTTTCTCTTTTTCTTCCTTTTCGGAGGAAGAGGTTGTACACCAATCGGTATTTGTGCACGCCCGCGAGTGAGCATGCAACTCAATACGAGGAATGAGAGAGAAGCTCTCGTGTGACTTTGAAGAGAAAATGATTATCCCCTTCGAGTTTTAATATGAAATATCTACAAAAAAATAATAATATACGTATGTACTACTTGGGTGTAAGACCCCCAATGAAGCCTTCCTTCTTAGAATACTCACAAGTGAACGGGGGTTTAGGTGGCGCGAAGCACTTAAGTACATATTGACCCTTAGATGGCATTTTATATCACATCGCCTTTCTATTCACTTAATTGTTTGTATTCTTCGAATTGTTGCTTATTGGAAGTATTTATCTATTCTTGCTTTATTTTGTTTGATCGATACACGTGTCAAGGACCGGAACGCCCCTCAACACGGTGTATTGCCTCGGCAATACTTATGGAGAATATGTGAATTGGTTGTTCTTGTACGTATACGTATTTACTTGTAATAATATATGGAAAATATTTTTTTATTTATGAATTTTTAAGATAAAATACTATATGTACGTAAAAACCGAGAGAATCCAATAATATATATTTTTGGGTGCAATTTCTTAGGAAAAAGATTGCTTTTTGGATTTTTTAATTTGTTTGGTCAATTCTTTAGGAAAAGAATTGTTTTGTTAATTTTTTTGTTTTTATGTATTTTTATATTTTTGATTTTTATTTGTTTTTGATTTATGATACGTAAAAATAACGTTCACTAGGTGAACGGATCCCAAAAGCCAATGAAAACCGTCAATCGATAGTCTCTCGTAAAGTCAAAGAACCGACAGCGGCGCCATTTGAAATTGTGTATAATTGAAGTTCGTTTTCTCAGTTCTTAACAAATTGAAAGTTCTAAAAAGATCGGGTTTATAATCGTTTTTGGTTGGTAAGGTTATTTGGCTTTGCTATGTGATGTGATCGTGATAGTATAGAGATAATTAAGATACGTTATAGGGTAAATTAGAAAATTACCATTAGGAAAAAGTAATAGACTAATATTACCAAAGACAAATTTAATTAAACACGTGGATGAACCAAGTTCGTTGTACACGAAGATCGAGTGAATTTGAGACGTTTTGTTTTGATTTGGACAATCTATTTGAATTTGGTTTAGGTTTTTATTCTAAAATTACTCCTACAATTTTTACCTAAGTGCATGAATTGTAAACCCTAATTATTCTATCTAAAGACGATTATTAAAAAAAATGGACAATTGAACTATTTAAAAATAAACATTCTATTAAAATTCAACTTTAAAATTTAAACTATATATCTAAAAGTAATTTTAAACTATTTAAACAAATTTAAAAATCTAAAAATTAATAAAATCTATTTAAGAGTAACTTTTACTTTTTATCAAGAAAGTATATTTATAAAACTAATTTAATTAAAATCTACTTTAAAATCAAATCTTTATAACTAATTAATAAAACATATTTATTTTTATTTTTATTATTTTACTTTAAATAGATTTATATAAACTAATATTTTCATTTCCCAAATTAAAATAAACAAAGACTAAAAGTAATTATATATTTTTCAATTGACTTTTTAAACTAAGAAATGTATTAACAAAAAACGTCCATTTAATTTAAAACTGACAGTTTCAATTAAAGTGACTTTATTAATTAAAAAGATGGTAATAAAACACAAATAACTAACCAGACAAGTTGGTTATCACGTTGTGTGAATGAGGGACAGGTCTCGAGTTCGAGACCTGCTAGTGCCAAATTTATGCTAATTTATTTTTTTTAACTCGAATTTGAACAGTAACCAGTTATATTCAACCAGCAGTATATTATCATACCAAAAATAACAAAAGCAGTAGTGAAATTCAAGTGTAGACAATATTAATTTACAGTAGCAATATTTCTACAAACAGATTAAATAAGGCCACAATTCTAACATACAGTAAGCCATAAACGAACAGTGATAACAGATAATTCATACTAAGGAATGCAAACCTACAACAACTTAACTCAATTATGCAGGAAATGATGAAACGAAATTAACATCAGTAATAAAACTCAACGATTAGGATTATCTAATTAACACTCATAATATAGGCGCACGAGCAACATCTAACAAGCAAAGCAGCAAGCATCAAAATCATGAAACCTCTAGCTCATATATATTCCTATTACAAGCAACTACCAAGCTGTTTAAGCAAACGTAACGAGACGAAGTCAATATCTCAGCAAGAAAAGAAAATGAGCAAGGATTAAAATCCTACGGCGGAATCATCATTCAGGCCATACAAACTTTGCAAAATTAAATTTGAATATCAAACATAACAGTAAAGACTAGTTTAAATTATCAATATGCTTTAACAAAATGAATAACATAATTATTCCAACATAATCGTACTCACAGTAATATTAAACCAATGCAAAACAGACTCATACTTATGAACTCAAGCAAATCGAATAATATATGATATCTAAACCCATTTACAGATTTCAAACTAAAACAAGTTAATCAGGCAAGTTTAAAATCTACAAACATATAAACTAAATACATTTAAATCACTAAATCATAAAACATTATTCATTAGTAGATAAGCATCCAACAAATTAAAGTAAATCCTCAAGCACTTCTAACAAACAGTTTTTTACTTTAAATTGAAGAAAAACTAATAGAGCTTAACCATTAAATGATGAAAACCCTTGATGTAGAAGTGCGGCGCTGAACCGACTTATCTTAAACGATACCCAAACACGATCTAACCCACCAAAAGAAACTTCACGAACCATAATCATCATACCATTAATTTTTGAACTACGAATCATGATATAATCTCGAACCAAACATCAAGATTTTGAACCAGCAACTAATATCATTCATTCACAATCCAGTTTATTCTTTTAATAGTTTAACCAATGGATTAAACTTTTATCCCAAACTTAGCTTAAAAATCAATCTTAATAAGCTATAGCAAAGCTTATAAGATCAATTAAATATTATGATGGTAAACTATAACAGGACAAGTATTTTAGGTATGCGAAAATAATGAAAAGCAGTAAACGAGATATACAAAAGAAAACTGTAATTGAACTTTATTAATTAAAAAACCTTAAAGTATTACAAAATAAATCCTATAACTAAATTTACAGCATAACATTAAAACTAAAGAAAGGGATAATGATTACACATTCTTCTTGGGGTTTTTATAGATGGATGAAAGGGTGGGTTGTTGGTGATGAGATGATGATCACATCCCTTCATCTTCTTCTCTCTCCTTTCTGTTTTTATCCAAGGGTTGAGATGAATCCAATGTCACACGGATTGCCAACGTGGCAATTCGTTGTGCTTCTTGTGCTACCTTGAGTCTAATTTGGCACTCTTCTATTGGAGGAATAGGAGGAATGCGTTGTTTGATCCAATCACAGGCTGCCACGTCCCAATCTCTTCCACTCTTCTCTTCCGAAACTCTTGGGTATTAATTCCCAAGCGTGTATATCACCCGTGTGAACAAATCCCCCATTTAATTTTAGTGATTTATTAATAAAGATTAATTAGGGTTTTTGTGAAAAGGTAAAAAGAGGCGTCTGGTTATTTTTTATCGTTTTGGGGAAAGAGATGAAGTGAAGGAAGAGATTTCATTGGTTTTATCGAAGATAATAACTATGTGTGTGGGTGAATAAGTTTGACCAAGAAACAACACATTGAAACGTTTATAACCTTTTTTAACCATTCAAAAACCTAATGGGCTTTATCCGTTTATTTGTTTGTATTTTTGGGCTTTTAGACCCAAATTGATAAACACCCCATCCGTTTCCATTTTGGCTGAATTTAGACTTTTAATGGGCCTTGACCCATCAATAAAATAACATTTCCTACATTAGACCAATAAATGGGCCCATTAATGTGAAAGCGGGACCCATTAGGCCCAAAATCCTTTATAAAATTAAAATCCACTAAAACGAACTCGATTTTGGCTTCCTCGAACTTTTTTCTTCAAACTCGTGTCAGTTTTTGTTGGTTTCCGCGATCTTTGGTACATACACACATCAAACAACAAACAAGCGTATACAAGGCATTTTTGTACATTTATTGCATTTATTTATTTATTTAAGATATAAATGATATGAGTAAAATCACTCATATCAAACTCCCCCATGCTAAGCAATTGACGTGTCCTCACGCAGTGATAAAATAAAACACTAACTACACTTTTATTCAACTCTTGACAAATTTATTTTGCAAAGACATAATGTATTGCTTTCATTATTTGAAAAATAACTTTTAGGATCATAAACTCAAATAGATTCATCGTCCCCGACTTTTCACTTTTCCATGCCAAGTGCAAAAACAAGATCATTGTCAATCATAAGCCCCAAAATTAAACCAACTCATACAAGTAATTTGTGTTAAACTCAATCTCATATTATTCCTAATTGTATCTCTAGATTGTATTTGTCATTCACCCAAAGGCTCATTTGACTTTATTTGATATTTATTAGTCCAAAAATGAAGGCAAGAACGGTGTAAACTCAACACTCAAAACCTAACCTCGACTTCAAAAACCGTTGTCACTAAAGAAAGCCCACATCAAGGATAACTTAACACGATTTGAGGGATAAATACCGGACCCGAAATTTGGCTAATATGGCTACTTAAAAGCAAAAATAAAAACCTCCAAAGTCAATTATAACCTTATTAATGGAGTTAGCAACAACTACATCATAACACCTTGTGGCTCTTTAAGATGCAATTGTGCTCCTAATTTAAAATCCACACCCGAAGGCTCCTTGGACAAAAATAAGGGAATTGACTTCACCATCCCACCTTATGGCTCATGATGATGAAGCAATTTTTATTCAACACGTCCCCTTGCCATACACTTAAGGCTCTAATGACAAGGTTAGTGCTACATGACTCCCACCCGAAGGCTCCTAGAGAACATGTTTTTATTTATTCTTCTTTATTAATATGATATTTATAGTAAGCCAAATTTCGGCAATACCATGATCAAAAGTCCATGACGCTGACACCCTTAATGTGTTCTCACTTTAATTACAAGGGAAGAAAAAGAAGGAGTTACGAGTCAATATATCAAGCCTAAACCGCTAAAAACTTCATTTATTAAGCAATTACTATTCAAGCGTGGAAAGTAAATACGAGGAGATTAAATCAAACACAAAAGTACTTGCACAAAGAAGAATTTAACCTTAGAAACTTATGATTAAACTCTATCATCTCTTGTTCTCCATATTGTAAAATTTCAAAAATGTGAAATCAATGGATACTTAGCCTATTAAATCAAAGTTTTGGGTTTTCAAGTCATCTATAGGATCTTGCATCTTCTTATACTTTTTCAAGTTTTAGAATTCGCGTTTTAAAGTTCCCTTGACAAACGACTTTCTAGGATCAATTATAGGAACTTGCGAAAAGTTCTTGTTCTTAACTCGTATGAATTAAGACTTTCGCGTTTTAAAGCTCCCTATATAAAAGTCTAGCAAAACTTAATTCAAATACGTTAAGGAAAGGCTAAGGTTAAAAACCGAGTCGAGTCAAAAACTATTTTTATTTTCACCAACGGAAAGCCTACATTCGTGTCAAAAGCACTTATTTTATTTATTAAAACTTAAAAATAACACTTAAAAATTTAAAATTTTTATGAAAAATGAGAAAAACAATACGTTTAGACACGACAAAAGCAATTGTAAGCGATTATATCGATTGACTCCCCCATGCTAAAACTAAACATTGTCCTCAATGTTTCTTAGCTCAAGAGTAACACCCCTTGATAAAACACGAAGAGTCTAATGCAAAATCCTAGCATGGAAAGAGCACGCAAATATATAAGCCATTTATTAATTATGCCTCAAGATAAAACGTTAGTCGATAAAAAATCAAGGGATAAAGAGTGTGCCCCTTTTTGGCATTCAAAGAATGGAAGATCAAGTGTACCGGTAAACACCGAACACGAGAGTCTTCAATGAATAGGGTCATACCTAAGATTCATAACACAACAAAACACGAGCACGAGCTTGAAAGATCAAGCCTTATTAGTGTCAGAAAATAGAAAGAAGATAGAATGTATGGGACTCCCCCACAAGGCACCTCGTTTCTGTTAACCGAGTCATGAGCTCGACTCGATCCCTGCATTCATTGGTCCTTAGGGAAAAATGGTAAAAACCGGCATAATGGAATAAAATCCATCATAAAGCAGGATGCCGGGGTCAAAGATCTCATCCTCGTTGTCGGATGACGAACGAAAGGATAAAACTCCAACACAAATATCTAACAAGAGATGGTAGTCACAAATCACGAAATGGATGTAGCATGCTCCCCGAGATAAACTCGCACCAAGATGATCGAAAAGTCATTCAATTATTACATCGGTGAAAGGCCGAGATTTCCTTAAATCAACGATTCCGGGGTTGAATACCTCTTCCTCGGGAGAGAAAGGAATAGACAACACGGTGTCGTCCCCCCATGCTAATCCATGATCATAGAAAGCAAATGGTAAAGGTGGGATAAAAGTTTCATCAATAGTGGAATCAACATTCTTAGCTTTAACGACCATTTCACCCTTGGAAATGTGATCAATCGGACCATGGTACTCAATATGAGACATAAGAAAAACCCGGACATTAAGGTTAAATTGGGTGGGAGGAGGACTTGAAACGAAATCATCATCAAGTAAATTCTCTAAGAAGAGAGCGTCCCCTTCCGGGTTGATATCATCAACACCCAGTGGTATCGAATCATTAGAAGCAAGAAAAGTGTCAATCTCCTCCATAAGCGGATCACTATCCTCAATGGGAATAGGAGATGGAGAGAAAGACTTGGCATTAGGCTTAGACTTCAAAGCCTCGATCTTAAATATGAGAAGATAGACGTTTGATAATTTCTCATGAAGAACCACGTCCTCCACATCTAAATGAGTAAGTTCATCGGTGAACTTCTCAAAGATCGGAATAGTCAAATCAACCTCATTTCCCGGTGGAAATGGGTCTAAAGGAGCAAGTTCAAAAGTGAACCTCTCAAAAATCGGATCACGATCATCCTCATTTCCCGGTGGAAATAGGTGAAGAAAAGTAGGTTCATCGGTAAACCCCTCAAAATCCGAGTCGTGAATATCATCTTTATAAGAAAGTTCATCGGAGATCTCCTCATTAGAAAATTCACTAGAAGTAGAATCATTCTCAAAATCTTCATTTCCATCACAATTTTCATCATTAGAATTAGAGAAAATATCAAAGTGAATGGAAGAAGTAGAGTCATCACATTGTGGCAAATCACACATCTCATTGGAATTACCGTCAAACTCTCTTGGGTTTTGGACAAGAATCTCAACACTAGACTTTATTACTTCGTCTGATTCCGTGTCCGGAATTGTGCTAAAATGCTCGTCCCCCTTGCTTAGAGAATTTTCGGGTTCCACGGTGGAAGAATCATGAATAGGAGTAGTGATGTCATGAGAGATTTCCTCATCATCTAGGATGGGTGAATCCTCGGGCTCCATAACCGGCAAGACATGAAAAGGAAGTACGATTGCACTCGACGAAGGATGTAGAGCAATAAGATCTCGCAAAGAAATAGCACTTTCCTCGTCATCATCCAAAAGAAGAGAACGCTCGAGTTCACGAGTGTCAAGATATTTTGCTTCCGCTTGAGCTTGTTCTTTATCTCGAATTTCAATTCTTAAACCATTATAGTCCTGCGAAAGTTGTCTAATCTTAAGTTCACAATCTCTTTTAAATTCCTCCTCAATTATTTCTCCATGAAATCGTCGACTTCCTAATTCATTAGTTATATCATTAATCTCTTGATTGATTTGTCTCATTTCACGCAACATATCTTCAATGCTCTTTTCAACAACTTCAACATTTCTTTGATTCGTTATTTGTTGGAACATTGTTTCAAGTCGTTCAATATCGAAAGAATATTGTGGAGATTGGTCAAAACTGGAAGGAATCGAATTATAGCAAGGACTAGGATCATAAAAACTTTGATCCATTGGTTGAAAACAAAAGCTCTCGTGAGGACCTCCACAATACTCACAACAAAGATATTGTTGTGATAAACTCGGTAAATCTTGTGGATAACAATTATCATTAAATTTTTGATTGTAGCTCGGTTCTTGCTCGTAATTAAGCGAGAATCGATGCGAACAATCATCACCAAAATGAGAATCGTTTCCACAAAACTCACACGAAGGTGTCTCGTATGTAGGGTGTGGAGGTGGGTAAAAATCGAGAGATTTATTCGAAAATTTGGATTTCCACATGAAGTAATTTCATTACAAGAAGGACAAAATCCAACTCGTAAATCTTGACGTAAATCATTTCCACGACGCTCACACGTGCACCACCGACATGGTAAAAAACCATATAACGGGTCTCCACACCCTTCACAATCGACGAAGGAATTCATGGAAGAATTAAAATTTAGAGGGTGAGGAGAAATAGAATTAAACATGATAGAGGATTTAAGAAGATTATTTTTGGTATTTTTCATAAAAACGAGTAAAACGATACACACTATATATTAAGAAAAATAACAAAACTTTCCGAGGACGGAAAGGGTCTTTAAATCAACAATCAACAAATCTCACAAAGACGAACCGTACACAAGATCCCCGGCAGCAGCGCCAAATTTTTTGATGTGATCGTGATAGTATATTGATAATTAAGATACGTTATAGGGTAAATTAGAAAATTACCTTTACGAAAAAGTAATAGACTAATATTACCAAAGACGAATTTAATTAAACACGTGGATGAACCAAGTTCGTTGTACACGAAGATCGAGTGAATTTGAGACGTTTTGTTTTGATTTGGACAATCGATTTGAATTTGGTTTTGGTTTTTATTCTAAAATTACTCCTACAATTTTTACCTAAGTGCATGAATTGTAAACCCGAATTATTCTATCTAAAGACGATTATTAAAAAAAATGGACAATTGAACTATTTAAAAATAAACATTCTATTAAAAATCAACTTTAAAATTTAAACTATTTATCTAAAAGTAATTTTAAACTATTTAAACAAATTTTAAAAATCTAAAAATTAATAAAATCTATTTGAGAGTAACTTTTACTTTTTATCAAGAAAGTATATTTATAAAACTAATTTAATTAAAATCTACTTTAAAATAAAATCTTTATAACTAATTAATAAAACATTTTTATTTTTATTTTTATTATTTTACTTTAAATAGATTTATTTAAACTAATATTTTCATTTCCCAAATTAAAATAAACAAAGATTAAAAGTAATTATATATTTTTCAATTGACTTTTTAAACTAAGAAATGTATTAACAAAAATGTCCATTTAATTTAAAACTGACAGTTTCAATTAAAGTGACTTTATTAATTAAAAAGATGGTAATAAAACACAAATAACTAACCAGACAAGCTGGTTATCACGTTGTGTGAATGAGGGACAGGTCTCGAGTTCGAGACCTGCTAGTGCCAAATTTATGCTAGTTTATTTTTTTAACTCGAATTTGAACAGTAACCAGTTATATTCAACCAGCAGTATATTATCATACCAAAAATAACAAAAGCAGTAGTGAAATTCAAATGCAGACAATCTTAATTTACAGTAACAATATTTCTTCAAACATATTAAATAAGGCCACAATTCTAACATACAATAAGCCATAAACGAACAGTGATAACAGATAATTCGTACTAAGGAATGCAAACCTACAGCAACTTAACTCAATTATGCAGGAAATGATGAAACGAAATTAACATCAATAATAAAACTCAACGATTAGGATTATCTAATTAACACTCATAATATAGGCGCACGAGCAACATCTAACAAGCAAAGCAACAAGCATCAAAATCATGAAACCTCTAGCTCCTATATATTCCTATTACAAGCAACTACCAAGCTGTTTAAGCAAACGTGACGAGACGAATTCAATATCTCAGCAAGAAAAGAAAATGAGCAAGGATTAAAATCAGACGGCGGAATCATCATACAGGCCATACAAACTTCGCAAAATTAAATTTGAATATCAAACATAACAGTAAAGACTAGTTTAAATTATCAATATGCTTTAACAAAATGAATAACATAATTATTCCAACATAATCGTACTCACAGTAATATTAAACCAATGCAAAACAGACTCATACTTATGAACTCAAGCAGATGGAATAATATATGATATCTAAACCCATTACAGATTTCAAACTAAAAAAAGTTAATCAGGCAAGTTTAAAATCTACAAACATATAAACTAAATACATTTAAATCACTAAATCATAAAACATTATTCATTAGCAGATAAACATCCAACAAATTAAATTAAAGCCTCAAACACTTCTTACAAACAGTTTTTTACACTAAATTGCAAAAAAACTAATAGAGCTTAACCATTAATTGAGGAAAACCCTTGATGTAGAAGTGCGGCGCTGAACCGACTTATCTTAAACGATACCCAAACACGATCTAACCCACCAAAAGAAACATCACGAACCATAATCATCATACCATTAATTTTTGAACTACGAATCATGATATAATCTCGAACCAAACATCAAGATTTCGAACCACCAACTAATATCATTCATTCACAATCCAGTTTATTCTTTTAATAGTTTAACCAATGGATTAAACTTTTATCCCAAACATAGCTTAAAAATCAATCTTAATAAGCTATAGCAAAGCTTATAAGATCAATTAAATATTATGATGGTAAACAGTAACATGACAAGTATTTTTGAAGGTCTACGAGATTTATGGCCTATTCTATGTGATGGATTTGGTGGATTTATGTGGTTGATTGATTGATAATTAATGAAGAGTTAGAGGAATTAGATGAAGGATTAGAGAGAGAAAGGAGAGAAGGGAGAGAATTGTAGAGAGAGAAAGTAAGATGAATAAATGATTAAGTGAAAATGTGAACCCACAACCCCCTCCTAACATGCTAGGAGGGGTTATATATAGCCCACCCTACATGTGGGCTATATGGACTATACAATAAGTAAATAGATCACGAGCCCGTTACATAATTATAGTTGGAGCGACCGATCCTTCATAAATACGTAAAACGTATTTCCAACAATCTCCCCCTAAGGGAGGTCGCTCCAAGTTACAAAGTTCTAAATAGTCTATAACTCGTGATCTATGCTAACTAAGATGTGACCGAGACTTTATAGGGAAAACGTATTTCCAACAATCTCCCCCTAAGGGAGGTCACATCTTTTTACAAAATCTTAAACCTAGCATCTATGCTTGAGTCTTCGATCTTGTTCTTGTGAATATGCTTGATGTGATCTTTGACTTTAGTCTTGAGCATGTTTCCTTGCCTTGACCTTGTGCATTCTTCACTTGTGATATTTGCCTCTTTGTGACTTCATGTTCCACATACTTATACTTTTAAATTCTTGAAAGCTTCAGAGTTTGATACAGCGGAAGACTTGACCTTCAGGCTTTCTTGAATTTGTTGAAGTACTACTTGTATGTAGTATAAGCATGTGGTGACGACTTCTTCTGGATTGTACACCGCAATGCCACCTTCTTGTTACGCTGCATAAGACAGTTAGCAACAAAACAATATACACGGATGAAATGGCCTTGAACATTTCATACTAATTCGGTAGCAATTTACCTCCGGTCGGTGAAGACCGTTGGACGATATTAAATATCGTACTTGTGGCAGGTAGTTTCAATAAAGAACCTCCTTGACAAGATTTCGCGGGTAAACCCGTTCTCTTTACTCGACCGTCCAAAGCTGACTGCGAACGTAAAGAGTGGATCATTTGGATAATATTATCCGCATGATTTGAAGCCGTCAATTCATGTTCCTGGAACAAGTGAAATTCAATTAAGAACCGCACCATCGTTGCTTTCCAGTTGTCACAAGCTTGATTCATATGGAATCTTGCAAGTTACCTACCAAGTGCTGTTTGATGTTAACACTAGAAGGATTTCCACTCGTCACTGTGATCAATAAAGAGTCACTCTGAGTGTTCTGGCAAGATCATATGATAATGCGTAGAGGCCTGGAACGTGTTTAAATTCATTTAAGAATTAAACCACTGTTGCTTTCCAGTTATCACAAGTTTGATTCATAAAGAATCGCACAAGTCACCTACCAAGAGCTTTTTGATATTCGCTCAAGAAGGATTTCCATCTTCATTGTAAATACTTTCGTATTACTCGGATGTTCAGGCAAGATCATGAAGATTTTGCGTAGGACTCTTAAGATCTTTCTTACTTTTCACAGTGTGTGAAGAAGCAAGGAATAATGAAAGTGTGTCCTAATGAGATATTTGATGATCTCAAATGGCTCTAGACTCGATCGTGCATTTTGGATTTTTAGTGATCGGAGGCTGGAGAGGAGTGCCACCTTTTCAATACCAGTCTATTCGGAGTGAATAAACCAATAGATAACGTGTTGATCTCCGTGTGATTAAAACAAATACCTTTTGAGAGATATTTGAGTTAGCTGGGAAGGGTTGTGCATTGCATCACTGGGTCCATGACGTCTTTCTTCAATATCGAGAATCATTAGCAAAAATGACCTCAATAGCATATGTATTGACCCGGTTTCTGCCTAAAGTTGTAAGGAGGGCTTCTTTCTTTACACCCTTTATCTTTACATTTCTTTTTCATTCTTCAACCCCTTCAATGCTTACCAATACGTCATCACTAGCACCTTGTTGTGATTGTTCCAGTGCTAACTTAAGTACTTGGTCGGCATTCAGCTACGTTCACAATCTTTCTCCATCTTTCCTAAGGACTACTATTTCTAGCTATGGAATGTCCTTGGGAAGATTCCTCCGGTTCTAGAGAAATCATTGGACTTTAACCTATCCTACCATCCTTATGTCACCACAATCTTCATCGTCGTGAATAGAGATGTTTTGGGTAAGTGTATGTCACCATGAAATCCATTTTGAAGTGCAAATCCATTTTGCTCCCCCTTAACATATGCTACGATATCCGAAAACATTTTGCACATGTCGGGATGAGCTATCACGTTAAGTCAAACCATTTATGATTGATCATATCCCATATTAAATCACATTTTCTCCCCCATATTAAAAATATTAACCCAATCGATGTTTTTAATATCAATTGATTTAATAGCATTTTAAGAAAATTTGGGAAGAAAAATGCAAGTCCAATTATCTTCATGAATTACACAAGCTCCCCCTCAAATTAATGAGGGTGTGCTGAAACGTAAATTAAATACCTTTTAAACACAAGTGTAAGGTATTTATTACGTGCAAAGATCATATATGATAATGAATTCACAAGATTAGCAATTTACGAGGTAGGACCTGAATGATGGAGAACGTCATATGAGAGATTCACATGGTTCTTGTTCACGAATGCTGGTCTCCTCGTCACGTTCCCGAGAAAATTAATTCCCGTTGTTGAGTCAAAGCTTTCCGGTGAAATGCTTGACTTGATTATGAAAAGCGGGTTGCTATCTGAAATAATAGCAAACCATTTTGAGCATGTTTTAAAAGTTTGAACTTCTGCTCGAACTTTATTTACAACCCCGTGTCATTATTGAATGACATTTCTAGGTTCGTAAATATTATCGATTCCAGAAGACATGCTCGTTTTATCAAAACGTTTTTGAACACACAATTTTGAAAGATTTAGAAAAACCTTTTGAGAAATTCTCGAAAAATTGTGTTCAAAGTTTTGAAAAACAATTACTTGAGCTTAAGATTTTGAATATCTTACAAAACGAGCTCAAGTCCGAGAAGTTGTAACCTTCCCGTTGTTAAGGATAAATTTGTCATCGGCGATAAACTTTCCTTTTATCTGAAGAACGAGTCCTAAGCTGACATTTACTTAGAAGTCGTTTTTCATGAGCTTGAAAACTTTGTCTGTTTTAACGGAAAGCTCATGACCGAGAAAGGTTAATTTCTCGTTAAGAAGAAAAGTTCTCTTATTTAAAAGATACACTTTCCTTTCTGAGCTTAAAACTTCGAATGTTTTAAGACAAGCTCATGACCGAGAAAATTGAATTTCTCGTTATGAGGATAAGTTTATCATTAATGATAAACTTTCCTTTATTTGAAGTTCGAGTTACAGTCTGACATTTAACTGTAAGTCATTTACACGAGCTTAAAAACCTTTGAATGGTTTTAATGTAAGCTCGTGTCCGAGAAAATTTAATTTCTCGTTGTAAGGATAAGTTTATCATCGGCGATAAACTTTCCTTTATTTGAAGTACGGGTTACCATCTGATATTTAATGATAAACCATATACACGGGCTTAAAACCTTTGAATGGTCTTAGGGTAAGCTCGTGTCCAAGAAAACTTAATTTCTTGTTAAGAGGGTAAGTTATCGTTGCGTGGATAAACTTCCCTGTCTCTGAAGTCCGGGTCGTCGTCTGTCATTTAACGAGGAACCATAATGCATGAGCTTAAAAACTTGGAATGTTTTTGATATAAGCTCATGCCCGAGAAAAATGAATTTCTCGTTTTTAGGATAAGTCATCATCGGGATGAACTTTCCTTTCTTTGAGGATCGAGTTACAGTCTGTTATGTGACTGTAAGTCATAGTGCATGAGCTTAAAAACGTGGAATGTTTTTAACATAAGCTCATGCCCGAGAAAAATGAATTTCTCGTTTTTAGGATAAGTTTATCATCGGCGATAAACTTTCCTTTCTTTGATGAGCGAGTTACAGTCTGTTATGTGACTGTAAGTCCTTGTTTGCAGCTTAACCATGAATCCCCTGAGACACTTGTTTCTCTGATATCTGCTTCTTCAGCAACCAAACTCTAAGAGTGTCCTTAGTTGAACGGTACACAACGATTGGACCGCTTCGTTCTTTTGGAACATCAACTTTGGTACCTGCATTCTCATTAGAAGTTTGTATACTTTTGCATTGGTTAGAGATATCTATTTTTGAAGCACGTGGGGGTTCACAGTTGGCTTTTCTTGTGTCAGAGGTGGCCTGAGGAGATGATTCACTTGTCTTAGTTGGCAAACGTTTCCTTTTATAGAAAATCTTAAGTTCAGGCTTAAGTGATGTATCATCCTTTGCAATTTCCTCCCTAGTAATCTTCGTAGAATCAGAGACTATCCTAGTTAAAGGGCACTCGTTTCCTACAATAGTGAAAGTTCTACCAGTGGGGCGCCACATTTTACCAAAGGGTTTGATTTTAGCAACCCACTGGGATTTAAGTCTAGCACGGGAGTTCACCTCATTAAGCAATTTTTTGATACAGGAATCATGATTTGCCGTAAAGACACATTTTCTACATGTTTTACACGTAGCATATTTAATGTCCGAGTAAGATCTAGAATCCCTAGATGATTGATTGATGCTCCTAGGATTGGACATGCTACGGCTAGCAGTGTTGGGTAAACTAGAAGGCATCTGACTAGGTTTGAAATTCCTATCTCTTACATGTGTCTTTTGCTTAGCTTCCCTAAGATCAGATTCATGGCAAACGTCATTTGAACTAATTCTAGACGTGGTCTTGGTATTTTTAGGGAAACTAGAGGCAATCATATGATTTGGTCTTGCTAAAGCTGGAGTGATCACATTGGGCCTAGTTGCTGGAGTGACTGGTCTAATAAGATGAACCAAATCAACTTGGGAGGCAAACCGCGGTCTCGAGGATTGTGGTCGCTCGGATCTAAATGCAGTAGGTTGTCTGACAATCGGTTGTCTGACGAACTGATTTGTAGGCGGTTTCCCCAAGATTGATGGTTTTTCAAGCTTAGTGTCCACACTAGGTTCTCTAGTTTTCCTTAACTCGTTTTTCAACGCAGCTATAGCAAAAACCTTTTCCTGTAATTGGGCCTTTAATGTTTCATTTTCTTTGAGCACGTTATATTGGGATGCCAACTTAGATTCAAGCAGTTGAATTTGTTTCAAAAGATTATCCTTTTCAGCTTTAGAATCTAGAACAGTTTGATCCAATTTTCTTTCAAGAACAACGTTTGACTTTTCAAGTTTTTCAAAGTATGTTTCAAATTTATCCGTTTTCTTAGAAAATTCAAGTTTGGCGAGTTACGATTGTTTCGAGCTCTTTAATCTTGGAATCAGAAGCAGTCAATGAATCAGTTATAGGATAATTATCATGATGTTTAGCATTCTGAACAATCTCTCCCCATTATGACTTACATCGGATGAATCAGAAGTGGTATTGCTATCACTCGTTTCCATCCCATGTTTGTCATAATTAGGTTCAGAATCCTCAATATGCGGTATATCATCAGCATATACATCATAAACCACATTACATTGTACCATGTTTGCAGGCTCTGCGTCATAAATGGGTAAGGTGTCATCAAGAGAAATCTCGTGAACATTCCCTGACGTGCCACTGGCATCATGTTGTCCTCCTGATTTTGTGCTCGTGCCATCGTTAGGCTCCAAATTGTCAACCATATGACCAGTTTTCTCTTGCATCGAAGAGTCTTGCACTCCATTATCATACCCTTGCTGAAGTCGAGATCTTTCATAAATCGAAGACGAGACTGATGTCATGAGTTTCAGAATTGTATCACGGAAGACTCGAAGTTCAGTATGTGTATCTCGAAGAAATGATTGGCAAATCATTGAACTTTCAGACTTGATGATATTGAACTGGAGGAAAGGCGTGAGGTGTGTCACAAGAGCCTTATATGCAAGTACCGATGCAGAGTGATTAAAGTTGTCACGGTTGAGTTGCTCGGCGAGTTCAGTCAAAGTGGTAAAAATGGAGTCGATGAATATATGACGATCTTGTCCAAAGATTGTCACAAATTCGCTCCCTCCTTGAATGCGTGAAAGAGTGACTAGATGATATTGAAGCATTTGAAATGAATTGATACCATTTTCTTTAGCTTTGTCGTGCATTCGATGCAAGTCTCCCTTTTTAAGTGTCGAATTTAACGAGTCCATTGAAAATCGAGAAAATTCGATTTGACTCAAAAGATGTTGTCGGCTCAAACGATTATGAATTAAACCCGATCAAAAATCTGTAGTCGCTAAAAATAAAACCCGTCACGTTGACTCGTCACTTTGTCTTCAAAACCGGCCACAATAACGTTTAACCCGATAAATATTTTTCACGTTAAACTTTGAAAATACCCGCTTCGACACGATTTGCCAAAAAATACTAAACAAAATGCTAGAAATATAAAAGTGACAAAATAAAAATATAAAAGTGACAAAAATAAAAAAAAATAAAAAATAAAAAAAAATAAAATGTGATATTTTTTAAAAAATAAAATGTAATATTTTAAAATAAGAAAGGATTAATTTAACTACAAATAAAAAAATAAATAAACTTTTAAAAAAAATGAAACGGATATTTATATATATTGAAAAAAGGCAATATTGTGTCACAAAAAACAAAGTAACCAAAAAAAAAAAAAAAAAACGTTTGCTTGAAAAAAAATAAAATAAAGTAAGATTAAAAAAATCTGATACAAATCCTTGTTTTCTCCGTCACATTATCACAACTTAAAAGGAAAGAAGACCACTTGTAAGCTGAGTGAAAGTTCCACCACACACGTGTCCTCCTTCTTGTTTACTCCGTCCACTAAATAACTTCCCAAAATAAAATTCTCACAACACTCAATCTCGTTTATCTCTCTCTCATATCCAACCAAACCCTAAACTAAAAATACTCCGCCTCTCTCTTTTTCTTGTTTAATCCGCTTTTCACATAACCATAAAAAACACACTTTTCTCTCTCTCACTAAGATCTGACAAACAATCCCTTGATTATCTTGTTGTTTCCAATCTCCTTGTTGTTTCCGCGTCTCAAACCAATCACCACTCAATCTGACAAGATAATCCCTTGATTATCTTCTTCTCAGTGCCACGTCGTCAAGATCTCTTGGATTGAGGTCTCGGGTAGGTTTTCGTTTAATCTTCTTGTTGAGTCTTTCTCTTCTACTGTAGAGTCCTTCTTGTCTAGTGTCGAGTGGTTGTTTGTTTGAGAAGGGCTGTCTGGGTTTGTGAGTTGTACGAGAGGTCTGTTGTGTTGGTTTGGGTCGAGGGTGTGTGAGGGGTGTCGAGGGTGGGGAGGTGTCGAGGGTTGATTTGATTAAAGAGTGAGGAGTTTGAAGTTGGTTAAGGGTCTGTTTAGGTTAAGAGTCAGTTTGTAGGGGTGAGTCGTGAGAGTGAGACGAGGGTCTTGCAAGGGTGAGAGAGTTCGAGGGTCGTGAGAGTTTGTCGAGGTTGAGGGTTTGATGAGGTTGTGGGTATGAGTATTGAGTGAGACGTGGGTAGGGGTCGAGTATGTCGAGGGTGGGTGGGTGAGATAGAGTCGAGACTGTGAGGGGCTTTGTGAGGGTGTCGGGGTGATGGTTTTTTGAGTCTGTCGAAAGAAAAACTTTGTGTCTGGTGTCCGAGAGATGAGAATGAGTGTGATTCAGTTAAATGTTTGAGTCTTGTGTTGTGTAAGTCGGGAGGGAATGAGTCTAATTAAAAAAGACAATGATTTGCCCAATTTGTCCGTTATGTTTGAATGGATTGCTTCATTCGGAAGAGTTCCGAATCAGAACTTTTTCTTGATCCGGAAGTTCTTGGTTCGGAAGTTCTTGATCCGGAACTTCTTGATCCGGAACTTTTGGCTTGATCCGGAAGTTCTTGGTTCGGAAGTTCTTGATCCGGAACTTCTTGATCCGGAACTTCTGGCTTGATCCGAAAGTTCTTGGTTCGGAAGTTTTCTGTTTGATTCGGAACTTAAATATTGATTCGGAACTTTTTGGTCCGGAAGTTCTTTCACCCGGAACTTTTGGCTCACTCGAAAACCTTGATACCAAATAGGAACTCGGAACTTTTTGACAGATTTGATGGGACTGAGATGGACAGAAACTTTGGACAGTTTGGACAGGACAAAAAAAAAATGCCAGATGACCAGGAAAAATGACAGAAAACAGATTCGATAGGACAAAACAAAAAAACTGATAACAGATTAAAAAAAACTGATTAAAAAACAGATTAAAAAATTAAAAATTAAAAAAAAATACGGATTATATATATAAAAAAAAAAAAAGGATAACTATAAAAACTACTTATATAAAAAAAATAAAAAAAAAACAAAAAAATTATAGAAAAATATATGAAAATCTGGATAAAAAAAAACGAAAATTGATAAACTAAAAGTAAAAAATAAAAAATACAAACTTTGAAAGAAAAAATTGATAAAATTGATAAAATTTTTTATAAAAAACTACAAAATTAAAAAGAGAAAAACAAAAACTTTTTAAAAAAACAAAAAAACCAACTTTTTATATAAAAAAAGACAAATTTTTAAGGTTTTATATAAGAAAAATTTGATTTTTATATAAAAATTTGTGATTTTTTTATCTAAAAGTAAATAAATTTGAAGATTTGATATGATTTAACACATAAAAACACAAACTTTTTATAAAAAATACAAACTTTTTAAAGTTTAAGCATGATTAAATCAAAACCCACCAAAATCAAACAAAATAAAAGAAGAATAAACCAAACTAACCATGGCTCTTGATACCAATTGAAGGTCTACGAGATTTATGGCCTATTCTATGTGATGGATTTGGTGGATTTATGTGGTTGATTGATTGATAATTAATGAAGAGTTGGAGGAATTAGATGAAGGATTAGAGAGAGAAAGGAGAGAAGGGAGAGAATTGTAGAGAGAGAAAGTAAGATGAATAAATGATTAAGTGAAAATGTGAACCCACAACCCCCTCCTAACATGCTAGGAGGGGTTATATATAGCCCACCCTACATGTGGGCTATATGGACTATACAATAAGTAAATAGATCACGAGCCCGTTACATAATTATAGTTGGAGCGACCGATCCTTCATAAATACGTAAAACGTATTTCCAACAATTTTAGGTAGGCGAAAATAATGAAAAGCAGTAAACGAGATATATAAAAGAAAACTGTAATTGAACTTTATTAATTAAAAAACCTTCAAGTATTACAAAGTAAATCCTATAACTAAATTTACAGCATAACATTAAAACTAAAGAAAGGGATAATGATTACACATTCTTCTTGGGGTTTTTTAGATGGATGAAAGGGTGGGTTGTTGGTGATGAGATGATGATCACAGCCCTTCATCTTCTTCTCTCTCCTTTCTGTTTTTATCCAAGGGTTGAGATGAATCCAAAGTCATATGGATTGCCAACGTGGCAATCCGTTGTGCTTCTTGTGCTACCTTGAGGCTGATTTGGCACTCTTCTATTGGAGGAATAGGAGGAATGCATTGTTTGATCCAATCACAGACTGCCACGTCCCAATCTCTTCCACTCTTCTCTTCCGAAACTCTTGGGAATTAATTCCAAAGCGTGTATATCACACGTGTGAACAAAACCCCCATTTAATTTTAGTGATTTATTAATAAAGATTAATTAGGGTTTGTGTGAAAAGGTAAAAAGAGGCGTCTGGTTATTTTATCTCGTTTTAGGGAAAGAGATGAAGTGAAGGAAGAGATTTCATTGGTTTTATCGAAGATAATAACTATGTGTGTGGGTGAATAAGTTTGACCAAGAAACAACACATTGAAACGTTTATAACCTTTTTTAACCGTTCAAAAACCTAATGGGTTTTATCCGTTAATTTGTTTGTATTTTTGGGCTTTTAGACACAAATTGATAAACACCCCATCCGTTTCCATTTTGGCTGAATTTGGACTTTTAATGGGCCTTGACCCATCAATAAAATAACATTTCCTACATTAGCCCAATTGGGCCCATTAATGTGAAAGCGGGACCCATTAGGCCCAAAATCCTTTATAAAAATAAAATCCACTAAAACGAACTCGATTTTGGCTTCCTCGATCTTTTTTCTTCAAACTCGTGTCGGTTTTTGTCGGTTTTTGTCGGTTTCCGCGATCTTTGGTACCTACACGCATCAAACAATAAACAAGCGTATACAAGGCATTTTTGATACATTTATTGAATTTATTTATTGATTTAAGATATAAATAATATGAGTAAAATCACTCATATCACTATGTCTATTTGAACAACAAGTAAAAAATGAAAAATATTAACTACACCGTAAAACAAATTGCCAAATACCACATTTGTTATTCAAGTAAAGGCAAAAGTGTAAATCTATGAAAGTAAAGGGCTGAAAATGTAAATTCTGAAAATTAAAATGCTTGAAATGCAAAACAGTTAACTACAAGGACTAATTGTATAAATGTAACTAACAAGTAACTAATTTTAACAAACTAGTAAAACTGTCTAACCAACTTTGTAAAGTTCCAAAATTATAAGGACTGATTATTTGCAAAACCTAATTAAGTGGAAAATTAGCTAGAAATGAAATAGATACAAAACCAAAGGACTTGAATGCAATTAAATGGACAATTTTCACAAAAACGGGCTAAGAAGAGAAATAAGCTCGTTTAAGCTGAATTCTCAACCAAATAAGCTCTAATTAATTGCAAAATACTAAAAATCCAATAATACCTAGGCCTGTAAAAGGAATTAAGCTGAAACTAAGTGAAACTCAAATAAGCTATTCTTAATAAGCCAATATTAAGCTAACTGATAAGCCAAACGTGCACAATCTAATTTTCTTATCAAAACTTGTTAATCAGCTCATAAGAAGCAAGGAATGTCTTTCCTTATCTAAAATGACCCAGTAACGAATTCAGAAAACGAAATTAAGCTAAAAGAGTGCTTATTTTGACTTTCGTTGACCTAAAATTTCAAAAAGCTGAAAACTTCAAAATTTATCTAGGAACACTTTCTAATAAGAATTGTGAAAGAAATTACCAAGTTTATGAAGTAGAAATGCTTGTGGAAGAAAACAGTATGTCAATTTATCACAGAGAATGAGAAATACTCAAGTGCTTAATCAAATTCTTATTTCTCTTTCAAAACTAGATACTGTAGATTTTCCTTTAAATCACTAAAACTACAGATGTTGAGTGATGTTTAGAAGCTTGTTTGAAGAAATTTGCTCCAGTAACAAAGAATGCTAATGATTTGAAAATCAACACTGTCTGAAAACTTGCTTAACAAGGACTGACCCAGACTTTTTCAAATGCCATTTGCCTGTTTTGACTAAAAGCTTGACTTGAAAACTATGTAAACTTGTTTGCTAAGACTAGATGACTGAAAGAATACTAATATTAACCAATTACTAACACTTGAACTCAGATTAAGTCCTACTCCCAAACACTAGTTATCTGAACTGTATCAAACTTTTGTGAAAGAGATTTAAGCTAGAAGCTAAACTGATTCAAGACAGATATCAAGCTAAGTTTAGTGACTAAAATGTAATGGATTAAAACTAATTTCAAGCAATTAAACAGACCTACACTCAAAATGCACTAATAAGCTAATATGACTGATAAAAGGCAAATAGGAATGAGAATTTAAGCTAGTGATCAAGTACTATACTAGAATAAGCTACACAATCATCAAAATCAAATCAATATCAGCTAAACACACTTGATCATGCAGGAAATTAGATTTACACTAGGAATTCACCATGCAAGCAACTTTTTAGAGGAACAAAAATGCAGAAAATCAACACCTTCTAGCTTAGGCCTCCATTGGGGAGTAGAGAAGCGCTGTGCTTTCTAGCTAGTGCTGAACCACCACCTTAGCACTAGAATCAACTAAACATCAACTGATCAACAGCCATCAACATCTTAATCACCATTAATGAGCTTGAATTCTTCAAAATCTACTCAAAATTAAACTAAATTGAACAGAACAGGAACAACAGCTATAGGTCTTCACAATTAGCTAATCATGATCAATGGTGATCATAACAAGCTAAAAACATCAACAGAGTAACAAGATTCAAGGTATGAACAGTAGATGAAGAAGATTAATGTGAAGTTGTATTTATTGAATTGGAAAGGTGGTTACAAAGCTAGTAAAGTAGTTACAACTAATAACAGACTCAAGAGATCGTCAGTCACTTGAGCTGTGAAGCTAATCCTAACTGAATTGAGAGAAAAAGGAATAGTGTGTGTGTTTTCACACTTTCTACATTACATCAAAATGAGAGCTATCTAGGGGTATTTATAGAGTGCCGATGAGAGTTGGTGATGGAGAGTGGCGTGTTGCATCCAATCCCAAGCTTCCATGAGGCTTTAATCTGTTAATTGCAATTTCTGATGAAGAACACATTTGGGCCTTTTTGATTGACTGAATTTCATCTTAGTTGGATAAGTGGGCTGAATTCGTCTCTTGATTTTGAACACTTTTCATGTTTACATCTTCTTCTGAAATGCATTCTAGCTCAAAGTCGTCCCTGGGTTCTTGGTTGAAGAAGGAGGACACGTGTTGTGTTTTGGTTGGGTAAATAAAGTGCACATGGATCATTATCTATTTCAGATAAAAGTAATATTGGTTGGCGAAAGCTGATTGGTTGAGAACTAGAAAGTGGAAGTTACTGTTGGGATTTTGTAATTAATGGGAAAACGGCGCTAGTGGCCAGCTGGCAATCCAAACCCCTTCTTTCTTGACTTCCCATTGGTTGAGAATTAGTTCACATGGATTGAGCACAAAATAACTTCCACAAATGGCAGAATTAACCCCTCAACTTTGGCAGTTGGATCTTTTGAGCTATAATCTTCATTTTTTGACAATTTCAGTCCTTCAACTTTCATTCTTGAACATTTAAGCCCTTTGACTTGGTTGACCAGGTTTGATTTTGATCTTGACTTTTACAAAATTGCACTTTAGTCCATCATCTTTGGAAAATTATCAAGATAGGTCCTTTGTTTTCAAATGGCTTGTCATTTTTTATCCTTCTTTGTCTTTTCATTCAAATTAGCTTGATTTTATTCTTGTTTGCTTGAAAATGCATCCTTCTTACCTATTTGTACACAAACAAAAAACATACCACATAATTCCGCTTTATAGCACAAAGTTTAGGTATTTTTCTTGTGTTTTAGGGTGATTTGTTGATAAATTGATATGAGTTTTGGCTCATATCACATCCCATATCAAAGTTTCTAGCACTATACATACTCAAAATTCGTGCCAGATCTACTAACAAATAAGTCGGTTCAGTCAAGGTTACAAAAGGTACAAAAGATACAAAGGTCACTACTAAATATAGACTGGTCTACTGAGAACAGCTAGATGGTCCATCATCCATCGTCTTTTGTATCTTCGTCAGACGGTCACAAGACACATCTTCAGCTGGGCGCTTACGAATCACTCCTCTTTCAACCATCTCAGCATAAAGTCTACTGTTCCAACCCACATATATGTTCAACTCTTTCTCAGCCTTCTCACGCATCGCACGAGCTACACTCAACTGAATCTCCATAGTATTCACCTTTTTCTTCATTTCAGCAAACTCACCACTTTCTAACACAGATAACCTCCTAAAAGCCTCATTCAAACCACGCTCTACATCAGTCAAATCCAAATTGAGCAGTTCTCACTCTTTCCCACCAACCTTAGTCTTCGACTCCAAATAAGCAACATGAGTCTGAACAACACCTAATCCAACCTCTGTCATACTACTCTTAGCACGGAAGCATCTAAATCACGTCTCAAGGCCCAAGGTGCAAGACCATCATTATGAGTAGCCTCTCGAACCCTAGACGACTCTCCTATCACATGTCTACGAGTAGCAATACCATCAGTACCATCAGGTGCATCATTATCCTCATCATCCTTTGATTCAGAATCAGATTCAGACAATTCATCTCTAAGTAGCTCAATCTCAGAATCAGACCAATAAACTAGAGGGGGTAAGGGCTCGCCCTCTGGAACATTATAAGGGTAAATAAGCTCAGCCTCATCATCATCATCAACCTCATCATCTATACCTATATCCTCCTCGAAATCCTCGTCGTCATCCTCATTATCTACATTATCTATCCCATCTCATCATCATTCTCAATACCAAAATTATCATTCTCATTCTCTACCATATCAACCTGAGGGGCAATCTGATCTCCTAGTCCTATCTCAGGCTCGAGATCCTCAAATGGTTCCTCTTCATCATCATCCATATCCTCATTTATATCATAATCCACTAACTCTATAAGGGTTATCATCTACATTAGGTTCGAGAATAGCATGGTTCTCTACAAGAATATTAGGGTCAGCCATGACAATCTACATTTATATATATCTCGTATTAGCATAACATACTTATTAAACAATTACATACTGAAACCACGATATATGCATACGTATAAATTAAATTATATATATCAAAATATATATCTTCTCAATAAGGATTGTTGGTAACGTCGGATATCTTTGGCACCGTTATAGTCAAAATATTTTTTAATATTTTCTCAAATGTTTATAGTTAAAAGATTTTGAAATTTTTTGTTCAAAACCTTGGTTTATCAAAACTTTCGTTCTCTATAACGAGAGCTCTGGTACCAAACTGTAACACTCTCAAATTTCATATCGGTACAGCGGAAGAGTCTTTAGAGTGTTACGGGATAGCACAATAACTCCAATCATAGACAACACATAAAAATGGTTGTACAAGGTTTAACATACATTCATTCGAAATAAAAGTTTCAAGTGTACAACAGGTCCCAAATTATACAGGTCATTTAGTTTACAAAACATAGATCAAATGAACAGTTTTATTATTATGTGGGCCATCAGAGTCGATCTTCATCCGAATAACCTTCAAGCACCTGAGATAAAAACATGCAAAAATCATATCAGCCAATGTCGAGTGAATTCATAGAGTTTTAATTAAACCGTTATATAAAAAAATTGTTGAAAACAGAACACAAGTATAATATCAGAAGTAAGTCCTCGTATTGTTAGTCAGGCAATATATATAAAGCAAAGCATACATCTTAAACCGTCCATGAGACCGTAGCTTCAATGTTACCATTATAGGTAATATTATTATCGTTATTCATATCATTATTGAATTGTATTGGAATACATTTGGATTCATTTGGATCATTATTAGCCGCATGACATTGTTACCTTACTATCACGCTATGTAAATATTCTCATACATAAATTCGCTTACCAATCAATGTGGTACGACAGGGATCAACCGTCAAGGCGCGAACTGGGGTGATCGTCCCCAAATAGTACTATAATATGCATAAGCGTCTAGCAAATCCCGATAGTTCACAATTCATGCTAATGGGACTTTAAGTGACATAACCTAACTACTAATAATCCTTTTTTTCTCGTTTATTGGGTCATAGCATCATCCGGGTCCATATCATTAAGCATACCATCGGGACTACTCGTGTTCTATTTTTATCAAAAACTAGCATGTTATCTCCCTTGCGGGTTTACAAATCATTTTATAAGACATTTAAAAGAGTGCGAGGCTATGAACTCACGTTGATAATGAAAGGCAAATTATCGGCTACGGGCGTGCTTCGATCACAGAAACCTATATAAAATAATAATCGGTCTTAGACTTTTGTCCAATGATTTTATAAAAATAACAATTATGTATACACATGATGATTTTATACATATGATGATGATCAAGTGGGTTTATACATTCTCATTTACTTATTTTAGTGTTAAGTGTTGGTAACTTCTATACTAGTTTACTAGTTCATCTTATTTACTTATCAAGACCCGTTAAGCCCATTATAAGCCCATTACCTTATATTAGTCCATTTTACACTTTTAATATCAGTATTATACTTTACAGGTTGGGCCCAAGTGGGTTAAGCCCAATAAGTAAGTTTATAAGTGTTTAGCCAAATTAGTTGGATTAATAGTCCAATAAGGCTAACTTGGCCCGTTAATGTCCATATGTTATATAGTTCGGGTTTTATCGGTTTTTGCTTGTAATAGGTACTTATATATCAGTATATGAGTTATAAAAAGTTTACATTAGACGGTTCCGAACGTCTAAGTTTTAATTGACGAAAAACGTTAATTTTACGGTATTAGCCGAAAAGACGTAAAAATCATGTTTATAGTTTTATAACTTATAAAACTTATAAAACTACTATTTTTATAAAATGTCCATTTATTTATCATTGTACATATTTATATAAATGTAATATATAAGTTAGTAGGTTTTTATTTACATTTTATACTATATTTATTTGAGTGATATTATAATACTATTAAATTTTAATTTCACAAAATCTGATTTTTAGTTTCACTTTCACCATTTTTATCATATCTTGAGTTCTACAAGGAGATATAAGCTCATTTTTGGATGAAATAAACTTCATATTATTTGTTACAAATAAATTAGCTTTAGATACTTCTCAATCCAAGTCTATGTATCCCTAACAGGCCTCACAAAACATACTATTCAGATTGATACACTAATTTTGTTTTGATCATATCTCACTCATTATAATGATTCCATTGCATGGAAAACTCTCACATGAGTATAAGACCTAATACTTACTGTATATTGATTCCACTGTGCCATTTTATCAGTTTATAATTTGTTTAGTTACTGTTTTTATACAACCAACTTATTAAGCAAGATTTTAACCTTTTTACATATGGTTTTCCATCATTTTAACCATGTTTATCAACACTTGATCCCCACACAACATTTTTATCATCATATATTCATCATATACATATACAATAGGAAAGAAAATACATTGATGTTTACAAAAATAACAAAGAAAATATAAAGGATGATCTTGTTTACCAACCAAGACTATAACTTGTTTTTAGATGACAACACCTTGAGGTACACCAAATTTATCTTCAAGATCATCAACCACCAAGAATATTTGTTGATAAATCAGCCCTAGGACACAAGCAAATCACCTCCTTTGATGTTATAATGATCACCAATCAACAAGGCTTCAAGGTTTCTCCATTATATGTGTAGATAACACAAAGTTTATGGCTAAAATTGATCAAATGGGGGTGTGTGTTCTTGATATGGGACGGAAAGGGTGAGGGGGTGAGAGGATTTTGAGAGTAGTTTGCATGTGTTGTTATGTGTAAATGGTTTAAGTGAAAGTGGTTTTGTGGTTTGGTGTTTGTGTAGCTTACTTGTTAAGCCTTAGTTAACAAGTGTTAACTTGTTAGCTACAAGGTTGCCACATCTCATGATGTGGTGTCCTTGTTTGGCCGTCCCATATAGTGGGGTGGGACAAGTGTATACTTGTCTCATCCCACTAATTTACGGGTATTCCTCGATTCTATTTTCCTCGATTTGCGTGCCCTCGGGTCGTTTTACGAAAAATGTTTTTTATAAATTATGAATCAACGGTACAAAACGAATCTAATAAAAATTGTCTCATAAAAAACGGAGTTCAAAAACGTAAATGCGTAATCCTAAGGTTTCCGGTTTAGTCGTAAAGGACGTTAAATTATGCACGTAAGCCCAAATTTAAATCCGTAAATTGTAAGTTCATCAACCAACACAAAAATAAGTTTAAAAATATTATACGAAAAAATAAGTTACTACCTGAAAATGTTAGATTGTCACAGTGTACGTTGTTTAAATCTTGCTAAGGAAGAGACAACTAAAGTGATTCCTATTTCAACATTTATTGATAAAATATTGAATCACAAGAGTTTAGGATAGAACCAGTAAGACGGGTACACGGGATCACGGGTCGTCATTAGTCACCAAAAGTGGATCTTTGAAAGCTCCAATCCCTGCACATCATAAGAAACAACAAAAAACAAACACCTACGTGGCTCCCCTATACTTATGTTATAAAATAGATAAAAAAAGGATAGATCCTCGGGTTGCCTCCCGTGAAGCGCTTGTTTTTGTTATCCGAGTCACGAGCCTGACTCGATCCCGAATACTATGGTGAAAAGTTCATAGAAACCCTTGAAGAAAATCCGTCGGGGTCAAATACATGGTTCTCATCCAACAAGTAGCATAACCCTAACGTGAAAAGCACAATCCAACGTAGAGTAGGCGAGGTTCCCTTAAAAAAATCGTGAGCACAGTGATAGTAGAAGGTATGGTAAGGTGAAAGCGTAACGCCGAATATTCCAATAATCTTTCCTTTTATTTTGACAGATGGATACTGAGATGGCTCAAAAACTGTGATACCAGGATCGAACACCTTTTCCTTAAGGGGAAAATAAGAAAGACACTTAGTGGAACTTGAAGAAGATTTGCCCATATACATCACAATCTTGTTCGAAGAAGGTGGAAAGAGAGGTGTCAAAACATAAGTACTCTGAATGTTGGTGTCGTCTGGTTTCTTTTCCTTTGAAATGGGTTTCTTAAAGTCTAAAGGAGGTTAAAGCCAATAATCAAAATCCAAAGTAATAGATTCATGCTCATTAAGGAATTAAGTATTGAGAAACGTGTCGAAATCTTCCTCAAAAGAGTAATCCCATAAAGTAGTATCAAACGTAGTTGGTGGAGGATCCTCATCAAAGATAGGAGCAAAAACACCATAAGAAGACACAAAAGTTGAAGAATCACTCGAAAGTGTGTCATCGTCAAAATCATCATAAATCGGAATATCTTCATAATCGAAAGTAGAATAATCATAATCATCATAAATTGGTGAATCCAAATCAGAAAGATAATCATCAAAATCTTCCACATGTTCTTGAAAAAGTGGATTATCATAGAAAGGCTCGAAAAGAGGAATGTTGTGTAGTACAAAATCATTGACGTCAAGCTTTGTAGTTTCCAAAGGAGTTGTAACAAGCTCGTCTTGAATCACATCAATCATTTTCGCTGATTCTTTTCCATTTGATTTGCTTGTAATCTTTCCCATTTTAAAAACTTGTTGATCATTCCCGACCCTAAGAATTAGCTCACCTTCGGCAACATCGACTAAAGCTTTTCCGGTTCGCAAGAATGGGCGTCCAAGTATTAATGGAATACGAGGATCCATCTCATAATCAACAACAACAAAATCAACTGGAAAAGTGAAAGTACCAACTTTAATAAAAATATCTTTAGCAATACCAATGGGGTAAGTGAGAGTTCGATTAGCTAGCTCAAGAGTCATACGAGTTGGTATAAGATCGGGTAATGATAACTTCTTCCAAACACTTAATGGCATTAAATTGATACTAGCCCCGAGATCAGCTAAGGCAGTACAATCTTCGATTTGGGAAAATGAACATGGTAACACAAAACGACCACGATCTCCAAGTTTCTTTGGAAGTTCTTTGAGAAGGACTGCAGAACAATTTTCATTTAATCGAGTATTAACAAGCTCAACCATATTCTCTTTCTTACTAAGCACCATGTTGAACATTTTAACAAATTTCTGGATTTAGACAAGAACTTCAAGAAGGCTAATGTTAAAGTTCATTTGGGAGATCATCTTCAAAAAGTAATAAACTTAAGTATCATCCTTAATGAGCACTTTTTACTTATCTAACCAAGAAGGATAAGGAATATTAGGCTTAGGAGGTGTAGGTTGAGAAGGCGAAGGTTGAGAAGGTGAAGGTGGAGAAGGTGAATGTTGAGAGGGTGAAGGGTTTTTCTTTTGTACAACTTTAGGAAAAGGTGCAACCGGTAATGGCGAACTAGTAATAGGGGTGGTAGTAGGAGGAATAAATGGGGGTGGATGAGGTAAAATTGAAGTAACTGGGGGAGGGATAGAAAGTCCTACTAAATATGCTCCACTTCGTGTAGTAATAGCACTCACATTAGCTCTAGGATTAGGTTCGGTTGTTGAAGGAAGAGCACCTTGGGAACGAAAGGCTTGAAACATTTGAACGAATTTACTATCTTGTTCCGAAATCTTTTGAAGAACTAAGTCCATTTGTGGATTAGGTACATTGAACCCTTGTTGTGGAAAACCTTGGTTTGGGTATTGGTAGTATGGTGGAAAACCTTGAGGATTAAAACCTTGGTTTGGATAGCCTTAATTGTGCAGTTGATAATTTCCTTCATTAGCATTATAGCCCCACACATTTGCATTACTTTGAAAATTAGCTCTTGGTAGACCTTGGTTGTTTTGGGTGGGTGGTGGTGATCTTTGCTGAAAACCGAGTGGAGCCAAATAGTTAGTTGAATTATATGACAAATGATTAACATCGAAATTCGGCTTGAAACGAACCCTCTCAGTGGTGGGCCACATTTGTACGTTAACTTTGATAAGGCATACTCTTCCCCTTGAGATTGGTCATAAGCCTTATCAAAGTTAAAGTACAAATGTGGCCCACCACATGTTTCACAAGTCATATTAAGGGAATTCACGTACGTAAGGGGTGTGTTTTGAACATGTAAAGCAAGTTTTGTCACTATTGAAGTAAGCGATTTAATTTGATTGGTAGTCTCACTATCACTAGTACTAGCCATAGTAGCCCTTACACTTTTAGTTTCAACTTTCGCCTTGTTTTCAATTATATCCCAAGCGACTTGTGTAGTTTTCATGAAAATATTACCTCCCGAAGCACTATTTAGTGAATCTTGGTCATTTAAACTTAATCCATTGTAAAAGGTATTAATTTGATGCACTTTACTAAACCCGTGTTGTGGACACTTTCTCAAAAGTTCCTTAAAACGATCCCAAGATTCACCGAACGTCTCACCGTACTTTTGTTCAAATTTGATGATATCATTCCGCAAAGCGGTAGTACGTGAGGGTGGAAAGAAGTAATTTATGAATTTAGTCTCTAAATCCGCCCATGTTGCAATACTTTGGGGTGGTTCCTTATCAACCCAAATCCGGCCTTGTCCCTCGAGAGAGAAAGGATAGAGGAGAAAACGAATTGCCTTTTGTGAGACCCCATTGTATTTCACAATATTAGTTAAATGTAAAAACCTCTTAATGTGATCGTGAGGATCATCATGAGTGCGGCCCAAGAAAGGTGTTGCAGAGACCATCTGAATAAAACCGGTTTTGAGCTCAAAATCATTGGCTCCAATATCTAGCACCACAATAGCATCGTCATTGCCTTCAACGTGTGATTGTAAGAGCTCGATCATTGGTCGGTTATCTATGGTGTCAATAGCACGAGTCTCGATATCGGCTTGAGTGGTTTTCCTCTTGCGTGCACGAGTACACATACACCTACAAAAGAAAAATATGCACAAGAAATAGAAGAAGAAACAAAGTTAATGTAAAAAAGAAATATTTTTGGCGCAAAACCTAGGAAAGAATTGATTTTTATGATTTTTGAAATGTTTTTGGGTTTTGTGAAATTTTTTATTTATTTGGATTTTTGAAATTTTGAAATTTGCAAGAAAAATAACGTTCACAAGTGAACGGATCCTAAAATGCAACTCGTCTCACAAAAACCTGTTAATATTTACGAAAAGAGCCGGCAGCGGCACCATTTTAATAAGTGAATTTTTATAAGAAAAATGTTCTTGTTGTGTCTAATCGAATTGATCTTCGGTTCACAGCTGGACTTAGTCGTTTTTGGTGAATAAAAGAAAATCTGATTTATATAGGTACTAATAAAAAATAAACGTCACAAAATGGTAAAAATAATAAATGTTGAAATAAAATAAAAGTCAACATTTAAAACTCGGAATCTAGAAAAAATATAAATGTCAGAATAATAAAATAATAACAAAAGTCGGAATAATTAAAAAAATTAAAAGTTGGAATAACTAAATATAAAGTCGGAATAATTAAAAAGTTTAAAAATCGGAATTTGTTATAAAAAACAAGAATTTGGAATAAGAAAAGAATCCTAATTTCGGAATTTGTGAAACTTATAAGTCGGAATTAATAACAAAGTTTAAAACTCGGAATACACTACATATGCTAAAGTCGGATTACCCTTACTTTTTTTCCCGCCCAAAAAAATATATACATGTCGGAATCTGGGAGTAGTGATGTAAAAGTCGGAATATGATTTCCACATGTAGGAATTGGTATTGGTTACAAAAAAGTCGGATTATGTTTTTTTGAGGGAAACAAAATCGGAATATGGGTTGATTACAATAAAGTCAGAATTTTCAAAAGATGAGTAAATGTCGGAATTTAACTTGCAATTTTTGTAAATGGTAATGTCGGAATACTATGAAATGCAATGTCGGAATATCTTAAAATCTAATTCGGAATATAGAGTTGTAGTAAAAGTCTAAATACTAAAACATAAATGTCGGAATTGCTAATGTTTAAAAAGTCGGAATGAGGGTTTCAAATTTAAAACGGAAAAATAAAAAAAAACTAATAAAATAAAATAAGCTAAAAATAAGCTAAACTAATCTATGAAATAAGCCAAACACAACACGAAATAAAACTCTAAAAAGCACCAAATAAGCAAATCAATAATAATCTATTATAAAAACATTAAGCTAACAAATCTACTCAAATAAAAAGCTAAAACATAAAATAAGCAATAAGATCAATAAGCTATAAAAATCAACCATATCAAAAGTAATAAAAGCAAGAAATAAGCAACACAATCAAATAATGAATAAGCACAAATAAGCTAACAAGATTAATTAATTCAAACATTAATTAAACAAGAAAGGAAGAATGAGATTAATGAAAAACTTGAAATTAAAGGTTTAACAATGGAAGATTAAAGAAAGATTAAGAGTTTGAAAGATGAAAAGATTAAAGAAAATGAGAGAATTATTCTACTCCTAATTACCTAAAAATAAAACTAACTAACTAATTACAAATGAAAGAAATGAGTCTTTATATAGTGGAGGATTGTTAAGTGATGTTGCTCCTTCTTTATTTTCATTAGTCTTCTCGTCTTGACAATTTCTTCTTTTATTAGATTTGGTTCTTCGACTTGTTAAACTTCCGTCTTTGGTCTTTTTTTCAATAATTCTCCAGAATAGGCCTTTGACTTCCGTTCTTTTGCAATTTTGATATTTTGACTTGTCTTTTGTCTTTATCTTCGATAACAGCCCTTGAAATCCCGTGTTTTCTTCCTTTTGCATCTTTTGGTCATAAAACACAACAAAAACACAAACCACGCGTAATTCTGAATTTTATGACATTAAACACACGTTTTGGTCTCGTTTTTATTTATTTTAAGTGGTAAAAGGATAAGTGTTTTCACACTTATTAATATATTAAGAATACTTGATTCCACTTGAATGTAAAGTTCTGAATCTACATAAGAAAGGATTGATTGTTTAGGGGGAAGCTAAGATAACTTCTATCAAGGCATTACGAGGAAGATCTACCGTTTCTAAAAACAAGTACATGATTCTATCATATGATGTTCTCGTCTTTCGGATCAAGCCTTGTAATCGGTTAAATTGTGAATATGTGTATCTACATTATTAGGCTTGTGTGGCAAGGTGTAGTGCTAGGGTATGAATTTTTTCAAGAATTTCTCACAAAGTTTGAAATCTTTCATAGACCATACTCGAACACTACAAGTTAACCCTTATTAAATTGAGGGGGAGCATTAATATGTTCTAAGGCCAATCATAATTTCATTTTACCTAAACCCATAATCTATTGGTATCCAAAGTATCAAGGATTGACACTTTCAATAAGGGGAAAAATTGGATTAAGGTGACTTATTAACATATGTGATTAAGACAAAAAGTACTTAAATTAAATTCCTAACTTGATATGTAATGCCCATATTATGGGGGAGCATTTTGGTGGTAAAACAACTTAAGGGTGGTAGGAATAGGTATAATGTGATAATCCGTCAATTTAGGATCGATATTTTATTCTCAAGTATTATTTAAAAACATTATTTTAATGTTATATTATAAACTCACTCATTTTTGGGAAGAAATTTGGGTTTACATCTTGAAGTAGCATCGACTACGTCTAAACCGGAGGACTCTACGTTACGTGCTTACGTTTACATATACCGTTTTTTGTGACAGTCTGACACTTCAGGAAATAAATTTATCCGTGAATATTATTTTGAATTTCAAATTTGTGTTGGTTCATAATCTCAGAAATTTACGAGAAGAGATTAGGACGTACGTTTATAATTTAACGTCCTTTACGATTAAACTGGAAACCCTAGGTTTACGTATTTACATTTTTGAACTCCGTTTTTTATGAGACAATTTTTATTAGATTCGTTTTGTGTCGTTGATTGATAATTTATAAATGTTTTTCGTAAAATGACCCGAGGGCACGTAAATCGAGGAAACTAGAATCGAGGAGTACCCGTAAATTAGTGGAGATGAGACAAGTGGGACACTTGGCCCACCCCCACTAAATAAAATGGCAAGACAAAGCTTCACCAACACACATTTGTGGTGTCAAGTTTATATACACACTATGGACACATGTCCTTAGTGCATACACAAACCACCAAATTAACAAAACTAGCTACACCATAAACCATTTCTCATTTCATACATGCAAAACCACTCAAACACTCTCTTCTCTCTGTATGAACGTCCATGTCCACCCTCCTATCACCATTTTCATCAAATTTTAACCATAAACAAATGCTATAATCAACATATGTTGAAGCCTACTTGAAAAGATGAAGATTTGAGGTGATTATAACATGTGAAAAGGAGTTTTCATGGAGGTCTTTGGGCTGATTTTCAAGAAAGAGTTTAGGGCTGAATTTGATGGAGGTGTTCATCCATTTGAAGGACTCAAGAAGTTTCCTTGCTAAAGTTGAAGATTTAGTAACAAGGAACCAAGCCTTGTTCATCAAAATCCCATCTTTTCATCATCTTGGTGGTATAGAGATTATTTCTCCCTATCATCTTATTATTTTGAATATGTAATCTTGTATTTTCTTCATTTATCTATATGTATATGATGATATATGATGATCAAAGTATTATGTGGGGATCTTGTGTTGATAAATTTGGTGAAAAAGATTAAAAGCTACATGAAAAGATGATGAAATCATGTCTAAAACAGTAGGCTGTATAAAACAGTAAAGAACCTTATGATAACTTGTTAAAATGGCTTGGATAAACTAATATACAGTAAGGTATGTGACTTTTATATATGTGAGAGTTGGACACACAATGGAATGCATAAAATGAGTAAGATATGATCAAAACATTATTGAAGTCCAAATCTGTATAGTCTGTGTTGGACGAACTGTTAGAGACATTTAGAGGTAGATTGAGCAGTAGCTAAAACTGAGTTAATTGTAGGACATAATATGTAGTTTGTGCCATCCAAAGATGAGCTTCTATCTCCTTGTAGAACTTAAGATATGGTAAAAATGGTAAAAGTTAAAATATTAATCAGATTTGTAAAATAAAAGTATATAGTATAATATTAGCACTCAGGTTAATATAACATAAAACGTATACCTAAAACCCACTAACTTATATATTAAATATAAGTAAGTATTTAGTTTAGTAAATAAATGAAACATTTTATAAAAATGGCAAATTAATAAGTTTTATAAGTTATAAAACTAAAAACATGAGTTTTACGTCTTTTTGGCTAAAACCATAAAATTAACGTTTTCGTCAATTAAAACTTAGATGGTCGGACCCGTCTAATGTAAACTTTTTATAACTCATATACTGATGTATAAGTACATATTACAAGTAAAAACCGATAAAACCCGAACTTTATAATATATGGACATTAACGGGCCAAATTAGCCTTATTGGACTATTAATCCAACTAATTTGGCTAAACACTAATGGACTTACTCTTTGGGCTTAACCCACTTGGGCCCAACATGTAAATATAGGGCTGATGTTAAAAGAATAATTGGACTAATATAATGTAATGGTCTTATAATGGGATTATTGGGCCTTAACAAGTAAAGAAGTTAAACTAGTGAAACTAGTATAAAAATTTACCAACACATAACAATATAATGAGTGAATAAAGACGTACAATCCCACTTGATCATCATCATATTAATAAAATCATCATATATATACATAGCTATTATTTTAATAAATTCATTGGACAAAAGTCTAAGACCGCGTATTATTTATATAGGTTTCCGTGATTGAAGCACGTACCGTACATCCAAATCGTCGATAACCGCCTTTCCCAATCAACGTGAGTTCATAGCCTCACACTCTTTTAAATGTTTTATTAAATGTTTTATAAACCCGAGAGGGAGATAACATGTTAGTTTTAATAAAAATAGGACACAAGTTGTCCCGATTGTTTGCTTATTGTTTTGGACCCGAATGATTACATGACCCGATGAATGATTATAGGACCCGACGAATGAAATGAAATGGATAATTATTAGTTAGGTTATGTCACTAAAAGTCCCATTAGCATGAATTGTGAACTACCGGGATTTGGTAGACACTAATGCATATAATAGTACTATTTGGGGAAGATCACCCCAGTTCGCGCCTTGACGGTTGATCCCCGTCGTGCCACATTGATTGGTAAGCGAATTTATGTATGAGAAGATTTATATAAGTGTGATTATTGTGACGACACGCTGTTTTAGATGGGCAAATGAGTTTCGGGTTAGCTACGCGTTGTTTGTTATAGTAAGGTAGCAATGTCATGCGGCTTATAATAATCCAATATTGAAAATATTGATATACGCGTTGAATTACGATATATTGCCTGACTAACAATACGGGGTCTTATTATTGATATTATGTCCGTGTTTTGGTTTTACATAACCTTTTTCATATAACGGTTTTCATTAAACTCTATACAACGTTATAAAACGTATTGTATGATGTTTTTACGACAATGGTTCGTATAATGGATTTGAAGGCTGAAGCCTATATTATGATTTACAACTAAGAGTTGTATAAATGTCTTGGCCTATTTTATGGCCTACGACAAAGAATTGTACAAAATGATTTTCGGTAATAATTTTATACCGATGATTTATTAATGGATTTCATGAAACTCTATGAATTCACTCGGCGTTTTCGCTGACCTTTTCTTTTTAACATGTTTTATCTAAGGTACTTGAAGGTAATTCTCGGGAAGACGACAAGAATTCATGGCCCGCACCTAAATAACAAATTTCAATTCAAATGCTTTGTAAAATTGTATGAAATACTATGAATTGGGACCTATGTAAATTTGATATTCATGAATGGAAAATTGTAAAATTGTATTAAATGCTTTGTAAATTTGTAAAATTGTAAAATTGTATTAAATGACGCGATTTTAAGCGTTGTCTATGATTTGAGTAATGTGCTATCCCTTAACACCAACGACTCTTCCGCCGAACTAAAGTATGAATATTTGGGGGTGTTACAGTTTGGTACCCGAGCTATCGTTATATATAACTTGGATTATATACATATGTTGTAATTTGATTACATGATTGTTTGATGATTATTTTTAATACTTATACGAGATATTTATACGACGTAGATTGTCACAAGGAACCCTAACTTCCCTAGCAAATTAATCGAAGCTATTTCTGTAGAAATTCTAGCTATTCTAGATCTAAACCAAGTTGTGGATATTTATGATCCCAACAAAATGGTTAATATTCGTAGAAATGTTGATATTAGTTGATTGTGATATTAAAGAAGAATTGGTGAGATTATATCTGATATCGATGTCATGACGATCTTTCCTTATAGAGTGGAGTTTGAGAAAACCTTACCACATAGAAAGGTGTCATATGATTCGTTGTCACCCAATTCTTAAATTGAAATCGAAAGGGTGAATGTTGCACTTGAGGCTGTCATTCGAACCATTACCCAAAGGCCTCATGCCACTAATACCTTTCTGAGAAGTCTAATTGAATGTGTGAGTCATTTCATACTAGTGACTCGTTTGATAACTATTGTTGAAAGAGCTACAGGATTGGAAATTAAGTGTTGATCATATTGAGCTTGTATTGCCCTTACAAGGTCTAAGAATAAGGTTGAAAGTATTGGAGTATGAGGTTAGATATCGAATTGAGTATAAGTTGGATGAAACTTAAATAAAGTAAAATTTAACTGTATGGAATATGAGATTGTTAAGAGGAAGTTGTTGAGTCCTGTAATTAAATTATATGGTTATAATTGATTGTTGATTCGTGTTAAGGGTTGTTCCTAGGCCATTGTCCAATAATGAGGATGCCCAGTGTCCAAGAAATAAATTGAAGAAATCTTCTTCTGAATTAGGACCGATAGATCTTTTGGGACATGTGGAACACCTAATGACTCTTGTAGATTAGTATTCATGGTAGTATCTTTTAAAATCCCTAACTTAACTGAGACATCAGTTGGTAGGATGAGTTCTTGGAATTGTATGACATAGTGACACGTAATGTGTTACGGTACAATTTTGACTTGTTTGTGATTAATGAAAAGACTACCTTTGATTGCTAAATCCTACATGTATCGATGTTATCTATCTTTTATGCTTCATCCTAATGTTCGCATTAGTGATGCAACCATTGAACAAGTACTCATCTTAATTTGAGTTACGTTGTGGATTATTCTTTTTGAGTGCCACCGAGGTCATGAACCTCATGATTAATCGGCTAAGCTCATTTCCTGATATATTGTAGTTAGTTCTTGGTGAACAACTTTTCATCACTATTTTACAGATCACTCATTGTTTTATAAGTAAAAACAGTATCCCTTGATAAAGATTGAATTTTCATCACCGTAAGGATTATTTGAAGTGAGATATATAAATAATCGTTATCGAAATGAAGTTGTTTATGGAACACTTTGGAAAACTTAATTGCTTCCATAACGAAGAACATCTCTATAAATTCATTTGATTCTTATTCAAGAGTTAAGCATGAAAATATTTTTTTTATATAAACATGATGATAAAGTTTTGACAAATTGAGTATTGCATCGTTAATCCTAAAATTGTATATAGTTGCGCGCCTACATACAATTTGGAAGGGACCATGCAAGGCTGATTAGTAGTCACCATGAAATTATTAATAATCACTAAATTTTCTTAGAATTTGTGAAAGATTGAATTTTTATGAGATATGCAAGAAGTGCAAAATAGGGACATATTGTTAGGTACACCTACATATGTGCCCGTACTATTTATTCTTCTGAATCGAATTTAATCATCTGTGTAAATTGTCTTATTTGACAACTGACATCCCTTTCTTGTTCATTTCTGTAAATGATAAGATTCTTTGGAAAAGTATCTAATTATCGATTATTAATACCCGACTGGGTGTATCGACGTTCCTATCATTTCTTTTTATTAGAATTCATTTGAATGACCTGGGTAACGATCCAAGGAACTTTCGAATGCGTACTCAATCATGAAAACATGGGATATATTCATATTCGTTAAATTTCTCGTTCTTATCTGATTTGAAATTCTCTCTTGTAGATCATGCGTTAACCTTACTCTTTTTAAGGTTAGTTATGTCTCCAGATATCCTTGAATTTGTGAAGGATTATGAGTTATTATTAGTCTGTTAAGAAGTTCACATCTTATCAACGATAATGAAAGTGGAAAGTTGATAGTGCCAATAGAATGGATTGATTGATTATGACATGACGACATTGTCTTAATTGATGGGAACTCGGGTAGAATTCCTCTAAAAGATAAGATGTTGATTATCAATGGTGATTTAAATAATTCCTGATGGATGACCATATCCTGCATTTAGATTTGAAATTATACCATGAATGGTTATGAATTAGTCATAGAACTTGTAATCTAGGAAGAACTTAAACTGGATTTATTAAAAGACGTTTCTATTATCTAAAACATTCGGAGGTATTTGCTGGTGATTTACCTAGACTTTCGCCATTAAGGCAAGTTGAATTTGGTACTGATTATATTCCCGGTGTTGCACCTGTGGCGTGTGCACTGTACGTCAGCACCATCTGAATTTAAAGAATTACCGTACAACTAAGAGAGTTGTCGGAAAAAGATTTTATTCTACCAAGCTCGTCCTCATGAAGAGCTATGGTGTTATCATTCCTTATATTTATGGATTACCGTGAACTAGGTAAATTGACGATCAAAATCTATATCCACTACCCAAGATGATAGATTTATTGGATCATTTATAAGGTTCTAGCGTATATTCAAAATTTGATCCACGACATGGTTATCATCAACTTCGTGTCCGCTAAGAAGATTATCTATTCCAATCACTACATCCAGAACTTGTAATGAACATTATGAGTTTCATGTTATGTCGTTTGGATTGACCAATGCACATGTAGCATCCATAAATTTGGTGAATCACGTGTGTAGGCTGTAATTTGATAAAATCATGATTGTGATCACTAAGGGCCATTTGTTTGTTTATAAGAATAAGAAGGAGTTAATAATTATTTATAGACTGCCCTGAATTGGCCGAGCAATAAAAACTTGTACCTTGAATATTTAACATGTGATTTAAGGCTTAATCCTTTACTTTATTTGACCGTGTGATTAAAGGTAGTGAAATCTAAATTGACTCTTCGAAAAATAGAGCCATTTAAGACTTTGGGTTATACCTAAAAAAGAAAGTGCAAATATGTTTTGACAAATGTTTTATCAAAGGATTCTTAAGGAATCATTCCCTTATATCCAAAATATTTAACTAAACTCCTTTAGGGGTAAATGGTCGTGTATACTTCTAGACAACTTAAGAAGGATTGAGGAAAACCATATAAACCATGACTTGAAATTTGAAACGACAATTTTTGCTTTTCAACTAAGAAAATTTTGACCAAAATATAAACAAAGATTTTTCGAACATTTACGAATCTTATTAACTATTTTCGATAAATCAACAAAAATCGTGTTAATTAAATTCAAATTTATTTTGAATATTTTTATATAATTGGTCGAACTAAGAAATTTAAAAATTTTACGTTTACGTTTCATAAAAATTAAATATATCTTATTTAATTACTTGTAATATTTATCGACGCTTTAAACGTCGGATTGAGGAAAAACTGATAAAAATAATAGTTGAGACGAAACTAAAACTTAGAAATATGAAGAAAAAAATTTATGAGTGAATTGCGGTCATGATAATTATTTCATCAGGAAAGGTGAACGTAAATACTGACACGTTATGTATAAAGGATAAAAAAATCAATTAGGATGTGTTCCTTAATAATTATGGTGCAAAGTAATTTGCCCGAACAATTTAGAAATAACTGATGCTTGTAAGAAGGATAATATAGATAATAAAAAGGGTTCACGGCCAATGTGAACCATTATAATTGAGAAGCTGATGGCATTAAATGTATAAAAGGCCACTTGTGGTTGCCTAAATATGAAGATTTTTAGATGTAGTCATGTTAGAATCTCGTAAGTATATGTATTCTATTCATGTCATTTCTGATTAAATGTATCTTTATCCGAAGAAGTTGTACTGATGGCAAATTATGAAGGCAGACATCGCCTCATACATTAGTAAACGTCTAACTATTGCAAAGGTCATCATCTGAATTTGATTCGATTTGGGTCATCGTCGACAGACTGACCAAATCTACTAATATCATTCCCGTTAATGATAAATTCTCGATGAATAAATTGACTCTTTGTATTTAAAGGAGTTGTGTAAACATAGTGTGCCGCATCAATCATCTCTATCAAGATCCTCGCTTCGCAGCGAATTTCTAGAGATTTGCTCAGAAGACATTGGGAACGAACCTTGATGAGATTACTGTTTACCACCCCAATCGAAGGGACGAGGTAAAGTAACGATACAAAACACTAGAAGTGTTGTTTTATGCCTGAATAATTGACCTTTGGCAATAAATAGGAAAAATCGCTTTCCTTTGGAGAGATCATCATTGATAATTATCGTATTAGGATCGAGATCGAATCTTGTGAGAATTTAAATATGAGAGCATCTGTAAGCAGGAGTTGGGAGGAAGACACCCGGTATACACCCATTGTGAGTTGGACATGTCTTTTAGGTTTAAGGTTGCCTGTGATGACAAACCTAACCTTACAAAATACCCGACCCGCGAAACCTGAAATGATTGTTGAAACTAGGATCTGATTATTGACTGCCGGTAGTGGGCAGGAGGTTATGTGAATATGAAATGTAGATCTTGAAGTGAAGGATGGGTAGCGAAGTTATGCCAAAAAATTTCACCATGGAAAAGTGAATTGATGATCTGAAAGATCATGGGAAATAAGTCCCCGTTTTATAGGACCATTGAGATGATGTAAAAAGTTGGTTTGAAAGGCATATAAGCTGGATTTAACCTAGGACTTCAAGAACTGCGTGAATTATGTTTCGTATATCGAACTTGAGAAAATGTCTATCAAGTGAAATTTTGATTACTTATTGATAAAGTTTAGATCGGCGAAAAGTTACATTCATCAAAAACCCGTTAACATCATGGATAGAGAAAGTAAGTCAACATTAAGCCTGATCGTATTCCCGTAGTTATGTTTAATGAAACTCGCGTATTGTAATGAATTAAACTTGTGAGAAAAGACCGAATGTGGAGGAAATACCCACATGGCTCTAACTCTATAAGAAGCGAGTAGTAAGATAAATTGATCTTTGAGGACAAAGATCCTGTTTACGGGTAAATGCTGTGACAATCCGTCAATTTATGATCGATATTTTATTCTCAAGTATTATTTAAAAACATTATTTTAATGTTATATTATGAACTCACTCATTTTTAGGAAGAAATTTGGGTTTACATCTTGAAGTAGCATCGACTACGTCTAAACCGGATGACTCTACGTTACGTGCTTACATTTACATATACCGTTTTTGGTGACAGTCTGACACTTCAGGAAATAAATTTATCCGTGAATATTATTTTGAATTTCAAATTTATGTTGGTTCATAAACTCACAAATTTACGAGAAGAGATTAGGACTTACGTTTATAATTTAACGTCCTTTACGACTAAACTGGAAACCCTAGGTTTACGTATTTACGTTTTTGAACTCCGTTTTTGATGAGACAATTTTTATTAGATTCGTATTGTGCCGTTGATACATAATTTATAAAAACGTTTTTCGTAAAACGACCCGAGGGCACGTAAATCGAGGAAACTAGAATCGAGGAGTACCCGTAAATTACTGGAGATGAGAAAAGTGGGACACTTGTCCCACCCCTAAATAAAGTGGCAAGATAAATCTTCACAAACACACATTTGTGGTGTCAAGTTTATATACACACTAAGGACATGTCCTTAGTGCATACACAAACCACCAAACTAACAAAACTAGCTACACCATAAACTATTTCTCATTTCATACATGCAAAACCACTCAAACACTCTCTTCTCTCTCTATAAACGTCCCTAGCCACCCTCCTATCACCATTTTCATCAAATTTTAACCATAAACAAAGGCTATAATCAACATATGTTGAAGCCTACTTGAAAAGATGAAGATTGGAGGTGATTATAACATGTGAAAAGGAGTTTTCATGGAGGTCTTTGGGCTAATTTTCAAGAAGGAGTTTAGGGCTGATTTCATGGAGGTGTTCATACATTTGAAGGACTCAAGAAGTTTCCTTGCTAAATTTGAAGATTTGGTAACAAGGAACCAATCCTTGTTCATCAAAATCCTATCTTTTCATCATCTTGGTGGTATAGAGATTATTTCCCCCTATCATCTTATTATTTTGAATATGTAATCTTGTATTTTCTTCATAAATATATATATGTATATGTTGATATATGATTATCAAAGTATTATGTGTGGATCTTGTGTTGATAAATTTGGTGAAAAAGATTAAAAGCTACATTAAAAGATGATGAAATCATGTCTAAAATAGTAGGCTGTATAAAACAGTAAAGGATGTTGATCCCAAACTCAGATCTTAAACCTTTATAGCTTGTTTAAGGGTTGTGATAGAAAGAATAAATTCAATCTAACACTAGAGAAACTTTGCAATACAAAGAAACTAAACAAGATGCGGAATATAGTGTTTAGCACAAGAATAAATGATTAAGGCAAACGTTAAACTTTAATATATCAATGATATACGAATACCCAATAATGGTATTAGGGTTACAAAAACCTTAAAGTATGAAATGAAAGACAATAGAGAAAACCCCCCTCTGCATGATAACCTAGTGAGTCCTTTTATAGGCATAAGGATTCACGTACAAGATTACTACTAACAAACTTGGAAAGTATCTCGGAGTAGTAACAGAAACGCGTAATAATCTATTCCAATTTATCTCTAGCGGTAGGGCCTTTGACTTCAGCAGGGGAACTTACTCTAGCAAGGGGACAAACGACCAACTAGCAGGGGTAACTAATATACTTGTATTTATTCCCAATAATCCTCCCCTAAACTTGTGCTTTAACCTAAAGACAAGTTTCTGAATAAATACTAGCTGATGAGGGTGCTTACAAACTTACTGGCCAAATCTGACTATGCATCATCCTTACCAGATCATAAGCAACAGGTGCTTTAGCATCTATAATCAAGTCAGCTTGATCTAATTTCTTCAAGGTCTCCTGATTGAAGGGATAATAACGATGATTTTTCAAATAAACACTTACCCTTTCCATTACTATCTCATAGACACCAGAATTGGTAAACAGCTTCCAATACAACAAATTTCCTCCATTAACTACATCAAATATGGGATCAAATAATTCATGCTCATACATCCTATGCATGCACTCATAGATCACCCAATCCTTCTCCACACCATCCATAGTAGGAGGTTTTGCAGCAAAGTTCTTTTTCAAAATCTTCCATAAATCTTCTAAGTCCTCACTATCCAAGGTTTGAAACATGACATCTAGACTTAGAAATGTCTATGCTGTATTGTCAGCTCTTGTAAGCTTCCACCAAGTCCTCCCCTTGTGTTCATAAACAACATATTCTATTATAGCAAATTTCTTCCCAAGTTCACTAGGTGAGATATCATCATTTTCCTGCACAATTAGCTGTTTATCAATTTCTTAATTTGAAGGACGTTTTGCCTCCTTTGTAACCATGCCAACTTTTTCCATCCTCTTGAGTCTTTTAGCTGCCCTTTATGCATTGAGTACAGATCTCTCAATTGCTGGAAAACTTTCACCTGCTTGATGTCATACCCCATCTTGTGATGATGCACCTGCTTGGGATGATGCACCTGCTTGTGTAGTTTCCAAAGTAATTCCTTCAGCCTTTCTTTTTCTGGATTCCTTAGCTTTCTGTAACACTTCATTTTCCCTCCTAAGATACTCAGCTTCCTTAGGAGAGTTAATAGTCATGAAGTCCTCCACATCCAATTCTCTTAAAACTGGTCTGACTGCCCTTTCTATAGCCTCAAAAGTCATGTCTGTGAAATCACCATCCTTCTACTTCTTATGTATCTTAAGCAAAACTTTGTAGTGTGTCAGCCTTCCCTTCTCAGACTTCAAGTATTTTTCCTTCTGAATCTGATTTTCCCTTCTTTCCAGATATTCATTTTGATACTTGTAAACTAGACAAATCAATTCATACCTGTCTTCCAAAGGAGCATTTACTAACTCCTTTTCCCGTTGATCTAGAAATTCTTGAACATGAGGCACCCTTTCATCCAACTCTCTATGCATAATTTCAACCTGCTTAAGCATTTCTCTGGGCCTCATCTTTTGCATTCTCTGATCCTGCATATCAATCTCCTCTTGTTGTAGCTTGAGAGCTACATGTGCATCATGTGCTTCTTGAGCCCTTTGCTGTTCAGGAGTTCTATGCTTGTATTTCCTATTGGTCTGTTCAACCATGATCCCCTTTCCCTTGTCTTTTAGATCCACTGATGGTGTTGGCTTGACTTTAGGTGCATGTTCTCTAATTGTGATTCCTTTCTGAGTTGGTTGCCTTCTATTCTTTCTAACAAAAGTTTGAGTAATAGGCTTAGCAGGGGAATGACTTACAGTAGTGGGATCAGCAATAGCAGGGGAAATTTTTGAAGCAGGGGCTTCTTCTTGATTGCCCATAGTTAGCAATGTTTGAGCAATATCTTTGGTTGCACTCCCCTTATCACTTCCTTTCTCAGCACTTCCTTTCTTAGCACTTGCTATCTGTCCTTGCTTTAAACCCTGACCACCAGGATATGAATAATACTGAGTAGATTCTTCTGTATTAGGCACTTCCTCTCCTTTGGAAGCATCCTCATCTGTGGATATGATAAGCTTGGGCTTTCTCCTCCCCTTAAGTGTAGCAAGTCTGGTTTCCAAATTATTAATAACCAGACCTTGTTTTTGACAGTTTTTACAAGTTGTGCATTCTGCTTTTTCAAGCTCATGCACATTTTCGTCAATTCTAAAATGGTCATTGGTTGCATGCTGATCTCAACCCTAGAAGGGGATTTCTCCCCTTTTTGGATATCATTGAGTGGGGAGAGGAATTACTGATGGTGTTACTTTCCTGCTCACCCCTTGAGAATGAGACAGTAGTGGCAGCCAAACCCTAAGTGTGCTCCAACCTTTTGGAGGCTCTCCTCTCTTCTGCTTGTGAAGATTAACCAGGCAAGGGAGACCTGGCAAACTGGATTTAGTTCTCCTTTCATGTTGTGGATCAGCAGGGGGTAGAGTACAGGCAGGGGGTAGATTCTTGGAAGGGGTATCAGAAGGTTTGTGCGTGGCTGTTTTTGTTTTGGCTTCTTCCTGTCTGATTTGTTTCATCATGATTTGTGATACCCTATAACCGAGGTCACTAATATTACCCTAAATTATGATTACTTTTGAAATTTTTAATAAATTTTAATTGCTATATATTTTAGTATTTTGGTTGAAACCGATGTTCGAGGTTATAATTTTGACGATTGACGATTTAAGAAGGACGATGACGAATACGATCCCGATGGATGCCCAAACTTCTATAATTATTGTCGTTTTATCGATAATGTAATTTTTCGAGAATTTTACTTACGGTTCGTGTTAAGTCGAGTCGGGTGAGTTTTATTGCTTTCCGGGTACATTTAAAGTGTCCTAAAAGTATTTTGGAGTGTTTGGGATGATTCCCGACTCCCGTAAAATTTTCTAAAATGACTAGTGAGTCAATCCCGTAAACATTTGGAGTCGTTTTTACTTAAGGCCAAAAGAAAGCTTAAATTGCACATTTGGTCCCTCCCATTTCACAAAAGGGGAACAAACACTCACACACAAAACATTTCAAGAAAAAAAAAGATCAAACCCTCCCCTTTTTCTCTCTAGGCTGACGGCCAAAACCCCAAAACCACCACCACTTCAATTTTTTTGGGTTTTGATTAATTCTATTGAAAGACCACCTTCTAAAATCCTTTAGTAAGTGTTAATCCATGGTTCAAACATGCGTTAACAAAAATTCTTCCAAAAATTCAAGATTTTTCAAAAATCCATTTGGATGTTAATTGGGCATTTGCATGTCTAATTCATGTTAGAATGATGCTAGAACACCAAAAAAATAAACCAAAATCAATTTGGTTGGTGGGTTTTGATCACCCAAACCCCACGGCTCAAAGGGGGGTGTTTGGGGATCATGGTGATCAATGTTTTGATGTTTGATTTTGTGTTTAATCTTATATTTACATGTTTTTAGATGGGTATATTCACTTGCATGTATGTTTTTATGATTTAGGTTTTATGAGGATGTTGATCAATAGGGGATTAGGACTGAAAATGATGTTTGGTTATGATTAGGGGTACTTAGGATGATGTCTAATGTTGGTAAATGGGTTTGAAAACGAGCGTTGGTATGATTTTGGTATAGGTAATTTTAGGCAGAAAGTTTAAGGTGTTTTTGTAAAAATTATTTTTAAAACAGGTCTTGTGAGTAGGATAGAGTTGTAGAGCATCTTCTTAGATTCGATTTGGTATAAGGTAGAGCTTACGACTCCTAACGAGTCAAAAGTTACGACTTTTGAAATTCGTGTACCGGGAGATGAAAACCGTCATAATCCGAAATTATGCTTGGTTTTAGGTCAAATCCCGGGGACTATAGGTTTAGTTTGGTAAATGGTCAAAGGTTGAATTTTGGTCTCAAACCTGCACATTTGAGTCTATTATAAGACTTAGGTGTCAAATGGGTCAATGGAGTATTTTAAACGGGTCAAATGAGTCCGACTTGGTCAAAGTACAATTTCAGTCCGAAAAACGAAGTTTTGGAAAAGTGTTGAGTAACGGGTCGTAGAAGTGAAAACTTTTGTTGGGATTAAATATGTGATTTCTACAGGTCTTAAAGTATTTTCTCAAATTTTCTCAAATTTTATAAAAAGGGTTAAGTATAGTAAAACAGTCCGTACTTTTGGTAAGTATCGGCGAAAATGAGTAAAAATGAATAACGTTAATAATATGGACAAATGGTATAAAACGAGTAACACTTGTCGTTTTGTTTTGGCGTGAGTTGTAATTGTCACAAGTGACTAATAATTATGTATTTTATACAGTACCATAAGGTTTATAAAATGAGATTACTCATTACGCGTTATTTGGTTTGATAGGTGTTGATTTACCCGGGCATCCGTATCGTCGTCAGTGACCGTCACTCGAACTATCGACTACTTGTTATATAAGGTGTGAATTTATAGCCTCGCTTATTATTATTTCAAACTGTTTTACCCGCGAGGGAAATGCATGCTAGTTTTCAAAATGAACATATGTCATGAATGATTGTTGGACCCGAATGTTGCCTTGAAATTGTGTTGAGTACCTAGTTGCAAAAGGCCCTAAATTCATGAACTATTAACTATTGTTTAGTCCTAGAGTGGATTAGAAATAGCCGCTTATACAAAGTTATAGTACTATGGGGTTGACTACCCTATCCGAGACGAGGGCTAGTACGTTGATACCCCCTGCGGACGGATAATTTGTGATAAGAGATAAGGTATAATTGCAACTGATGCCTTAGTAGGGGCACTGGTTTCATCTGAATCACGTCGGTAATTATTACGCGGGTGATTGAGTTAACAGTTTAGTGTCATGAGCTTAAACACAATTGTCAGTACCTTGAATATAGATTGTTTGATCGACAAGTCTATGAATGATCGTGAATGGTTTTTATTTCACATATGTTCAAAATGAATTGTAAAACCTATGAATTCCACTCAACGTTTTCGTTGACCAAATTTAGCATGTGTTTCAGGTAACCGCTGAAGTGTAGCATGGAGCGTGCATTGGATGGATGTTGTGTGTATGGCTTGGAGTCTTCTTGTTTTTCCGCCCAGTATTACTTAAACATTTTTAACTTTAATGTCATGTTGTTGTGAAAACTGAAACTTTTGGGGTTGAGATTCATGTGGACCGTAACACAAAACTCTGTTGTATCATTTGGGGTTGGAAAACCGTAGACATGTAACTTTTTAACAATTTTTAATTTAAGTTTGAATTTGACGTCTCTTTGGAGTCGTTCGATATACCTTGTGTGCAATGATAACTGCCTAGCACCCAAATGTTGTAGTTCCGCTGCGCATAGCATTTGGTGGGGTGTTAGAGATTGGTAATCAGAGCCATGAGTTATAGAGAACTAGGTCGTTTTGAAAATTCCTAAACTATAACTTTTGGTGTCGTAAGAAATTGTCAAAGCACACACAACTATCCTGCATGGCTCCGGTAAGTTTTATTTTTGTATTCATGGCATTTGACGTATACTTTTGAGTTGAAGTATATATGTGGGTATTTATTACGTAAATATGGAAATTACTATATGTAAACGTTGAAATTATACGTGGAATACCCGACACCGTAATTCTTGTATTAATCATGCATGAGCATCATATTATCGCATTTTGGGCATGTGTACCACCTTTGCATTGCATTTGCATGCATGTATTTATAAATATTGTATAGTTATCTTACGTACCCTCCAAAATTCTCTGTTATTGCAGGAATGGCCGAGGTACCGCCTAATGGTAATGGAGACGATTACGTCGTGGGTCATGAAGGGGGGCCATTTCCTCCGAACCCGCCGGATAATGACAATGGATGGATCGCTCCAGAAGAAGCAATAGAGCCGAGAAATGACAGTGACAAAAGTGACGTGGACAACTTCAGTATCAGTAGTGATGAGAGTGAGGATTCTGAGGAAGAGCCCGAGGAACCGGTGGATGATGGAATTCCCGAGAATGCTGTCGGTCAGACCGAACCTGAATTATTTCAATCTCCAAATTCGCCAAAGGGTTATGAAGTGCCTCCGACCGATCGATATGAGCAGCAACCCTTTCGTCGCCCGATGGACAATTGTAAGGACTACCTGAGGACAGTGCCAGGATTTGTTCGAGTAAGTAATGGGAGTGGTGCAGAATCCAGCAATTCATCTAAATCACAATCTATTCATGAGAATATCGCGAGGGTCTACTTTCCGAGACCAAGACACTACTGGGATCCCGAAGGTCGTTTGAGGAGGATGGATAGGTTGATGTATGAGCGGTTTGTGGTAGAGACCAGGGTAATTAAGAGGTTTGATAAGAATGAGAGAGAACACCAAAGATTATTGGCAAGAACTTCAAGAATTGAGTATGATGGAAATGCAAACAAGAGTGATATCAACAGTCTAAGATCGATAATCGCGAACTTGAGCGCCAGCCTTGATCGAGTTAGGGAAGATCAAGCGAGATTGTCTAGGATGCAGAGTTGGGAGCATCGAGTGAGAGCATCATTGTCCCCAGATTGGAGATTTGTGGACGACTTAGAAATGGAAGCTAATAACTTCATGATCCAGCCACCTGCCAGAGGTGCTTGTATCACTGTGGGAAATCATGTAGCGGTTGAGTGTGGGTCTACGTCAGGGACGAAGAAGGCGACTGAATGTGGGCCGAACGACAAAAGAAAGAGGAAGATGGATGAAGTGGACGAGGAAAATAGCGACGAGGAACCCGAGGAAGATGATGATGAACCGCCATCCAAGAGGCCGTTTGGATCACCACATGCCTAGTTGCTTGTCTTGTATTTTATCTTTGATCGTTGTAATAGAACTGTTTTAGACTTTTGTATGATGGTATTGTGACGAAAAACTTGAGGACTTAAGTTTTATGGTGAATGGTTGTAGTGGCAATACTTGTCACAATTTTGGTTGATTATCAATACAATCCATGTTTACCTTTCATGATCTGTGATATGTCTTTAATTTGATTTTTTGTGATGTGAATTGATGAATATTAGTAATTCTGTAGTGATGTGTCGTTGTATTTATATTATGTCTTGAAAGAGAAATCCATCTTAATCTTGATGTGTATACTTACATTGTTTTTCTATTTTCCCTGTCCTTGCAGAGAGGTGTATTTGATAACGCACCATGCCTCCAAAACTAACCGCTGACCGTGTGAACATGATGATTCAGGAAGCCATTGCGAATGCGCTAGAAGCAGATCGAGCAGGGAGGAACCCAGACCAGGGCAGAAATGCGGGGAGACAGCAAGCCCCAAGAGAGTGTACTTACTCTAGTTTCATAAAATGTGGTCCCACGCAATTTCGTGGAACTGGTGGAGCTCTAGAACTCAGGAGATGGTTAGAAAAGGTCGAAAGTACTTTCGAGATTAGTGGTTGCTCAGAAGCGAGCAAGGTCAAGTTTGCGGCTGCTACTTTTCTTGACGATGCATTGAGTTGGTGGAACACCCAAGTAGCCACTGTTGGGTTAGCAGTAGCGAATGCAAGAACATGAACTGCTACTAAATCTCTTTTGACCAAGAAGTTCTGTCCTGAAGAGGAGTTAGGTCAATTGGAAGATGAGTTGAGGCACCTGACTTTGAAAAACAATGATATCACTGCTTACACCAGGAGGTTTAATGAACTAAACCTTTTGTGTCCAGACACCTTTGCCGATGATAATAAGAAGATGAAACAGTACATCAAAGGTCTGTCCAGTAATATCAAGGGTGAGACGACTTCGTCTAAACCTGGGTCGTTTGATGAAGCGGTCCAGATGGCTCACGCGTTGATGGATGTCAAACTCCAAGACAAGAAGAACTTCATTGCTGAAGGAAATAAGAGGAAGTGGGAGGCGGCGCAGAGCAATCAATCCCAGGGTCAAAGCCGATGTCGAAACCGAAACAACAATGGTCAGAACCGCAATCAGCAGTTCAACCAGCGAAGGAATGAAGGGATGAGAGCTGTGACAAACCCCAGGGGAGCGAAGGTGAATCCATACTGTGGTCGATGCAACTTGTACCATGTAGGGAGTTGCCCGCCTGCATGCGGCAAATGTGGAAAAGCGGGTCACAAGATGTCTGATTGCCGAACAAAGGGGGTAGCCACTAGGGCGAATGCTACGAGAGTGATGGGTTGTTTTGGATGTGGAGAAAGAGGCCATAAGCAAGGAAATTGCCCGAAGGCAGGAAACAAGCAAGGAGGTAACAATGATGCTGCCGTGTATCAAGTAGGGACGACTGATAAACCACAGGGTCCTAACGTAGTTACCGGTACGTTTTTACTAGACGCTTGTTATGCTAGTATTTTGTTTGATTCTGGTTCCGACAAGAGTTTCGTAGATGTTAAATTTAGTCGTCATATCGATAGAAAAACGGTATTGTTAGCGACTAGTTATAACGTGGAGTTAGCCGATGGAAAAATTGTTAGTACGAATTCTATACTGAAAGGGTGTACCTTGAAGTTAGGAAATTACGCTTTTGAAATCGACATGATGCCTATAGAGCTAGGATCGTTTGATGTGATCGTGGGAATGGATTGGCTGATGGCGCATAGTGTTGTGATCGTCTGTGGTGAGAGGTTAGTTCAGATCCCGTTGAGGAATAAAGTCTTGACTGTGAAGGGAGACGAATGCACTTCTCGTTTGAAAGTGATTTCTTGTTTGAAAATGATGAAGTATGTAGAAAGTGGATGCGATGTGTTTTTGGCACAAGTTTCGAGTGATGGTGATTTAGAGGCGAGGATTGAAGAGGTACCTGTAATCTGCGACTATCCTGAAGTTTTTCCAGACGAGTTACCGGGTTTACCACCCACCCTTGAGGTCGAGTTTCGAATCGATTTGGTGCCGAGAGATGCGCCGGTTGCGCGTGCACCCTATCGATTAGCACCATCCGAGTTAAAGCAGTTATCGGATCAACTGAAAGAGTTGATGGATAAGGGATTTATTAGGCCGAGCTCATCACCATGGGGAGCACCAGTGTTGTTTGTGAAGAAGAAGGATGGTTCATTTCGGATGTGTATTGACTATAGAGAACTCAACAAGCTGACGGTTAAGAATCGGTATCCATTGCCGAGGATTGACGATTTGTTTGATCAACTGCAAGGTTCCTGTGTATACTCAAAGATCGACTTGAGATCAGGGTATCATCAACTGCGTTGAGAGAGGAGGATATTCCTGTAATTGTCTTTCGTATGCGGTATGGACACTTCGAATTTCGAGTAATGCCGTTTGGGTTGACAAACGCGCCTGCTGTATTCATGGACCTTATGAATCGCGTATGCAAGCCGTATCTAGGTAAGTTTGTCATTGTTTTTATTGATGATATTCTTATTTACTCTAAGAGTAAGGAGGAGCACGAGAAGCACTTGAGAAAGATATTGGATCTACTGAAGAGAGAGAAGCTGTATGCGAAGTTCTCGAAGTGTGAGTTTTGGTTTGAGTTTGTGCAATTCCTTGGTCACGTAATTGATAGCAAAGGAGTTCGCATGGATCCTGCCAAGGTCGAAGCGATCAGGGAATGGTCGGCACTGACAACGCCGACTGAAGTTCGACAATTCCTTGGTTTAGCTGGGTATTATCGGAGATTCATTGAAGGATTTTCGTTGATTACGAAGCCATTGACAAAGCTTACCGAAAAGAATAGGGTGTATGAATGGGGAGATGAGGAAGAATTTGCTTTCAAAACGCTCAAGGACAAGTTATGTTCCGCACCGATATTGTCATTACCTAAAGGATCTGAAGACTTTGTAGTGTATTGTGACGCATCTCGTAAGGGTTATGGAGCGGTGTTGATGCAGCGCGAGAAGGTGATAGCATACGCGTCGAGACAACTGAGGAAGAATGAGGAGAACACACGACGCATGATTTGGAATTAGGAGCTGTAGTCTTTGCGTTGAAATTGTGGAGACATTATTTGTATGGGACGAAGTGTGTTGTATTCACTGACCACAAGAGTTTGCAGCACATTTTAGATCAAAAGGAGTGAACATGCGACAGAGACGATGGGTAGAATTACTGAGTGACTATGACTGTGAAATTCGCTACCATCCTGGCAAGGCGAATGTTGTAGCGGATGCACTTAGTAGGAAGGATCGGGAGAAACCTTTGAGAGTCAGTGTTGGGAATAAATTATGGGTCAGTTCACTAGACGCTGATAAGAAGAGTTCAAGCGCTGATAAGAAGAAGTTGGACGCTGACAGCCAAGCGTTGACATTTGAAGAAGTCAACGCTGACAGCCTTGAAGACAAGCACTGATGGAATATATCTTCATACGAATCTTTTTGTTTATTTGTTTCTATATTTGTATATGGTAAAGATAAGTTCGACATTGTATTTTTCATTATTATCTTTACCTAGAATAGTTGATTCGTAGCTTATTGTACAAGACTTCTTAATCTATAAAAGAAGATCTTTAGGTTAATTTTCAATATAAGTTTTCACAAGTATTCGACTGTTAAACCTCTTTCATTGTAATCAAGTTCGATTATTCTAATACAAGTGAAAGTTTGTTTAACATCTTTGTGTTCTAGGTTAAGTGTTAATTCCGCATAACACTTAGTTACTTTATTCATAAGCAAAGGTTTCTCTACGTGTATTACTTGATCTAATCTCGTATACACAAAGCTTAATCGATCTAAGTTTGGGATCAACAAGTGGTATTAGAGCTTGTTGAGAAACTTTTGATCTTTAAGTAACGCAAGAACCCTAAAACACCAAAAACCCTAAAACAACGAAACCCTAAATTTCTCAAAACCCTAAAAACATCATGTCTGGCTCAGAACAACCTCCTGCTCCTGTTTTGCTACAAAGCAACACCACAAACCCTAGTATCAAAATTCCCATGTTTGATGCCAGGAACTTCGAGCTTTGGAAGTCCAATTTTGAGCAATATGTAGCCATCCATGACTACACTCTTTGGGAGATTGTTGAATATGGGAACACATTCAACAAAGCTCAAAAGATTGCTAATGCTATTGCCACAAGGGCAGCTGTTCCTAATTGTCCTGAAGTTGATAAGAAGGAAAGGCCTGAAGATGGAAGAGCTGTATCTGCTGAAGATATAGCCAAGAAAAGGGTGGACATGAAAATTTTGAACATCATGAAACACGCCTTGGGTCATGAGAATCAGCACAAGTACAAACGCTTTGAGTCTGCAAAAGAGCTTTGGGAAGCTCTTGAAGTAGCACATGGTGGCAATGCTGACACTAAAGAAGAAAAGTAGAAGCAACTCATGCATGAGTATGCTGTCTTTAAATCTCAACCTAATGAGAATCTTAGCAGTGTGAGAAGTAGACTAATTGACATTACAAGTCAACTTTCTTTCTTGGGAACACAAATTGATGATATTGACTTGAATGCTACTTTTCTCAAAAGCCTTGGCGAGGTATGGAAGATTGAGGCAAGATCCATTCTTGTCAATAACACCCACAAAACCTCTAGGTTTGATGACATCTTCAACAAACTAAGACTGTTGGAGAATGAATGGCTTTTGGAGAGTGATAATAAACCTTCCAGTAGTAACATGGCCTTCTTCTCACAAAGTGAAGGTCAATTTGACTCCATGAATTCCTATGGACATTCAGTCACTGGATCTACATGTGTCAACGCTGGATCACTTCCTATCAGCGTTGGATCACATTCTGTCAGCACTGGATCATATCCTGTCAACGCCTCACACTCAAGCGTTGACACTCACAACTTTGGCGCTGATGGAATTAAACCTGCTGGTTTAGATCTAGATACTGTGTGTGCATTCATTGCTTCTTTGCCCAGTGATTCAAGGATTACATATGAGGATCTTGAGCAAATAAGTGATGAGCAATTGGAAGAGATGGACATCAAGTGGACTATGGCTCTTGTAAGTTTAAGAGCAAACAAGTTTAATAGAAGGTTCAAGAAGAAGATGACCTTTGATGCTAAGGATGTTGCTGGGTTTGACAAGTCAAAGGTTGAGTGCTACAATTGTCATCGTATGGGGCACTTTATGAGGGAATGCAGATCTCCAAGAAGATCTGATGCTGGCAAACCTTCAAACCAAATGGTTAAGAATCAGGAGTCCAAGGCCATGGTTGCTGTTCAACAATTTGATGGCGTAGGAGGATGGGACTGTGAAATGTGTATAATGCAAGTTCGTTTTCTCAGTTCTTAACTAATAGAAAGTCCAATCAATATCAAATCTTTAATTGTTTTTGGTTGTTCAAGCTTGCTTGGTAATCTATTGCTAATTCAAACAACACTAAGTAAAAATGAAAAATATAAACCTATTTATACGTAAAACAAATTGCAAATTCCAAATTTTATTCAAGTAAAATATTAAAATGCAAAATTTAAAAGTATAAGGACTGAAAATGTAATTTCTATGAAATATAAATGCTTGAAATGTAAATTCTAAAAATTATAAGGACTAAAAATGTAAAACAGTTAACTACAAGGACTAAACTTGTAAAAATTCTAACAAACTAACCAAATTTAACAAACTAACAAACTTCTAAAACTGAAATTAAACAAACTAACAAATCCAGGGACTAACTTTTGCAATTACCACAAAATTAGAAAGATTAGCTAGGTTTAAACACTAATTAAACTCCTAGGGACTAAAGTGCAAATTTCCAAACTTATAACCAAAAAACGGGCTTAATGAAAGAATAAGCTCGTTTGAGCTTATTTCTCAACCAATTAAGCTGAAACAAATTGCAAACTACTTCAAATCCAATAATAGAAACGTGTGTTTAAGGAAAATGTCTAAAAGTCCAAAATAAGCAAAAGAGAGCTTATCAATAAGCTCAAAATAAGCTATAGCATAATCCAGACATCCACAACTTGATTTTTGTAAAGAAAATGAATAAGCACTTGATTTAAAGCAGGGGAAATCAAACTAGAACAAATTTCATCCACTAATAAGCAAGATATCTGAAAATAAGCTCAAATGAGCTTATGTTGACCAAAACGTTGACCAGATTTTTGAAAAAGCTCAAATTCTCAAAACTTGATATTCAACCCTTTCTAAACTGATTTGTGAAAGAAAATAAGAACTTTTATGAAGTGGATTGTGAGATCTAGCAAAACAGTTAGCAAATCACATCAGAGAATGAACATTGCTCAGGTCTGAACAAATAAGCTGTTTTCTTGCTTATTCCTTGAAACTGTAGAATTTCCTCCTAGATACTAAAAGATTATGATGTAAGCTTTAACTAGAAACTGGTTTGAGCAATTTTGAACAAGTAATGAAGGAGAAATGATCAATTGAATTTGACAAGTTTATGAACTAAAACTGAAAACAAGTATGAACCAAAGTTTTTATCAACCAATTGCCTTTTTGACTTTTATATTGACTAGTAAAAGACTCAAAAACACTTGTTAACTTCTAATGAGTAGAAATGAACACTTAAACACTAATTAACAACACTTGAATTCTGAATTACAACTAGTCCCAAACACTCCTTATCAGATTATGATCAAACTTTTACAAAGGATTATTGAGTTCTGATTAAGACTGAACAAAGAGCTATAGCAAACTAGTTTATGTGATCAAAATGCAGGCTAATGAAACTGAAATCAAGCTACTTAACCAACTAGAACTCAATTAAGGTGTTTAGCTAAGCAATTACTGAAATTAAGCCAAAAACTTCAATACTAAACTCAAGTGAACAAGATTAAGCTACAATACACTAGACTCACTCAATCAAACAACCACTTATCAAATAGAATCAGGCAGCCATCAAGTTTACACTAGAGAATGAAGCATGCAAAGACTGTTTAGAGGAACTTAAAAACAGAAGCTTTAAAACCTAATGTAGAAGTCCTTTGGGTAGAAGAGGAGCGCTGAGCTCTCTTGCCCTAGTGATACCACCACCTATCACTAGCTATCAACTCTTATCAATCACCAAAACAGCTACAAATCATCATTCTGCATATGAAACCTTCAAGAACTTGGAATGAACTGAATTTTTGATCAAACAGCAACAATTCTTCAACAAAGTCAGTTATGATCCATGTATGATCATAACAAACTTCAAACAGCAACAATGGAATCCAATAACAGCAAGAAAGTAGCAGGAATTGAAGAACAAGAATTGGCGGGAAAACTTGGATTTGAATTTTTATTGATGAAAACAGTTACAATTGGTTGTTACAAGGTTCTAACTAACTAACAAACTCAAGAGGTTGTCAGTCTCTTGAGTTGTTAGATGAAAAGGAGGGAAAAGAAGAAAAGTGAAATTGAGAGAACTATGTGTTTTCTGAAAATTAACTACTACTGAAAATGAAGAACAAGTTGTGTATTTATAGGCTAGACTTGAGAGTTTGTTGGAGATGTGACGTGTTCAGGCCAATCATTGCTTGACACGTGGATGAATTCTGCCAATCTTCTTTAAAGGTGATGAACACATTTTGGGGATTTTTGATTCATTGGATAATATGCTAATTAAGTTGCACCATTGGATTCGTCTCATCAAAACGAGCAACTTTGATATTTTGATCTTCTTCTGAAATGCATTCTATCAAAAACGCGATCCTGGAAAATATTTTGGTGAAAGAGAGAGACACGTGGCAGCTTCTTATTGGTGGAAAAAGTGTTACACGGATCACACTGTTGTGATCTTGCATTAAATGTGGCGGCTTGTAGTGGGATTTAATTGTTTGATCCGTGTGACATGTTTCCTTGTTTCTGATTGGTTAAAAGCCTTTGCACATGGATTCAACTTGCAATACTTTCCAAACTTGGCAATTTAAGTCCCTTAACTTGGCAGATTTCTCTTTAAGGCTAGAACTTCATTCCTTTGACAATTTTGGCCCTTCAACTTTCATTCTTCAACAAAAATGGCCCTTTGACTTGATTGACTTTGTAGTTTGACCAGGTTTGACTTGGATCTTGACTTTGCAGTATTTGCACTTTAAGTCCCTCAACTTTCAAGACTTGTCAAGATAGGTCCTTGAGCTTTGAAAACTTGTCACTTGTGATCCTTCCTTGTCTTTTTCATCCATTTTAGCTTGGTTTTTCCTTGTTTGCTTGAAATTGTATCCTTTTACCTACATAAGATCACACAAACACAAACATACCACATAACACTGCTTTTTACAATATAAAAGGGTATTTTGCTTCGTGTTTTAGGGTTATTTGTTGATAAAAGAATATGAGTTTAAGCTCATATCAAATTCCCCTACACTTGAGCATTGCCATGTCCTCATGCAATATTATCTTACAAGGCTTAAAAAATTTACATTTCCCTCATAATTAATCCACCTTGGCCATATGAGATGCATCTACACTACTCTAAACTAGATGATGCATGATTTTGACTTTTAACAATGCAATGGATTAAAATACAATTCTATCTATATCTTTTTGATTTTTCTTGAAATGGTTTTGACGGAAATAACTCATAAAGAATTCAATGACTTGGATTAGGGCTTGGGTACCATGGACACTTATCACCCTCAAGTTTCACTTTCCCCATACCAAGCTAGTAAATGGAATCATTGCATTCACAAGTAAAAAGTGCATCAACTTATTCATGACAATTAAATGTGGAACCGGTTATTATTTGAGCAAATTGCTTGTGAGCAAATTTGTCATTATTAAAGTGTGAAATATAAGAAATGTAAAATCCAAAAATAAGGAAGGACGGTTTTAATCCTAAGTAATCTTCTCATCCATTACTTGAAAAACCGCTCACAATTAATACAAGTCCGTATTAAGAATAATAAGTCATTCGCCTTATGTGTAAAATCCTCATGTCATGCTTTCATAAGTAACTACACACTCGCTAAGGAAAGAAAAATAAAACTCACGCAATAATTTACATCCGCATCTTTTTGAGATTTTGGATCTTCAACCCCGCAACCCGTCAAGGTAATATTGGATTGGAGCAATCTATTGAATCCCCGCAACCCGTCAAGGTAATATTGGAACTCAATAGTCACTATAATTAACACCACACTGCCCCTCTTGGGAGTCTTGCATTATTTTTTTTTTTTTCTTTTTTTTTCTAGCCACTCATTTTTTTTCATAAGCCGCTCTTATTTTTCTTTATTCCTCACAAAGAAATTTGAAAAGAAGAAAAGGAAAAACACCCGCTAAATATGGAGCATGACACAATTTTAGTACACATAAAACGTGCTAACTTAGAATCTTAAGACGTACTCATACTAACCATGAATGATTAGCCAAAAATGCATAAGAGATTACGAACCAATTAAAACCGTACTTGATTATTTATTAACAATTATATACAAGCGAAGAAAATAGAGGTCAAGAAGAGAAGGGTTTAGCCACAAGTAATTGCCATGAAGTCTATCTAGCCCTTTTACACTTGCTTCAACTCTATCATTTCCCATTCTCCACAAATTTAAAATTTCAAAGAATGAAATTGGTGGAAGCTTAGCCTAATAGACCAATGAAGGACTACATGGTTAAGGATACTAGCTAGAGAATGCTAAAATAAGCAAACTCGGGTTGAGTCAAAATATCCATGGCGGGCCTAATATGTCAAAGAAGTCTAAATTTGTTAAAACCATGTTTTATTATATTTTTTTTTTCCTTTTTATATATTTTTGATGAAAAATAAAAGAATATATACAATGCAAATGTGTTATGCAAATGAAAAATGATTGATGCAAAAATTATGAATGCATATTTTTGTGGCCAAATTAGATCAAAAATTTGAAAAATGTTGAAAATCCAATTTTCCATGTTATCATGCAAGACAATGACAAGTTCTAGGTAAGGTCACTTCGATAGAAGACCCCCCTACACTTAAGCTAAACATTGTCCTCAATGTTTAAGAGCATGGAAGTATAAAAACTTCCCCTACACTTATGACAATGAATAGACCTTGCCTAACCCAAGTTAAGGAAAGGACTACTATTAGTGAAATCAAGTTTAAGCACAACGTGTCAATGAAAAATCACTAAAGTAACGAAGTGAACCGGATACAAGGGCCTCCTCCATAAGCTCCAAAGCATGAGATGAGTGAGCAACCCTACAAATAAGCATGAAGACAAAAGAAGGTCTCCCCTACACTTATCTCCAAATCTATGCCTTTATTTCTAACCTACAACACTCTAACCTAGTTATACGATGCTTGAGTTAATGAGTCTCTAGCTCGACTCGTCCCTCAATGAATTAATTCATGGGGAAAATGGGGACCTCTTGGACCATTTCAACGGAAATGTCCTCCCCAAAGTAGTGCTTAACACGGTGACCATTCACTTTAAAATTTGGACCATCGGGTTGGGACAACTCAAGAGTTCCATATGGAAACACTTGAGCAATAGTGAATGGACCGGACCATCTCGACTTAAGCTTGCCCGCAAAAAGCTTTAATCTTGAGTTAAAGAGGAGAACCGGCTCTCCAACTTTGAACTCACGATTCTTAATCTTAGCATCATGCAATTTCTTAGTTTTTTCCTTATATAACAAAGAATTCTCATAGGCATTGGCTCTCAACTCATCCATCTCATTGAGTTGATCTTTCCTATGTGAACCGGCTTGGTTTAAATCAAAGTTAGCCCACTTGAGAGCCCAAGATGCCTTATGTTCTAACTCAAATGGGAGGTGGCACGCTTTTCCATAGACAAGCCTATAAGGAGTACAACCAATTGGTGTCTTAAAAGCCGTCCTAAACGCCCACAAAGCATCATCAAGCTTATCCGACCAAGAAGCTCTATGCTCTCCCACCGTTCTCTCTAAAATTCTCTTTAAACCACGATTTGTGACCTCGGTTTGACCATTTGTTTGAGGGTGATACGCGGTAGAAAGTCTATGATTCACTCCATATTTCTTCATAACTCTCGTGAATTGATCATTACAAAAGTGCGTACCACGATCACTTATGATGGCCCGAGGTACACCAAATCTAGCAAACAATTGTTTCAAGAACTTTACCACCACTCTAGCATCATTAGTAGGTAAGGCTTTAGCCTCCACCCACTTGGACACGTAATCCACCGCCACAAGTATATACTTGTTTCCCTTAGAGGATGGAAAAGGTCCCATGAAATCTATTCCCCATACATCAAATATCTCACACTCTTGGATAAAATTTTGTGGCATCTCATCACGTTGTGTAATTTTTCCTTGTCTTTGGCAAACATCACAAAATTTCACCATCTCTTGGGCATCCTTGTAAATGGAAGGCCAATAGTAACCCGAATCAAAGACTTTCTTGGCGGTGTAGTTAGGCCCAAAATGTCCACCCGTAGGTCCTTTATGACATGCCTCTAAGATTTTAAATGCCTCGGGCCCATCTACACACCGTCTAATGATTTGGTCCGCACATTGCCTAAAAAGATATGGATCATCCCAAAAGTAATACTTAACTTCCTTAAGAAACTTTTTCTTTTGTTGGTAAGTAAGACCCTCAATAAGCACATTGCCCACAAGATAGTTTGCAATATCCGCAAACCAAGGTGTGGCATCCTCTTGGGAAGAGATAGACATGAGCTCCTCTAATGGAAAGGATTCATTGATTTCTTGATGTGGGAAATCTCCTTGAAAAGGATGCTCAAGTCTACTCAAATGATCCGCCGCTAAATTCTCGGCCCCTTTTTTATCACGAATCTCTATCTTAAACTCTTGAAGCAACAAAACCCATCTCAAAAGCCTAGGCTTAGCATCTTGTTTTGTCATAAGATACTTGAGAGCGGAATGATCCGTATACACTATGGTCTTGGAAAGCACAAGGTATGGTCTAAACTTCTCAAAAGCATATACTATAGCAAGCAACTCTTTTTCCGTGGTAGTGTAATGAAGTTGTGCACCGGTCATGGTTTTACTCGCATAGTGTATAGGTTGGAAATGCTTATTAACTCTTTGTCCTAAGACGGCCCCCACCGCATAATCACTAGCGTCACACATAAGCTCAAAAGGTAATTCCCAATTTGGAGAAACCAAAACGGGAGCCTTTGTCAATTTTTCCTTAAGTGTCTCAAAAGATTCTAAACAAGCTTGGTCAAAAATGAAAGGAGCCTCTTTCTCCAAGAGATGAGTCATCGGTCTAGCTATCTTAGAGAAATCTTGTATAAAGCGCCTATAAAAACCCGCATGACCTAAGAAACTCCTCACACCTTTAACCGAGGTGGGTGGGGGAAGCTTAGCAATCACATCAATTTTGGCACGATCAACTTCTAATCCCTTATTGGATATCTTGTGTCCTAAAACAATCCCCTCTTTTACCATAAAGTGACATTTCTCCCAATTAAGCACCAAACGTGTTTCCTCACAACGCTTAAGCATTCTCTCAAGATTGGTGAGACACGAGCTAAAGGAGTTCCCAAATACGGAAAAGTCATCCATAAAAACCTCCATGGTTTGCTCTATCATATCATGGAAAATTGCCATCATGCACCTTTGAAACGTCCCCGGTGCATTACATAGGCCAAAAGGCATCCTCTTGTAAGCAAATGTACCGTATGGACAAGTGAATGTGGTCTTTTCTTGATCCTTAGGGTCAATTGGGATTTGGAAATAACCCGAAAAGCCATCAAGAAAACAATAGTACTCATTTCCCGCTAAGCGTTCAAGCATTTGATCCATAAAGGGAAGCGGGAAATGGTCTTTCCTAGTTGCCTCATTAAGTTTTCTATAATCAATGCATACTCTCCAGCCGGTTACAAGTCTCGTGGGAATAAGCTCATTGTTCTCATTAGGCACCACGGTGATTCCACCCTTCTTTGGAACACAATGAACCGGGCTAACCCATGGAGAGTCGGAAATGGGGTAAATCATACCCGCATCTAAGAGTTTAATCACTTCTTTCTTAATAACCTCATGAATTTTTGGGTTAACTCTCCTTTGGTTTTGAATGGCGGGTTTATAATCATCCTCCATAAGGATTTTGTGAGTACAAAAATGTGGATCAATTCCCCTTATGTCGGATATTTTCCATGCTAAAGCTTTCTTATGTTTCTTAAGGACTTCAATAAGTTGCTCCTTCTCATCCTCTTTCAATTCCTTAGCAATAATCACCGGTAATTGGTCTTTTCCTTCTAAGAAAGCATATTCTAAGTGGGATGGAAGTTCCTTAAGTTCAATGGGAGGTGGAATCTCTATGGAAGGTTTCACTATGGAAGGTTCCTCAATGGTAATCTCTTGTGGAATAGGGGAAGGAATAGGGTCCTCATTGAGCAACTTTTGGATTGTAAGAATATCTTCTTCCCAATTAATGGGAGAATCATCATCACCAAGAAAGTTGGACTCAAATTCCTCCAAGAGGAAATCACTCTCTCCAAAAGGTGTTAAAGAGGGAGCAATTGAGGCCACGGTTTCAACATGTGGAATCTCATCACTAGCATTCTTACAAGCATCATGAAAGTGTTCATTACACACTTCATCTAACACATCCACAATGTTAATCGTCTCACAAGGTCTAGACTCCTTAACCTCTCTTCTATCACAAACTTTCCCTAACTTAAACACCACTTTCTCATCCTCTACTCTCATAATTAATTCTCCTTCCGCCACATCTATCAAGGTACGACCCGTTCTCAAAAACGGTCTACCAACAATCAAAGGCACTCTAGGATCCATGTCATAATCGACCACTACAAAGTCGGCCGGAAAAGTAAACTTATCCACACCTACAAACACATCTTCCGCTATACCTACGGGGTGAGCTATGGTTCGGTTGGCTAGTTCAAGAGTCATCCTAGTGGGGGTGAGCTCGGGAAGAGAGAGTTGTTTCCAAACCGATAAAGGCATGAGATTTATGCTTGCCCCTAAATCCGCCAAAGCCATGCAATTTTCAACACCGGGAAAATTACAAGGTATCAAGAAGCGCCCCGGATCTCCAAGTTTTGTTGGTAAAGTTTTAAGTAACACCGCGGAACAATTTTCATTAAGTGATGTGTTGGGCAAGTCAACCAATTTTTCTTTGTTTGAGAGCAAATCCTTGAACATCTTAGCAAACTTTGGCATATAAGCAAGAGCTTCCGCAAAGGATATGTTGATATTGAGTTGCTTGAACATCCTTAAGAAATTGGAGACTTGTATGTCATCTTTGTTCTTTAACTTGTCCTTTTTCAACCTTGAAGGGTATGGAAGAGTAGGTTTGGGTGTAGGTGGAATAGGTGTTGTAGTGGAAGATTTGTCTTTGTTAGCCTCTTCATTGGGAAGTGTGGAAGATGAAGGAGAAGTATGAGGTGGTTGAGAAGGTGTGTTTGAGTGAATAGGAGCACTTTGAGGAGGTGGAGTAGAAGTAGAAGGCTTATCACAAGTAGGAGCACAAGTGGGTTGAACAATAGTAGGTTTAGGAGGTGAAGGATCCTTTGTTGTTGTACCACTCCTTGTTGTAATAGCATTGACATTAGCCCTAGGATTTGTTTGTGTGTTGGAAGGTAAAGCTCCTTGTGGTCTTTGAGTTACCGCCACTAAAACCCTATTGATTTGTTCCTCTATTGTACGTTTCACTTGGTCATTCATTCTCTTCTCAATATCACGCATTTTCTTGTCAACATACTCTTGAGTCTCTTGCATCCCATATCCTTGAGTTTGGTTTTGAGGGTAAGCTTGATTTGGAATTGGAGCATATGCTTGATTGGGAATAAATGGAAGTGGTTGATTAAATCCTTGTTGTGGTGGATAAAAGGTATTAGCTTGAGGTTGAAATTGATTGGGTGCTTTGTAATTATTTCCTTGGTATGGTTGTCTTTGCCCTTGATTCCTTGCTAGAATTTGAGGAGGATTTTGTTGAATTTGGGTGGGTGGTTGGGGTGGAAAGCCGGGTGGAGTAAGGTAATTTTGGGATTTGTAAGAAAGGTTATTTGGATTAATGTTAGGCTTGAAGTGTTCACGGTGTTCCTCTTGGTAAGCATAACATTCCCCTTGATACCCTTGCACCTTGTCACATTGTTCATAAGAGTGAGGTCCTCCACAAGTAACACAAGAAATGGTGATGGCATTCACATTGTTTGAGGAATTGTTCAATGTCATGCTCTTAAAAGTTTGAAGCATGTCTTGTTGTGCTTGCAAATGCCTCTCACTTTCTCTATCCATCCTTTGAAAAATAGCTTCTTGAAACTTGAGGAGTTGGTTGTCAAAAGGGATTTGAGAAGTGTTTTGGATAACATGAACTCTTTCCTCAAATGGATCATTGGTTTGAACCATTGCCTTAGTCTCAATAATGGTTAAAGCCTCTTGGTATGTCTTGAAATGAATACTCCCTCCCGCGGAAGCATTTAGTGAATCTTGGTGGTGAGGTTTAAGGCCATTGTAGAAAGTATTGATTTTGCTTAGATCATCCATTCCATGATTAGGGCATCGCCTCAACAACTCACTATACTCTTCCCAAGCATCACCAAAGGATTGACTAGGTTTTTGTGTAAAGCCCATAATCATATTTCTCAAAGCCATAGTCTTTTGTGGAGGAAAGAATTTGTTCAAAAACTTAGTGGTAAAACCATCCCATGTGGTGATACTATCGGGTGGTTGGGTGTCTAACCAATGCTTAGCACTCCCATCTAGTGAAAATGACACTAACAACAATCTAATGACATCCGGTGGAACCCCATTATGCTTAATGGTATTGCAAAGTGAAAGGAATCTCTTAAGATGAGCATGGGGATCCTCATTTTGTTTTCCATAGAAAGGTGATGCAGCAACCATATTGATCATAGATGTATGTAGCTCAAATGTGTTAGCGGGATAGTCGGGAATCTTAATGGCACTAACAAATCCATGAATGTTGGTTTGCATACGTTCAAACAAAGTACGGTTATCAACAGCCATGGCTCCTTGTGGTGGTGACAAAGCACGATTCTCGTGATCGGCTTGGTGGACGATGGTGGTCTTACTCTTTCTTTTCTTCTTCCTTTTCGGAGGAAGAGGTTGTACACCAATCGGTATTTGTGCACGCCCGCGAGTGAGCATGCAACTCAATACGAGGAATGAGAGAGAAGCTCTCGTGTGACTTTGAAAAGAATAAGATTATTCTCTTCGAGTTTCGATATTAAATATCCACAAGAAAGTAACAATATATGTAATACTACTTTGGGTGCAAGACCCTCAATGAAGCTTTCCTTCTTAGAATACTCCCAAGTGAACGGGGGGTTAGGTGGCGCGAAGCACTTAAGTACCTATTGACCCTTAGATGGCATTTTATAGCACATCGCCTTTCTATTCACTTAAATGTTCGTATTCTTCGAATTATTGCTTATTGAGAGTATTTATCTATTCTTGCTTTATTTTGTTTGATCGATACGCGTGTCAAGGACCGGAGCGCCCCTCAACACGGTGTATTGCCTCGGCAATACTTATGGAAGATATGTAGATTGATTGTTCTTATACGTATACGTATGTACTTATAATAATATATGGAAAATATTTTTGTATTTATGAGTTTTTAAAGGAAAATACTATATGTACATAAAAACCGAGAGAATCCAATAATATATATTTTTGGGTGCAATCTCTTAGGAAAAAGATTGCTTTTTGGATTTTTTAATTTTTTTGGTCAATTCTTTAGGAAAAGAATTGTTTTGTTAATTTTTAGTTTTTATATATTTTAGGAAAAGAACCGGCAGCGGCGCCATTTGAAATGTGTATAATGCAAGTTCGTTTTCTTAGTTCTTAACTAATAGAAAGTCCAATCAATATCAAATCTTTAATTGTTTTTGGTTGTTCAAGCTTGCTTGGTAATCTATTGCTAATTCAAACAACACTAAGTAAAAATGAAAAATATAAACCTATTTATACGTAAAACAAATTGCAAATTCCAAATTTTATTCAAGTAAAATATTAAAATGCAAATTTTAAAAGTATAAGGACTGAAAATGTAATTTCTATGAAATATAAATGCTTGAAATGTAAATTCTAAAAATTATAAGGACTAAAAATGTAAAACAGTTAACTACAAGGACTAAACTTGTAAAAATTCTAACAAACTAACCAAATTTAACAAACTAACAAACTTCTAAAACTGAAATTAAACAAACTAACAAATCCAGGGACTAACTTTTGCAATTACCACAAAATTAGAAAGATTAGCTAGGTTTAAACACTAATTAAACTCCTAGGGACTAAAGTGCAAATTTCCAAACTTATAACCAAAAAACGGGCTTAATGAAAGAATAAGCTCGTTTGAGCTTATTTCTCAACCAATTAAGCTGAAACAAATTGCAAACTACTTCAAATCCAATAATAGAAACGTGTGTTTAAGGAAAATGTCTAAAAGTCCAAAATAAGCAAAAGAGAGCTTATCAATAAGCTCAAAATAAGCTATAGCATAATCCAGACATCCACAACTTGATTTTTGTAAAGAAAATGAATAAGCACTTGATTTAAAGCAGGGGAAATCAAACTAGAACAAATTTCATCCACTAATAAGCAAGATATCTGAAAATAAGCTCAAATGAGCTTATGTTGACCAAAACGTTGACCAGATTTTTGAAAAAGCTCAAATTCTCAAAACTTGATATTCAACCCTTTCTAAACTGATTTGTGAAAGAAAATAAGAACTTTTATGAAGTGGATTGTGAGATCTAGCAAAACAGTTAGCAAATCACATCAGAGAATGAACATTGCTCAGGTCTGAACAAATAAGCTGTTTTCTTGCTTATTCCTTGAAACTGTAGAATTTCCTCCTAGATACTAAAAGATTATGATGTAAGCTTTAACTAGAAACTGGTTTGAGCAATTTTGAACAAGTAATGAAGGAGAAATGATCAATTGAATTTGACAAGTTTATGAACTAAAACTGAAAACAAGTATGAACCAAAGTTTTTATCAACCAATTGCCTTTTTGACTTTTATATTGACTAGTAAAAGACTCAAAAACACTTGTTAACTTCTAATGAGTAGAAATGAACACTTAAACACTAATTAACAACACTTGAATTCTGAATTACAACTAGTCCCAAACACTCCTTATCAGATTATGATCAAACTTTTACAAAGGATTATTGAGTTCTGATTAAGACTGAACAAAGAGCTATAGCAAACTAGTTTATGTGATCAAAATGCAGGCTAATGAAACTGAAATCAAGCTACTTAACCAACTAGAACTCAATTAAGGTGTTTAGCTAAGCAATTACTGAAATTAAGCCAAAAACTTCAATACTAAACTCAAGTGAACAAGATTAAGCTACAATACACTAGACTCACTCAATCAAACAACCACTTATCAAATAGAATCAGGCAGCCATCAAGTTTACACTAGAGAATGAAGCATGCAAAGACTGTTTAGAGGAACTTAAAAACAGAAGCTTTAAAACCTAATGTAGAAGTCCTTTGGGTAGAAGAGGAGCGCTGAGCTCTCTTGCCCTAGTGATACCACCACCTATCACTAGCTATCAACTCTTATCAATCACCAAAACAGCTACAAATCATCATTCTGCATATGAAACCTTCAAGAACTTGGAATGAACTGAATTTTTGATCAAACAGCAACAATTCTTCAACAAAGTCAGTTATGATCCATGTATGATCATAACAAACTTCAAACAGCAACAATGGAATCCAATAACAGCAAGAAAGTAGCAGGAATTGAAGAACAAGAATTGGCGGGAAAACTTGGATTTGAATTTTTATTGATGAAAACAGTTACAATTGGTTGTTACAAGGTTCTAACTAACTAACAAACTCAAGAGGTTGTCAGTCTCTTGAGTTGTTAGATGAAAAGGAGGGAAAAGAAGAAAAGTGAAATTGAGAGAACTATGTGTTTTCTGAAAATTAACTACTACTGAAAATGAAGAACAAGTTGTGTATTTATAGGCTAGACTTGAGAGTTTGTTGGAGATGTGACGTGTTCAGGCCAATCATTGCTTGACACGTGGATGAATTCTGCCAATCTTCTTTAAAGGTGATGAACACATTTTGGGGATTTTTGATTCATTGGATAATATGCTAATTAAGTTGCACCATTGGATTCGTCTCATCAAAACGAGCAACTTTGATATTTTGATCTTCTTCTGAAATGCATTCTATCAAAAACGCGATCCTGGAAAATATTTTGGTGAAAGAGAGAGACACGTGGCAGCTTCTTATTGGTGGAAAAAGTGTTACACGGATCACACTGTTGTGATCTTGCATTAAATGTGGCGGCTTGTAGTGGGATTTAATTGTTTGATCCGTGTGACATGTTTCCTTGTTTCTGATTGGTTAAAAGCCTTTGCACATGGATTCAACTTGCAATACTTTCCAAACTTGGCAATTTAAGTCCCTTAACTTGGCAGATTTCTCTTTAAGGCTAGAAACTTCATTCCTTTGACAATTTTGGCCCTTCAACTTTCATTCTTCAACAAAAATGGCCCTTTGACTTGATTGACTTTGTAGTTTGACCAGGTTTGACTTGGATCTTGACTTTGCAGTATTTGCACTTTAAGTCCCTCAACTTTCAAGACTTGTCAAGATAGGTCCTTGAGCTTTGAAAACTTGTCACTTGTGATCCTTCCTTGTCTTTTTCATCCATTTTAGCTTGGTTTTTCCTTGTTTGCTTGAAATTGTATCCTTTTACCTACATAAGATCACACAAACACAAACATACCACATAACACTGCTTTTTACAATATAAAAGGGTATTTTGCTTCGTGTTTTAGGGTTATTTGTTGATAAAAGAATATGAGTTTAAGCTCATATCAGACTGGAGCTGTAACTTTTTGGCTAAGGATGAGGAAGAGGACAAAGCATTGGTTGCTGAAGTTAAAGAAGAGCATGTTGAATATGCTCTCATGGCACACTCCTCCTCTTCATCAGATAATGAGGTATATGATGATGCTTTCTGTTCTAAGGGTTGTCGTTTAAATACTGAAAAACTAAATAAGGAGATAGTAAAATTATTAGATGATGCAAGTTCTGAAAGATGCAAAGTATCTAATTATCAAATTGCTCTCACCCAAACAGAAAGGACAGTAGCTGAGTATAAGAAAATGGAGTTTGATTTAAAGGATAAAATAAATATCTTAAAACATGAGTTACATCAAAGTAAAGATATTCAAGATATCACAAACAGGGTTAATAACAAGATTTTGCTAGGTTAAAGTTCGTTTTCTCGGTGTCTAATCGAATTGATTTCCGGTTAATTGTGTGAGATTAGTTGTTCTTGGTGAAACAAATATTTTTGGTTTTGGTAAAATAAATGTGCAAGACTTAAAAATAAATGACAAGTAATTAAAACTACAACTAAGTGAAACGTAAACGGTGCATATTAAAAACGTAAAAAGTAAATGACGAGAACTTGAATGACGTAAAAGTAAAACTTAGCGAAAAAGTAAATCGAGAATTAAATAAAAAACACAAAGCGAAATTAAAATGACTTAAAGAAAATAAGACGAAAAACATTAACCCTTTAACTAAAGCAAAATATTAAAACGAGGCAAATCATTCCGATCGGAATATTGGGAAAAGTCCCAATCGGAATAATGCTTGTGGGTCCAATCGGAATGTTTAAAATCCACCAAATCGGAATATGCAAAAGGCATGATCGGAATGTAGAGAAACAAGTACAATCGGAATGAGTAAAACTGGGCTGGTCGGAATCTTTGCTGGCACCAATCGGAAAATGGAAACCCCTTTCCGATTGGACTCAATCGGAAAGTGGGGTGACTTGGTCGGAAAAGGGTTTTAAAAACCTTTCCGATTGGTTCTTTGATCCGAAAATAAAGGCAAAGGAAATAAGCTATGGAAATAAGCTCAAACCAAAACTAGGACGAATCTCAAGTGAAATAAATCGAATAAGCACAAATATAACTTAACAAAACTTAAAATCAACAAACTTTTAGAATGAAAACATAAAAAGATGAACTTTTTAGGCGCGAAAACATGAATGAACAACACGGATCAAATGTAAATCGCACCAAAAGTAAATTAGAATCAAGAAAGGAAGATGAGAGATTAAGACAAGAAAAGTAAAGATTAAAGATTAAAGAACAAATGATGAAAACTTACTTGAAAATTAAATGATTAAAAGTGCATAACAATTAATTAAAGTGCGAGAAATAAAATGACAAGAAATGAAAATGGTGGAAGAGTGGTTTGTCAAGCCACCAACAACTCTAAACAAATGAGGTTGGTTGCTATTTATAGGGAGATTAGGGAGGAGCTTAGGAAGCTTCCTCCCTCTTTCTTCTTTCTCTTAATTGCACACTTAGGTCCTTGATCTCTTTAATCTTTTGTTAGTCTTCTTAATACTTGGACTTTGTCTTGGGATTTCTTCAAACTCATCTTGTATTTTCTTCATAAATAAGACTCGAGTTCTTCGGCTTCTTAGTAAACTTCCGTCTTTTGACTTTTTCTTCGATAAATCTTCAGAATTGGTCTTGGAGTTCCGTTCTTTTTCCACTTTTGATCTTTCGTCTTCATCTTTCGTCTTTTTCTTCGATAAAAGCCCGTGAATGCCGTGTTTTCTCCACTTTTCACCTTTTCGTCCTAAATCACAACAAAAACACAAACCACGCATAATTCTGACATAAATGACATAAAATACACGTTTTGGCTCGGTTATTATTGCAATTAAGTGGTAAAAAGGATGGGTGTTTTCACACCTATCAAATCCCCTACACTTAACCATTGCAATGTCCTCATGCAATGCATTAGTTACAAAGCAAGGTTACATTTTCCATCATAATCAATCCACATTGGCCTTTATTAAAGAAATAGAAAATTATAAACATACAGAGTAAAGAAATCAAAAACATACCTTCGGTTTTAAAAATGTCGTGAATGATCATCATCCTCAAGTTTCACGTTCCCCATACTAAGCTTAAAAACGAGATGATTATTATTATAAGTTAGCAAACAATCACGAACTCATGTGGGCCAATTATTTACTTAGACTCCCTTATTCCTAGGCGTATCTCTTATATTTTATTTTTGTCTTGAATGATCACGAGGATGCATTGTTTGACTTATTTCAATAGTTATTTTAAGCCGAAAATAAAGTGAACGATTTAATCAATAGTTAGCTAAAGGACCAAATCTTTTAAAACTGCTTCTCGGGACCTCATAAAGTTCATATCTTGGCATAACTCGCTTCATGATTTGAGACCTTTCTCGGACCGATATTTGGCAGCTACTTCATACTTCAAATCTTTGAGAGACATTCTTGAAATTATGGTCTTCTCTTCATAATAGGAATTTCTTCACTTGAAGTTTTGAGAGATTCTTCATATTTGGACCACGACTTCTTCATTTTTCTCCAATCTTTATTTTGGACTTTGATATACAACGATCCGCCTCCTTTTAGGACTTGGATCTATTTATCCTCATACCTTGTCAGGGTCTTTTCGGATAGACTTCTCCATGACTTTTGGGGAGTTCTTGCTTTTTCGTCGTGTTTCTCGATCCTTCATATTGATTTTCGATAAATGATTCTTCACATCGCTTTTGGATCTTTAGCAACAAAATGTAGCCCTCATGCCTTGTTAGGGCCTTTTCGGACTCGCCAATCTTCGCATCCCGCTTCAATAAGTTATGCCTTGGCTATGAACTCTAATCCATACCGAGCAACTTTTAAACGATCTGGGGCTAGAAGCTAAGTAACCTTTTAAATCGTACAACCTTATTTATTTGCAGATTAATTTATTAACAAGCGGAGGGAGAATAGGCTCATAATTAACTCACATAAATTCACGTAAGAATACCGAACTTATAATTGGCTCTATCATCTCTCGTTCTCCAAAATTTAAAATCTCAAGGAATGAGACTCGTGGATGCTTAGCCTATTAAATCAAAGTTTTGGGTTTTCGAGTCGCCTATAGGATCTTGCAAATTCTTAGACTTTTCAATTTTAGAAATCGCATTTTAAAGTTCCCTTGATAAACGACTCTCTAGGATCAATTATAGGAACTTGCGAAAAGTTCTTGTTCTTAACCCGTGAGAGTTAAGACTTTCGCGTTTTATAGCTCCCTATATAAAAGCCTAGCAAAACTTGACTTAAACACGTTAAGGATACTAGCTAGAGTAAACTTCGATAAGTAAACTCGGGTTGAGTCAAAAGATTCACAACGTTTGAAAATTAAAACCACTTTATTGAAATTTATTCTAATATGGAAAGAAAATAACTATAACAAAGGAAAATACAACTATACAACTAGGCCAAAATAGATTAAAAATTTTGAAAAATGTCGAAAAATTGATTTTCCGGTTAAAATGACGACAAATACAAGGAAAAGGCCACTTAACATCGATAGAAGTCCCCCCTACACTTAATATAAACATTGTCCTCAATGTTTAAGCATGTGGGAGTAAACTCCCCTACACTTAGGAGATTGTGCACGTTGTTTAAATCTCGCTAAGGAAAAGACAACTAAAGAGATTCCTATTTTAATATTGAGAAATATAAAATAGTGAATCGAAAAGAGTTTAGGATAGAACCGGGAAGAAGGGAACACGGAGTCACGGTTCGTCAAAAGTCATCAAGAGTGTGTCTTTAAAGCTCTAATCCCTGCACATGATAAGAAAGAAAGCAAGAAACACCACGGGGCTCCCCCTACACTTATTGTAACATCCCGCCTACTCAGACTACAATATTGTCCGCTTTGCCTGTAGGCTCACGGCTTTGCTTTGTGGCCCTCTTGTAAGTACTTCCCGGCTGGTCACCCAACCTAGTACTACTCTGACATGAGCACGCTTAACTGCCAGTTCCTAAGAACTCCACTTGCAGTAGACCACAAAACGCGTTGTGTCATGAGAAGGCGATTGTTATCTTATGAACCATGGATCTCTCCTGGTCACAGCCGATGTGGGATTTGCCTAGGGTGTCACAATCACCCCCCCTTCGGGACTCATCGTCCTCGATGAGGTTTGCCCCACCATCCCGAACGGCTCAGGAGTGGCTCTGATACCACTTGTAACATCCCGCCTACTCAGACTACAATATTGTCCGCTTTGCCCGTAGGCTCACGGCTTTGCTTTGTGGCCCTCTTGTAAGTACTTCCCGGCTGGTCACCCAACCTAGTACTACTCTGACATGAGCACGCTTAACTGCCAGTTCCTAAGAACTCCACTTGCAGTAGACCACAAAACGCGTTGTGTCATGAGAAGGCGATTGTTATCTTATGAACCATGGATCTCTCCTGGTCACAGCCGATGTGGGATTTGCCTAGGGTGTCACACTTATGGTGAAAATAGATAGATAATTGGGTTGCCTCCCAAAAATCGCTTGTTTTTGTTGACCGAGTCACGAGCCTGACTCGTCCCCGAATTAAATGGTCCATGGGGAAGCCTCGAATGTGATACCGGGATCAAAGACCTTGTCCTCGTTCCTGGTGGACATTAACAAAGGGGAGGCGAGGGAATAAGTCTTAAATGGGGAAAGGTCCGCTCAACATACGAGAGGTATGTGAGGTAATGATCCACGGGAGGTGGGGTGGGTAAAGGAATCACATTGTCATCCCCTAAAGACAATGGATGCTCAGCAGCAAGCGGCAAAGCCGTAAGGTCATCAAGCATAAAATAATCAATGACACCCCCCGGGTCAAAGCGCTCATCCTCATGAACGTTAATCTCTTCGATTTCTTCATCATAGATAGGTGCGTCAAACCAAGGTTTGTCGTTCCCATCATTGAGGATTTCAGAAACTCGCTCGAAAAGATCACGATCAAGTACGAAACCATCATTCATTTGTGGGGATTGTTGATAAGTTAAATCCGCACGAATGTGGTAAACGTAATTCTCAGTGGAGGAGTGTTGATTAGGTAACTCCTTGAGAATAGGATGATTGGTCAAGTGAGTTGGTTCGTCATTATTATGAAAAATAAGACGCTCCAACTCATCAAGTTCGGCATCGATGTTGGAAAAATCGACCTCGCTTGTAGGAGGAAGCGAAGGTAAAAGAGCTAGCTCACGTTCGATAATTTCCGCAATCTCAGGCTCGAATTGGAATTCATCATTAAAAGCGACCTCATCCTTACCTTCAGCAAAAGTCGGAATATCACAAACCTCATCAAAGAATTCTTCAAGACCAAAATCACGAATCTCACTCGAAGTATCACTATCCTTAGACGAATTGGTGTTATCAAGAATAGGAGTAGTAATCTCAGAAGATGGGTTGAGATCATAGACATCATCCTCGTCATCATCATAATAGTATGGATACACCGGAGGAGGAGTATAAGTCTCGATATTCGATATTTGCTCTTGTCGTTGATCCTCTTGCCATTTTTTGATGATCTTGTTGAAAGTTTCTTGAATTTGTTGACTTTGCTTAACAAGAGAGTTCCATTGTTCGTGGGGGCTCAATTGTTCGAAGGAAGGTTGATGATCGATGATGTACTGTGGGGGTTCAAAATGTTGAAAACCTGAATTATAGCATAGTTGTGGCTCATAATAGTTTATCGGTTGAGAAGAATTATAAACCGGATTTGGTTCATAATAATCCACTTGTGAAGAAAACTGAGGGCACGGATTTGGCTCATAACAATTCATTGGTTGACAATAATAAGTATCGTGAGGACCCCCACAGTTGTTGCAAACCGGGTATGGAGAAAACTCATGTGCGTCTTGTGGATAGCTATTTTCATTGTCATAATTGTATCCCGGTTCTTGCCCGTGACCATACGGGTATTGAACCGGGCACGAAACATGCCAATGAGAATCGCTTCCACAATAGATGCACGGGGTAACAGGAGGTGGGTTCAAAAAGAATGAATTAGTCGAGTTGCACAAGGGACAAAATCCGTTTTGTATGTAGTCGATATCATTTCCGCACCGCTCACATGTACACCATTGACAAGAGTTGTTCCCAGATAATTGTTTCCCACACCGGACGCAATGGACATAAAAATCCATAAAGAAGGATAGATAAGTAAGAAGAATATTTTTGGTGCAAAACTTTGAAATAGAAGTGCTTTTTATGATTTTTCAAATGTTTTTGGATTTTTGAAAATTTTTGAAACGAAAAATAACGTTCACAAGTGAATGGATCCCAAAAGCCAACGCTTCTCTCACAAAAAACCGTTGATCCTTACGAAAAGAGCCGGCAGCGGCGCCATTTTAATAACAAGATTTTTCTAGGTTAAAGTTCGTTTTCTCGGTGTCTAATCGAATTGATTTCCGGTTAATTGTGTGAGATTAGTTGTTCTTGGTGAAACAAATATTTTTGGTTTTGGTAAAATAAATGTGCAAGACTTAAAAATAAATGACAAGTAATTAAAACTACAACTAAGTGAAACGTAAACGGTGCATATTAAAAACGTAAAAAGTAAATGACGAGAACTTGAATGACGTAAAAGTAAAACTTAGCGAAAAAGTAAATCGAGAATTAAATAAAAAACACAAAGCGAAATTAAAATGACTTAAAGAAAATAAGACGAAAAACATTAACCCTTTAACTAAAGCAAAATATTAAAACGAGGCAAATCATTCCGATCGGAATATTGGGAAAAGTCCCAATCGGAATAATGCTTGTGGGTCCAATCGGAATGTTTAAAATCCACCAAATCGGAATATGCAAAAGGCATGATCGGAATGTAGAGAAACAAGTACAATCGGAATGAGTAAAACTGGGCTGGTCGGAATATTTGCTGGCACCAATCGGAAAATGGAAACCCCTTTCCGATTGGACTCAATCGGAAAGTGGGGTGACTTGGTCGGAAAGCTATGGTCGGAAAAGGGTTTTAAAACCCTTTCCGATTGGTTCTTTGATCCGAAAATAAAGGCAAAGGAAATAAGCTATGGAAATAAGCTCAAACCAAAACTAGGACGAATCTCAAGTGAAATAAATCGAATAAGCACAAATATAACTTAACAAAACTTAAAATCAACAAACTTTTAGAATCAAAACATAAAAAGATGAACTTTTTAGGTGCGAAAACATGAATGAACAACACGGATCAAATGTAAATCGCACCAAAAGTAAATTAGAATCAAGAAAGGAAGATGAGAGATTAAGACAAGAAAAGTAAAGATTAAAGATTAAAGAACAAATGATGAAAACTTACTTGAAAATTAAATGATTAAAAGTGCATAACAATTAATTAAAGTGCGAGAAATAAAATGACAAGAAATGAAAATGGTGGAAGAGTGGTTTGTCAAGCCATCAACCACTCTAAACAAATGAGGTTGGTTGCTATTTATAGGGAGATTAGGGAGGAGCTTAGGAAGCTTCCTCCCTCTTTCTTCTTTCTCTTAATTACACACTTAGGTCCTTGATCTCTTTAATCTTTTGTTAGTCTTCTTAATACTTGGACTTTGTCTTGGGATTTCTTCAAACTCGTCTTGTATTTTCTTCATAAATAAGACTCGAGTTCTTCGGCTTCTTAGTAAACTTCCGTCTTTTGACTTTTTCTTCGATAAATCTTCAGAATTGGTCTTGGACTTCCGTTCTTTTTCCACTTTTGATCTTTCGTCTTCATCTTTCGTCTTTTTCTTCGATAAAAGCCCGTGAATGCCGTGTTTTCTCCACTTTTCACCTTTTCGTCCTAAATCACAACAAAAACACAAACCACGCATAATTCTGACATAAATGACATAAAATACACGTTTTGGCTCGGTTATTATTGCAATTAAGTGGTAAAAAGGATGGGTGTTTTCACACCTATCAAGGGTTAATCTTGATTTGATAGCTAAGTTAGATGAGGCTAACAAAAATAAAGACAATGTGAGTCTTAAAATCCAGAGATTTGATAAAGCCACACAAACCCTAGGAGAGTGTGTTAGTAAACAAAGAGACTCTAAGGACATGAGTGGGATTGGGATGAAAATTATACTGGTGTTCCACCACCAGCTGGGGATTTCTATGGTGTCCAATCAAAGGACTTATCTTGGACTGGCTTGCTAGAACTCCAAGAGAAGGAATTCATTCCTCCACCTAGAGTGACTTCCCCAGTTGAAGAGTATAAACAAAAACTGACTGACCTAGATGAGTGGAAGAAAGCTAACCACACTTTGTTTGCTAAGGGAGGTTTGTTGTGTGAAAGTCCAAATGAGCCCACACCAATCACGAGCCATGATCCTACACCTATTAAAATCACACACCCAACCACTGGCAAAGCTGTTGACCTTGGCTCACACACTGTTAGAAAACCTAGTGTTAAGTATGCAGAGATGTATAGGAATACTAGGTCACCAAAAAGCCAAGTTAGTAACCATGGAACAGGCTTCTTTGCTTCTAGACCTAAGACTATGTCTATAAAAGCCTGTTACACTTGTGGTAGCTTTTCACATTTGGCATACAAATGTGTCAACGCTTTAAATGTCAACGCTGACAAAAACCATTTCAGCGCTGACAAAAGTCAACATAGGTCAAACACTGTCAGACACAAAACCTTTGTGAACAAAAGTTCACAAAGTGTTAGACCAGCCCCATTCTTTACTAGAGGGTCTAACACACATTGCCTAAGACCTTTCCAAAAGACAAACACTTGGTCCAATAGGCAATGGGTTCCTGTAGCAAACCCTAGGTTCAACGCTGATAAAGGCAATCGGGGCGTTGACAAGAACAATTTCAGCGCTGACAGACACACTGCCAAACCTAGGTATTTGCAACCACAGGGAAAGGGGTCTAAAGCTTCTACTAGCTTAACATGGAGACCAAAACAAGACCAAAACCGTAATTCTACTGGTCTTTCTATGACATGCAACAGGTTTCATTATATTTCAAAGGTCATGTCAAGACCAATTGGGGTTAACTGGGCATTTCATCCAAAAAGGGATGAAAATGGGGTTGTTATGAGAACCAAGTCTGTTCTTGTTGAACAACCAGATGAATCCAAGTCTTCAAAGGCTTGGGTTCCCAAAGAAAACTAATTTGTTTTCTTATGTGCAGGGCATTCAAAAACAGGTAAATGACTATGGATATTGGGACAGTGGATGCTCTAGGCACATGACTGGGAAAGAAGATTACTTGAGTAACTTCACTCCCATTGAAGATGGTGATAAGGTTCTCTTTGGGGGCGGATATGGAACTATCACAGGCAAAGGAACTCTTCTCACCAACAACTTACGTTTTGAAAACGTATTTCTGGTAAAAGAACTCGACTATAATCTTTTCAGTGTATCACAGGTGTGTGATAACAAGAATAAAGTTCTTTTTACTGATACTGAATGCTTGGTGTTAAGCAAAGATTACAAGCTCCCTGAGGAGAAATACATAGAATTTAGAACACCAAGGCATAAAGACATATATAATGTGAATCTTAATGGAATTAAGATGAATAATAAAATGTCATGTTTTTATGCTAAAGCTTCAGTAGATGAAAGTAATCTTTGGCACAAGAGATTAGGGCACATAAACTTTAAAAATATCAATAGACTTGTGAGACTTGGTTTAGTTGATGGTTTGCCTGAAAAGGCTTTCCACAATGACCACACTTGTGTTGCATGTCTTAAGGGCAAGCAGCACAAGGTCTCATTCAAATCTAAACTGGTGCACTCTAGTTCTAAATCACTTCACTTATTGCATATGGACCTCTTTGGTCCAACTAATATAAAAAAGCTTGAAGGGTAAATCATACTGCTTTGTCATCACTGATGACTTCTCTAGGTTTACATGGACTTTCTTTTTAGTTAAGAAAAGTGAAACTGCCCAAATTTTGATTGATTTCATTACCCAGATTGAAAAGAAGAGTGGTAATGAGGTCAAAATTCTTAGAAGTGACAATGGGGGTGAGTTTAGAAATCAGTTACTAGAGGATTTTTGTGCCAAGAAAGGGATTACTAGGCAGTTTAGCATAGCTAGAACCCCACAACAAAATGGGGTTGCTGAAAGGAAGAATAGAACCCTAATTGAAGCAGCCAGAACCATGTTGGCTGATGCCCACTTTCCTATAGCCTTTTGGGCTGAGGCTGTTAACACATCTTGTTATGTGCAAAATAGGGCATTGGTCAACAAGATACATAATAAGACACCTTATGAGTTACTTTGGGGAAGGAAGTCGAATATTGGCTTTCTCAAACCTTTTGGTTGTCATGTAGTTGTTCTAGAAACTAGTGATGATCTAGGTAAATTTGATGCAAAAGGTGATGAAGGCTATTTCATGGGATATTCAGTGCAGAGCAAAGGATATAGGGTTTACATCAAGAAAGAAAAACGTATACTTGAAAAGGTACATGTTAGGTTTTTAGAGAGTAAACCTAGTGATCCTGAGAGTGGTCCAAATTGGTTATTTGACTTGGAACCTTTATCTAGAGCTTTAAATTATATGCCTGTTACTAATCCAGACATTGTGAAGGTAACTTCAAATGGTTTGGAGAAGAGAATTGGTAATGTTTCAGGTACACAGGTTGCTAAAAAGGATGGACCACAAGCAGTTGAGTCATCTCCCACACAAGAATATGTTACATTTCCCATATGGACAGATGAGTATTATGCTGCTGCTGCTGCTGGAAAGGATAAAGGTGGTTCTTCAATACCACCAGTTGATAACATGCATGGTCATTCAGGCGCTGACAAGCACAATTCTAGCACTGACAAGACCAATTCGGACGTTGATGGCTCAAACGTTGACAACAATGATTCTGGCGCTGACAAAAGTAATTCCAGCGCTGATAAGCAAAATTCCAACGTTGACAACACTCATGAGCATTTCGTATCTTCCAATTTTGAACAAGGTGAACCTTCAAGAATAAATGAAGAGGTTCAAGATGGAAGAGAGTCTGAAGAAGATATTAGCAACATGGAGGATGATATTGAAGATAACAGAATTCTTGAAAATGGAATTCCTAGATATACTTTGAAGAATCATCCTCCCTCTCAAATCATTGGGAATATCATGACTCCTGTTCAAACTAGAAGATCTCACCAGACTCATGATAGCTTCATTGCTAATATCCACAAGAAGGTTGATACCCCTCTTGTACAAGCATGTTTGTTTTCCTGTTTTCTGTCACAACAGGAACCCAAGAAGATTTTTGATGCTCTCAAAGAACCTAGTTGGGTGGAAGCAATGCAGGATGAGCTTCACCAATTTTCTATACAGGATGTTTGGGAGCTGGTTGATTGTCCTAGATATGTGAGACCAATTGGGACAAGATGGGTTCTAAGGAACAAGAAAGATGAAAGGGGTATTGTGGTCAGAAACAAGGCACGTTTGGTAGCTCAGGGATATACACAAGAGGAAGGGATAGATTATGAAGAGGTCTTTGCTCCTGTTGCAAGAATTGAAGCTATAAGAATTTTCCTAGCTTATGCCTCTTGTATGAACTTCACTGTTTATCAAATGGATGTGAAGAGTGCTTTCCTCTATGGAACAATTGTTGAGGAGGTATATGTCATGCAACCTCCTGGTTTTGAAGATCCTAAGAATCCAGACAAGGTTTATAGAGTGAAGAAAGCTATGTATGGACTTCATCAGGCCCCAAGAGCATGGTATGGTACATTGTCCACCTACTTGGTGGAAAATGGTTTTAAAAGGGGCACCATAGATCAGACATTGTTTACAAAGAAGAAAGGTAAGGATGTCTTACTTGTTCAGGTCTATGTTGATGATATCATTTTTGGATCTACAAATCCAAAGATGAGTGAAGACTTTTCCAAGCTTATGACAGATAAATTCAAGATGAGTGCAATGGGTGAGATGAACTTCTTTCTAGGATTACAAGTTCAGCAGAAAGAAGATGGTATCTTCATCTCCCAAGACAAATATGTAGCTGAAATCTTGATGAAATTTGGTTTTTCTCCACATGAAAAGAGTGCTTCCACTCCTATGGATAGGGAACACCCTTGGGGAAAAATTGGAGCTAGAAAAGATGTGGATGTTAGGCACTATAGATCAATGATTGGCTCATTGATGTATCTTACAGCCTCAAGACCTGACATCATGTTTGCTGTGTGTGCTTGTGCACGCCATCAAGTGAATCCCAAAGAATGTCACCTTTTTGCTGTGAAAAGAATTTTTAGGTACCTAAGATGTTATCCAGATCTTGGATTATGGTACCCAAAAGATTCTCCATTGGAGCTTATTGCATATTCGGACAGTGACTATGGTGGTGACAAGTTTGATAGAAAATCCACAACTGGTGGATGTCAATTTCTTGGGAGTAGATTGATATCTTGGCAATGCAAGAAACAAACAGTGGTGGCAAACTCTACAACTGAAGCAGAATATGTGGCTGCAGCTGCTTGTTGTGGACAAGTCCTATGGATTCAGAACCAACTGTTGGATTATGGGTATAATTTCATGCATACCAAGATTTTTGTAGACAATAACAGTACTTTATGCATTATTAAAAATCCTGTACATCATTCTAAAACCAAACACATAGAAATTAGGCATCATTTTATAAGAGATTGCTTTGAGAAAGGTTTAATACAACCAGATAGGGTAGACACAGAAGATAATGTGGCTGATTTATTAACTAAACCTTTTGATACTAGAAGATTTCAATATTTGGTAACAAATATTGGAATGGTTAATCTCACTTAATATGTGTTTTGGAACTCTTTTTGTAAAAGTATGTACAGGATAATGCATTGTTATTGGTCTTTGTGATGATTTAGATTTTTCCACTTTATTTTTCTAACACTGACAAAGGTAAATTTAACGCTGACAAGTGTTATTTTGCCGTTGTTAGAGATATTATTGTCTAACGCTGACAAGAGTTCCTTCAACGCTGATAAGTGTTATCGGGGCGCTGTCAGCAACAATGTTAGTTTTGTGGTTTTCAATCTAAATGTGTAGGTGGTGTTAGCTTTATGCCATTGGATACAGAGTTGCTTATGGATCTTTGAAGAGCTATTTGGACATGTTTTTGTTTATGGATGATGGTTGGAATATTTATATTCCTATCTTGACATAAATTTTTAATGTTCATATATATTTTGAGAAACTCATTTATCATAGTTTAAGGGGAGGTTTAAGGAACCTTTAGGACTCTTGGGTATTCTTATAATACTCTTATCACAATTCTAGATTGTGTCCACATGTGAGTATGGGTTAGTTTTACTAAACCATGAGGCACTGTAGCATGCAAAGTTGACAAACTATGCATGCTGCCAAGACATTTTTGGCCTAGAATTGGATGTGGTCTGTTGGGAGACTTGGGAATATTTTTTATGGGTTTACCTGGGAGTAACAAAGGATTTTATGAACTAACTTTGTTGGTAAGTATTTTGGTTGGCAAGGGACACTTGAGGACATTTGTGTCTATCTTGCTTAAGCAAGTGTGCATAAGTGGACAGTGCTTGCCACCCAGTAATTATTATCAACTTGCAAGATATTTCCCTTAGGATAAATTACTTTGTTAAGGTCTTTTTATTTTTAAATATTTTTATTTTTAGACGCTGACAAGTTTTTCTCCAAACGCTGTTAAGACCAATCGTGACGCTGACAAGGCTTTAGGCAAACGCTGACAAGGCGTTGGGCGTTGATGGGTTATTTTTGACCGTTGACACCTAGTGGGCCCTACCCAATTGTTATTTTTGAATAATCTTTGGCCGTAATTTTTGGGGAGTTGTTACTTTTAATTAATGCATGAGATAAGTTATATTTGATTCAATATTTTCATCATTACTCTTTGAATATAACTGCCTCATTTTTGACCAATCATAATCATGCATCTCTCCTATAAATTTGGCTAACTTTTCATTCTGGGTATTCATATTTTCTTGTCTAACATCTTTCTCCTAGATTTTTCCCATATCACATAACCTAAACAGCTTTCAACATGGCACCAAAGTTCAACTCAAACAATCTGACATTGGAGTTCAAGAGCCAACATAATATGGTAGCTTACCTGGACGCTGATAATGATTTGTTCCCTCAGTATTCACAAATGGTGGCCTATTTAAATGCATCCTCCATAAGGTATGCACTTTCTCATGAACCACTTGTCCCTGTCGCTCATATTAGACAGTTTTGGAACACTGTTAGTTCCACAACAACTAATAATGTGACCACATTAACATCTACTGTTCATGGAAGAACATGGGTGGTCACTGAAGCTTTGGTTCGCCAAGCTTTGCGTCTTAATGACGCTGATGGTGTGACTACCCTTGCCACTACAACAATAGAACAAGGCCTTAGGGAATTGGGTTATCCTATTCCTGCTGATAAAACTTTAAATAAATATCATAAGCAGGAATTTCCCTCAGATTGGAAATATTTGATACATGTCCTTCTTCAATGCTTAAGTCCAAAATGTACTGCTTTTAATGAAATAAACAGGTCCATTGCAAGTGCTTTGGTTTGTATGTCACGTGGGCTTAGGTATAATTTTTCAAAAATGATTTTTGAAGGGATGTGTAAAAATAAGGGAAGTAAAATGACTTTGGCTTACCCAAGATTTTTGCAAATGGTGTTTGATTTACAAGAATATTGTCTTAGGGATCATGACCATTTTTATGAGATTCCTAAGCAAAAGAAAACCATTTTTGACAAAAAGATCTCAACAAACAGACCTATACCTCTCACCCAAGCCATGCTTGAAGTAATTCAGGCTGCCCAACCACAACTAGACCCTGAACCTCAACTTGAGCCTGTCCTTGAACCATTACCTTCACCTGAACACATGGACGTTGACCAAGCCAATGTCAACGCTGACACTCAACATGTTGGCGCTGACACAGCCAATCCCAACGCTGATGACATCCCTGAACAATCCCAAACACCCCTTAACCAACCCACACCTACACAATCTACATCATCTTCCACCCCCTTTCAATCTAGGTTGAGAAAACGCCAAAGGACTGCTGGAGTGTTCTCCTCTAGTGGTCCTAGCCATGTTGCAGAGAGAACCACCTCCACAAGTGTGGCTGGTGACATGGATGAGGCTGGGGCTATTGGCATAGGCTTAGATGCTGGTCAAGACGGTCCCAACATCATTAAGACCTCATCCATGCCCTATGATTCTATATTGGGAGGTCAAATCCCCATTCTAGCTGAGGGCAGATTGGAACCTATGACATTGAATGAATTGACGGCTGCTGTCATTAGCTTGCAAAAGCAAAATGTCAGCCTTGTACAAATTGTCAATAATCAGGGCCGTGAACTCCAAGCATTGAGGGAGTGGGTAACTGTTTTGGAGAATCCTAGTAGCAGGAGTAGAAAAGAGGAATCTTCCAAAGGGGAGGATGAAGAGGATGAGCTGATTCATACAGCCAGTGAGAAGAGTTCACAATTTAGTGAATCTTTAAATGTTGCTGAAGCACTCACCAACTTGAAGAAGCACCCTGTCATTGATACGTCCAAGGTAACCCCTTTGAATTTGGATGGGTCATTTACAGCAGTGATGGAACATTTTACACAGGGCGCTGTCACAAGTAATCTTGGCGTTGACAAAATTTTGGACGCTGACACATCCAGCGCTGACAAGAGTAAACGGGGCGCTGACACAGGTAACTTGAACGCTGACAAACCTGCAGGTGGTGTTGATGTATTACAGTCATCAACAATCATCAAAGATGTGTCTACACAGGTATCTTAATCTACTTTACCTACCATTGATCCAAAAGACAAAGGTAAAGGAATTATGGTTGAAGAAGATGTTCCAAAGAAAGATGCAGCACAAATTGCATTTGATAAACAGTTGGCTGCACAACTTTTGGAAGAAGATTTGAAGAGGAGTGGTAGATCACCATTTGTTGCCACTTCTGAGATTAAGGAAGAGAGTGATGATGAAAAAGAAGGAGCTAGCTCAGATTCAAGTGTTCAAATCATTGAAGATCCAGAAAGACTTGAATATGGGGATGAGTTGGCAAAAGAAAGGTTGAGAGATTTGAAGATGCAGGTTGATTTTGACCTTCCAGAAATCACCAGAATGTACCATGCTTGGGAAGATAAGGTATTTGACAACCCAGGGATGAGCTTATCAGATCAAATTTGGGGTTTGGAAATTCTTCTCAGGGTACAAGATGATATAAAGGTGATTTTGAAGTATAATGCACAAGAGGTTAAGACTTGGCTTAGAAGAGATAGCAGGCCATTGTATTACAAGTTGCTTAGATGCCATCAACCTGGATGGACATACAAGAAGTTGTTGGCTTTATCTTTTGAGGAGCTAGAGTACAGGGCACATCCTATTTGGAGGCATGTGCAAGAAAATAATGTCTTACAGTTTCTTTCAGAAGAAAGGAAACAGGAGCTTGCTGAGGAAATGCAGATTGCAAAGGAGATGAGGATTGCTCAAAGACCAGTGAAGAAAGGAGATCATCTCCAATTTCCCAAAGATATGGATATGTATGATCCAAGTGAAACTGTCATAAGGAAGCATCTCAAGCTTTCTCCATTGGAAGCTTCAGATTTGGTTAATGTAGTATCTCTAGATGCCAGAAATCCAATCATAAGTTTTGATGAAGATGAGTGCGGATTTTGGAAGATTGGAAAATTTGGGAAGGAGGTACACATTTTCACTTAGATTATTTCTATCTTTGCAAGCATAGACAGAGAGGACTTGGTTCATCTATGGAAGTTGATAGAGGCCAAGTACAAGGCTGAAGCACCTACTTCAGCAACATGAATAAGACTGTGGCACACATTTTTGACTTTGTGTGGTCCAAGGGAAGCAGATCCTGCCATATGGAAGGATCTTGAAGATGACCTCAGTAATCTTCATTGGAGGCTTTATTCTACTTGTGGTGTGTTTCATTTGAGTTCTACCAAGTTCTCAGAATATCTTCTTGTGGATGCTGATTATTACTTGTCCAAAGAAGTACTGGAGAAGATGAAGGAAACACCCTTGGAGATTGATTACACTAGTGACGTGGCCAAAGACTTGATTAGATATGTTTATCACCAACATAAGAAGTTTTTGTAAGATTCCTCCTAAGCCTTAAGTATTTATTCAGAAACTTGATCATTGGAATAGATATCAAGTTTAGGGGAGAATTGTTGGGAATAAATTATGGGTCAGTTCACTAGACGCTGATAAGAAGAGTTCAAGCGCTGATAAGAAGAAGTTGGACGCTGACAGCCAAGCGTTGACATTTGAAGAAGTCAACGCTGACAGCCTTGAAGACAAGCACTGATGGAATATATCTTCATACGAATCTTTTTGTTTATTTGTTTCTATATTTGTATATGGTAAAGATAAGTTCGACATTGTATTTTTCATTATTATCTTTACCTAGAATAGTTGATTCGTAGCTTATTGTACAAGACTTCTTAATCTATAAAAGAAGATCTTTAGGTTAATGTTCAATATAAGTTTTCACAAGTATTCGACTGTTAAACCTCTTTCATTGTAATCAAGTTCGATTATTCTAATACAAGTGAAAGTTTGTTTAACATCTTTGTGTTCTAGGTTAAGTGTTAATTCCGCATAACACTTAGTTACTTTATTCATAAGCAAAGGTTTCTCTACGTGTATTACTTGATCTAATCTCGTATACACAGAGCTTAATCGATCTAAGTTTGGGATCAACAGTCAGAGCATTGGTGATGACTGAGAGTCTTGACTTAACTGAAACTATACTTAAGGCTCAAGAGAGGGGATTAAAGAAAGAGAATGTTGATGCTGAGAACTTGGGAAGAATGTTGAAACCTCTTTTTGTGATTAGGTCAGACAGACTGAGATATTTCGAGAATCGGATTTGGTTACCGTTGTGTCCATCCGAGGAAGGAAAGCCTGGAGTACGAGATTTGGTTATGAACGAGTCTCATAAGTCGAAGTATTCGATACATCCTGGATCGGATAAAATGTATCATGATCTGAAGAAAGTTTATTGGTGGCCGAATATGAAGGCGGATATTGCTCGTTACGTTAGTAAGTGTTTGACTTGTGCGAAGGTTAAAACAGAACATAAGAAGCCGTCTGGGTTGTTGGTACAACCAGAGATCCCAGAATGGAAATGGGAGAAAATCGCTTTGGATTTCGTGACGGGTTTACCCAGAACTCCTAGTGGATGTGATATGATTTGGGTAATAGTGGATAGATTAACGAAATCTGCTCATTTCTTACCTATGAAGAAGACGGACAGTATGGAAAAGCTGGCCAGTGTATATGTGAAGGAGATCGTTTGCAGACATGGAGTACCGTTATCGATTATTTCGGATTGCGATAGTAGGTTTACTTCGGAATTTTGGAAATCGCTTCAATGTGCGATGGGCACTGGATTGAATTTAAGTACGGCTTATCACCCGGAGACTGACGGCCATAGTGAACGAACTATTCAGACGATGGAGGACATGCTCCGAGCATGCGTGATTGATTTTGGAGGATGTTGGGAACGCCACTTGCCTTTAGTGGAGTTTTCGTATAATAATAGTTACCATGCGAGCATCAAGGCTGCACCGTTCGAAGCATTGTATGGAAGAAAGTGTAGATCGCCTGTGTGTTGGAGTGAAGTAGGAGAAAGTCAATTGACTGGACCCGAAATGGTTTTAGAAACGACCGAGAAGATTGTGCAAATCAAGAACCGACTACTTGCTGCGAGAAGCCGACAGAAGAGTTATGCCGATAACAGAAGAAAACCGTTGGAATTTGAAGTCGGAGATATGGTTATGCTTAAGGTATCGCCGTGGAAGGGTGTAATTCGTTTTGGGAAGAAAGGAAAGTTGAGTCCGAGGTATATTAGACCATTTAAGATCGTTAAACGAATTGGACCAGTAGCGTATAAGTTAGAGTTGCCGAGCGAGCATAGTGCTATTCACGACACGTTTCACGTATCGAACTTGAAGAAGAGTTTGGCGGATAAGGAATTGGTGATTCCTTTGGACGAGATTCAACTGGACGACAAAATGCATTTTGTGGAAGAACCCGTGGAAATTATGGACCGAGAGGTCAAGAGGCTGAAGCGTAGTAGAATTCCTATTGTGAAGGTTCGATGGAATTCTAGGCGTGGACCGGAATACACTTGGGAACGTGAGGACTTTTTCAAGGAAAGGTATCCTCATTTGTTCCAGCGGCACGAAATGTGAGTATAAGAAGAGGCGAGCGCCGGGACGTCGCTCTCTTTAAGGAGGGGTGGATGTGATACCCTATAACCGAGGTCACTAACATTACACTAAAATACGCTTATTTTTGAAATTTTTAATAAATTTTAATTGCTATATATTTTAGTATTTTGGTTGAAAACGATGTTCGAGGTTATAATTTTGACGATTGACGATTTAAGAAGGACGATGACGAATACGATCCCGATGGATGCCCAAACTTCTATAATTATTGTCGTTTTATCGATAATGTAATTTTTCGAGAATTTTACTTACGGTTCGTGTTAAGTCGAGTCGGGTGAGTTTTATTGCTTTCCGGGTACATTTAAAGTGTCCTAAAAGTATTTTGGAGTGTTTGGGATGATTCCCGACTCCCGTAAAATTTTCTAAAATGACTAGTGAGTCAATCCCGTAAACATTTGGAGTCGTTTTTACTTAAGGCCAAAAGAAAGCTTAAATTGCACATTTGGTCCCTCCCATTTCACAAAAGGGGAACAAACACTCACACACAAAACATTTCAAGAAAAAAAAAGATCAAACCCTCCCCTTTTTCTCTCTAGGCCGATGGCCAAAACCCCAAAACCACCACCACTTCAATTTTTTTTGGGTTTTGATTAATTCTAATCAAAGACCACCTTCTAAAATCCTTTAGTAAGTGTTAATCCATGGTTATTTCAAACATGCATTAACAAAAATTCTTCCAAAAATTCAAGATTTTTCAAAAGTCCATTTGGATGTTAATTGGGCATTTGCATGTCTAATTCATGTTAGAATGATGCTAGAAAACCAAACAAATCAACCAAAATCAATTTGGTTGATGGGTTTTGATCACCCAAACCCCACGGCTCAAAGGGGGGTGTTTGGGGATCATGGTGATCAATGTTTTGATGTTTGATTTTGTGTTTAATCTTATATTTACATGTTTTTAGATGGGTATATTCACTTGCATGTATGTTTTTATGATTTGGGTTTTATGAGGATGTTGATCAATAGGGGATTAGGACTGAAAATGATGTTTGGTTATGATTAGGGGTACTTAGGATGATGTCTAATGTTGGTATATGGGTTTGAAAACGAGCGTTGGTATGATTTTGGTATAGGTAAATTTAGGCAGAAAGTTTAAGGTGTTTTCGTAAAAATTATTTTTAAAACAGGTCTTGTGAGTAGGATAGAGTTGTAGTGCATCTTCTTAGCTTCGATTTGGTATAAGGTAGAGCTTACGACTCCTAACGAGTCAAAAGTTACGACGTTTTGAAATTCGTGTACCGGGAGATGAAAACCGTCATAATCCGAAATTATGCTTGGTTTTAGGTCAAATCCCGGGTACTATAGGTTTAGTTTGGTAAATGGTCAAAGGTTGAATTTTGGTCTCAAACCTGCACATTTGAGTCTATTATAAGACTTAGGTGTCAAATGGGTCAATGGAGTATTTTAAACGGGTCAAATGAGTCCGACTTGGTCAAAGTACAATTTCAGTCCGAAAAACGTAGTTTTGGAAAAGTGTTGAGTAACGGGTCGTAGAAGTGAAAAATTTTGTTGGGATTAAATATGTGATTTCTACAGGTCTTAAAGTATTTTTGAGAATTTTCTCAAATTTTATAAAAAGGGTTAAGTATAGTAAAACAGTCCGTACTTTTGGTAAGTATCGGCGAAAATGAGTAAAAATGAATAACGTTAATAATATGGACAAATGGTATAAAACGAGTAACACTTGTCGTTTTGTTTTGGCGTGAGTTGTAATTGTCACAAGTGACTAATATTTATGTATTTTATACAGTACCATAAGGTTTATAAAATGATATTACTCATTACGCGTTATTTGGTTTGATAGGTGTTGATTTACCCGGGCATCCGTATCGTCGTTAGTGACCGTCACTCGAACTATCGACTACTTGTTATATAAGGTGTGAATTTATAGCCTCGCTTATTATTATTTCAAACTGTTTTACCCGCGAGGGAAATGCATGCTAGTTTTCAAAATGAACATATGTCATGAATGATTGTTGGACCCGAATGTTGCCTTGAAATTGTGTTGAGTACCTAGTTGCAAAAGGCCCTAAATTCATGAACTATTAACTATTGTTTAGTTCTAGCGTGGATTAGAAATAGCCGCTTATACAAAGTGATTGTACTATGGGGTTGACTACCCTATCCGAGACGAGGGCTAGTACGTTGATACCCCCTGCGGACGGATAATTTGTGATAAGAGATAAGGTATAATTGCAACTGATGCCTTAGTAGGGGCACTGGTTTCATCTGAATCATGCCGGTAATTATTACGCGGGTGATTGAGTTAACGGTTTAGTGTCATGAGCTTAAACACAATTGTCAGTACCTTGAATATAGATTGTTTGATCGACAAGTCTATGAATGATCGTGAATGGTTTTTATTTCACATATGTTCAAAAGGAATTGTAAAACCTATGAATTCCACTCAACGTTTTCGTTGACCAAATTTAGCATGTGTTTTAGGTAACCGCTGAAGTGTAGCATGGAGCGTGCATTGGATGGATGTTGTGTGTATGGCTTGGAGTCTGCTTGTTTTTCCGCCCAGTATTACTTAAACATTTTTAACTTTAATGTCATGTTGTTGTAAAAACTGAAACTTTTGGGGTTGAGATTAATGGGGACCGTAACGCAAAACTCTGTTGTATCATTTGGGGTTGGAAAACCGTAGACATGTAACTCTTTAACAATTTTTAATTTAAGTTTGAATTTGACGTCTCTTTGGAGTCGTTCGATATACCTTGTGTGCAATGATAACTGCCTAGCACCCAAATGTTGTAGTTCCGCTGCGTATAGCATTTGGTGGGGTGTTAGATGATTGAAGTGAGGGGAAAAGAACTGCCAGAAAATTGTGGAGATGGTGCAAGAAGTGTGGTGAACAGTTTGGTAGTATGCTTAGTTGCTGAAAAGTAGTTTTTGTGTATGATTGAACCATGTTCATTCATATTCAGCAAAAGTTCTATAAACCTTGGGTACATACAAAACTTTGAATTGCTTGAAACATTTTTAACCATTCCTTTGAAAATCATTTGAGAGAAACAGTACTTCCTCCCTGTTGCTAAGAAAATCAAGGCAGAAGCAATCTCACTACCAAATTCATTGAAAGCAGTGGTTTTAGGTGACAAATATTGTAAAATTGTATGAATGAAATATTTCCAATGTGGGGGAAACTGACCTTTAGCAAACTTACATTTTTGATCAACAGAGAGAGTATACCTCAATTTAACAAGACCCTCAAAGATGTCAGCCTTAGGTAGGTTGGTTATCCCATCCTCGTCATCTAGAATGAGTTTGTCTCTGATGGGGGCAAGTGTAATCACCTTGGGATGAGCATCTACTGTGCTTTGAATGTGTGAGCTGTAAATCCTAGGGTTTATGAGAAGAGCCACTCTAAAATACGAGGATTTTAGAAAAGCCACAGCATCAACAAATTCTGCTAGTTCATCATGTAATAAAGCAATTTGATTATGATTAGCATCAATTTTGAGAGGCATGATAAAGGTTGAAAACGTTTGAAGGTTTATAATGGTAAGAGTAAGGTGTGATTTAGTCGAGGGAGAGAGATGGACCTGCTGGTGAAGGGAATTAAGTTTTTATAGGCGAATTGAACAGCTGTGATTGGACCAAATTTTCAAATTTCAAAAAATATCAAAGATAAATCTTGATAAAAAAGTAATTTATTTGAAATAATAAAGAAAAGATTACCAATCAGCGAAGAAAGCGCCTTAAATATCTTTTGAAAAGAATAAAATATTCCATAACCAAAATTTTATCAAGTAGGCCCAACGGCTAATAGCAGGGTAACGGTATTGTCGGTCAACGGTCAAACAAGGGAATGTTGATTAAGCAGGGGAATCAAAAGGTGAATGCAGGGGAAACTTTCCTAGGGGTATTAGACTAATCATGGAGGGACCAATGCTAACTAGCTCTACTCTAATGCACACCCTTGTATACACAAGGTAGATACACAGAAACTCAAGAGTCCTCTATTCAGCAATGGTCTAAGCACAAAAAGTTAACACATAAGTCACCCTGCACCTGGCCAACCCAAGAAAATAAGCATACCCTAGTCATCAGCCCTACCTTTTCCCTCACCTATGGTCAGTTTAGTCTTGGCAATGTGTACCTGAAATTGAGTATAATGCAGTTCGTTTTTTCTCAGTTCTTGCTAATAGAAAGTCCAACCAATATCGAGTTTTTAATTGTTCTTGGTTGTTAAACTTGCTTGGTTAATCTATTTGCTAATTCAATCAAATGCTTGCAAAACGGAAAAAATATTACCTACATATATGTAAAACAAATTGCAAATACCACGTTTTTATTCAAGTAGAAATTCAAAATGCAAAATATGAAACTAAAGGGACTGAAATTGTAAATTCTATGAAAAATAAATGCTTGAAATGTAAACTCTAACAATTATAGGGACTAAAAGTGTAAAACTGTTAACTAAAAGGATCAAAAATGCAAATCTTATAACAAACTAACCAAAAGTGTAACAAACTAACAAATATCTAACTGAATTTAACAACTTTCCAAACTCCAGGGACTAAACAAATGCAAACCCTAAAAACATGGAAGATTAGCCAACTTTTTAAACTGTTTAAAACTATAGGGACTAAATGGCAATGTTGGAAACTTTTTAAGCAAAAACGGGACAAGATAGGAAATAAGCTCGTTTGAGCTTAATACTCAACCAAATTTGATGAAACAACTTGCAAAACTCTTGAAATCTCAATTAAGCTACGTGTGTCCAAGGAAACTTGCTAAAAATGAGAAATAAGCAAATGAGTGCTTATCAATAAGCACAAAATAAGCTCTAGCCAAATCTAATCAGTCACAACTTGATTTTTCTATTAAAACTGATTAAGCAACTGATTTAAAGAATGGGAAATCAAACCAGAACGTTTTTCATCCAGAAATAAGCTCTTAAACTGAATTAAGCTAAAATTGAGCTTATGTTGACCAAGCGTTGACCAGCTTTTTTTCAAAAAGCTAAAAATCTCAAAAATCATGTAACTCAACTACTTAAATGGATTTGTGAAGAAAAATTGATAAGTTTATGAAGAGAATATTGAGATACAAATTTTCAGAATCCAAGTTACAGAAACTTGAGTTAAGTCTTCATATCTGATTTTGGCTTATAACTAAGTGCTTATTGTAAACTGTATAAAATCCTTTTAGACTCTGATTCTTTATGATGTAAGCTAAGACTGAGAACAAATTTGGTGAAATTTCATTTAGAAATGAATGAGTTCTAATCAATTGAAAATGACAAGTTCTTAAAACCAAAGCTAAATGAAAACTGACCCAAACTTTTTAAGTGCCATTTGCCTTTTTGACCTTGTTTTTGACTTGTAAATGACTGAAAACTCTTTTATACTACTTATTAACTACAAATGAACTCTAAAATTTCAAACCTCACAACTTGAAAACTCTTTTAAAGCTACACCCAAACACTCCTTTACTGATGTTAACAACTTTTTACAAATGCTTTTTGAGTTCTGAATTAAGCTGACTCAAAAGCTATAGCAGTCTAAACTCAATGATCAAAATGAAGAGTAATAGAGCTCAATGCACACAATTAACTCCACTAGAACTACAAACCAATTATAAGACCAAAAGTGACTGAATCAAGGCAGTTAACTAGAATAAAATCCAAATCAAAGAACAAGCAAACATGTATGAACTACTATACTCTAAGATCTAACAAACAACAACCACAAGCAACTTTTATCAAGCAGCCATCAAGATTACTCTAGGAAAGAAAGCATGCAGTTAACTGTTGAGTGGAACAAAAATCAAGGATTTTAAAACCTATTGTAGAATTCCTTTGAGAAGAAGAGGAGCGCTGAGCTCTCTTACCCTAGTGATAACCACCACCTTATCACTAGGAATCAATCAATCAACAATAACTGCTAACTAATCAACTAGAAATCAACATTCTGCTTGAACGTCTTCAAAAACTATGGAAATGACTGAATTCTGATCAAACAGCAATCAAACTCCTTCAATGTTAGTTATGATCCATCAATGATCATAACAAACACTTATCAGCAACAATAGTATCCAAATGCAGCAAGAAATGAACTGGAATGATAAGAACAGTTTTGGCGGGAAAGCTTGAATTCAAAATTCATTAATGGAAAAACGGTTACAAGGTTTGTTAGAAGCTAGTAACTAACTAACTAACTCAAGAGTTTGTCAGACTCTTGAGTAGCTAGGATAAAATTGAGGGAAAAAGGAAAGGAAAAGTAGAACTAGGTGTTTTTACAAATTTAAGCTACAAATGAAAATGAGGTCTAATCTAGCTATTTATAGACATGAAGGAAGAGTTTGTTGGGGTTGGTGACGTGTCAGAACCAATCCCAGCTTGCCACGTGGAGAATTCTGCATATTGCACTTTGAAGGTATGAACAAGGAATTGGGGTTTTCTTCATTGATGGATTTCATGTTAATTGATTTGCACCATTGTGTTTATCTCTTCAAAACGATCAATTTTGATGTTGAACACTTTCCATGAAATTACTTGTAGCTAAAACGCGATCCTGGTAAATTTTCCTTTGAAGAAGATGACACGTGTAAGCATTTGATTGGTTGAAAATCAGTCACACGGATTCCACTGTTTGGATTTGGTAATAAATGTGAACTGCTGAGTGGATATTAAATGCTTGATCCGTGTGCTTCCTTTTCTTTCTTCTCATTGGTTGAATTCCTTGTCACATGGATCAAACTTAGATAACTTTCAAAAGTTGGCAGAACAAGTCCTTGTACTTGGCAGATTATTGTTTTAAGCTACAATCTTCATTCTTTTGACATATTTGGTCCTTCAACTTCCATCCTTGAACAAAATGGTCCTTTGACTGAGTTGACTTGAGAGTTGACCAAGTTTGACTTGAATCTTTACTTTACAATATTTGCACTTTTAGTCCTTCAACTTTCATAACTTGTCAAGATAGGTCCTTATACTTCAAAGTCTTGTCACTTTTGATCCTCTTTTGTCTTTTTCATTCATTTGAGCTTGATTTTTCCTTGTTTGCTTGAAAATGTATCTTTTTACCTACACAAGTGCATACAAACACAAACATACCACATAACACTGTTTTTGCCAAATAAATTGGTATTTTGTTTCATGTTTTAGGGTTATTTGTTATTAAAAGGATATGAGTTTAAGCTCATATCAAATTTCCCTACACTTGAACATTGTCATGTCCTCATGCAATATTATATTTTAAGGCTCAAAATTTTACATTTCCCTCATAATTAATCCACCTTGGCCATATGAGATGCATCTATGCTACTCTAAACTAAATGATGCATGATTTTGACTTTTAATAATGCAATGAATCAAAATACAATTCTATCTATATCTTTTTGATTTTTCTTGAAATGGTTTTGATGGAAATAACTCATAAAGAATTCAATGACTTAGATTAGGGCTTGGGTACCATGGACATTTATCACCCTCAAGTTTCACTTTCCCCATACCAAGCTTAAAAATGGGATCATTGCAATCACAAGTAAAAAGTGCATCAACTTATTCATGACAATTAAATGTGGAACCGGTTATTATTTGAGCAAATTGCTTGTGGGGAAATTTGTCATTATTCAAGTGTGAAGTATAAGAAGTGTAAAATCCAAAAATAAGGAAGCACGGTTTTAATCCTAAGTAATCCTCTCATCCATTACTTGAAAAACCGCTCACAATTAATACAAGTCCGTTTCAAGAATAATAAGTCATTCGCCTTATGTGTAAAATCCTCATGTCATGCTTTCATAAGTAGCTACACACTCGCTAGGGAAAGAAAAATAAAACTCACGCAATAATTTACATCCGCCATTTTTTTGAGACTTTGGATCTTCAATCCCGCAACCCGTCAAGGAAATATTGGATTGGAGCAATCTATTGAATCCCCGCAACCCGTCAAGGTAATATTGGAACTCAATAGTCACTATAATTAACACCACACTGCCCCTCTTGGGAGTCTTGCATTATTTATTATTTTTTTCTTTTTCTTTTTCTAGCCACTCATTTTTTTTCATAAGCCGCTCTTATTTTTCTTTATTCCTCACAAAGAAATTTGAAAAGAAGAAAAGGAAAAACACCCGCTAAATATGGAGCATGACATAAGTCTAGTACACATAAAACGTGCTAACTTATAATCTTAAGACGTACTCATACCAACCATGAATGATTAGCCAAAAATGCATAAGAGATTACAAACCAATTAAAACCGTACTTGATTATTTATTAACAATTATATACATGCGAAGAAAATAAAGGTAAAGAAGAGAAGGGTTTAGCCACAAGTAATTATCATGAAGTTTATCTAGCCCTTTTACACTTGCTTCAACTCTATCATTTCCCATTCTCCACAAATTTAAAATTTCAAATAATGAAATTGGTGGATGCTTAGCCTAATAGACCAATGAAGGACTACATGGTTAAGGATACTAGCTAGAGAGTGCTAAGATAAGCAAACTCGGGTTGAGTCAAAATATCCATGGCGGGCCTAATATGTCAAAGAAGTCTAAATTTGTTAAAACCATGTTTTATTATATTTTTTTTTATTTATTTTGATGAAAAATAAAAGAATATATACAATGCAAATGTGATATGCAAAATGAAAAATGATTGATGCAAAAATTATGAATGCATATTTTTGTTGGCCAAAGTAGATCAAAAATTTGAAAAATGTTGAAAATTCAATTTTTCCATGTTATCATGCAAGACAATGACAAGTTCTAGGTAAGGTCACTTCGATAGAAGACCCCCCTACACTTAAGCTAAACATTGTCCTCAATGTTTAAGAGCATGGAAGTGTAAAAACTACCCCTACACTTATGACAATGAATAGACTTTGCTTAACCCAAGTTAAGGAAAGGACAACTATTAGTGAAATCATGTTTAAGCACAAGGTGTCAATGAAAATTCACTAAAGTAACGAAGTGAACCGGATACAAGGGCCTCCTCCATAAGCTCCAAAGCATGAGATGAGTGAGCAACCCTACAAACAATCATGAAGACAAAAAAAGGTCTTCCCTACACTTATCTCCAAGTCTATGCCTTTATTTCTAACCTACAACACTCTAACCCTAGTTATACGATGCTTGAGTTAATGAGTCTCTAGCTCGACTCGTCCCTCAATGAATTAATTCATGGGGAAAATGGGGACCTCTTGGACCATTTCAACGGAAATGTCCTCCCCAAAGTAGTGTTTAACACGGTGACCATTCACTTTAAAATTTGGACCATCGGGTTGGGACAACTGAAGAGTTCCATATGGAAACACTTGAGCAATAGTGAATGGACCGGACCATCTCGACTTAAGCTTGCCCGCAAAAAGCTTCAATCTTGAGTTAAAGAGGAGAACCGTCTCTCCAACTTTGAACTCACGATTCTTGATCTTAGCATCATGCAATTTCTTAGTCTTTTCCTTGTAAAGCAAAGAATTCTCATAGGCATTGGCTCTCAACTCATCCATCTCATTGATTTGATCTTTCCTATGTGAACCGGCTTGGTTTAAATCAAAGTTAGCCCACTTGAGAGCCCAAGATGCCTTATGTTCTAACTCAAATGGGAGGTGGCACGCTTTTCCATAGACAAGCCTATAAGGAGTACAACCAATTGGTGTTTTAAAAGCCGTCCTAAACGCCCACAAAGCATCATCAAGCTTATCCGACCAAGAAGCTCGATGTTCTCCCACCGTTCTCTCTAAAATCTTCTTTAAACCACGATTTGTGACCTCGGTTTGACCATTTGTTTGAGGGTGATACGCGGTAGAAAGTCTATGATTCACTCCATATTTCTTCATAACTCTCGTGAATTGATCATTACAAAAGTGCGTACCACGATCACTTATGATGGCCCGAGGTACACCAAATCTAGCAAATAATTGTTTCAAGAACTTTACAACCACTCTAGCATCATTAGTAGGTAAGGCTTTAGCCTCCACCCACTTGGACACATAATCCACCGCCACAAGTATATACTTGTTTCCCTTAGAGGATGGAAAAGGTCCCATGAAATCTATTCCCCATACATCAAATATCTCACACTCTTGGATAAAATTTTGTGGCATCTCATCACGTTGTGTAATTTTTCCTTGTCTTTGACAAACATCACAAATTTCACCATCTCTTGGGCATCCTTGTAAATGGAAGGTCAATAGTAACCCGAATCAAAGACTTTCTTGGCGGTGTAGTTAGGCCCAAAATGTCCACCCGTAGGTCCTTTATGACATGCCTCTAAGATCTTAAATGCCTCGGGCCCATCTACACACCGTCTAATGATTTGGTCCGCACATTTCCTAAAAAGATATGGATCATCCCAAAAGTAATACTTAACTTCCTTAAGAAACTTTTTCTTTTGTTGATAAGTAAGACCCTCAATAATCACATTGCCCACAAGATAGTTTGCTATATCCAAAAACCAAGGTGTAGCATCCTCTTGGGAAGAGATAGACATGAGCTCCTCTAATGGAAAGGATTCATTGATTTCTTGATGTGGGAAATCTCCTTGAAAAGGATGCTCAAGGCTACTCAAATGATCCGCCGCTAAATTCTCGGCCCCTTTCTTATCACGAATCTCTATCTTAAACTCTTGAAGCAACAAAACCCATCTCAAAAGCCTAGGCTTAGCATCTTTTTTTGTCATAAGATACTTGAGAGCGGAATGATCCGTATACACTATGGTTTTGGAAAGCACAAGATATGGTCTAAACTTCTCAAAAGCATATACTATAGCAAGCAACTCTTTTTCCGTGGTAGTGTAATGAAGTTGTGCACCAGTCATGGTTTTACTCGCATAGTGTATAGGTTGAAAATGCTTATTAACTCTTTGTCCTAAGACGACCCCCACCGCATAATCACTAGCGTCACACATAAGCTCAAAAGGTAATTCCCAATTTGGAGAAACCAAAACGGGAGCCTTAGTTAATTTTTCCTTAAGGGTCTCAAAAGAGTCTAAACAAGCTTGGTCAAAAATGAAAGGAGCCTCTTTCTCCAAGAGGTGAGTCATCGGTCTAGCTATCTTAGAAAAATCTTGTATAAAGCGCCTATAAAATCCCGCATGACCTAAGAAACTCCTCACACCTTTAACCGAGGTGGGTGGGGGAAGCTTAGCAATCACATCAATTTTAGCTCGATCAACTTCTAATTCCTTATTGGATATCTTGTGTCCTAAAACAATCCCCTCTTTCACCATAAAGTGACATTTCTCCCAATTAAGCACCAAACGTGTTTCCTCACAACGCTTAAGCATTCTCTCAAGATTGGTGAGACATGAGCTAAAGGAGTTTCCAAATACGGAAAATTCATCCATAAAAACCTCCATGGTTTGCTCTATCATGTCATGGAAAATCGCCATCATGCACCTTTGAAACGTCCCCGGTGCATTACATAGGCCAAAAGGCATCCTCTTGTAAGCAAATGTACCGTAGGGACAAGTGAATGTGGTCTTTTCTTGATCCTTAGGGTCAATGGGTATTTGAAAATAACCCGAAAAGCCATCAAGAAAACAATAGTACTCATTTCCCGCTAAGCGTTCAAGCATTTGATCCATAAAGGGAAGCGGGAAATGGTCTTTCCTAGTTGCCTCATTGAGTTTTCTATAATCAATGCAAACTCTCCAACCGGTCACAAGTCTCGTGGGAATAAGCTCATTGTTCTCATTAGGCACCACGGTGATTCCACCCTTCTTTGGAACACAATGAACCGGGCTAACCCATGGAGAGTCGGAAATGGGGTAAATCATACCCGCATCTAAGAGTTTAATCACTTCTTTCTTTATAACCTCATGGATCTTTGGGTTAACTCTCCTTTGGTTTTGAATGGCGGGTTTATAGTCATCCTCCATAAGGATTTTGTGAGTACAAAAATGTGGATCAATTCCCCTTATGTCGGATATTTTCCATGCTAAAGCTTTCTTATGTTTCTTAAGAACTTCAATAAGTTGCTCTTTCTAATCCTCTTTCAACTCTTTAGCAATAATCACCGGTAATTGGTCTTTTCCTTCTAAGAAAGCATATTCTAAGTGGGATGGAAGTTCCTTAAGTTCAATGGGAGGTGGACTCTCTATGGAAGGTTTAACTATGGAAGGTTCCTCAATGGTAATCTCTTGTGGAATAGGAGAAGGAATAGGGTCCTCATTGAGCTACTTTTGGATTGTAAGAATATCTTCTTCCCAATTAATGGGAGAATCATCATCACCAAGAAAGTTGGACTCAAATTCCTCCAAGAGGAAATCACTCTCTCCAAAAGGTGTTAAAGAGGGAGCAATTGAGGCCACGGTTTCAACATGGGGTATCTCATCACTAGCACTCTTACAAGCATCATGAAAGTGTTCATTACACACTTCATCTAGCACATCCACAATGTTAATAGTCTCACAAGGTCTAGACTCCTTAACCTCTTTTCTATCACAAACTTTCCCTAATTTAAACACCACTCTCTCATATTCTACTCTCATAATTAATTCTCCTTCCGCCACATCTATCAAGGTACGACCCGTTCTCAAAAACGGTCTACCAACAATCAAAGGCACTCTAGGATCCATGTCATAATCGACCACTACAAAGTCGGCCGGAAAGGTAAACTTATCCACACCTACAAACACATCTTCCGCTATACCTACGGGGTGAGCTATGGTTCGGTTGGCTAGTTCAAGAGTCATCCTAGTGGGAGTGAGCTCGGGAAGAGATAGTTGTTTCCAAACCGATAAAGGCATGAGATTTATGCTCGCCCCTAAATCCGCCAAAGCCATGCAATTTTCAACACCGGGAAAATTACAAGGTATCAAGAAGCGCCCCGGATCTCCAAGTTTTGTTGGTAAGGTTTTAAGTAACACCACGGAACAATTTTCATTAAGTGATGTGTTGGGCAAATCAACCAATTTCTCTTTGTTTGAGAGCAAATCCTTGAACATCTTAGCAAACTTTGGCATATAAGCAAGAGCTTCCACAAAGGATATGTTGATATTGAGTTGCTTGAACATCCTTAAGAAATTGGAGACTTGGATGTCATCTTTGTTCTTTAACTTGTCCTTTTTCAACCTTGAAGGGTATGGAAGAGTAGGTTTTGGTGTAGGTGGAATAGGTGTTGTGGTGGAAGATTTGTCTTTGTTAGCTTCTTCATTGGGAAGGGTGGAAGGTAAAGGAGAAGTCTGAGGTGGTTGAGAAGGTGTGTTTGAGTGAATAGGAGCATTTTGAGGAGGTGGAGTAGAAGTAGAAGGCTTGTCACAAGTAGGAGCACAAGTGGGTTGAACAAGAGTAGGTTTAGGAGGTGAAGGATCCTTTGTTGTTGTTCCACTCCTTGTTGTAATAGCATTGACATTGGCCCGAGGGTTTTTTTGTGTGTTAGAAGGTAAAGCCCCTTGTGGTCTTTGAGTTACCGCCACTAAAACCCTATTGATTTGGTCACTCATTCTTTTCTCCATTTCACGCATTTTCTTGTCAACATACTCTTGAGTCTCTTGCATCCCATATCCTTGATTTGGAACTTGAGGGTAAGCTTGATTTGGTATTGGAGCATATGCTTGATTGGGAATAAATGGAAGTGGTTGATTAAATCCTTGTTGTGGTGGATAAAAGGTATTTGCTTGAGGTTGAAATTGATTGGATGCCTTGTAGTTATTTCCTTGATATGGTGGTCTTTGCCCTTGATTCCTTGGTAAAATTTGAGGAGTATTTTGTGTAATTTGGGTGGGTGGTTGGGGTGGGAAGCCGGGTGGAGAAAGGTAGTTTTGGGATTTGTAAGAAAGGTTATTTGGATTGATGTTAGGCTTGAAGTGTTCACGGTGTTCCTCTTGGTAAGCATAGCATTCCCCTTGATACCCTTGCACCTTATCACATTGTTCATAAGAATGGGGGCCTCCACAAGTAACACAAGAAATGGTGATGGCATTCACATTATTTGAGGAATTGTTCAATGAAACGGTCTTAAGGGCTTGAACTATCTCTTGAGTCATTTCTTGTTGTCCTTGTTTGACTTGTTGAAGGATCTCTTGGTGATATTTAAGGGTTATCAAAAGGTGTTTGAGAAGTGTTTTGGATAACATGAACCCTTTCTTCAAATTGATTGTTTGTTTGAACCATTGCCTTAGTCTCAATAATGTCCAAAGCCTCTTGATAAGTCTTAAGAAGAATACTCCCTCTCGCGGAAGCATTGAGTGAATCTTGGTGGTGAGCTTTAAGGCCATCATAAAAGAGACTTATTTGGTGAACTTGATCCAATCCATGATTAGGGCATCGCCTCAACAACTCACTATACTCTTCCCAAGCATCACTAAAGGATTGACTAGGTTTTTGTTGAAAGCCCATAATTAAAGTCCTCAAAGCCATAGTCTTTTGTGGAGGAAATAACTTGTTCAAAAACTTAGTGGTAAAACCATCCCATGTGGTGATACTCTCGGGTGGTTGGGTGTCTAACCAATGCTTAGCACTCCCCTCTAAGGAAAATGACACTAACATCAACCTAATGACCTCATGTGGAACCCCATTATGCTTAATGGTATTGCAAAGTGAAAGGAATCTCTTAAGGTGAGCATGAGGATCCTCATTGTGTTTACCAAGGAAAGGTGATAATGCAACCATATTGATCATAGATGTATGTAGCTCAAATGTGTTAGCGGGAAAGTCGGGAATCTTAATGGCACTAGAATATCCATGAATGTTGGATTGCATACGTTCATACAAAGTACGATTATCAATAGCCATGGCTTCTTGTGGTGGAGTCAAAGCACGATTCTCGTGATCGGCTTGGTGGACGGTGGTGGTCTTACTCTTTCTCTTTTTCTTCCTTTTCGGAGGAAGAGGTTGTACACCAATCGGTATTTGTGCACGCCCGCGAGTGAGCATGCAACTCAATACGAGGAATGAGAGAGAAGCTCTCGTGTGACTTGGAAGAGAAATGGATTAATCTCTTCGAGTTTCAATATTAAATATCCACAAGAAAATAACAATATATGTATTTACTACTTTGGGTGCAAGACCCTCAATGAAGCCTTCCTTCTTAGAATACTCCCAAGTGAACGGGGGGTTAGGTGGCGCGAAGCACTTAAGTACCTATTGACCCTTAGATGGCATTTTATAGCACATCGCCTTTCTATTCACTTAAATGTTCGTATTCTTCGAATTGTTGCTTATTGAGAGTATTTATCTATTCTTGCTTTATTTTGTTTGATCGATACACGTGTCAAGGACCGGAACGCCCCTCAACACGGTGTATTGCCTCGGCAATACTTATGGAAGATATGTAGATTGATTGTTCTTATACGTATACGTATTTACTTATAATAATATATGGAAAATATTTTTGTATTTATGAGTTTTTTAACGGGAAAATACTATATGTACATAAAAACCGAGAGAATCCAATAATATATATTTTTGGTTGCAATCTCTTAGGAAAAAGATTGCTTTTTGGATTTTTTATTTTTTTGGTCAATTCTTTAGGAAAAGAATTGTTTTGTTAATTTTTTTAGTTTTTATATATTTTTATATTTTTGATTTTTTATTTGTTTTTGATTTATGATACGTAAAAATAACGTTCACAAAGTGAACGGATCCCAAAAGCCAATGAAAACCGTCAATCGATAGTCTCTCGTGTAGTCAAAGAACCGGCAGCGGCGCCATTTGAATTTGAGTATAATGCAGTTCGTTTTTTCTCAGTTCTTGCTAATAGAAAGTCCAACCAATATCGAGTTTTTAATTGTTCTTGGTTGTTAAACTTGCTTGGTTAATCTATTTGCTAATTCAATCAAATGCTTGCAAAACGGAAAAAATATTACCTACATATATGTAAAACAAATTGCAAATACCACGTTTTTATTCAAGTAGAAATTCAAAATGCAAAATATGAAACTAAAGGGACTGAAATTGTAAATTCTATGAAAAATAAATGCTTGAAATGTAAACTCTAACAATTATAGGGACTAAAAATGTAAAACTATTAACTAAAAGGATCAAAAATGCAAATCTTATAACAAACTAACCAAAAGTGTAACAAACTAACAAATATCTAACTGAATTTAACAACTTTCCAAACTCCAGGGACTAAACAAATGCAAACCCTAAAAACATGGAAGATTAGCCAACTTTTCAAACTGTTTAAAACTATAGGGACTAAATGGCAATGTTGGAAACTTTTAAGAAAAACGGGACAAGATAGGAAATAAGCTCGTTTGAGCTTAATACTCAACCAAATTTGATGAAACAACTTGCAAAACTCTTGAAATCTCAATTAAGCTACGTGTGTCCAAGGAAACTTGCTAAAAATGAGAAATAAGCAAATGAGTGCTATCAATAAGCACAAAATAAGCTCTAGCCAAATCTAATCAGTCACAACTTGATTTTTCTATTAAAACTGATTAAGCAACTGATTTAAAGAATGGGAAATCAAACCAGAACGTTTTTCATCCAGAAATAAGCTCTTAAACTGAATTAAGCTAAAATTGAGCTTATGTTGACCAAGCGTTGACCAGCTTTTTTTCAAAAAGCTAAAAATCTCAAAAATCATGTAACTCAACTACTTAAATGGATTTGTGAAGAAAAATTGCTAAGTTTATGAAGAGAATATTGAGATACAAATTTTCAGAATCCAAGTTACAGAAACTTGAGTTAAGTCTTCATATCTGATTTTGGCTTATAACTAAGTGCTTATTGTAAACTGTATAAAATCCTTTTAGACTCTGATTCTTTATGATGTAAGCTAAGACTGAGAACAAATTTGGTGAAATTTCATTTAGAAATGAATGAGTTCTAATCAATTGAAAATGACAAGTTCTTAAAACCAAAGCTAAATGAAAACTGACCCAAACTTTTTAAGTGCCATTTGCCTTTTTGACCTTGTTTTTGACTTGTAAATGACTGAAAACTCTTTTATACTACTTATTAACTACAAATGAACTCTAAAATTTCAAACCTCACAACTTGAAAACTCTTTTAAAGCTACACCCAAACACTCCTTTACTGATGTTAACAACTTTTTACAAATGCTTTTAGAGTTCTAAATTAAGCTGACTCAAAAGCTATAGCAGTCTAAACTCAATGATCAAAATGAAGAGTAATAGAGCTCAATGCACACAATTAACTCCACTAGAACTACAAACCAATTATAAGACCAAAAGTGACTGAATCAAGGCAGTTAACTAGAATAAAATCCAAATCAAAGAACAAGCAAACAGGTATGAACTACTATACTCTAAGATCTAACAAACAACAACCACAAGCAACTTTTATCAAGCAACCATCAAGATTACTCTAGGAAAGAAAGCATGCAGTTAACTGTTGAGTGGAACAAAAATCAAGGATTTTAAAACCTATTGTAGAATTCCTTTGAGAAGAAGAGGAGCGCTGAGCTCTCTTACCCTAGTGATAACCACCACCTTATCACTAGGAATCAATCAATCAACAATAACTGCTAACTAATCAACTAGAAATCATCATTCTGCTTGAACATCTTCAAAAACTATGGAAATGACTGAATTCTGATCAAACAGCAATCAAACTCCTTCAATGTTAGTTATGATCCATCAATGATCATAACAAACACTTATCAGCAACAATAGTATCCAAATGCAGCAAGAAATGAACTGGAATGATAAGAACAGTTTTGGCGGGAAAGCTTGAATTCAAAATTCATTAATGGAAAAACGGTTACAAGGTTTGTTAGAAGCTAGTAACTAACTAACTAACTCAAGAGTTTGTCAGACTCTTGAGTAGCTAGGATAAAATTGAGGGAAAAAGGAAAGGAAAAGTAGAACTAGGTGTTTTTACAAATTTAAGCTACAAATGAAAATGAGGTCTAATCTAGCTATTTATAGACATGAAGGAAGAGTTTGTTGGGGTTGGTGACGTGTCAGAACCAATCCCAGCTTGCCACGTGGAGAATTCTGCATATTGCACTTTGAAGGTATGAACAAGGAATTGGGGTTTTCTTCATTGATGGATTTCATGTTAATTGATTTGCACCATTGTGTTTATCTCTTCAAAACGATCAATTTTGATGTTGAACACTTTCCATGAAATTGCTTGTAGCTAAAACGCGATCCTGGTAAATTTTCCTTTGAAGAAGATGACACGTGTAAGCATTTGATTGGTTGAAAATCAGTCACACGGATTGCATTGTTTGGATTTGGTAATAAATGTGAACTGCTGAGTGGATATTAAATGCTTGATCCGTGTGCTTCCTTTTCTTTCTTCTCATTGGTTGAATTCCTTGTCACATGGATCAAACTTAGATAACTTTCAAAAGTTGGCAGAACAAGTCCTTGTACTTGGCAGATTATTGTTTTAAGCTACAATCTTCATTCTTTTGACATATTTGGTCCTTCAACTTCCATCCTTGAACAAAATGGTCCTTTGACTGAGTTGACTTGAGAGTTGACCAAGTTTGACTTGAATCTTGACTTTACAATATTTGCACTTGTAGTCCTTCAACTTTCATAACTTGTCAAGATAGGTCCTTATACTTCAAAGTCTTGTCACTTTTGATCCTCTTTTGTCTTTTTCATTCATTTGAGCTTGATTTTTCCTTGTTTGCTTGAAAATGTATCTTTTTACCTACACAAGTGCACACAAACACAAACATACCACATAACACTGTTTTTGCCAAATAAATTGGTATTTTGTTTCATGTTTTAGGGTTATTTGTTATTAAAAGGATATGAGTTTAAGCTCATATCAGTACCATACATCTGTACCTAAACATCAAGCTGTTTTGATATACAAATACAAGTACACATTACAGTGCCTCAAGGTTTCAGAATTCTGACAAGCTTTGCAGCAAGTCTTCATCACCCTGAACCCTTACTCACCAATGGATATGATCTAGAATCATATATGAGCATCCTAAGGATACCCTCAGCCCTAAAGGTGTGACCTAACCTCCCCTGAAACATAAAGCATATACCTGATTCACCTATGAGTGTAGTATGCACCATTTGGATCTCTGCATTATTAGTCTAAAACCACATATAACCACTTTTAAAAAGAACAAACCCAGCTTAAGAGAAAAACTCTTTTTAGCAAGGGAATGAACCCCAGTAGGAGAATCTTTGTTCAAAAGCAGTGGAATGAAAAATGATGGAAAAATTGACTAACATTAATACAACAACATCAATAAAGCAACCTTGGATATACAAGACACAATCGACATCAATTTTCTAGGGAGAAACCATTCCAATACCTGCAACCAGGTACTAAAACCTCCCCACTTCAAAAGCTTTTGTCAAAAGATCAGCAACATTAAGTGCTGTATCAATTTTCTCAGGGATAATTAGCCCTTTTTCAAAACAATCTCTGATAAAATGATGTCTTATTTCAATATGTTTAGTCTTGCTATGAAAAACAGGATTCTTAATAATGCAAATGGTGCTGTTGCTGTCAATAAATATCTTGGTTTTAAGAAAGTTATACCCATAATCAAGCAGTTGATTCTGAACCCAAAGTACTTGACCACAACATGCAGCAGCTGCTACATACTCAGCTTCAGTTGTTGATGTGGCCATAATAGTCTGCTTCTTGCATTGCCAAGATATAAGTCTGCTTCCTAAAAACTGGCATCCACCTGTTGTAGACTTCCTATCATTGTTGTCACCAGCATAGTCACTATATGAGTAGGAAATCAGATCAAATGGTGACTCCTTGGGATACCAAAGTCCTAAGGTTAGATGCACTTTAGATACCTAAAAATTCTCTTTGCAGCAAATAAATGACACTCTATTGGTGCCACCTGGTATCTTGTACATAAGCAGACTGCAAACATGATGTCAGGTCTTGAAGCTGTGAGGTACATGAGAGACCCAATCATAGACCTGTACTTCCTGACATCTATAAGTTTTCAAGGACCATCTTTGCCCCATGGATGATCCTTGTCCATTGGCGTGGACACCTTCTTTCCCTCAGACATGCCAAACTTCTTCACAATTTCAGCCACATATTTGTCTTGTGAGATAAATATCCCATCTTTCCTCTGCTGAACTTGTAACCCCAAAAAGAAGTTTAGCTCTCCCACGGCACTCATTTGGAATTTGTCCTGCATCAACTTGGCAAACTCTTTGCTAAGCATAGAGTTTGTGGACCCAAAGATGATATCATCAACATAGACTTATACCAACAGAAGGTCACATTTTTGTTTCTTGATAAACAGGGTTTGATCAATCTTCCCCCTGTTGAAGCCATTATGTAATAGATATTTAGAAAGAGTTCCATACAAGGCCCTGGGAGCTTGGTGAAGTCCATACATAGCCTTTTTCACCATATATACCTTGTTTGGATGTTCTGGGTCTTCAAACCCTGGAGGTTGCATAACATAGACTTCTTCATCAATGGTGCCATATAAAAAGGCACTCTTTACATCCATTTGGAACACAGTGAAGTCCATAAATGAAGCATAATCAAGGAATAATCTAATGGCTTCAATCCTGGCAACTGGAACAAAGACTTCCTCATAATCAATCCCTTCTTCCTGTGTATATCTTTGTGCCACCAGTCTTGCTTTATTTCCGACTACTATACCCCTCTCATCCTTTTTGTTCCTGAGCACCCACTTTGTCCCAATAGGCCTTGCCCATTTTGGACAATCTACCAGAATCCAAACCTCTTGAATGTCAAACTATAAGAGCTCCTCATGCATAGCTTCAACCCAACTTGGATCATTTAAAGCCTAAAAAATCTTCTTTGGCTCTTCTTGTGACAAAAATGCAGTAAACAGACAACACTACATGTTGTCATGGTTAAACTTCATGGTGATGTTAGCAATGAAGCCGTGCTCCTTTGCTGTATACCTTGTATGTCTAGGGGCATCAGGATCACCAATGATTTGTGAGAGAGGGTGATCCTTATTGATTCTGTAGGTAGGCTGCATGATTACTTTTGTTTCATCCTCTTCCAAATCAGAATTGATGGGGGCTATCTTGATTGGGAAAGAACTCCTCAAAAGAGCTTCCAAAAGATACAGCATGACCTAGAGATGGGTGCTGATGACCTGAATGCAGCTCTGAATAACTTGGACCTCCACTCTTAATTATTCTGCTTCCACTGCTGGATATGAGAGGACCATCAGATATGGGTGTAGATGAGGAAATGAGTGGGGATTCTCTTTCTTCATCATTGACAGCTGGATCCTTTGTAGCAGGGGAAGTAATTGATCTAGCAAGGGAATCCTAGATTCCACTGCTTTTAGCCATTCCACTGCTTTCAGAAAGTGACTTAGCAGGGGAAGAGATTGTCTGTTCTTTCCTTTGAGAGGTATCATCTTCTTCACCTGTTTTTGAAGCAGATTCAATGGGAAATAGTGAGGGTACATTCAGGTACCTCAATGGTGGCTTCTCCACACTAGTTGGTTCTTGAGTACCTGAAATGTTAGTATTCTGCAATGCAACAGGTACATAATTCATAGATTTTGAAAGAACCTCAATATCAAAGAACCAATCAGGACCTGTTTGAATATCTTCAGGCTTGTCTTCTAGAAAATCCACAAGATGATTTTCTGTTATTTTGCTTGTCTTCTTGTTGAAGACCCTATATCCCCTGCTGTTTAATGAATAACTAACAAAATATCCATCATCCCCCTTTTCACTGAACTTGCCTAGATTGTCAATTGTGTTCAAAATGCTCACATGACATCTAAATGGTCTAAAGAAGTTAATTAAAGGAGGTCTTCCATTGAACAACTGATAATGGGTCTTGTTGTGTGCCTTAACGACCAAAGCCCTGTTTTGGACATAACAAGCAGTGGATACAGCCTCAGCCCAAAAGATAAATAGAAGTTTGGAATCAGACAACATAGTTCATGCTGCTTCAATGAGTGTCCTATTCCTTCTTTCTGCAACTCCATTCTGTTGAGGTGTTCTTGCAATGCTAATTCCATCTTGAGTCCTTTGTTTATGCAGAAAGTGTCCAGTTTCTGATTTTTGAATTCACCAACATTGTCTGATCTCATGGTTACTACCTTTATGCTTTTTGATAGTTCAATCTGATTGATGAACCCAATTAGTACATCAGCTGTGTCACTGTTTTCAAATAGAAAGAATGTCCATGTGAACCTTGAAAAATCATCAGTAATCACTAGGCAGTACCATTTCTTCTTTATGCTTGCCACAGAAGTAGGACCAAAAAGATCCATATGTAGTAGTTCCAATGGCTTGGTAGTGGACATACTTGTTTTTTGATTTGCAAGATGCTCTATGTTGCTTCCCTTTCAGACAAGCAACACAAGTATGATCATTGACAAAGGACTTGGAAGGAAGACCATGAACAAGATTACATTTTACCAGTTTCTTCATGTTGTTAAAATTAAGATGACCAAGTCTTCTATGCCATTTCTTACACTCATCAACCGAGGCTTTGGCAATGAAACAGGTTTCATTGTCTTGAAGATAGATGTCTTTGAGATCAATTGTGTACATGTTCTTTTGTCTTGGTGTTCTGAGTACAATAGGAGTGTTTGGTGGTAAGACAAACTCCTTTCCTAACACCAGACATTCAGTGTCAGTAAACAAGACAAAATTCTTGTTATCAGTCATCTGTGACACACTGAATAGATTGTACTTGAGCTCTTTCACCAAGTAGACATTATCAAAGGTCATCCCATTGGTGACAATAGTTCCTTTTCCTGTGATTGTTCTGTGACAAACCTAGATTTTGGATTTGTCACTTTTGACTGTTTGACTTTGCTTATGTGCTTACTGTGCGTTTACGAGCATTCTGTTTATATTTGAGCCTTGGATTGGATGTTAGTCATAGTTCGTGTATTGCGTGGTGCATTATATAATGTTATGATGGGGTTAGTTCGTGCTTATTTGTTCACTTGGATGTAACTATGATAGAATCTGGTGCTATTTTAGGATTTTATTTGTACGTAAAAGTATTATAGTAAATCGTATTTTTACGATTTAGGGTTTAGCATTTAGAGGTCTCGGATGAGGTATTTAGTAACGGGAATATTTTTCGAGATGGTTTTAAGTCATTTAGGACTTAGTTATTTAGTTTATTTCAAATTCCAATTGTTTTTATAAACTATATATTCTTGTGTCTTTTATGGTATACGCGTAAAAACTAACTAGTTTTACGGTTTTGAGGTTTTGGAGGCTTTAGGAGTTGAAATAAATTAAGGAACATTAAGGTAATATTAATAAGATATTAATTAATAATAAAATAAAATGAAAAACGAAATTTAGGGTGTTTTGGTCGTTTTTCGAGTGACGCGAGAAAGGAAAAAGAGGAAAAAATTAAATAAGGAAACAAGGCTTTTTGTATTGGGCTAGGATTTGTTTAACTAATATATATAAGGCTTTTAATAAAATAAAAACACATAAAATCCCTGGAGAAAAACCACACGACGATCAACTAGAGTTTTTTTAGGGTTTCATAAATTTTTCTTGATTCAAGGTAAGTAATAAATTAAAACCTTAACTTAATTCATGTTTTTATTAATTAATCATAATTGTAATGTTAATTAACTATCATTGAGATGATTAAGGTTTTATTAATTTTCTGTAAAATATAGTAAATAAGATCAATTAATGATTTTAGGGTTCTTGTTTAATAATTTAGATGTAATTAATGATGTTTAGAAGGTTAGTGCATAAAGGCGTAAAACAGTTTGATTTTTAGGACTGTCTTGTGTCGACTGTTCCGGGCAGTAGGTAGCACCTTTGGTCGAGTTTCTTTTTTTTAAAATTAGTTTCAGAGAGTCTAATTTTCAAAAATGTAAGGTTGGTCAAAAATGGAGTTCGGGAAGGTCGTCAAACAATTTTTACAAAAACAGTGCGCTGTTCAGGAATAAATTTGGATTTCGGGAATTTGAGTCAAAACATAACTAAACGAATGAGATAGCCAAAGATTTTTGATTTGGGAACTCTTTCTAATATATATGAAAGTACTGGAGGTTTTCAATAAAAGTTATGGTGTTTAGGTCGGGCTTTTGGTGACAAACATTTAGCATGTTCAGAAAATCAGTTTTGGTGAAAACGACTTTTGGCGTAGAGACTAAACGAAAGGGTTAAACATGTAAGTATAAAGTAAAATTGGTTTTGGGAGTTTATAGATCATATAACAACATAAATCCAGTAGGGTATGAGCCAAGTGTGGTGTTAAGTTCACTTCATGTGATCGTTTGGTGACTAGTATACTGTACCGGGGAAAAACTGGATCTTTACGTATAGAATAGCTTGTAGTGAGAGAACTAGATAGCGGGGATTTGGGGGATTAGATTCATCTCCGTGGTTGTTACTTAACTTGGGTGTTAGGACCTGATCTAAGTGTGTTGTGTATGATTTTATAGGTTTGTAGGAGTGCTAGCTTGCTGTGCTATCAGGTGAGTTCATAGTCCCATTTTGCTACGTTTTTAAATGTTTTTCCAGTATGGGATGGAGATGACACTTCTAATGTTCTTAAAATGATTTAGTACTATGTTTTAAAATGTGTGGACATAAATGTGCTATTGTGTGACTTTCGTGCTTATGTGTTCTCATATGTGCTTTGATATGTGTTCTGATATATGAATCTTGATTGTGTTATGATTGGGATTGGTACATAGATGTATGGGCGTCTATGGGACCAGTTATGATGTGTGTGGAGCGTGGGGCACGATCCGTCCTGAGTTCTTGGTTCTGAGTTCTTGGTTCGTGGGGCACGATCCGTCCTGAGGACTTGTGCATCGTCTCTTCGGAGGCAAGATAGCTCGACGGGGATATAGTTCATCTTCCACAGTTGGTGTGGGAAAGATCCGGATAGTGTGTTATGTGTTCTTATGTGTGTGACGGGATACTTTTTGAATGTTATAGTGTGCTATGTGAATTGTAGATGTGATCGGTACTTGGTTTAAGTTTTGTTGTAGATGCATGTAACATGATTATCACATTATGGTCCATTACTATAAATTGTTTTTCTTCAACTTATTTACAACGGATGTCAAGGTTTCTTATGATGTTCTAGATAACTTAAACCTATGTTCTCACCAACTTTATGTTGACAAATTTTAGTTCCATTTTTAGGTGAGGTAGTTGTGCAAGATGATGTTAGAGGTGGCTGGAGTATAGAGGCTGCTAGGATTGCATTAGGAGGAATACCTTTCCTCTTAGATTTTATTTTGTCTTTTGATTTAGTAAATTGTTTGATACCTATATGTTTGATGTGTGTTATTTGAATGTCTTTGGTAAGAGGTAGGCCTGTTACCTACTTACCTAGACGCATACATTATTTGAGATATTGTCATGACATTGTGTCGCCTTTTTATGACATTTATATTTCATTTAATTAACTCTATAGACATGCTATTGTTGTGATGATATCCATACGTCGCGCCCCATATTCCGCCATGGTGGGGTGTGACATGTTCCATTCCCATCTCCAAAAGAAACACGATCATTGTCATGCACGGGCACAAAGTTAGACAGATAAGATTTTTGTCCAGTCATGCTTCTTGATCATCCACTATCCCAATATGCTCTATCATCCATGGTCTTCTTTGTCACCTGCAAAAAGAAAAACAAATTAGTTTTTCTTGGGGACCCAAGCCATTACAGACTTGGATCTACCACGTGTATCAATGTAGGATAGCTTATCCAAAACTAGAGTGCACCATTAGACTGAGCACCCCTTTTGGGTACCCAAACCCAACGAGGTGAGGCTTTCACAACTTTCCCCCATCTGCCCATATTCCTAGAGGGAAAAACTTTGCTATCCGGGGATACCCCAGATTTAGAAGGGGAATCCCTATGATTGGCAGAGGGAATCCATCTATTGTTTTGGCCTCTATTTATGTGTTGGTAAGGTCTAGGGACAAATCTATATGCATTATGAGGTGCTAGGTTGGTCATAGAGGAGCTGGTATTGGGATGAATATCATCCACCTTTCTTAGAGCAGGAACAATATATTTGTCAGTAACCCTGTTTCTCAAAGCAGAGGTAACATATTTGGCAGTGGAAAAGGATTTTGCCCCTGCATTTAGAATAGTGGCTTTAGGTTGCATATCCTTTAGAGGATTTGCAGCCACAACTTCCATTGGTGGCTGATATTCTTGATAAGTGTGATCAAAACAGCCACATGTGAAACAGGGTTTGGTATTTATCACAAAGTTGTCTCCTAATTGGTGGGATTTTTTGTCTTTCCAATTTCTCTGATTACCCCTGACAGACCTATACATACCAGCATATTTAACAGTAGACTTAGAGGACTTTGATATTGTTTTAGATTTAGGTGAACTACTCTTAGAACTAGAATCACTACCAAAAAGTCCTTCTCTTGAAAAGAGAATAGGGTTATCAATTTTCCTTTGTTTTAAAGCAATCTGTTCCTTTTCAAAGCCCCTAACAATACTAGTTTTCACTAGTGGCTCTTCTGTTTCAAGACTATTTGGTATGTAAGCACTCAAGTCAGATTTAATATCTTCCTGTTTTTGGAAACAAGAGAGACCAGTCCAAGACAAGTCTTTTCTAGGAAAAGGTGCATGAATATTGGCAGGAGGTGGTGGTATGGTAGCATGCTCATTTTTAATCCCAAAACCTGTTTTGTCCCTAGGAGATTGACCAATTCAAACTGCTTTAGTTAAATCTTTAGAAGCTTTTCCAAATTTTTCAACAGTTTCATCATCTATCTTTTTATTAGATTTAAAAACTTCAAGTTCAGCAGTCAACTCCTTAATGGAATCAATATTTTCCTTAGCATCTCTCTCTAGAATCACAATGTGATCTCGATAATCACTTTCCTTTTGCTTTACTCTCTTATGGTGAACTCTAGCTGTTCTAAAGCACGTTTGTAATTATCAAGGTCATTGTCACAATTGATATAATCAACTTTTGTCTTTCTTATTTGATCATTCAATGACTCAGTATTTTTCCTACAAGCTTTAGTACAATATGAATCATCATATACCTCATTGTCTGAGGTGGAGCTTGACATGACCATAAGAGCAAAATCTTCCTCTTTTTCCTCAGCAACCAATGCTTGATTTCTTTCCACACTTTTTGTCATGGCACTCCAATCCCATCCACCTGCTCCATTTATCCCCTGCATGGCTACCATAACCTTAGCACCAGAATCATCATCTCTGGTTTCCTTCCTATAGTTGTTCCCAGTCTTAGGACCTCTACATTCCCTAGAAAAGTGACCTTTATTGCCACAGTTATAGCATTCAACCTTTGTTTTGTCAAAACCAGCTACGTCAGAGGGATTGATGGAGATCTTCTTCCCATACTTCTTGTAAAACCTGTTAGCTCTCATACTAAGTAGAGCCATGTTCCACTTGATATCCATCTCCTCTAGTCCTTGCTTACTGATTTGACTCAGATCTTCGTGTAACACAGTAGATCCTTGTGGCCCTTGGGATGCTATAAAAGCACAAGCAGTGTCAAGACTGAATGTTCCAGGCCTTACTTCATCATAAGATGATCCAGACCTGGTAGCAGGGGAATAGGTACCAGGGCCAACATCGATTCCACTGCCTTTGGAGATTCCACTGCTTTGTGATCTGAACGCCATGTTAGCAGGGGAATTAGTAGTTCCACTTGAGTTGGTGGGAATTATTCCTTTTGACTTCATCTCATTGACAACAGGTTCAAAAACTTTCAAGTTATTGTATATGTCATCAATGTTCTTGTTATCTAAGTCATCCTTATTCTGCCAAATAGCTTTGTAGAAAAACCATTCTTTCTGAAGGCTGTTAAGAAATCTGGTATTCACCTGTTCTCTTGTCACTTCAATTTCAAAGAACTCCAACTGAGCCACCATATCTTGAAGCCTATTGTAAATAGAACCAATGATTCATCACCAATTGCTTTGAAAGAAGCAAATTCATCAAGCATTTGATTCTTTTTCTTCTTCTTTGTGGCTTCATTTCCTCCAAACGTTGTGCCTATGGCTTCCCAGATTTCCTTAGCTGTTTTGTACTTTCTGAATCTTAGTTGATGTCTATCAGGTAGAGCCAACAACAATGAACTATGAGCTCTGTCATCATGCCTTCTGGACAGTATTTCCTTATCACAAAGAGCAACAGATTTCTTCTTGTCCTTACCACCTTTGGAACTTTCACCTTTCTCTTCTGCCTTGCCATCTTCAACCGCCATTGTTTTGGTGAATTGATCACCAAACTCTATGATCTCCCAGAGAACATAGTGTTCCATTTTGAGGTATTGTTGGATTTTGAATTCCTATAAATCAAAGTTTTCAGGATCCAGCATGGTTAGTTTGAGGTTGTTGTGGTTGTTGCTGTTTGAGGAAGAGTCTGAAGACATGGTTGTAATGAGGGTTTTGTTCTTGGTTTAGTCAAACTTTCTTAACAAGATCTGATACCACTTGTTGATCCTAAACTCAGATCTTAAACCTTTATAGCTTGTTTAAGGGTTGTGATAGAAAGAATAAATTCAATCTAACACTAGACAAACTTTGCAATACAAAGAAACTAAACAAGATGCAGAATATAGTATTTAGCCCAAGAACAAATGATTAAGGCAAACGTTAAACTTTAATATATCAATGATATACGAATACCCAATAATGGTATTAGGGTTACAAAAAACTTAAAGTATAAAATGAAAGACAATAGAGAAAGACCCCCTCTGCATGATAACCTAGTGAGTCCTTTTATAGGCATAAGGACTCACGTACAAGATTACTACTTACAAACTTGGAAATTATCTCGGAGTAGGAACAGAAACGCGTAATAATCTATTCCAAGTTTATCTCTAGCGACAGGGCCTTTGACTTCAGCAAGGGAGCCAATCCCCCTGCCTTTGTTATTTAGCAGGGGGAACTTACTCTAGCAGGGGGACAAACGACCAACTAGCAGGGGTAACTAATATACTTGTATTTATTTCCAACAAAGAACCTTATGATAACTTGTTAAAATAGCTTGTATAAACTAATATACAGTAAGGTATGTGACTTCTATATATGTGAGAGTTGGTCACACAATGGAATCCATAAAATGAGTAAGATATGATCAAAACATTATTGAAGTCCAAATCTGTATAGTCTGTTTTGGACGAACTGTTAGAGACATTTAGAGGAAGATTAAGAAGTAGCTAAAGCTGAGTTAATTGTAGCACGTAATATGTAGTTTGTGCCATCCAAAGATGAGCTTCTATCTCTTTCTATAACTCAAGATATGGTAAAAATGGTAAAAATGAAAATATTAATCAGATTTGTAAAATAAAAGTATATAGTATAATATTAGCACTCAAGTTAATATAATATAAAACGTATACCTAAAACTCACTAACTTATATATTACATATAAATAAGCATGTACTTTAATAAATAAATTAGACATTTTATAAAAATAGCAAATTAATAAGTTTTATAAGTTATAAAACTAAAAACATGAGTTTTACGTCTTTTCGGCTAAAACCATAAAATTAACGTTTTCGTCAATTAAAACTTAGATGGTCGGACCCGTCTAATGTAAACTTTTTAAAACTCATATACTTATGTATAAGTACATATTACAAGTAAAAACCGATAAACCCCGAGATTTATAACATATGGACATTAACGAGCCAAATTAGCCTTATTGGACTATTAATCCAACTAATTTGGCTAAACACTAATGGACTTACACTTTGGGCTTAACCCACTTGGGCCCAACATGTAAGTATAGGGCTGATGTTAAAAGAATAATTGGACTAATATAATGTAATGGGCTTATAATAGGCTTATTGAGTCTTAACAAGTAAAGAAGTTAAACTAGTGAAACTAGTATACAAATTTACCAACACATAACAGTATAATGAGTGAATAAAGACGTACAATCCCACTTGATCATCATCATATTTACAAAATCATCATATATATACATAGCTATTATTTTTATAAATTCATTGGACAAAAGTCTAAGATCGCGTATTATTTATATAGGTTTTCGTGATTGAAGCACGTACCGTACATCTAAATCACCGATAACCTCCTTTCCTTATCAACGTGAGTTCATAGTCTCACACTCTTTTCAATGTTTTATAAACCCGAAAGGGAGATAACATGTTATTTTTAATAAAAATAGGACACCAGTTGTCCGGATTGTTTGCTTATTGATTTGGACCCGAATGATTACATGACCCGATGAATGATTATATGACCCAACGAATAGATGAAACGGATTATTATTAGTTAGGTTATGTCACTAAAATTCCCATTAGCATGAATTCTGAACTACCAGGATTTGGTAGACGCTTATGCATATAATAGTACTATTTGGGGAAGATCACCCCAGTTCGCGCCTTGACGGTTGATCCCCGTCGTGCCACATTGATTGGTAAGCGAATTTATGTATGAGAAGATTTATATAAGCGTGATTATTGTGACGACACGCTGTTTTAGATGGCAAATGAGTTTCGGGTTAGCTACCCGTTGTTTGTTATAGTAAGGTAGCAATGTCATGCGTCTTATAATAATCCAATATTGAAAATACTGATATATGCGTTGAAATACGATATATTGCCTGACTAGCAATACGGGGTCTTATTATTGATATTATGTTCGTGTTTTGGTTTTACATAACCTTTTTCTTATAACGGTTTGTTAATGCAATAATGACTAAAAACGTTACTTGCATTTTTCGGTCTCGCTTAGTTTTGATTACGACAATATGTAAAAACAAGCATTTACGAAAACAACGAAAAGCGAATTCTTGAGTTCAAGTATTTTTCATTTTACCCATTTTCACTTAAGGTATGGATAAACAAGTACTAACCTTAATCAAGTGATCAAGTGATTTAATCTTTTCTTAAAACTCACTTTTTATTAAATGTGACAAGTTTTTATTAAACTTTATTTTTAAGAAAATGTTTTATTAAACTAATTATTTGAAATATGAAAATGGCATATTCTTATTCTGTTAAGAATATCCTTTCAGGATATTTTTTAAACCCAGATAAGACCTCCACCACTAAAGGACAAAAAGGAGCGGAGTCTAGTCCGGCGGTACCTTAGCGCCTAGGAGGTACCTTATCGATAAGGTACCACGGGCTGTGATAAGGTACCGCGGGCAGATATAGCCGTTGGCTCCTTTACCCTTTAAATAGTGGACCATTCTCAGCTTTTCACCTCACCTCTTTTGCACATTCATTTCCAGATTCAAACCCCTTCTTTAATCACTCAAATCTTTGATCATTTGTTTGATTATTACTTGTTTAAGAAGTGAATCTTGTTCTTCCATCCCTTCCTCTCCAAGTGCAAAGAGAAGAACACTATCCTAGTGAAGTGTTGAGTCCACCACCAAAGATCCATTGAAGATCAATTTTTATATACTTGTAGTTGTGTCATAGTTGTGAAGATCCAAGTAGTTGTGTCTATTTGGAAGTTGTGTATGTATTAAGTATAGTTGTGTAGATTGGTCCTAACTACAGTTAGGGCTCGACTTTTAGCTTAGAGTCGGAAATTGGTTAAGCGACGTGTACGGTTTTCTCCACCATAAGGAGCTTGTTGTGTAGTGAACTCTCGAGTAAGGAGTACTCGAGGAGTGGAGTAGGAACGAGGAGTGAGCTTCGTTGTCGAACCACTATAAATCCTTGGTGTTCGGTTTGATCTTTCTTTACCCTTAACTCTTTACATTCTTTATTCTTTTTGCATATACATTTGTTAGTATTAGATTAGCTACACTATCATTCTTTATTCTTTGTCGATATATTTTTGTTAGTATTAGTTTAGCTACACTATCATTGTTCATATTGTGCATAAGAAGATTTCACATATATCCTCAAGCCTAAGTTTTTGAAAAAGGATTTTTGGAAACCATACTTTAACAAGTAAATATAAGAAACTATTCAACCCCCCCCCCCCCTTCTAGTTTCTACAATTGGTATCAGAGCGGGTTGCTCAAGAATTTTTAAAGTATATTGTATTTTAAAACTTGAATCGATCTATGGATTCCAACAAGTACCTAGAAGGGAAATCTATGCAAAGACCACCACTTTTTGAAACCGATAGTTTTATTTATTGGAAAAATAGATTTGAAACTTTTGTGAAATCAAAAGATTTAGATCTTTGGCATGTTATTACCAATGGTGATTTTTTACCCTTTCAATTTAATGAAGTTTCTAAAACAAAAGAATTAGTCACTTTTGACAAAGCTAATGATGATACTAAAAAGAAACTTTCAAAAAATAATGAGGCTAAAATGGTGATTTATAATGCTTTTCCTAAGAAAGAGTATGAAAGAATTTTTATGTGTGAAACCGCTAAAGATATTTGGAACACTCTTTTAGTAACCCACCAAGGTAATAGCCAAGTCAAAGAAAGTAAAATCGATCTTCTTGTCCAACAATATGAACAATTTGTCATCTTAGAAGATGAAACCATTGATAGTGCATTCGCTAGGTTTAACACCATTATTACTAGTCTAAAAGCACTTGATGAAGGTTTTTCTAGCAAGAACAATGTTAGGAAGTTTCTAAGGGCCTTACATCCAAAGTGGAGAGCAAAAGTCACGGCTATTGAAGAGGCGAAAAATCTCTCAACTTTATCACTCGATGAACTCATAGGAAACTTGAAGGTTCATGAGATGATAATTTTGAAGGACTCGGAATTAGTAAAAACCAAGAGTTAAAGGAAATATCTTGCACTTAAAGCCAAGAAGGCACAAAGTGACCATGATAGTTCCTCGGAAAGTGATGACGAGGAGTATGCATTGGCGGTGAGAGATTTCAAGAAGTTCTTCAGGAGACGAGGTCAACACGTTAGGCAACCAAACTATGACAAGAAACCATTGTCAAAGAATCGGTTTGTCAAGAACGAAAAAGGTGATAGGAGTTTCTTTAGATGTGGTGATCCAAATCACTTCATTGGTGATTGTCCAAAGTCCGCTCGTGATAAGAACCACACGGCATTCGTTAGTGGCGCTTGGAGCGATAGCGGTGAAGATGATGATGACAACCCCAAAGAGGAGAAATGTCTTATGGCTCACACTTCTAAAGAGGTACATTCTGAAATCGAATACTATAGCAATGATAGTTCCACTTTAGATGATATTGAATTTGAAGGCAAATATGATAGCTTACACAAACTTAGTCTTAAATTCATAGAAAATAATAAAACCTTAAAATCAACCAAAACTAAGCTTGAAAATGAGATCAATGAACTTAGGGAGAAATTGGCTAAACTTGAGAAAAACAAAGAGGTTGATTTAGGTTGCTTAAGTTGTGAGAAACTTAGATTAGAGAATGATGATCTCAAGAGCACCTCCATTTAATTGGAAAAGTTCATGAAAGGTACTAGTTCTCTTGATGATATGTTAAACAAACAAGTTCATTCTAAGTAAAAACTTTGACTAGGTTTTAACTCAAATGAAGCCTCAACTAGTGAACCAAAATAAGTCAGGTTTTCACAGAAAAAACCTTCTGGACGCGGTTCCACATCGTATGGCACGGTTCCTTATCACTATGGAACTGCGGCCATAGATAAGGTACCGCGGCCAGAAGTTGAGTTTTGTGAAAATTCTGAACTTTCTGAAAATTCTAAGTTAAATGAAAAACCAAAGCATCTTACTGTTAATAAGGTTCAATTACCCATAGTTGACGACAATGCTATTGGTAAGTTCTATAAGCCGTTAAGTAAACCTCTCATGGGGAATAGAAGTTTATCTAGACTATCTTCTACTCCTCCTAGAGCACGGAATGAGTCTAAGCCTAGAAGTAGAACGACAACGCCTACAAGAGATAATAAAAATAACTCACGACCTAGAAGTAAAACTCCAACACCTAGAAGGAATAATAATAACTCTAAACCTAGATCAAACACACCTAGGAGAAGTAATGAACAACAAAATGGTTACATGAATTACTACCCTCCTCCATTTTGTTCTCCATGGGGAATCCCCTCCTCATTCATGCATCCCAACCAAATGCAAGGGATGTTTGGAACTAACAATTTTGGACCCATGAGATATTGGGGAACAAATGTTTGATCTTGTGTGTTGTTACCTAGATATGCTTGGGAATTGACTTGGAGCCCGATGAGTGGATTAAGGATAGTGGATGTTCTAAACACATGACGGGTAATCGAAGTTTGTTCTCGATTTACAAAGCATATGATGGAGGTAACGTCACATTCGCTAGTAGTCTACGTGGTAATATCATTGGCAAAGGTACGGTTTCTCTTGACTCCATGACCATTGAAAATGTTGAGCACGTAGATAACTTAGGTTTTAACCTTTTAAGTATAGGTCAAATTTGTGATAATAAGTGTAAGGTCATTTTTTCGGAACATGACAGTGAAATCGTAAAAGATGGAAAAGTCATTGGAAAAGGTGTTAGAAAGCATGGGCTTTATGTAATGAAGGTTAATAAGAAGTCAAAAGACAACATATGTCTTGCGAATATAGATGATAGTTCTACTCTTTAGCATAGGAGATTAGGTCACGCTAATATGCGTTTAATTCAATCTTTAGTCTCTAAGGAGTTGGTAAGACACCTCCCCAAGATTAAGTTTGATAGTCACTTTTGTGATGCTTGCAAAGTTGGAAAGCAAGTTCACTCAAGTCACAAAGCCAAGAATTTGGTTTCGACCTATCGGTGCTTAGAGCTCCTACATATGGATCTCTTTGGACCTTCTGCCATACGGAGTTATGGAGGTAACCTTTATACCCTGGTTACAGTTGATGACTATTCTAGATTCACTTGGACTAGATTTTTGGCATCTAAGAATGAAGCTTTCGATCACTTCGAAATCTTTAGTAGAAGAATTCAAAATCAACTAGGATGTTCAATTGTTTCTATTAGGACGGATCATGGTAGGGAATTTGATAATGAAGTGCAATTTGGTGCCTTTTGTGAAGCTCATGGTATTACCCATAACTTCTCGGCTCCTCGCACTCCACAATCAAATGGGGTAGTTGAAAGGAAGAATAGGACTCTCCAAGAGATGAGTAGGACGATGTTAAACGAGCAATCTTTGCCTCAAAAGTTTTGGTGCAATGCCGTGGATACATCGACTTATATTCTCAACCGAATTCTTATTCGACCTTTCCTAGGAAAGACCCCCTATGAGATTCTTAAAGGTAAGAAACCCTCATTAGAATACTTTAGGGTGTTTGGAAGAAAGTGCTTTATCCTCAACACCAAAGACTACCTTACCAAGTTTGACCCAAAGTCTTACGAAGGTATCCTTTTAGGTTATTCCCAAACTATTAAGGCCTACATAGTCATAAATAGAACCTTAGGGGTTATTGAAGAATCACTCAACGTAACCTTTGATGAAACCCCTCCTTCACCCAAGACACCACCATTGGTTGATAATGACTTGGATGAATTAGAAGTAGTTAAAGCCAAAGAGGTTGAAAAAATAGGAGTTGAAGACCTTAGTGTTGAAAAGGAAGTAAACATTAAGGAGTCTAGGGATCATACTCTCAATAATGTCATTGGTGACTTAAATCAAAGGACCCTAAGATCTCAAGTCCAAAACCAAAGCAACTTCTTTGGTTTTGTCTCCTTGATTGAACCAAAGAATGTTAAAGATTTGACGGATGAGAGTTAGGTCATTGCGATGCAAGAAGAATTGAATCAATTGGTTGCCAATGATGTTTGGGAACTTGTTCCTCCAACTAGAAGTTCTACCATTATAGGAACCAAATGGGTATTTAGGAATAAGCTAGATGAGAATGGTGTTGTGTCTCGTAACAAGGCTAGACTTGTAGCTCAAGGCTATAATCAACAAGAAGGGATTGATTATGAAGAGACATATGCATCGGTAGCTAGATTAGAATCAATTAGAATCCTTTTAGCCTACGCTTGTGCCTTAGATATTAAGCCTCAACAAATGGATGTAAAGAGTGCATTTCTTAACGGTTTAATCAATGAGGATGTATATGTGGCTCAACCTCCCGGCTTCATTGATTTTGAGAAACCGGACCATGTTTACAAGCTTAAGAAAGCACTTTATGGACTCAAACAAGCACCCAAAGCTTGGTATGATAGACTTAAAGCGTTTCTTGTTAAACATGAGTATACCATGGGTATGGTAGACAATACACTCTTTACAAAGAAGAAAGGTCCTCACCTCATAATCGTACAAATATATGTTGATGACATTATATTTGGCTCAACTTGTCAAGAATTGTGTGATGACTTTGCCAAAATCATGCATGATGAGTTTGAAATGAGTATGATGGGAGAACTTAACTTCTTTTTAGGACTCCAAATTAAACAAATGGACGATGGTATTTTCTTTATTCAATCTAAGTAAGCTAAAGAAATGCTAAAGAAATTTAGATTAGAAGAATCTAGACCAATGAAGACCCCTATGGCCTCAGATACTAAACTCACCGTAGATGATGATTGTGAGTCGGTAGACAACACCAAATATAGAGGTATGATTGGTAGTTTGTTGTACCTAACGGCAAGTCGACCGGATATCATGTTTAGTGTTTGCCTTTGTGCTCGCTTCCAAGAGGCTCCCAAAACCTCTCACCTTGAAGCGGTTAAGCGTATCTTCCGATACATTAAAGGCACTATACATTTAGGATTATGGTATTCTAAAGGGATCGGCGTAGAAACCATTGTCTACGCGGAATCGGATCATGCGGGAGACTATGTGGACCGGAAAAGCACTAGTGGAGTTTGTACCTTCATGGGTTGTTGTTTAACTTCTTGGTTCTCCAAGAAACAAACCGCTCTTGCGATATCCACCACGGAAGCCGAGTATGTGAGTGCCAGTAAAGCATGCCAACAAGCTCTATGGATGAAGCAAGCGCTTGTTGATTACGGGATTTCTCTTGATGATGTTCCCATCATGTGCGATAATAAAGGCGCTATAGACCTAAGCAAGAATCCCGTGCAACATTCGCGAACCAAACACATAGAAATTAGACACCATTTCCTTAGGGATAATGTTCAAAAGGGGAACATTTCTATTGAAAAGGTGCCCTCCGAAGACAACTTAGCCGATATCTTCATTAAGCCACTTAAGAGGGAACCTTTTAATTACTTGCGTCTAGGTCTAGGATTAATGGAACATCTTCCTTAAATTCTTTTCTTATTGTGTGTTTTCTATTACCACTTTTAGTTCTTGAGTCTTCTAAAAATCTTTTGAAAAATCTTCTCATCTCCTTTTCAAAACTCTCAAAGTCTCTTTCGAAAATGGTTGAGAAATTCGTTTGACATTGTTAATGCAATCTAAAAACGATTTTTCATAGATTCTCGCTATTAATATAGAGCCTACATAATTCATATGTATGATTCTCTCAAACATAGCAAGAACAAGATTGAATCATGGAGGATCATTGTGTCATGACTTAAGGCTTGTCTTACACACCTCCTACATTGATTTTTTAATCCATGTATTTTGGTCAAATCTCTATTTGGTAAGTTTGCATATATTTTCTTTGTCTATCTTTGCTTTTAAGCACATCCCTATGATAAGTTAGACTAGAAAAATAAGATTTGCTGAAAAATCTTTCTCCAAACACCAAACCCTGCTTCTGCAGGCGGTTCCATAAGTGAGCCGCGGTACCTTATTGATAAGGTACCGCCACCATAGATAAGGAATCGCCTACAGTGGCCTTCCTTTTCGGGTTTTTGTCTGAAACTCCAGATTTGCTCCAACCTTTTTGAGAATCTTTGTTTCAAACCCTTTGACCACCCCAAAAATACCCTAAGCCTTCCCTATTAAAACCATAAGCATTTTGCATTACTTCACATCCAAAATGTCTTATTCTCCCAATGAAAGCCTTGAATCTCCTCCATTTTCTCCAATTAATTTCAATCCAAACCCACCCAAGAACACTCTTAATCACATTTCTCCTACCAAGAATGTTGATTATGGAACTTCCTTTCTTCCACCACCACCCTTTAGTGTTCTTCCTCCTTCTCATGATAATGTCATGCACCATGGAACATATTGTCATTGTTGTCAATATCAACATCTTGCTATGGCACACATCTATGAGGAGTTGAGCTACATCAAGAGTCTATTAATCAAGCCTCCTCTTCACTTTGATTATGAGATCTCCAACAAGCCACCACCACCACCCTTCGCTATTAACTTTTCTTTCATATAAGCATTGATTGCTTATCCTCAAGACACCAAATTTAAGCAAATTATAGAATTCTAGAATAACTAGGATTAGATTTATGCTTTTGGCTTGTTTCTTTTTCCATACTTCTTTGTATGATGTTTCTTTAGTAACCTATCTTGGATCTTTGTCCTTATGTTTTCTTCTCTTTTAATTTTATTTTTATGACCTATTGCTATATATTGTTGGTTGTTTCTTTTGTTCAACTAACCCTTCTATGTAGCTTGTCACCATATCTCGATTCCTCGGTGCCCCAATCTAGGGGGAGTAAGCACCAAGGGGGAGTCTTTGCAAAGTCCGTTTCTTCAACACCGGCTTACGCAACCTTTTTGCTTCGACAAAGGGGGAGAAATGAATAAACTCATCTTCGAAAATCTTGTTTTTGTGTGATTGAGTTTATGTATTGTCGGAATCAAAAAGGGGTAGATTGTTAATGCAATAATGACTAAAAACATTACTTGCATTTTTCGGTCTCGCTTAGTTTTGATTACGACAATATGTAAAAACAAGCATTTACGAAAACAACAAAAAACGAATTCTTGAGTTCAAGTATTTTTCATTTTACCCATTTTCACTTAAGGTATGGATAAACAAGTACTAACCTTAATCAAGTGATCAAGTTTTTTAATCTTTTCTTAAAACTCACTTTTTATTAAATGTGACAAGTTTTTATTAAACTTTATTATTAAGAAAATGTTTTATTAAATTAATTATTTGAAATTTGAAAATGGCATATTCTTATTCTGTTAAGAATATCCTTTCAGGATATTTTTTATACCCATATAAGACCTTCACCACTAAAGGACAAAAAGGAGCGGAGTCTAGTCCGACGGTACCTTAGCGCCTAGGCGGTACCTTATCGATAAGGTACCGCGGGCTGTGATAAGGTACCGCGGGCAGATATAGCCGTTGGCTCCTTTATCCTTTAAATAGTGGACCATTCTCAGCTTTTCACCTCACCTCTTTTGCACATTCATTACCAGATTCAAACCCCTTCTTTAATCACTCAAATCTTTGATCATTTGTTTGATTATTACTTGTTTAAGAAGTGAATCTTGTTCTTCCATCCCTTCCACTCTAAGTTCAAAGAGAAGAACACTATCCTAGTGAAGTGTTGAGTCCACCACCAAAGATCCATTGAAGATCAATTTTTATATACTTGTAGTTGTGTCATAGTTGTGAAGATCCAAGTAGTTGTGTCTATTTGGAAGTTGTGTATGTATTAAGTATAGTTGTGTAGATTGGTCCTAGCTACGATTAGGGCTCGACTTTTAGCTTAGAGTCGGAAATTGGTTAAGCGACGTGTACGGTTTTCTCCACCATAAGTAGCTTGTTGTGTAGTGAACTCTCGAGTAAGGAGTACTCGAGGAGTGGAGTAGGAACAAGGAGTGTGCTTCGTTGCCGAACCACTATAAATCCTTGGTGTTCGGTTTGATCTTTCTTTACCCTTAACTCTTTACATTCTTTATTCTTTTTGCATATACATGTGTTAGTATTAGATTAGCTACACTATCATTCTTTATTCTTTGTGGATATATTTTTGTTAGTATTAGTTTAGCTACACTATCATTGTTCATATTGTGCATAAGAAGATTTCACATATTTCCTCAAGCCTAAGTTTTTGAAAAAGGATTTTTGGAAACCATACTTTAACAAGTAAATATAAGAAACTATTCAACCCCCCCTTCTAGTTTCTACACGGTTTTCATTAAACTCTATAGAACGTTATAAAATGTATTGTATGATGTTTTTACGACAATGGTTCGTATAATGGATTTGAAGGCTGAAGCCTATATTATGATTTACGACTAAGAGTTGTATAAAATGTCTTGGCCTATTTTATGGCCTACGACAAACAATTGTACAAAATGATTTTTGGTAATAATTTTATGCCGATGATTTATTTATGGATTTCATTAAACTCTATGAATTCACTCGACGTTTTCGCTGACCTTTTCTTTTTATCATGTTTTATCTCAGGTACTTGAAGGTAATTCTCGGGAAGACGACAAGAATTCATGGCCCGCACTTAAATAAGAAATTTCCATTCAAATGCTTTGTAAAATTGTATGAAATACTATGAACTGGGACCTATGTAAATTTGATATTCATGAATGGAAATGCTTTATTATTAAACGACGCGATTTTAAGCGTTGTCTATGATTTGAGTAATGTGTTATCCCGTAACACCAACGACTCTTCCGCTGAACTAAAGTATGAATATTTGGGGGTGTTACATATAAGTCCAAGGATGCTTCTAGAATCAGAAAAATCTTCCCAAGGGCATTCCATAACTAGAAATAGTAGTCCTTAGGAAAGATGGGGAATGCTGTGAACGTAGCAGGATGCTGACCAAGTTCTTAAGCTAGCTCTAGAACAATCACAACAAGGGTCTAGCTACGACTTATTGGTAAGCATTGAAGGTGTTGAAGAATGAAAAATAATTTTATATATAAAGGGTGAAAACAAAGAAGCGCTCATTACAACTTAGGTAGAAATTGGGTCAACACATATGCTATAGGGATCTGTTAGAAATATGTTTTTACGTATTTAGGAAGATTCGGTCACTCTGACAATATATTAGTTAGTATCTCATAGTCAATGTATCTTTATATTTATTAAACAAGGAAAAGCCCGGTCCATGTTATGTATGGCCGACCCAACATTATAAGCCCAAGCCTGTCCCTGGTAAAGTGTGAAATATTACTTTCTCTCTCTAAAGTGTGTGTGTGATTCTACCATCTTTCTATCTCTACTCTCTCTAGATTAAGCAAGATTTACATATTCCTACAAATGGTATCAAGAGCCATGGGATGATTGCTTAGTTTATGTGTTTAATTTAAAAATTCGTGTGTTTATTATCCATTAAGTTCGCGCATAAATTGTGTGTGTGTTTTTTATGGTTTAATCTTGTTACAAATCATCTACATAGTTGTGGTAGAGATTTGGGTTTGTTATTTTGGCTAAAAACACAAAATTTGCTGGCGTTTGGCTCGATTTTTGGTGAAAGATTGCGTTTTTTCTTTACTATCCGAGATCCGAAAGTTACGCTTCATTCCGAATTGGGGAAATTTGTTACTTTCCAAATTGAGCATATCTAGGGTTCAGAATCGGGTTATTCCGAGTTGAGCATAGTTAGGGATCCGAATCGGGCATAGTGGTGTTTCCCGAATCCAAGATCAGCTTGTTTTCACGAATTCATCTTAGACTCAATTTTCCGAATTCACACTATCTTATTTATTCCCGTATACAACTTAAACTTTATTCCTGTATCCAAACATATACCTTATATTTCGGATCCAACTTTCAGGATATAACATTCCGTATACAAATATTCCGAATCCAAAACACCAAATCCCGAATCCAGAGTTAACCGAACTAAAACATAAAGTTTCCCAGATCCAGAGTTTTGAGATCCAGAATCCAGAAATTCCGAATCGAAATTCAAGTTTCCCGAATTAAGAAATTCTAGTTTCCCGGATTGAGAAATTCCAAATCCAGGTTGCATTTTTCAGAATTTGATTCTTTTGAATATAGGTTTATTCAATATTCCAAATCTAGTTGTTATAATTTCGAATTGAAATTCTTAGTTCATTCCGAATTCAAGACTTAAGGATATTCAGGATTGGGTTATTAAGGATTGGTATATTCAGAATTGGTTTGTTTCATTATTCTAAATTCAACATAGTAGATTCCGAATTCAGGTTTGTTAAATATTCCAAATTCATATTTCGTACAGTAAGTTATTTGGTCTTGGAGAATTTTTTGGTTTATCGAGAACATAATTAGGGGATTTCTACAATGTTTCTTGACTTTAACACACGAAATCAAGCACATTTACTTTCTCTCATTGTTCGATCAACCTTTTATAAATCCTTACATATCAAAATGGATTACATAACTCTTACAGATAAGTCCATTCTCTCGGGTACGGATCATCGTCCACCAATGTTGGTGAAAGAAATGTACGAGGATTGGACCTCAAGAATGGAACTTTATTTGTTAAATAAAGAAAATGGATATCTCATTTGGGCATTGGTTCTAAATGGACCATTAGTTTATGGTATTGTGACGGAAGGTGCGGTTACTCGTCCTCGTACAACGGGTGAACTAACTAGAGATGCTAAGATTCAAGATAAGTGTGATAAACAAACTACGAACATCATTCTCCAAGCCCTTCCGCAAGATATCTACAAACTTGTGAGTAAACATAAAGTTTCCAAAGAGTAATGGGATAGAATTCGTGTTTTAATGCAAGGCACCTCGTTAACTAAACATGAACGAGAGTGTAAGTTATATGATACGTTTGATAAGTTTGTTTATGTTCCCGGGGAGACTCTCAGTGATTACTACTTGAGATTCACTTTATTGATGACTGAGCTCAACATTTATGGCATGGCAATTTCGACATTTCAGTTAAACACAAAGTATTTGAATACTCTTCCTTCCGTATGGAGCAAGTACGTGACGGCAGTTAAATTGGCTCAGAATTTACATCAAACCAACATGGATCAACTTCAAGCTTTTCTTCAACAACACGAATTCCACGTGATCGAGGCTCGGTTGTCAACACCTCAAGTTCATGATCCACTTGCATTTATGCTTCTCAACAAATGACACCCCAACAAAACTTGGCTTACACTTATCAACAACCATCATACTTGTAGCAGCCACCACAACACACCTATCAGCAACCACATCAACCATCTTATCAACCACTAATGACGCCACAAAAAGCATTTCAACAAGGTGTTCTTCAACAGCCTTATCCACAACAACCATCACATCAGGCATTACCATCACAAGCTATCACTTCTCCAATGGGCTATACTCCTCAGCAAGGATATTTTCCAATTAAAGCACCACAAACACAATCTTTTTACTCCAATGAACTCCCACCAATTCAAGCAACGGTCTTTACTCTCAATGATACGCCCATTGATGTTTTAAACCATCTCACTGCCTACTTGTCAAAACTTGTCGGAACTAGAGGATTTCCACCAACGAATAATCAGCTCCGCGCCTCTTCAAATCCTCGATAACAAGCCACTATTCAAGATGGTCAAGTGACGGTCCAATCAATTCAAGGAAGGAAAAAATAATTTAGACCAACTCCAAGGAATGTGAATGCTTATGTTGTGAATTCTCAAGCTAGTGGATATAGAAGTCCAATTGGTCCTCAAAAGGTTGTGACTTACTACAATTGTCGAGGACAAGGTCATATGGCTAGGTAATGTGTAACACCCCCAAATATTCATACTTTTGTTTACTGGAAGAGTCGTTGGTGTTACAGGATAGCACATTACTCAAATCATAGACAACCCTTAAAAATCGCGTCGTTTAATAATAAAGCATTTCCATTCATAAATATCAAATTTACATAGGTCCCAAGTCATAATATTTCATACAATTTTTACAAAACATTTGAATGGAAATTGTTATTTAAGTGTGGGCCATAAATTCTTGTCGTCTTCCCGAGAATTACCTTCAAGTACCTGAGATAAAACATGTTAAAAGAAAAGGTCAGCGAAAACGCCGAGTAAAATCAAAGAGTTTAATGAAAAACCATTAATATATCATCGCTATATATTTATTACCGAAAATCATTTTGTACAAATCCTTGTAGTAGGCCATAAAATAGGCCAAAAACATTTTATAAAAATCCTTGTCAAAATCATAATACAGGCTTTTGCCTTCCAAAACCATTATACGAACCATTGTCGTAAAAACATCATACAATAAGTTTTATAGAGTTGTACAAAGTTAAATAAAAACCGTTATATGGTTATGTAAAACCAAAAAACGAACATAATATCGATAATAAGACCCCGTATTGCTAGTCAGGCAATATATCGTAATTCAATGCATATAGCAGTATTTTTGTTATTTGGATTATTATAAGCCGCATGACATTGCTACCTTACCATAACAAACAACGGGTAGCTTACCCGAAACTCAATTTTCCCATATAAGTTAGCGTGTCGTCACAAAAATCACGCTATGGAAATCTTCTCATACATAAATTCGCTTACCAATCAATGTGGCACGACAGGAATCAACCGTCAAGGCGCGAACTGGGTTGATCTTCCCCAAATAGTACTATTATATGCACAAGCGTCTATCAAATCCCGGTAGTTCACAATTCATGCTAATGGGACTTTTAGTGACATAACCTAACTTTAATATAATCCATTTTATTTCATACATCGGGTCATATAAGCATTCATCAGGTCATATAATCATTCGGGTCCAAAACAATAAACAAACCATCGGGACAACTGGTGTCCTATTTCATTAAAAATAACATGTTATCTCCCTCACGGGTTTATAAAACATTTCATAAAACATTTAAAAGAGTGCGAGGCTATGAACTCACGTTGATTGGGAAAGGCGGTTATCGGCGATTTGGATGTACGGTACGTGCTTCAATCATGAAAACATAGACAAATAATACTCGTCTTAGACTCTTGTCCAATGACTTTATAAGAAAATGGATATGTATATATATGATGATATTATAAGTATGATGATGATCAAGTGGGATTTTATCTCTTCATTCAACATTATAATGTTATCTATTAGTCAAATTCTTTACTAGTTACACTAGTTTCAATCAATTCCATATTAAGGCCCAATAAGCCCATTAAAAGTCCAATACCTTCTATTAGTCCAAATTACACTTTTAATATCAGTCCTATACTTACATGTTAGACCCAAGTGGGTTAAGCCCAATAAGTAAGTTCATAAGTGTTTAGCCAAATTAGTTGGATTAATAGTCCAATAAGGCTAATTTGGCCCGTTAATGTTCATATCTTATAAAGCTCGAGTTTTATTGGTTTTTACTTATATTATGTACTTATATATCAGTATATGAGTTATAAAAAGTTTACATTAGACGGGTCCGACCATCTAAGTTTTAATTGACGAAAACGTTAATTTTACAGTATTAGCCGAAAAGACCTAAAACTCATGTTTATAGTTTTATAACTTATAAAACTTATCAAATTGCCAATTTTACAAAATTTATCATTTATTTATTAATGTACATTCTTATATAAATGTAATATATAAGTTAGTGGGTTTTAAGTTTACATTTTTATATATTATATACTTGAGTGCTAATATTATACTATATACTTTAATTTCACAAATCCGATTTTTACTTTCACTTTCACCATTTTTACCATATCATGAGTTATACAAAGAGATAGAAGCTCATTTTTGGATGACATAAACTTCATATTATGTTCTAAAAATACCTTAGTTTAGCTACTACTCAATCCAAGTCTAAGTGTCCCTAACAGTCCTCACAAAACTGACTATTCAGATTGGTACATCAATTTTGTTTTGACCATATCTCACTCATTATAATGATTCCATTGCATGGACAAGTCTCACATGTGTACAATACTTAATACTTACTGTATATTGATTCCTCTATACCATTTTATCAGTTTAACATATGGTTGCTTACTGTTTTTATACAACCAACTAAATTAAGCAAGATTTTAACCTTTTTACATATGGTTTTCCATCTTTTTATCCATGTTTATCAACACATGATCCCCACACAACATTTTTATCATCATTCATCATCATATACATATACATAAATAAAGAAAATACAAGATTACATATTCAAAATAACAAGATGATAGGAAGAAATAATCTCTATACCACCAAAGTGATGAAATGATGAGTTTTTGGATGAACAAGTCTTGGTTCCTTGTTACCAAATCATCAACTTAGAAAATGAACTTCTTGAGATCTTCATATACATGAATACCTCCATGAATTCAGCCCTTTAACATCATGAAAACTCCTTTTCATAGGTTAGGATCACCTCCAATCTTCATATCTTCAAAGGGTATTCAACTTACGCAAGTTAAACACATGATTCATGGTTGAATTTTTTATCAAATGGTGATTTATGGGGGTATATGGGACGTTCATAGAGAGAGAACAAGAGAGAGTTGTGTGTTTGCATGTATGAATAATGAGTTAGCTAGTTTGAAGGTTAGTGGTTTTTGTGTGTTGGTGGTTTTTGATAAACCAAGTGGACAAGTGTCCTACAAGCTTGTTTAAGCTTACACATAAGGTGTTGGTGGCTTGCTTTGGCCACCACTTGTATAGGGGTGGGTCAAGTGTAAACTTGTCTCACCTCTATTATTTTACGGGTACTCCTCGATTATAATTTTCTCGATTTGCGTGCCCTCGTGTCGTTTTACGAAAAACATTTTTATAAATTATGAGTCAACGGCACAAAACGAATAGAATAAAAATTGTCTAATCAAAAATGGAGTTCGAAAACGTAAATACGTAATCCTAGGGTTTTCGGTTTAATCGTAAATGACGTCAAATTATGCACGTAAGTCCTAATCTCTTCTCTTAAATTTGTGAGTTTATGAACCAACACAAATTTAAAATTCCAAAATAATATTCACGGATAAATTTTATTTCCTGAAATGTCGGACTGTCACCAAAAACAGTGTATGTAAACGTAAGCACGTAACCTAGAATCCTCCGGTTTAGACGTAGTCGATGCTACTTCAAGACGTAAACCAAATTTCTTCCCATAAATGAGTGAGTTCATAATATAACATTAAAATAATGTTTTTAAATAATAACTGAGAATAAAATATCAACTATAAATTGACGGATTGTCACAGCATTTACCTCTAAACAGGATCTTTGTCGTCAAAGATCGATTTATCTTACTACTCGCTTCTTATAGAGTTAGAGCCATGTGGGTATTTCCTCCACATTCGGTCCTTTCTCTCAAGTGTAATTGAAATTAAGATTTGACTAGTTGAAAAAGTTCATTTTCTCGGTGTCTTTTCGAATTGATTTCCCGACTTGAAGTACGACTCAGTTGATTTGGTGAAACAAATATTTTTGGTTGTTTTTAAATAAAAGGTGCAAAGACGTAAGTAAAAAGGCGTCAAAATAAATCTAATTTTAATTAAAAGAAAGGTTGTGCGATATTTAAAAACTTTGAAAAGTAAAATAATAAAATGACTAGAAATTAAAAACCTGACGAGAATTAAAATTGGACAAAGTATAAAAACATAAGCTTAAAATTAAACAATACAAAATAAATGAAAAACCTCCCAATCGGAATATATTCCGATCTTACCTTGATCGGAATGTTAGCTTACCCTCAAATCGGAATGTGTTCGGAACACCAGATCGGAATATGTCACTTACCCCAGATCGGTATATCCAGACAAACCACGATCATAATATAAACTTACCTTTTGATCGGAATATGGAAAAGACCTGGTCGGAATGTTGATCGGAACCCCACTGATCGGAATATGTCACCTTACCTAATCGGAATGTCCAAACAAACACCTCAATCGGAATGTGGAAAGGAGCACCAATCGGAAAGCTGTCACTCTTACCTGATCGGAATAACCTAACCTCCCCTGATCGGAATACCAAGCCACCAATCGGAATACTGAACCCTTTTCCGACCAAGAAATGTAGCTATGGTCGGAATAGATAAACCCCTTTCCGATTTACCAATCGGAATACGAAGGAAAAGGTACAAATTAAGCTAAACAAATAAGCTATGATTCTAATAAGCACAAGTCTAATTTTCTAAGGTAAACCGTATGAAAATGAGCTACTAAACTGAAATTTAACAACTTTTAAAACACGAAATGAATAAGCTTTACGAAAAACAACTTTTTTATACGAAAATAACTTTTATAAAAACTATATAAACTTGAAAATAAACAAAATAAGCTATGAAAATAAATGATTTAAAACAATCAACAGCATAAAAATGAAATCTTTAAACAAGTAAACAAGAAGAAAAGCATATAAATCAAAGATTAAAGAAAGGTAGAATTAGATCAACCAGATAAAGTAAAGGTGCGAGAATTAAAGAAAAACTTACTTGAAATTAAATGGTAAATAAGGTGCAAGACATGTAATTAAAAGTGCAAGTAAATAAAGGTGCATAAAAGTAAAGGTGGAAGAACTAATTGTCACGATTAGTCAACAAAAACAAATGAATGAAAATGGGGTGTATTTGTAGGAGATTAGGAGGGTGGTTAGAGGAAGCTTCCTCCCCTCCTTCCTTTCTTCTTAATTGCGTCATCAAGTCCTTCCTTCTTAATCTCTTTGTTAATCTTGGACTTTGATGAATTTTGGCTCGGGATTTCTTTGGACTCGTCTTTTAATTCTTCGATAAATAAGACTTGAGTTCCTCGACTTTTGATAAACTTCCGTCTTTTGACTTTTTCTTCGATAAATCTTCAGAATTGGTCTTGGACTTCCGTTCTTTTTGCACTCTTGACTTCTTGACTTCGTCTTTCGTCTTTTTCTTCAATAAAAGTCCGTAAATGCCCGTGAATTCCCGTGTTTTCTCCACTTTTCACCTTTTCGTCCTAAATCACAAAAAAAACACAAACCACACATAATTCCGACATAAAAGACATAAAATACACGTTTTGGTCCGGTTATTATTGTAACTAAGTGGTAAAAAGGATGGGTGTTTACACACCTATCAAATCCCCTACACTTGACCATTGCAATGTCCTCATGCAATGCATTAGTTACAAAGCACGTTTACATTTTTCATCATAATCAATCCACGTTGGCCTTTATTAAAAAGATAGAAAACTATAAAGAAATAAAAAACATACCTTGGGATTTGGAAATGTTGCGAATGATCATCATCCTCAAGTTTTCACTTTCTCCAAACCAAGCTTAAAAACGAGATCATTGTTATTATAAGTTAGTAGACTATCACGAACTCATGTGGGCTAATTACTCACTTAGACTCCCTTATTCCTAAGTGTATTTCTTATATTTTATTGATGTCTTGAATGATCACGAAGATGCATTTTTGACTTATTTCGATAGTTATATAGTCCGAAAATAAAGTGAACGATTTAATCAATAGTTAGCTAAAGGACAAAATCTTTTAAAACTGCTTCTCGGGACCTCATAAAGTTCATATCTTGGCATAACTCGCTTCGCGATTTGAGACCTTTCTCGGACCGATATTTGGCAGCGACTTCATACTTTAAACCTTGAGAGACGTTCATGAAATTATGGTCTTCTCTTCATATAAGAATTTCTTCACTTGAAGTTTTGAGAGATTCATACTTGGACCACGACTTCTTCATTTTTCTCCAATCTTTATTTTGGACTTTGATATACAACGATCCGCCTCCTTTTATGACTTGGATCTATTTATACTCATACCTTGTTAGGGTCTTTTCGGATACACTTCTCCATGACTTTTGGGGAGTTTTAGCTTTTCGTCGTGTGTCTCGATCCTTCATATTGATTTTTGATAAATGATTCTTCACATCACTTTAGATCTTTAGCAACAAAATATAGCCCTCATGCCTTGTTAAGGCCTTTTCGGACTCGCCAATCTTCGCATCCCGCTTCAATAAGTTATGCCTTGGCTATGAACTCTAATCCATACCGAGCAACTTTTAAACGATCTTGGGCTAGAAGCTAAGTAACTTTTCACGAAAGAATACCAAACTTATAATTGGCTCTATCATCTCTCGTTCTCCACAGTTTAAAATCTCAAGGAATGAGACTCGTGGATGCTTAGCCTATTAAGTCAAAGTTTTGGGTTTTCGAGTCGCCTATAGGATCTTCCAAACTCTTAGACTTTTACAAGTTTAGAAATCGCATTTTAAAGTTCCCTTGATAAACGACTCTCTAGGATCAATTATAGGAACTTGCGAAAAGTTCTTGTTCTTAACCCGTGAAAGTTAAGACTTTCGCGTTTTATAGCTCCTTATATAAAAGCCTAGCAAAACTTGACTTAAACACGTTAAGGATACTAGCTAGAGTAACTTAGATAAGTAAACTCGGGTTGAGTCAAAAGATTCACAACGTTTGAAAATTAAAAACACTTTATTAAAGTATTATTCTAATAAGGCAAGAAAATAACTATATAAAAGGAAAAACTAATAGGCCAAAATAGATCAAAAATTTTAAAAAATGTCGAAAAATTGATTTTCCGGTTAAAATGAGGACAAATACAAGGAAAAGACCACTTAACTTCGATAGAAGTCCCCCCTACACTTAACATAAACATTGTCCTCAATGTTTAAGCATGTGGGAGTAAACTCCCCTACACTTAGGACATTGTGCACGTTGTTTAAATCTCGCTAAGGAAAGGACAACTAAAGAGATTCCTATTTTAATATTGAGAAAATATAAAATAGTGAATCGAAAAGAGTTTAGGATAGAACCAGGATAAAGTGGACACGGGATCACGGGTCGTCAAGAATTGTCAAGAGTGGATCATTGAAGCTCGAATCCCTGAATAAGAAGAGAGGAGAGAGCAAACACCAACGGGTCTCCCCTACACTTATGATAAAGAAATCGAAAAGATAGATGCATGGGTTGCCTCTCAAGAAGCGCTTGATTTTTGATTACCGAGTCGTGAGCCTGACTCGACCTTGATCATCAACGGAAGAAGCATGAAACATATCCACCAGGATCAAAGACATAGTTTTCATCGAGCAAATAACACAAGCTTAAGGCGAACAAGGCAAGCCAAAGAAGAGTAGGCAAGGTTCCCTTAAGCAACGATGGAGCACGGTGGAAGCAAGGATGAAGTGGTGCAAGCATGTCTTCAATAATTCCAAAGATATTTCCTTTTATTTCATCAGGTGGATACTGAGATGGCTTAAAGATTGCAATACCGGGGTCGAACACCTTTTCCTTTAGGGGAAAATAGCACTCAGGCTCAGCAGAGTGTGAAGAAGATCCGCGAAGAAGCACAACCTCGTCCTCAGAAGGTGGACAAAGAGGTGTTAACTCATACGTACTGCAGATATTGGTGTCGACCGGTTTCTTCTCCTTTGAAAGAATGTGCTTCAAATCCAAAGTAGGATCAAGACGATAATCTTCAAAGTCCAAAGGAGGTGCATCACTCTCATGAGGGAAGTAAGTGTTGAGAAACATAGAGAAATCTTCCTCAAATGAGTAATCGTCCAAAGTAGGATCGAGTGATGGCTGAGGATCTTCATCATGTGAAGAATCGCTCGAAAGAGTATCCGCCTCATCAAAATCATCATATGTGGGCAGCTCGGGATACTCAGAAGTAAGGTCATCATAATCATCCGAATCTGAGCTAGAATCATCATCATCATAAGCATCAAAGACCGGTGGAGAATCATAAATGGGAGAAGGTTCCAAAGTAGGGAGAGATTCATCCACATCACTATGAAAAAGTGGATTATCATTGCAAGACTCGAATAGAGGATTGTCGTAGACGACAAAGTCATCAAGTACATTAATCATATTCGCAAATTCTCGTCCTCCAAAGGATTTGCGTGTAAGCTTACCCATTTTAAAAATTTGTGAATCATTCCCGACTCTTAAGATTAACTCACCTTCGGCCACATCCACTAAAGCTCGTCCCGTTCTCAAGAATGGCCGACCAAGTATTAAAGGAATACGAGGGTCCATTTCATAATCAACAACGACAAAGTCGACCGGGAAAGTAAATGTGCCAACTTTGATGAACACATCTTCGGCAATACCAACGGGGTAAGCGAGAGTGCGATTAGCAAGTTCAAGAGTCATCTTTGTTGGAGTGAGGTCGGGTAATGATAGTGTTTTCCAAACACTCAATGGCATCAAATTAATACTAGCCCCGAGATTAGCAAGGGCAGTAAATTCTTCAGTTTTGTTGAACACGCAAGGCAACACAAAACGACCGGGATCTCCAAGCTTTTCCGGCAGTTCTTTAAGAATAACTGCAGAGCAGTTTTCATTTAAGCGTGTGTTGGCGAGTTCAATCAACTTCTCCTTCTTGTTAAGCAATTCCTTAAATGCTTTAACAAATTTGGGCATGTGGACAAGTGCTTCAAGAAAGCTAATGTTGAAGTTCATTTGAGAAATCATCTTCACATAGCGTGTCACTTCGGAGTCCTTCTTGGTTAGCATTTTGGTATTGCCTAAACGAGAGGGATAAGGGATATTGGGTTTGGGTGGTGAATGTGAAGGTGTAGGTAAAGTTTGAGATGTTGAAGGGTCATTTGTGGAAACTTCATCACGTCGAGGCGGAGACGGTGATGGTGCACTAATACTAGGTGTAGGAGGAGTAGGGACACATGGTGGTGGAGGAGGTGTAGATGATGGGGGTGGGATTGGTGGTCCTACTATGGTGACTCCACTACGAGTAGTAATAGCACTCACATTGGCTCGCAGATTAGTGACGGTGTTTGAAGGTAGAGAACTCGAAGTAGAAGGTTGAGCAGGGGGCAAGAAACTAGCCAGCATATTCTTTATATCATTCGTTTGAGTGCTGATGGAGGATTGAAGATTATCTCGAAGTTCGGATCTAATCTCATTTACTTGCTTGGTAATATCTCCTTTCAGATTGATAATTTGGCTCTGCAGGTTCTTTATTTGCTCACCGTGGGTTCTCATGATGGTGTCAACATCGGGGTTAATGGGTGGGAGTTGTTGAGCGGGTGGGTGATAAGGATTAGAAGCTCTTGGTGGGATTTGCTTGCTTCTAGTGTAGTTGTTGGCGGAGTTTTGGTTTTGAGGAGAAAAACCGGGTGAAAGGTAGTTGTTGGACCGGTAGCACAGCAAATTTCTATCCCCTTGAGGTCGAGCTTGGTAATTTTCCGGTGAATAATTAACATAAGTTGCATACACGTGTTCCAGATTTCCTTGTGTAGAAGGACAATCGGTGTATGAGTGAGGACCGCCGCATGTTTCACAAGGAGTAGCAACAGCTTTAACTTGTTGTTGTTGTTGGTTTGAAGCCAAGAGTTGCATACTTCTGCTCATTTCAGTCAGCACACGGGTGAGTTCGGTCATATCAGGGTTTGCTGAAGTAGACAAAACATTGACTCTCGGATTGTTCCTTGAAGAAGCAGAGGAATCCTAATTTTTGTGGTGAGTAGTCATGTTCTCAATTAGCTCTCTACACTCCTCGGGTCTCCTTTTCATGAATGTGCCACCGGCGGCTGCATTGATCGTATCCCGATCACGAAAAGTTAAACCGTTGTAGAAAGTATCAATTAAGGTCACAGGTAGCATGTTGTGGTTCGAACATCTATCGATCAAGACATTATATCTTTCCCAAGCATCAAAAAGAGATTCATCGGGATCTTGCATGGAACCGCTGATTTGATTGCGAAGGCTCATGACCATGGATGGTGGAAAGTAGCGCGACAAAAAGCGTTGAGTCATGTCATCCCAAGTGTGAATAGAATTCTTCGGGAGACGATCAAACCATTTCTCGGCATGATGTAATAAAGTATGTGGAAAGAGTTGTAGGCGAAGTTCATCCATTGCGGCACCAGCCAACTTCATGCTTTGGGTGATTGTAATGAACTTGTCGAGGTGTTTGTTGGCATCATCATCAGGCAATCCACGGAATGGGTTAGTTTGCACTTGCTGAATCATGTGGTGCTTCAACGAAAACTCAGGAGCGTTGATTTGCATCGGCGCAATCGGTCCTCCTCGTCCAAACATTGTAGGTTGACAAAGCTCCTCCATGGTCCGAGGATCGGGCTGTGGAAGAACATTGTTGTTATTATTGAGGTGCGGTGGATTATTGTTGTTGTTAACACCTGACATACTTAAATCTTCTTGAGTATCGGGCTCTTGATAATTAGAAGATCTAGTACGCATACACCTGAAAATGCAAAAGAAAAAGAAACCAAACACAAAGAGAATATATATACACAATAAAAATAAAATCTTTTTGGATTTTTGAATTTTTTTATTTTTATGAATTTTTATCAAATTTTTTTAATTTTTATGGTTTTTTTTGAAATTTTTTTATGCAAGAAAAATAACGCTCACGAATGAACGGATCCCAAAAAGCAACGCGTCTTTCACAGAAAACCGTTAATCTTTACGAAAACAGCCGGCAGCGGCGCCGTTTGAAATTAAGATTTGACTAGTTGAAAAAGTTCGTTTTCTCGGTGTCTTTTCGAATTGATTTCCCGGCTTGAAGTACGACTCAGTTGATTTGGTGAAACAAATATTTTTGGTTGTTTTAAATAAAAGGTGCAAAGACGTAAGTAAAAAGGCGTTAAAATAAATCTAATTTTAATTAAAAGAAAGGATGTGCGATATTTAAAAACTTTGAAAAGTAAAATAATAAAATGACTAGAAATTAAAAACTTGACGAGAATTAAAATTGGACAAAGTATAAAAACATAAGCTTAAAATTAAGCAATACAAAATAAGTGAAAAACCTCCCAATCGGAATATATTCCGATCTTACCTTGATCGGAATGTTAGCTTACCCTCAAATCGGAATGTGTTCGGAACACCAGATCAGAATATGTCACTTACCCCAGATCGGAATATCCAGACAAACCACGATCGGAATATAAACTTACCTCTTGATCGGAATATGGAAAAGACCTGGTCGGAATGTTGATCGGAACCCCACTGATCGGAATATGTCACCTTACCTAATCGGAATGTCCAAACAAACACCTCAATCGGAATGTGGAAAGGAGCACCAATCGGAAAGTTGTCACTCTTACCTGATCGGAATAACCTAACCTCCCCTGATCGGAATACTAAGTCACCAATCGGAATACTGAAACCCTTTTCCGACCAAGCAATGTAGCTATGGTCGGAATAGATAAACCCCTTTCTGATTTACCAATCGGAATACGAAGGAAAAAGTACAAATTAAGCTAAACAAATAAGCTATGATTCTAATAAGCACAAGTCTAATTTTCTAAGGTAAACCGTATGAAAATGAGCTACTAAACTGAAATTTAACAACTTTTAAAACACAAAATGAATAAGCTTTACGAAAAACAACTTTTTTATACGAAAATAACTTTTATAAAAACTATATAAACTTGAAAATAAACAAAATAAGCTATGAAAATAAATGATTTAAAACAATCAAAAGCATAAAAATGAAATCTTTAAACAAGTAAACAAGACGAAAAGCATATAAATCAAAGATTAAAGAAAGGTGGAATTAGATCAACAAGATAAAGTAAAGGTGCGAGAATTAAAAGAAAAACTTACTTGAAATTAAATGGTAAATAAGGTGCAAGACATGTAATTAAAAGTGCAAGTAAATAAAGGTGCATAAAAGTAAAGGTGGAAGAACTAATTGTCACGATTAGTCAACAAAAACAAATGAACGAAAATGGGGTGTATTTATAGGAGATTAGGAGGGTGGTTAGAGGAAGCTTCCTCCCCTCCTTCTTTTCTTCTTAATTGCGTCATCAAGTCCTTCCTTCTTAATCTCTTTGTTAATCTTGGACTTTGATGACTTTTGGCTCGGGATTTCTTTGGACTCGTCTTTTAATTCTTCGATAAATAAGACTTGAGTTCCTCGGCTTTTGATAAACTTCCTTCTTTTGACTTTTTCTTCGATAAATCTTCAGAATTGTTCTTGGACTTCCGTTCTTTTTGCACTCTTGACTTCTTGACTTCGTCTTTCGTCTTTTTCTTCAATAAAAGTCCGTAAATGCCCGTGAATTCCCGTGTTTTCTCCACTTTTCACCTTTTCGTCCTAAATCACAACAAAAACACAAACCACGCATAATTCCGACATAAAAGACATAAAATACACGTTTTGGTCCGGTTATTATTGTAATTAAGTGGTAAAAAGGATGGGTGTTTACACACCTATCAGTAATTCATTAAAACACGCGAGTTTCATCAAACATAACTATGGGATAAGATCAGGCTTAATGTTGACTTACTTTCTCTATCCATGATGTTCACGAGTTTTTGATGAATGCAACTTTTCGCCGATCTAAATTTCATCATGAAGTAATCAGATTTTCACTTGATAGATATTTTATCAAGTTCGATATACGAACATAATTCACGCAGCCCTTGAAGTCCTAGGGTAGATCCAGCTTATGCCTTTCAAACCAACTCCTTACATTATCTCAATGGTCCCATACAACGGGGACTTATTTCCCATGATCTTTCAGATCATCAATTCATTTTTCCAAGGTGAATTTTTTTTAGCATAACTTCGCTGCCCATCCTGCACTTCAAGATGTACATTTTATATTCACATAACCTCCTACCCACTACTGGCAGTCAATACTCAGATCCTAATTGCAACAATCATTTCAGGTCTCGCGGGTTGGGTATTTTGTAAGGTTAGGTTTGTCATCATAGGCAACCTTAAACCTAAAAGACATGTCCAACTCACGATGGGTGTATGTCGGGTGTCTTCATCCCAACTCCTGCTTACAGATGCTCTCATATTTAGATCCTCACAAGATTCAATCTCGATCCTAACATGATAATTATCAATGATAATCTCTCCAAAGGAAAACGATTATCCCGTTCATTACTAAAGGTCAATCATTCAAACATAAAACTAGACTTCTAGTGTTTTGTATTGTTATTTTACCTCGTCCATTCGATTGGGGTGGTAAACAGTACTCTCATCAAGGTTCGTTCCCAATGAATTCTGAGAAAATCTCTAGAAATTCGATGCGAAGCGAGGATCTTGATAGAGATGATCGATAGAGGCACACCATGTTTACTCAACTCCTTTAAATACAAAAGAGTCAATTTCTTCATCGAGAATCTATCATTAACAGGAATGATATTAGCAGATTTGGTCAGTTTGTCGACGATAACCCAAATCGAATCAAATTCAGATGATGACCTTTGCAATAGTTAAATGTTTACTAATGTATGAGGCGATGTCTGCCGTCATAAATTTCCATCAGTACAAATTCTTCAGCTAAGATACATTTAGTCAGAAATGACATAAATAGAATACTTAATCTTATGAGATTCCAACATGACTAAATCTCAAACTCTCCATATATGGGCAACCACAAGCGGTCTTTTATACATTTAACGCCATCGGCTCTCATTTCCAATGGTTCACATTAGCCGCGAACCCCTTTTATTATCTATATTATCCTTTATACAAGCATCAACTATTTTTAAATTGCTCGGCAATTTATTTTGCACAGTCATTATCAAGGAACACATTCTAATTGGTTCTTTATCTTTTCTACATAACGTGTCAGTATCTACATTCACCTTCTTAGATGAAATAATTATCATGACTGTATTCATTCAAAATTTCTTTCTTCATATTTTCTAACTTTTAGTTTCGTCTCAACTATCATTTTTATTAGTTTCACTCAATCCGACGTTTAAAGCGTCGATAATTATTACAAGTAATTAAATAATAAATATTTAATTTTTATGAACCGTCAACGTAAAAATTTTTAAATTTCTCAGTTCGTCCAATTATAGAAAAATGTTCAAAAATAAATTTGAAATTAATTAACACGATTTTGTTGATTTATCGGAAAATAATTAATAAGATCCGTAAATTTTTTTAAAAAAAATATTTGTTTATACTTAGGTCAAAAAAATTCTTAGTTGAAAAGCAAAAATTTTCGTTTCAAATTCCAAGTCATGGTTTAAATGGTTTCCTCAATCCCTCTTAGGTTGTCTTGAGGAATGCACAAACATTTACCCCTAAAGGAGTTTAGTTAAATGATTTGGGTATAAGGGAATGATCTCTTAAAAATCCTTTGATAAATATTTTTCAAAATATATTTGCACTTTCTTTTTGGTATAACCGAAAGTCTTAAATGGCTCTAATTTTTGAAGAGTCAATATATATTCCATTATCTATTAATCACACTGTCAAATAATATAAAGGATTAAGTCCTTAATCACATGTTAATTATTCAAGGTACATGTTTTCACTGCTCGGCCAACTCAGGGCAATCTATAAATGATTATTAACTCCTTCCTATTCTAGTAAACAAACAGATGATCCTTAATGATCACAAGCATGAATTTATCAAAATACAGCCTACACACATGATTCGCCAATTTATGGATGCTACATGTGCATTGGTCAATCCAAACAACATAATATGAAACTCATAATATTCATTACGAGTTCTGGATGTAGTGATTGGAATAGATAATCTTTTTCGCGGACGCAAAATTGATGATAACCATGCCGTGGATCAAATCTTGAATATACGCTAGAACCTTGTAAATGATCGAACAAATCTATCATCTTGGGTAGTGGATATAGATTTTGATCATCAATTTACCTAGTTCACGGTAATTCAACAAATATAAGGAATGATAACACCATAGCTCTTCATGATGACGAGCTCGGCAGAATAAAAGCTTTTTCAGATAACTCTCTCAGTTGCACGGTAATTCTTTTAATTCAAATGGTGCTGAAGTACAGTGCACATGCCACAGGTGCAGCCCCGGGAATATAATCAATACCAATTTCAACTTGCCTTAATGGCGAAAGTCTAGGTAATTCACCAGCAAATACCTCCTAAAGTTTCAAATAACATGAACATCTTTTAATACATTTACATTAAGTTCTTTCTAGATTACAAGATCTATGACTAGTTCATAACCATTCATGGTTATAATTTCAAGTCTAAAGCAGGATATGGTCATCCATCAAGAATAATTTAGATCACTTTTGATAATCAACATCTTATCTTTTAGGAGAATTCCACTCGAGTTCGCATCAATTTAGACAATGACATTATTTCATAATCAATCAATCTATTCTACTAGCACTATCAACTTTCAAGTTTCATCACCGTTGATAATATTTGAACTCCTTAAAAGACTAATAATAACTCATAACCCTTCACAAATTCAAGGATATATGGAGACACAACTACCATTAAAAGAGTAAGGTCAACGCATAATATACGCGATAGAATTTCAAATCAGATACAGATGAAAACATTAATGAACATGGATATATCCCATGATTTCATGATTGAGTACGCATTCGAAAGCTCCTCGGATCGTTACCGATGTCATTCAAATGAAATCTAATCAAAAGAAATAATAGGAACGTCAATACATCCAGTCGGGTATCAATACTCAATAATTAGATAGGTTCCCAAGGAATCTTATCATTTACATATGAACACGAAGGGGATGTCAATTTTCAATTAAGACAATTTCCACAGATGAGTAATTTCTATTCAGAAAATAAATGGTACGGTCACATATGTAGGTGTCTCTAACAATATGTCCATATTTTTACACTTCTTGCAGATCTCATAGAATTTAATTTTTCACAACTTCAAAGAAAATGTAGTGTTTATTAACAATTTCATGGTGACTACTAATCAGCCTTGCATGGTCCCTTCCAAATTGTATGTAGGCGCGCAACTATATACAATTTAGGATTAAGGATACAATACTCAGTTCGTCAAAACTTTGTCATCATGTTTTAAATATATATTTTCATGCTTAATTTTGAAACAAGAATCAAAATGAATTTAAAGAGATGTTCTTTGTTGTCGAAACAATTATGTTTTTTAAGGAGTTTCATAAACAACTTTATTTCTATAACGATTACTTATAATTCTCACTTTAAGTAATCCATATGGTGATGGAAATTCAATTTTTCTCAAGGGATACTGTTTTAACTTATAAAAACAATGAGTGATCAGCAAAAGAGTGATGAAAAGTTGTTCACCAAGAACTAACTACAATATAATAGGAAATGATATTAGCCAATTAATCATGAGGTTCATGACCTCGATGGCACTCAAAAAGAATAATCCACAACGTAACTCAAATCGAGATGAGTACTTGTTCAATGGTTGCATCACTAATGCGAACATTAGGATGAATGAATAAAAGATAGATAACATCAATACATGTAGGATTTAGCAATCAAAGGTAGTCTTTTCATTAATCACAAACAAGTCAAGATTGTACCGTAACACATTACGTGACGCCATGTCATACAATTCCAAGAACTCATCCTACCAACTGATGTCTCAGTTAAGTTAGGGATTTTAAAAGATACCACAATGAATACTAATCTACAAGAGTCGTTAGGTGTTTCACATGTCCCGAAAGATCCATCGGTCCCAATTCAGAAGAAGATATCTTCATTTTATTTCTTGTACACTGGGCATCCTCGTCATTGGACAATGGTCTAGGAACAACCCTTAACACGAATCAACAATCAATTAAAACCTTATAATTCAATCACAGGACTTAACGAATTCCTCTTAACAATCTCGTATTCCATACGGGTTAATTATAACTTTATTCAAGTTTCAATCAACTTATACTCAATGCGACATCCTACCTCATTCTCCAATACTTTCAACTTTATTCTTAGACCTTGAAAGGGCAATAAAAGCTCGATATGAACAACACTTAATTTCCAATCCTATAGCTTCTTCATCAATAGTTATGAAATGAGTCAATAGTATGAAATGACTCACGCATTCAATTTGACTTCTCGGAAAGATACTAGTGGCATGAGGCTTTTGGGTAAAGGCTCCAATGACAGCTCAAGTGCAACATTCACCCTTTAGATTTCAATTTAAGAATTGGGTGACACCGAATCAGATGACACCTTTCCAGGTGGTAAGGTTTTGTCAAACTCCACTCTATAAGGAAAGATCGTCATGACATCAATATCATATTTTATCTCGCCAATTCATCTTCAAGATTACAATCAACTAATATCAACATTTCTGAATATCAACCATTTTGTTGGGATCATAAATATCCACAACTTGGTTTAGAACTAGAATAGCTAGAATTCCTATGGGAATAGCTTCGATTGATTTGCTAGGGGAGTCAAGGATTCTTGTGACAATCTACGTCGTATAAATACCTCGTATAAGTATTAAAATTATCATCAAACAATCATGTCATCAATTTACAATATATATATATCTATATATATATATATATATATATATATATATATATATATATATATATATATATATATATATATATATATATATATATATATATATATATATATATATATATATATATATATATATATATATATATATATGTATATATATATATATATATATATGTATATATATATATATGTATATATATATATATATATATATATATATATATATATATATATATATATATATATATATATATATATATATATATATATATATATATATATATATATATATATATATATATATAGATATACATATATGTATATACACACATATATATATATATATATATATATATATATATATATATATATATATATATATATATATATATATATATATATATATATATATATATATATATATATATATATATATATATATATATATATATATATATAATATATATATATATATATATATATATATATATATATATATATATATATATATATATATATATATCTATATATATATATATATATATATATATATATATATATATATATAATCCAAGTTATATATATATTAAAATAAAACTTCTCAGTCTGGCCTTTTCGGTAACTCGGGAATTCTTCGGCACCGTTATAATCAAAAGATTTTTAGACATTTTGAGAAAAATGTTTATAGTTAAATGATTTTAAAATATTTTATTAAAAACCTTGCTTTTAAAAATCTTTCATTCTCTATAACGAGAGCTCTGGTACCAAACTGTAACACCCACAAATATTCATACTTTAGTTCAGCGGAATAGTCGTTGGTGTTACGGGATAGAACATTACTCAAATCATAGACAACGCTTAAAAATCGCGTCGTTTAATAATAAATCATTCCATTCATAAATATCAAATTTACATAGGTCCCAAGTCATAATATTTCATACAATTTCTATAAAACATTTGAATGGAAATTGTTATTTAAGTGCGGGCCATAAATTCTTGTCGTCTTCCCGAGAATTACCTTCAAGTACCTGAGATAAAACATGTTAAAAGAAAAGGTCAGCGAAAACGCCGAGTGAAATCATAGAGTTTAATGAAAAACTATTAATATATCATCGGTATATATTTATTACCGAAAATCATTTTGTACAAATCCTTGTAGTAGGCCATAAAGTAGGTCAAAAACATTTTATACAAATCCTTGTCAAAATCATAATATAGGCTTATGCCTTCCAAAACCATTATACGAACCATTGTCGTAAAAACATCATACAATACGTTTTATAACGTTGTACAAAGTTAAATAAAAACCGTTATATGAATATGGTTATGTAAAACCAAAACACGAACATAATATCGATAATAAGACCCCGTATTGCTAGTCAGGCAATATATCGTAATTCAATGCATATAGCAGTATTTTCGTTATTTCGATTATTATAAGCCGCATGACATTGCTACCTTACTATAACAAATAACGGTTAGCTAACCCGAAACTCAATTGTCCCATCTAAGTTAGCGTGTCGTCACAAAAATCACGCTATGGAAATCTTCTCATACATAAATTCGCTTACCAATCAATGTGGCACGACGGGGATCAACCGTCAAGGCGCGAACTGGGTGATCTTCCCCAAATAGTACTATTATATGCACAAGCGTCTACCAAATCCCGGTAGTTCAGAATTCATGCTAATGGGACTTTTAGTGACATAACCTAACTTTAATAATCCATTTTATTTCATACATCGGGTCATATAATCATGCATCAGGTCATATAATCATTTGGGTCCAAAACAATAAACAAACAATCGGGACAACTCGTGTCCTATTTCATTAAAACTAACATGTTATCTCCCTCAGGGGTTTATAAAACATTTCATAAAACATTTAAAAGTGTGCGAGGCTATGAACTCACGTTGATTGGGAAAGGCGGTTATCGGCGATTTGGATGTACGGTACGTGCTTCAATCACGAAAACCTAGACAAATAATACTTAATGTAAGGATTTTTTTACTAGTTGAAAAATTCGTTTTCTCGGTATCTTAACGAATTGATTTCCGGTTCAAAGTATGACTCAATTGTTTTTGGTGAAACAAATATTTTTGGTTGTTTTTAAAATAAACGTGCAAGACGTAAATGTAAATGACGTTAATTTAAATCTAATTCTAATTTAAAATAAAGGGCAAGTATTTAAAAGCGTGACGAGAAATAAAAAGCACTAAAAGTAAATAACGCAAACTTAAAACTATCTAAGGCAAACTTAAAACGCAACTAAAACTTAAACTAAGGCAAGGCTAAAATAAATCTAAGGCAATTAAACTTAAAGTGCAATTAAGTAAAAAGGCGGGAAAAATAAAGCTTGAAAATTAAAAACAGAAAGTTAAAAACTTAAATTAAAATGAACCTAAAAACAGCTCATCCGGAATAATCCTTCGTTCGGAATAATCACTCATCCGGAATGTCACCTTCGTTTGGAATGATTCTTCTTCACACGGAATATTTACCAAAACCCTTGATCCAGAATAAAATGCTCAATCGGAATATGTCACATATCCGGAATAAACTCTTTATTCGGAATAATTCCTTGGTTCGGAATACTTTGCTGATCCGGAATAAAATCTTGACTCGGAATAAATTCCGAATGAACTCAAACTCCTTGATTCAGAAAATGTTCCGAATGAACAATCCCAAATCCTTCGTTCGGAATATATTCCGAATGAACCACCACTGATCCGGAATATTTTGTATTCCGAATGAACAGCACTTGATTCGGAACAAATTCCGATTGAAGACCTTGATTCGGAAGACACAGCTTGATTCGAAATAAATTCCGAATGAACTCTTTGATTCGGAACAAAAGATGTTCCGAATAAACAGTCCCCAAAATCCTTCGTTCGGAATGTTCCGAATGAAGGTCCTTTGATTCGGAATGTTTTCTTCACAAATCCTTGATCCGGAATGTAAGTTGATTCGTAATACCTGGGGAAGAACAGTAACAGAAAAACGAAGAACAAGGAAGCAAAAAATAAAACGAATCTAATCAAAACTAATCAAAATCAACCACAAGATTAAATCAAACTAATCAATAAACATCTACTAATCATAAACAAACAATCCAAATCAACAAAACTAACAATAATGATCAAAATAATCAAAACCCACTTTAATCAAATAAATAAAAACATCAAAAACATAAACATGAACAAATAAGCATAAAGATTAAAGATTAAAGAAAGGTAGATAGGAGATTAACAAGAAAAGTAAAGATTGACAAGAATTAAATGGAAACTTACTTAAAATTAAAGGTATTTAAGGTGATAGACAATGTATTTAAATGACATGTAATTAAATGACAAGGAAAATAAAATGGAAGAACTAATTGTCACTATTAGCCAACAAGAGAAAATGAAATCTAATCTAATCTATTTATAGGGGAGATTAGGGAGGTGCTTAGGAAGCTTCCTCACCTCTTTCTTCTTTCTTTAATTGCATGCTTAATTCCTTAATCTTCTTAATCTTTTGACTTTAACGACTTTGTCTCGGGATTCTTTTAAACTCGTCTTGTAATTCTTCAATAATTTAGACTTTAGTTCTTCGGCTTTTAGTAAACTTCCGTCTTTTGACTTTTTCTTCGATAAATCTTCAGAATTGGTCTTGGACTTCCGTCCTTTTTGCACTCTTGATTTCTTGACTTCGTCTTTTGTCTTTTTCTTCGATAAAATCCCGTGAATGCCCGTGTTTTCTCCTTTTTCCACAGTGTCGTCCTAAATCACAACAAAAACACAAACCACGCATAATTCCGACATTTACGACATAAAATACACGTTTTGGCTTGGTTATTATTGTAGTTAAGTGGTAAAAAGGATGGGTGTTTACACACCTATCAAATCCACTACACTTGACTATTGCAATGTCCTCATGCAATGCATTAGTTACAAAGCACGATTACACTTTTCATCATAATCAATCCACGTTGGCCTTTATTAAAGAGATAGAAAATTATAAACATTCAAAGTAAAGAAATCAAAAACATACCTTCGGGTTTCGGAAATGTCATGAATGATAATTATCCTCAAGTTTTCACTTTCTCTAAACCAAGCTTAAAAACGAGATCATTGTTATTATAAGTTAGCAAACTAACACGAACTCATGTGGGCCAATTATTCACTTAGACTCCCTTATTCCTAGGTGTATCTCTTATATTTTATTGTTGTCTTGAATGATCACGAGGATGCATTGTTGACTTATTTAGATAGTTATTAAGGCTGAAAATAAAGTGGGACGATTTAATCAATAGTTAGCTAAAGGACAAAATCTTTTAAAACTGCTTCTCGGGACCTCATAAAGTTCATATCTTGGCATAACTCGCTTCGCGATTTGAGACCTTTCTCGGACCGATATTTGGCAGCGACTTCATACTTAAAATCTTGAGAGATGTTCATGAAATAATGGCCTTCTCTTCATAATAGGAATTTCTTCACTTTGAAGTTTTGAGAGATTCTTCATATTTGGACCACGACTTCTTCATTTTTCTCCAATCTTTATTTTGGACTTTGATATACAACGATCCGCCTCCTTTTTGGACTTGGATCTATTTATCCGCATACCTTGTTAAGGCCTTTTCGGATAGACTTCTCCATGATCTTTACGGGAGTATTTTCTTTTCGTCGTGTGTCTCGATCCTTCATATTGATCTTTGATAAATGATTCTTCACATCACTTGGATCTTTAGCAACAAAATGTAGCCCTCATGCCTTGTTAGGGCCTTTTCGGACTCGCCAATCTTCGCATCCCGCTTCAATAAGTTATGCCTTGGCTATGAACTCTAATCCATACCGAGCAACTTTTAAACGATCTTGGGCTAGAAGCTAAGTAACTTTTCAAATCGTACAACCTTATTTATTGCATATAAATTTATTAGCAAGCGATGGGAGAATAGGCTTATAATTAACTCACATAAATTCACGAAAGAATACCAAACTTATAATTGACTCTATCATCTCTCGTTCTCCACAGTTTAAAATCTCAAGGAATGAGACTCGTGGATGCTTAGCCTATTAAGTCCAAGTTTTGGGTTTTCGAGTCGCCTATAGGATCTTGTAAACTCTTAGACTTTTTCAAGTTTAGAAATCTCATTTTAAAGTTCCCTTGATAAACGACTCTCTAGGATCAATTATAGGAACTTGCGAAAAGTTATTGTTCTTAACCCGTGAGAGTTACGACTTTCGCGTTTTATAGCTCCCTATATAAAAGCCTAGCAAAGCTTGACTTAAACACGTTAAGGATACTAGCTAGAGTAAACTTAGACAAGTAAACTCGGGTTGAGTCAAAAGATTCACAACGTTTGAAAATTAAAACCACTTTACTAAAATTTTATTCTAGCAAAGAAAGAAAATAACTATACAAAGGGAAAAACTAATAGGCCAAAATAGATCAAAAATTTTGAAAAATGTCGAAAAATTGATTTTCCGGTTAAAATGAGGACAAATACAAGGAAAAGGCCACTTAACTTCGATAGAAGTCCCCCCTACACTTAAGATAAACATTGTCCTCAATGTTTAAGCATGTGGGAGTAAACTCCCCTACACTTAGGACATTGTGCACTTTGTTTAAATCTCGCTAAGGAAGAGACAACTAAAGAGATTCCTATTTTAATATTGGAAAATATAAAATAGTGAATCGAAAAGAGTTTAGGATAGAACCGGGAAGACGGAAACACGGAATCACGGGTCGTCAAAAATCATCAAGAGTAGATCATTGAGCGCTCGAATCCCTGCACACATGATAGGAAAGAGAACAAGAAACACCACGGGGCCCCCCTACACTTATGGTGAAAATAAGGAAAAATAAAAAAATAATTGGGTTGCCTCCCAAAAAGCGCTTGTTTTTGTTAACCGAGTCATGACCCTGACTCGTCCCCGAATTAAATGGTCCATGGGGAAGCCTCAAATGTAATACCGGGATCAAAAACCTTGTCCTCGTTCCCGGAGGAATATAACAAAGGAGAGGCAGGAGGATAAGTCTTGAATGGTAGGAAGGTCCTTTCAACATATGATAAGTATGTGAAATCTTGATCCACGGGAGGTGGGGTGGGTAAAAGGATCACATTGTCATCCTCCAAAGACAATGGATGCTGACCAATTGGCAAAGACGTAAGGTTATCAATCATAGAATGGTCATTGTCACCTCCCGGGTCAAAACCCTCATCCTCATGACCCGGAGAGTGAAATTGATACATCACCCGCTTGGGCGTGCATTCAGTAGGATGAGGGGGCAATATAGTATGAGAAGTAAGAGAAGAATTACCTTCCATCTGTGTCACATGTCCAGTAGAGTCAAATCTCTCCACCTCTGCTATAGAAGGGGGCATGGCTAACAAAGTATGCTCATCAATAGCAAGAGAAGCAGGGCTATCAATGTCCTCAATCCCTTCGTCAAAGAGAGGATTCACCTCACTAGATATGTAAGCGTCATCAAAATCAAATAAAGGGTTCGAATAAATCTTGAAAGTTTCCTTCGGAACGTCTTCATCAGATGGTGACTCGTCATCACTAGAAGTAAAATCATCATCTTGATCAAAAAGAGGATTAGAGAAAGCCAAGGAATCCTCTCCCAAAGTGTTGGTGGAAGGAACATCATCAGAAGAAAGTGCATCATACTCATCGTCACTGTCAGATGTCAACTCAGATTCACTTGGAATTGGGACAAGGTTATCAGCACTAGACTTTATGAATTCGGCGGATTCCTTTGCAGGAATTGTGCTAAGATCCTCATCCCCTAGGATAGGTGAATCCTTAGGCTCCAGGGCCGTCAAGTCGGGAGAAGGAATAGAATTCTCATCGTTCCAAGAAATACGACTCTCATCGTCATCACTATCATAATAATATGGAGGCACAAGAGGAGGAGTATAAGAATTAAGGTTAGATACTTGCTCTTGTTGTTGATCCGCTTGACATTTTTCACTGATCTTGTTGCAAGCTTCTTGAACTTTTTGAAAGTTGTCAAAAAGTGTGGCAAGTTGCTCAGGAGGAAGTGCACAAAAGAGTTGATGATTGACGGTGTGACGTGGGGGCTCAAAGTTATACACACTAGGATGATAGCACGGAACTTTCTCAAAGACCCTCGACGGATCACAAGAAGAAGCATCGTGAGGGCCCCCACAAATATAGCACCACGGGTATGGAGAAAAACCCGGTGCATCTTGAGGATAAGGATTGTCATAGACGGGAGAAGGTGAGAAAGTATTGTAAGAGGAGAAGTATGAATTTGTTGAATTGAAAAATGGACAAAATCCAAATTGTGTATCGTTGATATCAAAACCACACCGCTCACAAGTACACCATTGACATGTTTGAAAACCATGCCATGGTCTCCCACACCGTACGCAAGACGAATCCATGAAGAGTTATAAATAAGAGGGGTAAAGGAAAGAATTAAACATAATAGAGGATAAAGAGGAATATTTTTGGTGCAAAACTTTGAAAAATAAATGCTTTTTATGATTTTTCAAATGTTTTTGGGATTTTATTTTATTTTTTAAAAATTTTTTTTTTTGACATGAAAAATAACGTTCACGAGTGAACGGATCCCAAAAAGCAACGCGTCTCTCACAGAAAACCGTTAATCTTTACGAAAAGAGCCGGCAGCGGCGCCATTTTAATGTAAGGATTTTTTTACTAGTTGAAAAATTCGTTTCTCGGTATCTTAACGAATTGATTTCCGGTTCAAAGTATAACTCAATTGTTTTTGGTGAAAAAAATATTTTTGGTTGTTTTTAAAATAACTGTGCAAGACGTAAATGAAAATGACGTTAATTTAAATCTAACTCTAATTTAAAATAAAGGGAAAGTATTTAAAAGCGTGACGAGAAATAAAAAGCACTAAAAGTAAATAACGCAAACTTAAAACTATCTAAGGCAAACTTAAAACGCAACTAAAACTTAAACTAAGGCAAGGCTAAAATAAATCTAAGGCAATTAAACTTAAAGTGCAACTAAGTAAAAAGGCGGGAAAAGTAAAGCTTGAAAATTAAAAACAGAAAGTTATAAACTGAAATTAAAAAGAACCTGAAAACAGCTCATCCGGAATAATCCTTCGTTCGGAATAATCACTCATCCAGAATGTCACCTTCGTTCGGAATGATTCTTCTTCACTCGCAATATTTACCAAAACCCTTGATCCGGAATAAAATGCTCACTCGGAATATGTCACTTATCCGGAATAAACTCTTTATTCGGAATAATGCCTTGGTTCGGAATACTTTGCTGATCCGGAATAATCTTGACTCGGAATAAATTCCGAATGAACTCAAACTCCTTGATTCGGAAAATGTTCCGAATGAACAATCCCAAATCCTTCGTTCGGAATATATTCCGAATGAACCACCACTGATCCGGAATATTTTATATTCTGAATGAAAAGCACTTGATTCGGAACAAATTTTGATTGAAGACCTTGATTCAGAAGACACAACTTGATTCTGAATAAATTCCGAATGAACTCTTTGATTCGGAACAATAGATGTTCCGAATGAACAGTCCCCAAAATCCTTCGTTCGGAATGTTCCGAATGAAGGTCCTTTGATTCGGAATGTTTTCTTCACAAAGCCTTGATTCGGAACGTAAGTTGATTCGGAATACCTGGGGAAGAACAGTAACAGAAAAACGAAGAACAAGGAAGCACAAAATAATACGAATCTAATCAAAACTAATCAAAATCAACCACAAGATTAAATCAAACTAATCAATAAACATCTACTAATCATAAACAAACAATCCAAATTAACAAAACTAACAATAATGATCAAAATAATCAAAACCCACTTTAATCAAATAAATAAAAACATCAAAAACATAAACATGAACAAATAAGCATAAAGATTAAAGATTAAAGAAAGCTAGATAGGAGATTGACAAGAAAAGTAAATATTGACAAGAAAAGTAAAGATTGACAAGAATTAAACGGAAACTTACTTGAAATTAAAGGTATTTAAGGTGCAAGACAATGTATTTAAATGACATGTAATTAAATGACAAGGAAAATAAAATGGAAGAACTAATTGTCACTATTAGCCAACAAGAGAAAATGAAATCTAATCTAATCTATTTATAGGGGAGATTAGGGAGGTGCTTAAGAAGCTTCCTCCTCTCTTTCTTCTTTCTTTAATTGCATGCTTAAGTCCTTAATCTTCTTAATCTTTTGACTTTAACGAATTTGTCTCGGGATTCTTTTAAACTCGTCTTGTAATTCTTCAATAATTTAGACTTGAGTTCTTCGGCTTTTAGTAAACTTCCGTCTTTTGAATTTTTCTTCGATAAATCTTCAGAATTTGTCTTGGACTTCCGTTCTTTTTGCACTCTTGATTTCTTGACTTCGTCTTTTGTATTTTTCTTCGATAAAAGCCCGTGAATGCCCGTGTTTTCTCCCTTTTCCACAATTTCGTCCTAAATCACAACAAAAACACAAACCACACATAATTCCGACATTTACGACATAAAATACACGTTTTGGCTTGGTTATTATTGTAGTTAAGTGGTAAAAAGGATGGGTGTTTACACACCTATCAATACTCGTCTTAGACTCTTGACCAATGAATTTATAAAAATAATGGATATGTATATATATGATGATATTATAAGTATGATGATGATCAAGTGGGATTTTATCTCTTCATTCAACATTATAGTGTTATCTATTAGTCAAATTTTTGACTAGTTACACTAGTTTCAATCCAATTCCATATTAAGGCCCAATAAGCCCGTTAAAAGCCCATTACCTTCTATGAGTCCAATTTACATTTTTAATATCAGTTCTATACTTACATGTTAGGCCCAAGTGGGTTAAGCCGAATAAGTAAGTTCATAAGTGTTTAGCCAAATTAGTTGTATTAATAGTCCAATAAGGCTAATTTGGCCCGTTAATGTTCATATGTTATAAAGCTCGGGTTTTATCTGTTTTTACTTGTATTATGTACTTATATATCAGTATATGAGTTATAAAAAGTTTACATTAGACGGGTCCGACCATCTAAGTTTTAATTGACGAAAACGTTAATTTTACGGTTTTAGCCGAAAAGACGTAAAACTCATGTTTATAGTTTTATAACTTATAAAACTTATCAAATTGCCAATTTTGTAAAATGTATCATTTATTTATTAATGTACATACTTATATAAATGTAATATATAAGTTAGTGGGTTCTAAGTTTACATTTCTATATATTATTTACTTGAGTGCTAATATTATACTATATAGTTTAATTTCACAAATCTGATTTTTACTTTCACTTTCACCATTTTTACCTTGAGTTCTACAAGGAGATAGAAGCTCATTTTTGGATGACATAAACTTCATATTATGTGATAAAAATAACTTAGTTTTAGCTACTGCTCAATCCAAGTCAAAGTGTCCCTAACAGTCCTCACAAAAATGACTATTCAGATTTGTACATCAATTTTGTTTTGACCATATCTCACTCATTATAATGATTCCATTGCATGGCCAACTCTCACATGTGTACAATACTTAATACTTACTGTATATTTATTCCTCTATACTATTTTATCAGTTTAACATATAGTTGCTTACTGTTTTTATACAGCCAACTAAATAATCAAGATTTTAACCTTTTTACATATGGTTTTCCATCTTTTTATCCATGTTTATCAACACATGAGCCCCACACAAATTTTTTATCATCATTCATCATCATATACATATACATAAATAAAGAAAATAAAAGATTACATATTCAAAATAACAAGATGATTGGAAGAAATATTCTCTATACCACCAAAGTGATGAAATGATGAGTTTTTGGATGAACAAGGCTCGGTTCCTTGTTACCAAATCTTCAACTTGGGAAATGAACTTCTTGAGATCTTCATATACATTAATACCTCCATGAATTAAGCCCTTTAACCTCATGAAAACTCCTTTTCATAGGTTAGGATCACCTCCAATCTTCATATCTTCAAAGGGTATTCAACTTGTGCAAGTTAAACACATGATTCATGGTTGAATTTTTGATCAAATAGTGGTTTATGGGGGTATATGGGACGTTCATAGAGAGAGAACAAGAGAGAGTTGTGTGTTTACATGTATGAATAATGAGTTAGCTAGCTTGAAGGTTAGTGGTTTTTGTGATTTGGTGGTTTTTGATAAACCAAGTAGAAAAGTGTCCTAGAAGCTTGGTTAAGCTTACACATAAGGTGTTGGTGGCTTGCTTTGGCCACCACTTGTATAAGGGTGGGGCAAGTGTAAACTTGTCTCACCTCTATTATTTTACGGGTATTCCTCGATTCTAGTTTTCTCGATTTGTGTGCCCTCGGGTCGTTTTACGAAAAAGCGTTTTATAAATTATGAATCAACGACACAAAACGAATCTAATAAAAATTGTCTCATCAAATACGGAGTTCAAAAACATAAATACGTAATCCTAGGGTTTCCGTTTTAATCGTAAAGGACGTTAAATTATGCACGTAAGTACTAATCTCTTCTCGTAAATTTGTGAGGTATGAACCAACACAAATTTTAAATTCCAAAATAATATTCACGGATAAATTTTATTTCCTGAAATGTCGGACTATCACCAAAAACAGTGTATGTAAACGTAAGCACGTAACGTAGAATCCTCCGGTTTAGACGTAGTCGATGCTACTTCAAGACGTAAACCCAAATTTCTTCCCATAAATGAGTGATTTCATAATATAACATTAAAATAATGTTTTTAAATAATACTTGAGAATAAAATATCAACCATAAATTGACGGATTGTCACACAATGCACTCAACCGAAAATCAGAAGGGATGCAACATGGTTTCAGGAGAAGATGTATTTGGTCGACACTCAATCTAAAGGTCGACACTCAGTCGTCTCTATTTCTAATGCAACATATCAAGCGGACGAACTTGATGCATATGACTCAGATTGTGATGATATTCACTCAGCCCAAGCTGCTCTCGTTGCTAATCTTTCTCAATACGGTTCTTATGTCATCAGTGAGGTAACAACCACAACCAATCTTGTTAATGATAATCCACATCAAGTTGGGCATGAAAATAACAACCTCGAATAGCATTCGAGAAATAGTAACTCAAATGATGTGGTATCTAATCCTACACATTTGAGTGAAACTCAACCAAATGCTACGACAAGTATGGAATCTTATGCTCAACAGGATTTGGTAATGGTGCCTAAAATTTTTATTGATAACATGAATGTGGCTGTTCGAAAAACCATAGATATGAATGCCAACGTAACTGCTGATCTTGCGCTGTATAAAGAAAAGGTCAAAACTTTTGAAATGGTCTCTCAAGCAGAGAAAATAACTTATTCTGAATTTGACCAATTTCGTTTTGAAAGGCTAGACACTTAAACGAAATTAAATCATTAAGAGCTAATCTTTCCAATGAATTAAAAGAAAAAGAGTCGCTTGTAAATGATTTTCAGAAACTTAAAACGGATTTCGAAACTCTCGAGTCTAAAAAGTTTTAATCGAAAATTAATGCTACCAAACTTGTTAAATTCAAAGAACAACAACCTTTAAAATAATACGCTTCAACAGAACATGTTCATCTTTTAACAAAATCATTTTAAGAACTAGAACTTAAGCGTCTTCAAGATTTACCACCTAATCCTGGTTATGAAAAACAAGCTCACGAATATATTCCTTGTCTTTATGATGTCAGCCAAATTTGTAAATCGAAAAGGGCTCCTTATGTTCGTGATGAGGAGGAGATGCTGTCACTTGCGGAAGAAACTCGGTTAAAAATGCTTTCGATAAATCATAACAAAATTTGATGATGTAAAGCATAATAAAGAACAATCTGATTTTAAGACCCGCTTTAGACTACAAACGGAATTAACTCAATTATCAGCATGTGTGCCACAAAGTTTTTCAAACGAAAACCTTTCTAGTACGTCTCCTACACTTGTCAAAAAGGATTTAACGAAGTTAATTCCACCGGTAAGTAAGGTGTCTAATAGCTTAAATGCGTTGCACCAAAACTTTTCCGGTTTTGACAAGGTCATTAAGGAACGTATGACGGCTTCGACCATAACGGAAGTTAAATGGAATTTTGAACACACAAGAGCTGCGTTTCGAGATGAAATTGTTCCCTTTGTAAACAATATTAAAGCGTGTTTTAGCAATATTGATCAAGATTTGGTTTTGGAACTAGATGAAGTTAAACGTGTTTTCAATTAAATAGATGAAGCTTATGAAAACGGTTTAGTTGTAATAGAACAAATTTCACGCCAAAATGATCATCTTCTAAAGCAAGTGATGTCGCATGATATTGTTTCCGTCTGTGTGAATAATAGTGTTGTTAATGATTCTATTGTGAATAATGTTGAATATGTGGAAAATGTGGTAGATAGTACTTGTCAAAAATTTGACGCTGAATTTGTAACGCTTAAAGATTCCTGTATTCGCCTTCAAAACTTTTTGATGAGATCCAAAAACATTGTATTTCGCTTGAATGTAAACAAAAATTTATTTAGAGATTTTTCAAAAGTGTTAATATAGATGATCCAAATTTTCAAAAGAATTTAAGATTGAATTTACAATCAAAACGGCGTCAGCCAAGTGACAAGGTTGCTAAATCAGCCAAGTGAACGTACTTGAGGCCGCTGAGAATTTTTAACTTGATCTAGACAGTCGAGTTTCCAAGATTTTGTCCAAAGTTGATAACTTAAAACAGAAAAATACTCAACTCTCTGATTCAGTAAAGCCCACATGTGCTATTACCACTACACAGACTCAATCATTGATTGAACGATTGAATCGAAAGTCGGTGGAAATATATGATTTGAGGAATAAGCTTCTAGTAAATACTTTCATCAAATCCGTTGACGGTTGTGATGGTTTACCTAATATCATCAGGGTACTCCCATTGACCATTGATTTACGTTCTAAGAGTTGGGCTGGCTACTGGTCTCCCATGGTGATGCTTGATTCCACCAGAAAGACTAGCTAGCCCAAGAGCGAGCAGATACTTGGTAATGGATTATCAAATCTGCTCATGTTGCTGTGAAGATTCAACAAGTGCAGATGTTTTCAAAACTTTCAAGAAGCTCCACAAGATTTATGAGTAGTAGCAAGATTTGTGTTTTATCCGGTGCTATTCCATGTTGTGTCTGCTTATGCTAAGGGTGTGATGATTCAATCCTTAATTTGTTTCTGATAGATCTACCAAGAAACATGAACTCAACAAGTCAAATTCAAGTTTAGTGTAGGATTGTTAGGACCTATGTAATAGGTGTTTTGTAATAGGTTGACTATGAGGTATGTAGTTCCTCCTGGTCATAGTAGTAGTAGGAGTGATACGTGCTCCTGGTCTCTTAGAAAGTCAAACAGTATTATTAGTAGTAGTTTGTTAGGATATGCATGGGATATCTTAGGAAAGGATGTGCATATCATCTGTTACACGTTTGTCAGTAAATGTAGTTTAGGGTTTCCTTGTAGTATAAAAGGAACCCATTGGTAGAAGGGTTAGACACACCTTTCAACATTTTCATTTTATATCAGTAATATTAGAAATCCTTAGAAAGGATCATGTTATTCATTTAGTTACTTGTTTCTTCTTGTTCTTAGTGTTTGTATTCCGCACAAATAGTTTGTTTTCATTAGATTCTCTCTGTGAATAAACTTGTGATTACAAAAGTTGTTCACCATCCTTTACAGGCTGAAAGATCTATATTTGAAGGACCCAACTGTTACTTTCGGGTGCACTATTTTAACCTCTTGGTGGAAGATACATCTCGTCATTATTTAGTATGCATTATTTGAGGTCCAGGAGGAATGTATTTGCAAAATAGTTATCTAAGAGCTTAAGGTGATTGGTTACTGATTTTAGGAAGGCTTCTTCAAACGGTTAATCACGAAGATTATTCCTTATAAAAGAGTAGAATTAGTTTACTAATAGAAAGTGTACGCAAGGTTGATAAGTATGGTGATTCTTAAGATGAGCGAATGGAATATGTTCACATGGGCAACTTAGTTGAATAAAGTGTTCTCATCTCGTCTAATTAAAGGGAGAAATTCTGACATCGTAGACATAGTTGACTTTGGGGTTACAATTCACATCATCACTATCCTTAATAGAGAAATACGATCATCTGATACTTAATTGACTGTCGTGTCATGTTATCAAAATTATGGAAAGGATCAACTGTATGCTTTAGATATATGAGCTTTATACATTAAGATTGCTTGATGCCACTTGTAAAGTTCTTAATCTACATAAGAAAGGATTGTTGGCTTAGGGGGAAGCTAAGATAACTTCTATCAAGGCATTACGAGCAAGATCTAACGTTTCTAAAAACAACTAAATGATTCTATCATATGATGTTCTCATCTTTCGGATCAAGCCTCGTAATCGGTTAAAATGTGAATATGTGTATCTAGATTCTTAGGCTTGTGTGGCAAGGGGTAGTGCTAGAGTATGAATTTTTTCAATAATTTCTCACGAAGTTCGAAATCTTTCATAAACCATACTCGAACACTAAAATTTAGCCCTTATTAAATTGAGGGGGAGCATTAATATGTTCTAAGTCCAATCATATTTTCATTTGACCTAATCCCATTAATCTATTGGTATCCAAAGTATCAAGGATTGACACTTTTGATAAGGGGAAAAAATAGGATTAAGGTAACTTATTAACATATGTGATTAAGACAAATAGTACTTAAATGAAATTCCTAACTTGTTAAGTAATGCACATATTAAGGGGAGAATTTTGTTGTAAAAACCCCTTAATGTACAAAACATTTGATATATATATCGCAAGTACCTTAGTGATTTTCAAGAAGTTTTTATTGTTGGCAAATACATATCCAAAACACTCTTAATTCGATTGTGGTGACAAAAGGGTGGTAGGAATAGGTATAAGTCCAATGATGCTTCTAGAACCAGAGGAATCTTCCCAAGGGCATTCCATAGCTAGAAATAGTAGTCCTTAGGAAATGTGGGGAATGATTGTGAATGTAGCAGGATATTGACCAAGTACTTAACCTAGAAAAGAACAATCACAACAAGGGTCTAGTTATGACTTATTGATAAGAATTGAAGGTGTTGAAGAATGAAAAATAGTTTTAAAGATAAAGGGTGAAAAAAATAAACGCTCCCTAAAACTTAGGTTGAAACTGGATCAACACATATGCTATCGAGATATGTTGAAAATATGTTTTTACGTATTTAGGAAGATTCGGTCACTCTGACAATATATTATGTAGAAACTAGAAGGGGGGGTTGAATGGTTTCTTAAATTTGCTTGTTAAAGTTTGTATTTAAAAAGTCCTTTTTCAAAAACTTAAACTTGAGTATTTATGTGAAACATTCTTATGCACAATATGAACAAGGTATAGTGCAACTAACTAATAATCACAAGTATAAAGAATAATGAATGTAACTAAACTAATAATCACAAGTATAAAGAATAAAGAATGTAAAGAGATAAGGGAAGGAAAGATCAAACCAAACACCAAGGATATATAGTGGTTCGGCAACGAAGCTCACTCCTTGTTCCTAATCCACTCCTCGAGTACTCCTTACTCAAGAGTTCACTAATCAACAAGCTCCTTAAGTTGGAGAAACCGTACACAACGTCGCTTAACAAATTTCCGACTCTAAGCTAAAAGTCGAGCCCTAATCTTAGCTAGGACCAATCTACACCAATATATTTTGAGGACTAAGTATTAACCCTAATACATACACAACTTCCAAATAGACACAACTACTTGGATCTTCACAACAATGAATAAATAAGTTTGGATCTTCAATGGATCTTTGAGGTAGACACAACACTTCAACAATGATAGTGTTATTCTCTTTGCACTTTGAGAGGAAAAGATGGGAGGATAAAGTCTCACTTCTAAACAAGTAGTAATCAAACAAATGATCAAGGATTTGAGTGATTTAAGAAGTATGTAAGAATATGAAAGTTTATGTGCAAAAGAGGTGAATTGAAAGTCTGAGAATGGTCCACTATTTATAAAGCAAATGTCCAACGGCTATATCTGCCCACGGTTCTTTATTGCAGCCCACGGTTCCTTATCGATAAAGAACCCCGTAGGCGCTAAGGAACCGCCAGCGTAGACTCCGCTCCCTCTTATCTTTTAGTGGGTTGGATCGAATCTGGGGATTAAAATATACTGAAAGGATATTCCAAACCAAGTTAGAATATGCCATTTTCAAATTTCAAATTAATAAAACATTTTCTTAAAAAGAAAGTTTAATAATAAAACTTTGTCACACTTAATTAAAAGTGAATTTTAAGAAAATATTAGATCCTTGATCACTTAATTAGTATAGTTACTTGTTTGTTCATACCTTAAGTGATAATGGTTGAAATGAAAAATACTTGAACTCAAGAATTCGTTTTTCATTGTTTTCGTAAATGCTTGTTTTACATATCGTCGTAATCAAATCAAAGTGAGTCCGAAAAATGAAAGTAACGTGTTTTAGGAATAATTTCATTAACAATTTCCCCCTTTTTGATTCCGATAATCAATAAACTCAATCATCTAATAAAACAAGATTTTCGAAGATGATTTTATCATTTCTCCCCCTTTGTCAAAGCAAAAATGTTGCAAAAGTCTTTGAAGAAGAAAAAAACCGGAGTTTGCAAATGCTCCCCCTTGGTGCTTACTCCCCCTTGCTTGGGGCACCAAGGAATCGAAATAAGGTTACAAGCTACATAGAAGGGTTAGTAGAAGAGAAGAGACACCCAACAAGATATAGCAAAGATCACAAAAAAAGAAACAAAAGATCCAAGATAAGTCATGTTAAAAGAAAACATGATAAAAGATAAGTCATATAAAGATGTATGAGACCCAACCAAGTCAGAATAAAAGGCATAAATCTAATCATACTTAAGCTAGAACTCTAAGATTTGCTTGAACTAGATGTCTTGAAGAAAAGCAACCAAGGCTTAGATAAAAGACAAGGTAGTGGCGGAAGGAGGTGGTGGTGGTGGCATGGTAGAGATCTCATAGTTATAGTATAGAGGAGGTTTAACTAAGAGACTCTTGATGTAATTCTACTCCTCATAGATGTGAGCCATAGCAAGATGTTGATATTGACAACATTGACAATATGTTCCATGATGCATGACATTATCATGTGAAGGAGGTAGAACACAAAAAGGCTAGTGGTGGAAGATAAGAAGTTCCACAATCACCATTCTTAGAAGGAGAAGAGATAAGATTTTGAGTGTTCTTGGGTGAATTAGGGTTGAAAGTAATTGGAGAGAATGGAAGAGAATCAAAGCTTTCATTTGGGTAATAAGACATTTTGTTTTGAGAAAGAATGCAAAATGCTTAAGGTTATATAGAGAAAGTCCAAGATAATTTGGGGGTGGTCAAAGGGTTGTAACAAAGTTCCAAAAAGTGTTGGAACAAAATTTGGAGTTTCAGGAATACCCGAAAAATAAGGTACTGGGCGCGGTTCCTTAACTCACCCGATGGTTCCTTATCACTGGGGAATCGTGGTGTCAGTAAAGAACCGCCCACAGTGGGTTGAGTTTGGTGATGAGGGAGGATTTTCCAATTAAGCAAATTCTATTTTTCTAGTCTAACTAATCATGGGTATATGCTAAGAAGCAAAGATAGACAAAGAAAACATACAAGAGCTCACCAAAAAAGGTTTAGATCAAAATACATAGATTTTTTAATAAAATCAATGTAGGAGGTGTGTAGAACTTGACACAAGGTCATGACACAATGATCCTCCATAATTCTCTTTTGTTCTTGCTATATTTGAGAGACCCATACATATGAATTATGTAAGCTCATTATGAATAGCAAGAAGCTATGAAAGACGTTTTTAGATTGAAATAACAATGCAAAAACATTTCTCGACCATTTTCGAAAAAGATTTGAGAATTTTGAAAAAGAAGAGAAATTTTGAAAAAGAGTTTATTAAACATATGAACTCAAACAAAGAAAAGACTCAAAGGATAAAATATAGTAAGAATGCACAATTAAGGAATATGTTCCATTAAGCCTTGACCTAAACACAAGTAATTAAAAGGTTCACTCTTAAGTGCCTCAGTGAAGATATCAGCTAAGTTTTCTACCAAGGGTACCTTTTCTATCAAAATGTTCCCCTTTTTAACATTATCCCTAAGAAAATGGTGGCGAATCTCTATGTGCTTAGTTCATGAATGTTGCACGAGATTCTTGCTAAGGTCTATTGCACCCTTGTTGTTGCACATGATGGGAACATCATCAAGAGAAATCTCGTAGTCAACAAGCGCTTGCTTCATCCATAGAGCTTGTTGACAAGCTTTATCGGCACTCACATACTCGGCTTCCGTGGTGGTTGAAGCAAGAGCGGTTTGTTTCTTGTAGAACCAAGAAGTTAAACAACAACCCATGAATTACAAACTTCACTAGTGCTTTTCCGGTCCACATAGTCTCCCGCATGATCCGAGTCCGCGTAGAAAATGGTTTCTACGCCGGTCCCTTTAGGATATCATAATCCTAAATGTATAGTGCCCTTAATGTATCAGAAGATACGCTTAACCGCTTCAAGGTGAGAGGTATTGGGAGCCTCTAGGAAGCGAGCAAAAAGGCAAACACTAAACATGATATCCGGTCGACTTGCCGTTAGGTACAACAAACTACCAATCATACCTCTATATTTGGTGTTGTGTACCGACTCAAAGTCATCAGCTACGGTGAGTTTAGTATCTGAGGCCATAGGGGTCTTCATAGGTTTAGAGTCTTCTAATACAAATTTCTTTAGCATTTCCTTAACATACTTGGATTGTTTAAAGAAAATACCATCGTCTATTTGTTTAATTTGTAGTCCTTAAAAGAAGTTAAGTTCTCCCATCATACTCATTTCAAACTCGTCATGCATGATTTTGGCAAAGTCATCACATAATGATTGACAAGTTGAACAAAATATAATGTCATCAACATATATTTGTACTATGATGAGGTGAGAAACTTTCTTCTTTGTAAAGAGTGTATTGTCTACCATCCCCATGGTATACTCATGTTTTACAAGAAATGCTTTAAGTCTATCATACCAAGCTTTGGGTTCTTTTTTGAGACCATAAAGAGCTTTCTTAAGCTTGTAAACATGATCCGGTTTCTCAAAATCAATGAAGCCGGGAGGTTGAGCCACATATACCTCCTCATTGATCAAACAGTTAAAAAATGCACTTTTTACATCCATTTGTTGAAGCTTAAAATCTAAAGCACAAGCGTAAGCTAAGAGGATTCTAATGGATTCTAATCTAGCTACGGGTGCGTATGTCTAGTTAATAAGTGTAAAAACACTTATCCTTTTACCACTTATTTCCAATAATAACAAGACCAAAACGTGTAATTTATGTCGTAAAAGTCAGAATTATGCGTTGTTTGCGTTTTTATTGTGTTTTAGGACCAAAAGATGAAAAAGGAAGAAAACACGGGCTTTCACGGGCTTTTATCGAAGAAAACGGGAAAAGACGAAGTCAAAAGATCAAGAGTGCAAAAAGAACGGAAGTCCAAGGCCTATTCTAAAGATTTATCGAAGAAAAAGTCTAAAGACGGAAGTTTAATGAAGTCGATGAACTCAAGTCTAAATTAAAGAAGAAAATTAACAAGACAAGTTCAAATCCCGAGACGACGTCGAGAAAAGACAAAGAATTAAATCGAGTCGAGAAGACGTGAAGAAAGAAAGAAGATGCAACACATGCACTCCTTCCATTTTTCCTATAAATACCCTCCTAATACACATTAGGAGGGTGGTTAGTTTTTAGTTTTAGTTTTTCATTTTTCACTTTTCGTTCTAGTTTTAGAGAGAGAAATTTCTCCACTTTCTCTCACTAAGTTTTCATCTTTCTTCTCTTAATCTTTCAAGATTAAACATTTTTGTATTGTTGATTTCATTAATCAAGATCTAGTTAAGCTTTTAATCTTTCATCTCATTCTACCTTTCTTTGATTTCTAGATTGATTTTGGTGCGAATTACTTATGATCCGTGTTGTTCATTGATAGGTGTGTAAACACCCATCCTTTTACCACTTAATTCGGGCTAAAACGAGACCAAAACACGTATTTAATATCATTTGTTTGGAATTATGCGTGGTTTTTGTGTTTATTGTGTTTTCAGAGCCAACCGGATGAATATTGATGAAAACATGGGATTGCACGGGTTTTACTGAAGAAAAAGACTCAAGATAAAGTCTGTTGTCCAAGAGATGCAAAAGATTTGAAGTCGCTGGGCCTATTCGAAGATTTATCGAAGAAAAGGACCAAAGACGGAAGATTTATATAAGTCGAAGAAACTCAAGTCTATTAAACGAAGAAATTAAAAGACGAGTTGAATTTAATCGACGACAAATCCCGAATCAGAATCGAAAATGGAAACTTTTCTGAAAAGACGAAAAGACAAGAAGAACGGGAGAAAGCCCACTCACCAACCAAAAGACAAGGCTATAAATAGCCCTCCCCTCACACATTTTGAGTTAGTTTTTAGAGTCTGGAGTTTTCCTCTCCTCCCCTTTTTTTTCTCCTTTCTAGTTCGTTTCATCACAATCACCACTAGGGTGATTGGTGATTTTAATCTTTGTTCTTCCAATCTTGTTGTTTTAATCTTTGTTTTGATCTTGTTAAAACATTAATCATTCAATACAAGTCTTGTTTAATCTTTCCATTTCATCTTGTTCATCATCATTTTTCTTTTCAAGTTCTTAAGTTTTATTTTTCTTGATTTGATCTTCAAAAGTTGTTGGGATTTGTGTTTTTGTTGATGGGATTAGTAGCTTATGGTTAATAGATGCTTTGTGTTTAGTTTTATTTAAGATTTGGTGAAAAATTTGGTGAATTTTGGATCAAAATCAGTTTTCCTTGTTCTTCGGGTGTTATTCCTGTGTCTGGGTTTCCAGACTTCCGAACCAAGAAAAACTTCCGAACCAAACAAAAGTTCCAAAATAAGCTGAAACTTCCGAACCAAGCATAACTTCCGAACCAAACAAAAGTTCCGAACGAAGCAAAAACTTCCGAACCAAGCAGAAAGTTCCGAACGAAGCCAAAAAGTTCCGAACCAAGCTGAAACTTCCGAACGAAGCAAAAACTTCCGAACCAAGCAGAAAGTTCCGAACGAAGCCAAACTTCCGAACCAAGGGGCTTCATTCGGAAATCCAAAGTTCCGAACCAAGGAGTTTCATTCGGAAGTTCTAAACTTCCGAACCAAGGGTCTTCATTCGGAAACTTCCGAATCAAGGGGTTTCAGAAACTTCCGAACCAAAGGCAAAGTTTAGAGTTCCGAACCAGTTATCTTTTAAGCATTTTAAGGTTTACTGTTTCTTTACTGCTTCTTTACTGTTTCTTTATTTTAATTTTATTTTAATCTTAATTTTAATTTTAATTCAAGTTTTTATTAATCATCATTAAATTAATTGTCTTTGATTTAAGGTTTCATTTTAGCATATTTAAACTTTTTATTAGATTAGAAAAACCAAACCCTTTTATTTAGTAACCAAGAACAATCATTCCACTTAAGGCCGAGATCAATTTGAGAGGATTCCGAGAAACGAACTTTCAACATAGTAAAACCCTTGTATCAAATGGCGCCGCTGCCGGCTCTTCTCGTTAAGATCAAAAGTTTTTTGTAAGAACTTGGATTTTGGGATCCGTTCCCCGTGAACGTTACTTTTCCATAAAAATTTTCAAAAAATCCTAAAAAATATAAAATTTTCAAAAATACAAAAAAATTAAAAAAAATTAAAAACCAAAAAATATTTTTGTATTGTTTTTGCCTTGTTAGTTCTTTTGCAGGTGTATGCGCACTCGATCCACGTCATATCAAGAGCCCGAGCCTCTCGATCACTTAGACATGGCCGGTGTACCACCTCCAAACAATAATAACAACAACAACCCACCTTTCAACAACATGAACAATAACAACAACAATGAGCCCCTTCCGGATAATCGCCCGATGATTGAATTGCTGCAAGCTCATGTAGATGGCAACACGGATCCAATTGTCATACCTCCAATTGCCGCCAACAACTTTGAGCTAAAATCAGGCTTTATCCAGATGGTCTCCGCTCAACCATTCTTGGGACGAACCATTGATGATCCACACGACCATATCAAGAGATTCTTGCAACTCACCAACACGGTCAAATTCAATGGCGTTCCACAAGAGGTTATAAGGTTACAACTTTTTCCCTTTTCTTTAGAGGGACAAGCCCGGCATTGGCTTGCTAAGGAACCGCCATAGAGTATTCTCTCGTGGACGGATTTGGAAACAAAGTTTATCAACTACTTTTTTCCACCCTCTCGTACTACCGCTTTGCGGAATGAGATCATAAATTTTGAACAAAAGTACGATGAGTCATTCAGTGAATCTTGGGATTGCTTTAAAGATCTTTTAAGAAAATGCCCACAACATGGTTTTACCAAAGTACATCAAATCAATACTTTTTACAATGGTTTAAGCATGAGTGACCAAGATTCACTGAACAGTGCCTCAGGGGGTAATCTATTGGCTAAGACTTCCAATGCTGCTTGGGACATCATTGAGAATAAATCTCGTGTGCAAACCAAGAGTGTTCGGACCAATGTCGCTAGTGCTAGCACTAATGACAGCGACAAGCGACTTGACAAAATCACCACGCTTCTTGAATCGCTTGTCACCCACACCGTCAGCAACAACAACAGCAACAACGCCAAAAACGCTCAAGTGAACGCTGTCAGCCAACCTTGTGAGATATGTGGTGGTCCTCACTCTTACACAACTTGTACCGCCACCCAAGATTACCCTGCTGAGAATGTGAATGCGGCATATGGCACCTATCCTCAACCTGCTTATCAAGCCAGACCTCAAGGTGACCGTCACTTGCTTAGCTATCGATCCAACAACTATCTTTCACCACCTGGTTTCCCTCCTACCAACCCAAACCAACAACAAAACCTTAATCGCCCTCCTCAACAACAACAACAACCTCGACAACCATATATCCCACCTCACAAGCAGCAACAACCACCTCAACGTAACAACCAAGTTTTCCAACAACCTGCTTACCAACCACCTGCATACAATACTCCTCCCAACCAAACCACCACTGCTTTACACCAAGAGGTTGCAACCTACATGAGAACCAATGATGTGATAGTGGGAAATCTCCAAGAGGAAGTGCGCAATTTGAAAGCAGACTTGGTCAAGCAAGGAAACGATTTAAGAGCCGACATGAGAAACACGTTGGATACCCAAACTAATGATCTGAGGAACATGATGGCTAGTTTCTTCCAAGGTAATCAACCCTCTTCTTCGGGTACTCTTCCGAGTAACACCGTTGCGAACCCAAGAGGGGAGATGAAAGCAATCACTACTCGAAGTGGTAAAGGTACCAAGGAACCCGAGCTTCCTATACCTCCACCAGTGGTTGTGACTAAGGAGAACGAGTCGCCTGCTCCTATTCCTCCTCCTTCTCCTTCCCCAATTTCTCCACCTCTTCCTTCTACCCCTCCTCCACCCGTGGTTGTGAGTGATCCTATTCCCCTAAAGCCTTCCTCTTCTTCCAATATACCTTATCCTTCAAGGTTGAGGAAAGAGAAGCAAAAGAGCAAGGATGATACTCAGGTTTCGAACTTCCTTAAAATTTTTAAACAACTGAATTTCAATATCTCCTTCGCTGAGGCTCTCGCTCACATGCCCAAGTCTGCAAAAATGTTTAAAGATCTTCTGAGCGACAAGGAAAAGCTCCTCGATATTGCCAACACCCAACTTAATGAGAATTGCTCTGCAGTACTCTTAAGGAAATTGCCAACTAAGCTTGGTGATCCGGGTCGTTTTCTTATCCCTTGCAATTTCCCGGGAGTAGAGAATTGCATGGCCCTAGCCGATCTAGGTGCCAGTATTAATCTCATGCCTCTAAGTGTTTGGAAGCAATTATCTCTCCCAGAGCTAGTCCCCACCAAAATGACTTTGGAATTAGCTAACCGTACGGTTGCTTATCCAGTGGGGATAGCCGAAGACGTCATTGTAGGAGTCGACAAATTCACCTTCCCTGCTGATTTTGTTGTCGTCGACTACGAGATGGACCCCCGTGTGCCACTAATTGTTGGTCGTCCATTCCTTAGGACCGGTCGCACTCTCATTGATGTTGAAGCCGGTGAGCTTATCATGAGAGTGGGTGACGATAAAGTAGTCTTCAACATGGGAAAGTTGTCTAAACAGCCTTATTCATATGAGAGTGTTAATTGTATTGACGTTCTTGATGAGGCTTGTGAAGAACACTTTAATAATGCTTGCAAAAGTATTCCTACCTCTCTTCCCAATGTTGAGACCGTGTCCTCCATTGATTCATCGTTGTCTCTATTTGGAGATAGTGATTTATTTTGGAACAATCTTGAAGATACCATGGGAGATGCGAATTTAGCTACTAATGATTCTCCTATCGATGGGGATGAAGACATGAATTTCTTTGACAATCTTCTCATTGAAGACAATCTTTCTCCTCCATCTCCCACGGTCATTGCTATCGATACTCCGACTTCGAATACGCCTCCCGTCGAAAATCCTCCGGATTTAGAACTTAAGGAGTTGCCGCCCCATCTCGAGTATGTATTCCTTGATGAAGAGAAGAAGTCGCCAGTTATCATTGCTAAGGATTTGAAGGATGAAGAGAAAGCCCGACTTGTAGCTGTGTTGAAAGATCATAAGAAGGCTATTGCTTGGAAGATTTCAGATATTCGTGGAATTGATCCTCACTTCTGCATACACAAAATTCTCATGGAGGACGACTTTAAGCCCACAATTCAAAGCCAACGAAGGGTGAATCCAAAAATACATGAAGTCATCAAAACAGAGGTTATCAAACTTCTTGATGCGGGTATGATTTACCCTATTTCGGATTCACCATGGGTTAGTCCAATCCATTGTGTGCCCAAGAAGGGCGGAATAACCGTTGTTCCCAATGAACACAACGAGTTGATTCCCACTCGTCTCGTTACTGGGTGGAGAGTTTGTATAGACTACCGCAAACTCAATGACGCCACGAGAAAGGATCATTTCCCTCTACCTTTTATGGACCAAATGCTTGAACGTTTAGCCGGTAATGAATATTACTGCTTTCTTGATGGTTTCTCGGGTTATTTTCAAATACCCATCGATCCCCAAGATCAAGAGAAGACTACATTCACTTGTCCCTATGGCACTTTCGCTTACAAAAGAATGCCTTTTGGCTTATGTAATGCGCCCGGGACTTTCCAAAGGTGCATGTTAGCTATCTTCCATGACATGGTTGAACAAACCATGGAAGTCTTCATGGATGATTTCTCGGTCTTCGGGGATTCTTTCTCTTCTTGCCTTGCCAATTTGGAACGTATGCTAAAGCGGTGCGAAGACACTTGTCTTGTTCTGAATTGGGAAAAATGCCATTTTATGGTAAAAGAAGGCGTCGTGCTTGGACATAAGATCTCGAAAGCCGGTCTTGAAGTAGACCGTGCTAAAGTCGATGTTATCGCAAAGTTGCCTCCACCTTCAACCGTGAAGGGTGTGAGAAGTTTCCTGGGTCATGCGGGCTTCTACCGTCGATTCATCAAAGATTTTTCTCAAATCGCTCGCCCGATGACCCACCTCTTAGAGAAATATACTCCTTTTATCTTTTCCAAAGAGTGCCTTGAAGCCTTCAACTCGCTTAAGGATAAGCTAACTAAGGCACCCGTCTTGGTTACCCCTAATTGGGAGCTGCCCTTTGAGTTGATGTGCGATGCTAGTGATTTTGATATTGGAGCGGTTCTTGGACAAAGAGTGAACAAACACTTCCAACCGATCCATTACGCTAGCAAGACAATGACTGGGGCACAATTGCATTATACGACAACCGAAAAAGAGCTTTTAGCTGTTGTCTATGCTTTTGAAAAATTCCGCCCCTATCTTGTCCTTTCTACCACCATTGTGTACACCGATCATTCCGCGCTGAAGTACTTGTTGACAAAGCAAGATTCCAAACCAAGACTTTTTCGCTGGGTTTTGCTGCTCCAAGAATTTAAAATCGAAATTCGCGATAAAAAAGGAGTAGAAAACCCAGCCGCGGATCATCTCAGCAGACTTGAGGATCCTTACAAAGGGGATCATCTGACCAAAGAAATCAATGATTCTTTTCCCTTGGAGACCTTAATGTCTATAAACTCGAAGCCGAATGAAACCCCGTGGTTTGCGGACTTTGCAAACTACTTGGCGGGTGGAATTCTCAAGGAAGGGTTGACGTCCCAACAAAAGAAGAAGTTCTTCACCGACATCAAGACTTACTTTTGGGACGACCCTTACCTATTCAAATAATGTGCCGACCTGATTATCCGCCGATGTGTTGATGGACCGGCAGCGTCGGAAATCCTTGATGCTTGCCACAAAGGACCCACCGGTGGTCACTTTGGTCCCAACTACATCGCCAAAAAAGTGTTTGATTCCGGATTTTATTGGCCCTCCATATATCGTGATGCTCACAATATGGTTAAACGATGTGATGTTTGCCAAAAGCAAGGCAAAATCACACATAAAGACGAGATGCCTCAGAATTTCATTCAAGAGTGTGAAATTTTTGATGTTTGGGGTATTGACTTTATGGGGCCATTCCCTTCTTCTAAAGGAAACAAATACATCCTTGTAGCCGTTGACTACGTCTCCAAATGGGTTGAAGCCAAAGCTTTACCCACTAATGACGCAAGGGTGGTTTGTAACTTTTTGAAAGCTCTTTTCGCTAGATTTGGTGTGCCTCGCGCCATTATTAGTGACCGTGGGACTCATTTCTGCAATGACCAATTTGCTAGAGTCATGGCTAAGTACGGTGTAAACCATCGTCTTTCCACAGCCTACCACCCACAAACTAATGGCCAGGCTGAAATATCCAACCGAGGACTGAAGCGAATTCTTGAAAGGACCGTGGGAGAGCATCGTGCCTCATGGGCTGATAAACTTGATGATGCTTTGTGGGCTTTCCGTACTGCTTACAAGACCCCGATCGGTTGTACGCCTTATCGTCTTGTGTACGGGAAAGCGTGCCACCTCCCCATTGAGTTGGAGCACAAGGCTTATAGGGCCTTGAAGTGGGCTAATTTTGATATAAACAAAGCCGGTGACCTACGCAAGATCCAACTCAATGAGCTCAATGAACTTTGGAATGAGGCTTATGAAAATTCTTTGATCTATAAGGAAAGAACTAAGCTCATTCACGACTCCAAGATCAAAAACCGAGAGTTCCATGTTGGAGACAAAGTCTTACTTTTTAACTCTCGGTTGAAAATCTTCTCGGGAAAGCTCAAATCTCGTTGGTCCCGCCCATTCACCATTGCCCAAATTTTTCCATATGGTACTCTCGAGCTCTCTCAACCTAATGGACCTAATTTTAAGGTGAATGGCCAACGAGTGAAGTTGTACTTTGGTGAGGACACCTCTTAGGAGGTGATTCCATCCCTCACCACGTTCCCCATGAACTAATTTTGGGTCGAGTCAGGCTCGTGACTCGGTTATCAAAAACAAGCGCTCCTCGGGAGGCAGCCCGAGTTTCTATCCTTTTATGTTTTAATCCCCTAATTGTAGGGGGGACTTCTCTACGTGTTCGTCTTTGTGTGGTGATGTGATTACAGGGATAAGTGCACTCTTGAAATCTTTGAAGAACCGTGCTTCCGTGTTATCCGAAATCCGGTTCTATCTCTCAACTATCGTGATTCAATTTTCTTCAAACTCCCATTTGAAATTGATCACTTTAGTCGTCTCTTCCTTAACTTGAGTTAACCAACGTGCACAATGTCATAAGTGTAGGGGAAACTTTTCCCACATGCTTAAACATTGAGGACAATGTTTATCTTAAGTGTAGGGGGGACTTCTATCGAAGTTTTAAGTGGACTTTTTCATGAAAATGCCTTCAATTAACCGGAAAATCCTATTTTTAAACATTTTTCAAATTTTTTATTAACTTTGGCCATTTAGTTGTGATTTTTAAATTTTTATCGTTGCTTTCATATGTATATATCCCGCAATAAAGTCAAATTTTAATAAAGTGGTGTAGCTAGTTTAGAAGTCTTTGACATATTAGGCCCGTTGCGTTTATTTTGACTCAACCCGAATAGACTTATCTAAGTTTATTCTAGCTAGTATCCTTAACCATGTAGACCTTAATTGGTTTATTAGGCTAAGTGTCCACGAGTCTCATTACTTGAGATTTTAAATTGTGGAGGACCAGAAATGATAGAGTCAATTATAAGTCGGTATTCTTGCGCAAGCTCACTTGGTGTAATTATTTGCCTATTCTCCCATCACTTGCTAATAAATATCTGCAATAAGTAAGGTCGTACGATTTGAAAAGTTACTTAGCTTCTAGCCCAAGATCGTTTAAAAGTTGCTCGGTAATGACGAGAGTTCATAGCCAAGGCATAACTTATGAAGCGGGGCGCGAAGAGTGGCGAGTCCGAAAAGGCCCTAACAAGGCATGAGGATTCAATTTTATTGCTGAAGATCCAAAGTGATGTGAAAAGCATTATTCCCAAAGTCAATATGAAGGATCAAGACTCACGACGAAAAGCAATCAACTCCCATAAAGATCATGGAGAACTCTATCCGAAAAGACCCTAACAAGGTAAGAGGATAAATAGATCCAAGTCCGAAAAGGAGGCGGATCGTTGTATCTCAAAATCCCAATTAGAGATTGAAGAAATAATCATGAAGTCGTGGTCAACAAAGTTGGAGTACCCCTCAAAAGTCTCCAAGTGAAGAAACTCTATTATGATGAGAAGACCATTATCTCAAGAACGTCTCTCGAAGATATGAAGTATGAAGTACATGCCAAATATCGGCCCGAGAAAGGTCTCAAATCGTGAACCTGTTATGCCAAGATATGAACTTTTTGATATCCCGAGAAGCAGTTTTAAGAGATTTTGTCCTTTAGCTAACTGTTGATCAAATCGTCCTACTTTGCTTTCAGCCCTAATAAACTATCGAAATAAGTCCAAAAGTGCATCTTCATGATCATTATAAGACAAAAATAAAATATAAGAGATACACCTAGGAATAAGGGAGTTTAAGCATTTAATTAAGCCATGTGTGTAAGTGTTTGAATTGCTAACTTATAATAACAATGATCTCATTTTTAAGCTTAGTTTGGGGAACGTGAAACTTGAGGGTGATAAATCTTCGCAGCACAAAAGCCCTAATGTAAGTCATTGATCTCTTTGCAAGTTATTTCCATATAGCTATTTTCGAGTGAAAATGGTTTTCTATCCCTTTGTTACCTTTGAAGTTTTATTTCTTTAATTTTTGTTTAGTAGAATTTAAATAAGGCCAAGGTTGATTAATTATAAGAAAAGTGTAAACTTGCTTTATCGCTAAGCATTGCATGAGGGCATGGCAATGGTTAAGTGTATGGGATTTGATAGGTGTGTAAACACCTATCCTTTTACCACTTAATTCGGGCTAAAACGAGACCAAAACACGTATTTAATATCATTTGTTTGGAATTATGCGTGGTTTTTGTGTTTATTGTGTTTTCAGAGCCAACCGGATGAATATTGAAGAAAACATGGGATTGCACGGGTTTTACTGAAGAAAAAGACTCAAGATAAAGTCTATTGTCCAAGAGATGCAAAAGATTTGAAGTCGCTGGGCCTATTCGAAGATTTATCGAAGAAAAGGACCAAAGACGGAAGATTTATATAAGTCGAAGAAACTCAAGTCTATTAAACGAAGAAATTAAAAGACGAGTTGAATTTAATCGACGACAAATCCCGAATCAGAATCGAAAACGGAAACTTTTCTGAAAAGACGAAAAGACAAGAAGAACGGGAGAAAGCCCACTCACCAACCAAAAGACAAGGCTATAAATAGCCCTCCCCTCACACATATTGAGTTAGTTTTTAGAGTCTGGAGTTTTCCTCTCCTCCCTTTTTTTTCTCCTTTCTAGTTCGTTTCATCACAATCACCACTAGGGTGATTGGTGATTTTAATCTTTTTTCTTCCAATCTTGTTGTTTTAATCTTTGTTTTGATCTTGTTAAAACATTAATCATTCAATACAAGTCTTGTTTAATCTTTCCATTTCATCTTGTTCATCATCATTTTTCTTTTCAAGTTCTTAAGTTTTATTTTTCTTGATTTGATCTTCAAAAGTTGTTGGGATTTGTGTTTTTGTTGATGGGATTAGTAGCTTATGGTTAATAGATGCTTTGTGTTTAGTTTTATTTAAGATTTAGTGAAAAATTTGGTGAATTTTGGATCAAAATCAGTTTTCCTTGTTCTTCGGGTGTTATTCCTGTGTCTGGGTTTCCAGACTTCCGAACCAAGAAAAACTTCCGAACCAAACAAAAGTTCCGAACCAAGCTGAAACTACCGAACCAAGCATAACTTCCGAACCAAACAAAAGTTCCGAACGAAGCAAAAACTTCCGAACCAAGCAGAAAGTTCCGAACGAAGCCAAAAAGTTCCGAACCAAGCTGAAACTTCCGAACGAAGCAAAAACTTCCGAACCAAGCAGAAAGTTCCTAACGAAGCCAAACTTCCGAACCAAGGGGCTTCATTCGGAAATCCAAAGTTCCGAACCAAGGAGTTTCATTCGGAAGTTCTAAACTTCTGAACCAAGGGTCTTCATTCGGAAACTTCCGAATCAAGGGGCTTCAGAAACTTCCGAACCAAAGGCAAAGTTTAGAGTTCCGAACCAGTTATCTTTTGAGCATTTTAAGGTTTACTGTTTCTTTACTGCTTCTTTACTGTTTCTTTATTTTAATTTTATTTTAATCTTAATTTTAATTTTAATTCAAGTTTTTATTAATCGTCATTAAATTAATTGTCTTTGATTTAAGGTTTCATTTTAGCATATTTAAACTTTTTATTAGATTAGAAAAACCAAACCCTTTTATTTAGTAACCAAGAACAATCATTCCACTTAAGGCCGAGATCAATTCGAGAGGATTCTGAGAAACGAACTTTCAACATAGTAAAACCCTTGTATCATTCATCAATGATTTCGTGCTTAAAAAGTTAATCTTTTTTTTCCTACGTAAGTTTTCATTCGATTAAGCTTTAAGTTCCTTGTGCTTATTGGCTTATTCGTTTCTTTTAGCTTATTTACTTTTAAAAGTTTTCTTAAAAAGTTCATTTTTTTATGATTTGATTTAAAGGTTTGCTTATTTTATTTTGGATAAGTTGTTGATTGTGCTTATTTAGTATATTTCACTTTTGATTCGGGGTAGTCTTGGTGTGAGCTTATCATAGTAGCTTATTACTTGCTTATATCTCGAATCCCATATAAATCAGAAAGGGTCTAAACCCCTTTCCGATAAGCTTATTCCGACCACCACCCAGCACCCTCTTTTCGATCACCAAATCGGAAAAGGGTTTAACATATTCCGATTTGACCCTTGTTTGCATATTCCGATTAGAGTTGTTGTCACAGTATTCCGAATTGGCAGTCTTTGCATGTTCCGATCTGGGTGTTTATTATAACATTCTGATCGGGGTTGTGTTACACATTCCGATTGCATAAGTTTGTCCTCATTCCGATTTGGCATTTTAGAACATTCCGATCGGATGTTTTACTAAACATTCCGATTAGTACTTTCCCCTGTATTCCGATCAGCATTATTTCTGAGATATTCCGATTGAGGGATTTCGCAACATTCCGATTGGGGCTTGTTTCCCACATTCCGATTGCACCATTTACATCATTCCGATCCGTAGTCGTTTATTACATTCCGATTAGTGCCTTTTCCCATTATTCTGATCACTCACTTTTAGCATATTCCGATTGGATGAGTTCATGTTTCTACAAAAGTTTCCAAGTGTTACTTTTATTTAGTGTTCAAGTATTTTTCTTATATTTGCCTTTAAGTTTTCAATCATTTACTTTTTACTCGTTACTTTAGTTTAATCTTAAAATCTTCTACTTTACTCAACGACATTTATGTTATTTGTTATTAGTCTAAAATAGATAATCAACCAAACCATTCTCTTGTTCACCAAAAGACAATTGAGTCGCACTCTATACCGGTAATCAATTCGAAAAGACTTGGGACTACAAATTTTGATACGAGGGGTAAAAGCCGAGTATTAAATGGCACCGCTGCTGGCTCTTTTCGTTACGATTTACGGTTTCTAGTGAGAGACGTATTGAATTTTGGGATCCGTTCTTTGAACGTTATTTTCCTTGCTTTAAAAATTTTCAAAAATCCTAAAAAAAATATAAAATTCTTCAAAAATACAAAAACATTGAAAAATCATAAAAAGCAATTCTTTTCCAAAAGGTTTTGCACCAAAAAGATTATATAGATATTCTCTCTGTATATTTTTCTTCTGCAGGCGTATGCGTACTAGATCTTCGAACTATTCTGAGCCCGAGACTCGTGAAGATCTAGATATGGCTGGTATTCATAACAACAATAATAACCCACCTCTACCCAATTTGAATAATAACAACAACAACAACAACAACAATGTCCCCCTACCTGATTTACGAACAATGGAGGAATTGTGTCAACCCACCATGAACGGACGCGGAGGCCCGATTGCACCGATAGACGTCACGGCTCAGGAGTTTTCGTTGAAGCATCACATGATCCAACAAGTGAAAACTAACCCATTTCACGGAATTCCGGATGATGATGCCAACAAACACCTCGACAAATTCATTACCATCACCCAAAGCATGAAGTCCCCCGGTGTTTCCATGGATGACCTTCGCCTCCAACTATTTCCCCACTCGCTTTCTCACCATGCCGAAAAATGGTTTGACCGTCTCGCAAAGAATTCTATTCATACTTGGAATGACATGACTCAACGCTTTTTGTCGCGCTACTTCCCACCATCCATGGTCACAAGCCTTCGTAACCAAATTAGTAGATTCATGCAAGACAATGATGAATCGCTCTTCGATGCTTGGGAACGATACAATGATTTGATCGACCGCTGTCCAAATCACAACATGCTCCCCGTTACTCTCATTGATACTTTCTACGATGGTCTCACTTTTTGTGATCGTGACACGATCAATGCCGCCGCCGGTGGTACCTTTATGAAAAGGAGACCGGAGGAATGTAGAGAGTTGATTGAAAACATGACTACTCACAACAAGAATTGGGATTCATCCGCATCCTGAAGATCTAACCCGAGAGTCAATGTTTCTTCTACTACTTCCAATTCTGAGATGACTAAAATTAGTCGACAACTCGCTGAGATGAACAAGAATTTCATGACCATGGCCACAAACCACTTTCAACAAGATAAAGCCGTTGCTATTTCTTGTGACACATGTGGTGGTCCTCATTCTTACAATGATTGTCCTTCTACTCAAGGCAATTTTTCTGAAAACGTTAACGCGGCTTACGGTACTTATCCCACGGGAGGCTATCAAGCTCGTCCTCAAGGAGACTGTAGCTTGCTAAGTTATCGTTCAAACAATTATTTTGCTCCACCCGGTTTCCCTCCTCCAAACCAAAACCAACAACAAAGCTATAACCGAAACAACCAATCCCAACCTCGTGCTAACAATCAATATCAATCCCAAAGAAACCCATACCCAACTCAAGGAAATTCTCAAGCTTACCAAGCTCCACCTCTCAATCAACCGATGGCATTGAATCCTGACGTCGAAACGTTTATGAAGACTAATCGAGAGATGGTGACGAATCTTCAGAGTCAATTTGTCAACTTGAAGAATGACATGGTGAAACAAGGGAGCGATATTCGAGCCGAGCTAAGGAATGACATGGCAAAACAAAGCAATGAAATTCGCGGAGACATCAGAGACTCTTTCAGCACTCAAGTGCTTAACATACGTGATAGGATCGGTTCGCTCATCCAATGTAATCAACCCTCTTCTTCGGGTACTCTTCCGAGTAACACCGTTGCGAATCCAAGAGGGGAGATGAAAGCAATCACCACTCGTAGTGGAAAAGGTTATACGGAACCCGAGCTTCCTACACCTCCACCCGTGATTGTGAATAAGGAAAAAGAGCAACTTTCATCACCTCCTTCACCTTCTATCCCCATTTCCCCACCACCCGTGGTTGTGAGTGATCCTACTCCCCTAAAGCCTTCTTCTTCATCCAATTTACCTTATCCTTCAAGGTTGAGGAAAAAGAAGCAAAAGAGCAAGGATGATATTCAAGTTTCAAACTTTCTCAAAATGTTTAAACAATTGAATTTTAACATCTCCTTTGCCGAGGCTCTCGCTCACATGCCCAAATACGCGAAAATATTTAAAGATCTTCTTAGTGACAAGGAGAAGCTTCTTGACATTGCTCAGACCCAACTTAATGAGAACTGCTCCGTAGTGCTCTTAAGGAAAGTGCCCACCAAACTTGGTGATCCGGGTCGCTTCTTGATTCCTTGCAACTTCCTGGGAGTAGAGAATTGCATGGCCCTAGCCGATCTAGGTGCCAGTATAAACTTAATGCCTTTAAGTGCTTGGAAGCAATTATCTCTCCCCGAGCTAGTCCCCACCAAAATGACCTTGGAATTAGCTAACCGTACGGTTGCTTATCCAGTGGGGATTGCCGAAGATGTCTTTGTTGGCGTTGACATATTCACCTTCCCGACGGATTTTGTTGTCGTTGACTACGAGATGGATCCCCGTGTTCCATTAATCGTTGGACGTCCCTTCTTGAGGACCGGTCGCACTCTCATTGATGTAGCCGCCGGTGGTACCTTTATGAAAAGGAGACCGGAGGAATGTAGAGAGTTGATTGAAAACATGACTACTCACAACAAGAATTGGGATTCATCCGCATCCTCAAGATCTAACCCGAGAGTCAATGTTTCTTCTACTACTTCCAATTCTGAGATGACTAAAATTAGTCGACAACTCGCTGAGATGAACAAGAATTTCATGACCATGGCCACAAACCACTTTCAACAAGATAAAGCCGTTGCTATTTCTTGTGACACATGTGGTGGTCCTCATTCTTACAATGATTGTCCTTCTACTCAAGGCAATTTTTCTGAAAACGTTAACGCGGCTTACGGTACTTATCCCACGGGAGGCTATCAAGCTCGTCCTCAAGGAGACTGTAGCTTGCTAAGTTATCGTTCAAACAATTATTTTGCTCCACCCGGTTTCCCTCCTCCAAACCAAAACCAACAACAAAGCTATAACCGAAACAACCAATCCCAACCTCGTGCTAACAATCAATATCAATCCCAAAGAAACCCATACCCAAATCAAGGAAATTCTCAAGCTTACCAAGCTCCACCTCTCAATCAACCGATGGCATTGAATCCTGACGTCGAAACGTTTATGAAGACTAATCGAGAGATGGTGACGAATCTTCAGAGTCAATTTGTCAACTTGAAGAATGACATGGTGAAACAAGGGAGCGATATTCGAGCCGAGCTAAGGAATGACATGGCAAAACAAAGCAATGAAATTCGCGGAGACATCAGAGACTCTTTCAGCACTCAAGCGCTTAACATACGTGATAGGATCGGTTCGCTCATCCAATGTAATCAACCCTCTTCTTCGGGTACTCTTCCGAGTAACACCGTTGCGAATCCAAGAGGGGAGATGAAAGCAATCACCACTCGTAGTGGAAAAGGTTATACGGAACCCGAGCTTCCTACACCTCCACCCGTGATTGTGAATAAGGAAAAAGAGCAACTTTCATCACCTCCTTCACCTTCTATCCCCATTTCCCCACCACCCGTGGTTGTGAGTGATCCTACTCCCCTAAAGCCTTCTTCTTCATCCAATTTACCTTATCCTTCAAGGTTGAGGAAAAAGAAGCAAAAGAGCAAGGATGATATTTTAGTTTCAAACTTTCTCAAAATGTTTAAACAATTGAATTTTAACATCTCCTTTGCCGAGGCTCTCGCTCACATGCCCAAATACGCGAAAATATTTAAAGATCTTCTTAGTGACAAGGAGAAGCTTCTTGACATTGCTCAGACCCAACTTAATGAGAACTGCTCCGTAGTGCTCTTAAGGAAAGTGCCCACCAAACTTGGTGATCCGGGTCGCTTCTTGATTCCTTGCAACTTCCTGGGAGTAGAGAATTGCATGGCCCTAGCCGATCTAGGTGCCAGTATAAACTTAATGCCTTTAAGTGCTTGGAAGCAATTATCTCTCCCCGAGCTAGTCCCCACCAAAATGACCTTGGAATTAGCTAACCGTACGGTTGCTTATCCAGTGGGGATTGCCGAAGATGTCTTTGTTGGCGTTGACATATTCACCTTCCCGACGGATTTTGTTGTCGTTGACTACGAGATGGATCCCCGTGTTCCATTAATCGTTGGACGTCCCTTCTTGAGGACCGGTCGCACTCTCATTGATGTAGCCGCGGGCGAAATAATCATGAGAGTTGGTGACGATAAAATTGTCTTCAACATGGGTAAGATTTCTAAGCAACCTTATTCATATGAGAGTGTTAATGCTATTGATGTTCTCGATGAGGCTTGTGAAGAACATTTTCATGATGCTTGCAAAAGTACTCTCTCTTCTCTACCCAATGTTGAGACCGTTGCCTCAATTTCTCCGACATTGACTCCTTTTGGAGAAAGTGACTTGGATGATTTCGAAGCTAGCTTGGGTCCTCTCGATCTTAAGTATGATGATTCTTCCACCGATTGGGATGAAGACATTCGTACTATTGAGAGACTTCTCAATGAAGACCCGTTTTCTCCTCCCACTCCTAAAGAGGCGACTAATGATGATCCATCGTTAGTTACATCATCTATTAAGGATCCTCCTACTCTTGAGCTTAAGGACCTACCTCCTCATCTATAGTACGTTTTCCTTAAAGACGACAAGAAGTTACCGGTCATTATCGCAAAGGACCTGAAAGAAGAAGAAAAATCCCGACTTATCGCCGTGTTGAAGAAGCATAAAAGATCTATCGCTTGGAAAATCTCCGATATTCGCGAAATTGATCCTCACTTTTGCACACATAAAATTCCCATGGAGGACGACTTTAAGCCCACAATTCAAAGCCAACGAAGGGTGAATCCTAAAATCCATTAAGTCATCAAAAAAGTGGTTATCAAACTTCTTGATGCGGGTATGATTTACCCTATTTCGGATTCACCATGGGTTAGCCCAGTCCATTGTGTGCCTAAGAAAGGTGGAATCACCGTTGTGCCCAATGCCAACAACGAGTTAATTCCTACACGTCTCGTTACTGGGTGGAGAGTTTGTATAGACTACCGCAAACTCAATGATGCCACGAGAAAGGATCATTTACCTCTTCCTTTTATGGACCAAATGCTTGAACGTTTAGCGAGTAATGAATATTACTGATTTCTTGATGGTTTCTCGAGTTATTTCCAAATACCCATCGATCCCCAAGATCAAGAGAAGACAACATTCACTTGTCCCTATAGTACATTTGCTTACAAAAGAATGCCTTTTGGCTTATGCAATACCCCCGGGACTTTCCAAAGGTGCATGTTGGCTATCTTCCATGACATGGTTGAGCAAACCATGGAAGTCTTCATGGATGATTTCTCGGTCTTTGGGGATTCCTTCTCTTCTTGCCTTGCCAATTTGGAACATATGCTTAAGCGGTGCGAAGACACTCGCCTTGTTCTGAATTGGGAAAAATGCCATTTTATGGTAAAAGAAGGCATTGTGCTAGGACACATTCTTTAAATCCGGTCTTGAAGTCGATCGTGCTAAAGTAGATGTCATAGTCAAATTACCTCCACCTTCAACCGTGAAAGGTGTGAGAAGTTTTCTGGGTCATGCGGGCTTCTATCGTCGATTCATTCAGGATTTCTCTAAAATCGCTTGCCCGATGACCCACCTCTTAGAAAAAGATACTCCTTTTATCTTTTCTAAAGAGTGTATTGAAGCCTTCAATCTTCTTAAGGTAAAGCTAACTAAGGCACCGGTCTTGGTTACCCCTAATTGGGAGCTACCCTTTGAGTTGATGTTCGATGCTAGCGACTTTCCTATTGGTGCGGTTTTGGGACAACGAGTGAATAAACACTTCCAACCAATCGATTATGCTAGCAAGACAATGACGGGGGCTCAATTGCATTATACGACAACCGAAAAAGAGCTTTTAGCTGTTGTCTATGCTTTTGAAAAATTCTGCCCCTATCTTGTTTTATCCACCACCATCGTATACACGGACCATTCCGCGTTGAAGTACTTGATGACTAAGCACGACTCTAAGCCAAGACTTCTTCGCTGGGTTTTACTCCTTCAAGAATTCAACATTGAAATTCGTGACAAGAAGGGTGCCGAAAACCTAGCCGCGGATCATCTGAGTCGACTTGAGGATCCATATCAAGGGGATCATCCGAACAAAGAGATCAATGACTCTTTCCCCCTTGAGACCTTAATGTCTATAAATCTCAATCTTGATGACACCCCGTGGTTTGCCGACATTGAAAACTACTTAGCGGGTGGTGTTCTCATCAAAGGGTTAACATCCCAACAAAAAAAGAAGTTCTTGAATGATGTTAAGACTTACTTTTGGGATGACCCTTTTCTATTCAAACAATGTGCTGATCTGATCATTTGTCGATGTGTTGATGGACCGGCAGCTTTGCAAATCCTTGGTGCTTGCCATAAAGGACCCACTGGTGGTCACTTTGGTCCCAATTACACCGCTAAGAAAGTGTTTGACTCTGGATTCTATTGTCCCACCATTTATCGTGATGCTCACGAAATGGTTAAGCATTGTGATGCTTGCCAACGCCAAGGCAAGATCACACATAAAGATGAGATGCCTCAAAATTTCATACAGGAATGTGAAATCTTTGACGTATCGGGCATCGACTTTATGGGGCCATTTCCATCCTCCAAAGGGAACAAGTACATCCTCGTAGCCGTTGACTACGTTTCTAAATAGGTTGAAGCCAAGGCTCTCCCTACGAACGATGCGAGGGTGGTTGTGAACTTTTTGAAGCAGCTGTTTGCTCGATTCGGCGTTCCTCGTGCTATTATCAGTGACCGCGGGACTCATTTTTTCAATGATAAATTTGCAAGAATCATGGCTAAGTATGGTGTTAATCACCGTCTTTCCACCGCCTATCATCCCCAAACCAATGGGCAAGCCGAGATTTCCAACCGTGGATTGAAGCGAATTTTGGAGCGTACTGTGGGAGAGCATCACGCCACGTGGGCCGATAAGTTAGAAGATGCTCTGTGGGCTTTCCGTACTGCTTATAAGACCCCGATCGGTTGTACACCTTATCGTCTTATGTACGGGAAAGCATGCCACCTCCCCATCGAGCTGGAACATAAGGCGCACTGGGGCTTGAAGTGGGCTAACTTCGACATCAACAAAGCCGGTGATCATCGCAAGATTCAACTCAACGAGCTCCACGAACTGAGGAAAGAAGCTTACGAGAACTCACTGATCTACAAGGAGAAGACCAAGATCATTCATGACGCAAGGATTAAGAATCGAGAGTTCCACGCTGGTGATCAAGTCTTACTTTTTAACTCTCGGTTGAGGTCTTCTCTGGCAAGTTGAAGAGCCGCTGGTCTGGTCCATTCACCGTCGCCAAAGTCTTACCATATGGGACCATTGAGCTTTCTCAGCCAAATGGGCCCAATTTCAAGGTGTATGGCCAGCGTTTGAAGCTGTACTTTGGTGAGGACATCTCTCATGAGATGATTACATCCCTTACCACGTTTCCCATGAACTAAATTTGGGTCCAGTCAGGCTCGTGACTAGGTTATCAAAAACAAGCGCTTCTCGGGAGGCAACCCGTGATCCATCCTTTACTGCTTTCATAATAAGTGTAGGGGGGAGCCCCGTATGTGTTTGTTGTCTTGTTTCTTGTGCTGTACAGGGATTAAAACTTCAAAGATCCACCTTGATGACTTTTCACTAACCGTGATACCGTGTTCCCATCTTCCTGGTTCTATCCTAAACTCTTGTGATTCAATATTTCATATTTTATATGTTCACATTGAATTCACTTTAGTTGTCCTTTCCTTAGCAAGATTTAAACAAAGTGCACAATGTCATAAGTGTAGGGGAGTTCACTCCCACATACTTAAACATTGAGGACAATGTTTATATCAAGTGTAGGGGGGACTTCTATCGAAGTAAGTGGTCTTTTCCATGAATTTGCCCTCATTTTAACCGGAAAACTTGATTTTTCGACATTTTTCAAAATTTTAATCTATTTTGGCCTAGTTGTATAGTTGTATTTTCCTTTGTTATGGTTATTTTCTTTCCAGTGCTAGAATAAATTTTCAATAAAGTGGTTTTAAATTTTTCTTAGTCATGAACATTTTGACTCAACCCGAGTTTACTTATCTAAGTTTACTCTATCTAGTATCCTTATCGTGTTTAAGTCAAGTTTTGCTAGGCTTTTATATAGGGAGCTATAAAACGCGAAAGTCTTAATTCCCACGGGTTAAGAACAAGAACTTTTCGCAAGTTCCTATAATTGATCCTAGAGAGTCGTTTATCAAGGAAACTTTAAAATACGATTTCTAAAACTTGAAAAAGTCTAAGAATTTGCAAGATCCTATAGGCGACTCGAAAACCCAAAACTTTGATTTAATAGGCTAAGCATCCACGAGTCTCATTCCTTGAGATTTTAAACTGTGGAGAACGAGAGATGATAGAGTCAATTATAAGTTCGGTATTCTTTCGTGAATTTATGTGAGTTGATTATAAGCCTATTCTCCCTTCGCTTGTTAATAAATATATCTGCAATAAATAAGGTTGTACGATTTAAAAGGTTACTTAGCTTCTAGCCCAAGATCGTTTAAAAGTTGCTCGGTACGGATTAGAGTTCATAGCCAAGGCATAACTTATTGAAGCGGGATGCGAAGATTGGCGAGTCCGAAAAGGCCCTAACAAGGCATGAGGGCTACATTTTGTTTCTAAAGATCCAAAAGTGATGTGAAGAATCATTTATCGAAAATCAATATGAAGGATCGAGACACACGACGAAAAGCAAATACTCCCCTAAAGATCATGGAGAAGTCTATCCAAAAAGGCCCTAACAAGGTATCAGGATAAATAGATCCAAGTCCTAAAAGGAGGCGGATTGTTGTATATCAAAGTCCAAAATAATGATTGGAGAAAAATGAAGAAGTCGTGGTCCAAAGATGAAGAATCTCTCAAAACTTCAAGTGAATAAATTCCTATTATGATGAGAAGACCATAATTTCAAGAACGTCTCTCAAAGATTCGAAGTATGAAGTCGCTGCCAAATATCGGTCCGAGAAAGGTCTCAAATCGTGAAGCGAGTTATGCCAAGATATGAACTTTATGAGGTCCCGAGAAGCAGTTTTAAAAGATTTTGTCCTTTGGCTAACTATTGATTAAATCGTTCACTTTATTTTCGGCCTAAATAACTATCGAAATAAGTCAAACAATGCATCCTCGTGATCATTCAAGACAAAAATAAAATATAAGAGATACACCTAGGAATAAGGGAGTCTAAGTGAATAATTGGCCCATATGAGTTCGTGTTAGTTTGCTAACTTATAGTAACAATTATCTCGTTTTTAAGCTTTGTATGTGGAACGTGAAACTTGAGGATGATAAACGTTCATGGCAGCCAAAACCCAATGTAAGTGTTTGATTTCTTTACTTGTTTCTATCTTTTTATAATTAGCATTTAATAAAGGCCAAGGTGGGTTATTTATAATGGAGAATGTAAACCGTGCTTTAAAATTAATGCATTGCAGGAGGGCATTGCAATGGTCAAATGTAGGGGATTTAATAAGTGTTAAAACACTTATCCTTTTACCACTTATTTCCAATAATAACAAGACCAAAACGTGTAATTTATGTCGTAAAATTCGGAATTATGCGTGGTTTGTGTTTTTATTGTGTTTTAGGACCAAAAGATGAAAAAGGAAGAAAACACGGGCTTTCACGGACTTTTATCGAAGAAAAAGGGAAAAGATGAAGTCAAAAGATCAAGAGTGCAAAAAGAACGGAAGTCCAAGGCCTATTCTGAAGATTTATCGAAGAAAAAGTCTAAAGACGAAAGTTTAATGAAGTCGAAGAACTCAAGTCTAAATTAAAGAAGAAAATTAACAAGACAAGTTCAAATCCTGAGACGATGTCGAGAAAAGACAAAGAATTAAATCCAGTCGAGAAGACGTGAAGAAAGAAAGAAGATGCAACACATGCACTCCTTCCATTTTCCCTATAAATACCCTCCTAATACACATTAGGAGGGTGGTTAGTTTTTGGTTTTAATTTTTCATTTTTCACTTTTCTTTCTAGTTTTAGAGAGAGAAAGTTCTCCACTTTCTCTCACTAAGTTTTCATCTTTCTTCTCTTAATCTTTCAAGATTAAACATTTTTGTATTGTTGATTTCATTAATCAAGATCTAGTTAAGCTTTTAATCTTTCATCTCATTCTACCTTTCTTTGATTTCTAGATTGATTTTGGTGCGAATTACTTATGATCCGTGTTGTTCATCAATGATTTCGTGCTTAAAAAGTTAATTTTTTTGTTCCTACATAAGCTTTCATTCGCTTGAGCTTTAAGTTCCTTGTATAAAGGGGCCCTAGACGCAGGAGCCGCCAGCTGGATATTGGCTTATTCGTTTCTTTTAGCTTATTTACTTTTAAAAGTTTTCTTAAAAGGTTCATTTTTTATGATTTGATTTAAAGGTTTGCTTATTTTATGCTTGGATAAGTTGTTGATTGTGCTTATTTAGTATATTTCACTTTTGATTCGGGGTAGTCTTGGTGTGAGCTTATCATAGTAGCTTATTACTTGCTTATATCTCGAATCCCAATATAAATCGGAAAGGGTCTAAACCCCTTTCCGATCAGCTTATTCCGACCACCACCCAGCACCCTCTTTCCGATCACCAAATCGGAAAAGGGTTTAACATATTCCGATTTGACCCTTGTTTGCATATTCCGATTAGAGTTGTTCTCCCAGTATTCCGATTTGGCAGTCTTTGCATATTCCGATCTGGGTGTTTAATATAACATTCCGATCGGGGTTGTGTTACACATTCCGATTGCTTAAGTTTGGCCTCATTCCGATTTGGCATTTTAGAACATTCCGATCGGATGTTTTACTAAACATTCTGATTAGTACTTTCCCCTGTATTCCAATCAGCATTATTTCTGAGATATTCCGATTGAGGGATTTCGCAACATTCCGATTGGGGCTTGTTTCCCACATTCCGATTGCACCATTTACATCATTCCGATCAGTAGTCGTTTATTACATTCCGATTAGTGCCTTTTCCCATTATTCCTATCACTCACTTTTAGCATATTCCGATTGGATGAGTTCATGTTTCTACAAAAGTTTCCAAGTGTTAGTTTTATTTAGTGTTCAAGTATTTTTCTTATATTGCCTTTAAGTTTTCAAGCATTTACTTTTTACTCGTTACTTTAGTTTAATCTTAAAAGCTTCTACTTTACTCAACGACATTTACGTTATTTGTTATTAGTCTTAAATAGATAATCAACCAAACCATTCTCTAGTTCACCAAAATACAATTGAGTCGCACTCTATACCGGTAATCAATTCGAAAAGACTTGGGACTACGAATTTTGATACGAGGGGTAAAAGCCGAGTATTACTCGTCATAATCAATACCTTCTTGTTGATTATAGCCTTGAGCTACAAGTCTAGCCTTGTTACGAAACACAACACCATTCTCATCTAACTTATTCCTATATACCCATTTGGTTCCTATGATGGTCGAACTTCTAGGCGGAGGAACAAGTTCCCAAACGTCATTAGCAATGAATTGATTCAATTCTTCTTGCATAGAGATGACCCAACTCTCATCCATCAAAGCTTCTTTAACATTATTTGGTTCAATCAAGGAGACGAAACAAAAGAAGTTACTTTGATTTTGGACTTGAGATCTTAGGGTCCTTTGAATTAATTCGCCTATGACAATATCAAGAGCATGATCCTTAGACTCCTTAATGTTTACTCCTTTTTCAACACTAAGGTCTTCAACTCCTATGTTTCTAACATCTTTGGCATTAACTATATCTATTTCATCTAAGTCATCATCTACCAAAGGTTGTGTCTTAGATGAAGGTGGGGTTTCATCAAATGTCACGTTAAGTGATTATTCAATTACACCCGAGGTTCTATTGAGGACTATGTAGGCTTTGCTAGTTTGAGAATAACCTAAAACGATACCTTCGTAAGACTTTGGGTCAAACTTAGTAAGGTAGTCTTTGGTGTTGAGAATGAAGCACTTGCTTCCAAACGCCCTAAAGTATTCCAATGAGGGCTTCTTACCTTTAAGAATCTCAAAGGGGGTCATTCCTAGAAAAGGTCAAATAAGAATTCGGTTGAGAATGTAAGTCGATGTGTCCACGACATTGCATCAAAAATTTTGAGGCAATGATTGCTCATTTAACATCGTCCTACTCAACCCTTGGATGGTCCTATTCTTCCTATCAACTACCCCATTTGATTGTGGAGTGCGAGGAGCGAAGAAGTTATGGGTAATACAATGAGCTTCACAAAAGGCACCAAATTGCACTTCATTATCAAATTCCCTACCATGATCCGTCCTAATAGAGACAATTGAACATCCGAGTTGATTTTGATTCTTCGACTAAAGGTTTCGAAGTGATCGAAAGCTTCATTCTTAGACGCCAAAAATCTAGTCCAACGGAATCTAGAGTGGTCGTCAACAATAAATAGGGTATAAAGGTTACCTCCATAACTCCGTATGGCGGAAGGTCCAAAGAGATCCATAAGTAGGATCTCTAAACACCGAGAGGTTGAAACCAAGTTCTTGGCTTTTAGACTTGAGTGAACATGCTTCCCAATTTTGCAAGCATCACAAAAGTGACTATCAAACTTCATCTTGGGGAGGTGTCTTACCAACTCCTTAGAGACTAAAGATTGAATTAAACGCATATTAGCGTGACCTAATCTCCTATGTCAAAGAGTAGAACTATCATCTAAAGTCGCTAGACATAAGTTATCCTTTGACTTCCTATTAACCTTCATGACATAAAAGCCCATGCTTTCTAACACCTTTTCCAATGACTTTTCCATCTTTTACGATTTCACTATCATATTCCGAAAAGATGACCTTACACTTATTGTCACAAATTTGACCTATACTTAGAAGGTTAAAACCTAAGTTATCTACATGCTCTATGTTTTCTATAGTTATAGAGTCAAGAGAGAACTTACCTTTGCCAATGATATTACCACGTTTATTACTAGCGAATGTAACGTTACCTCCATCATATGCTTTGTAGTGTGAGAACAAACTTCGATAACTCGTCATGTGTTTAGAACAACCACTATCCTTAATCCACTCTTCGGGCTCTAGATCGATTCCCAATCATATCTAGGTAACAACACACAAGATCAAACATTGGTTCCCTAATATCTCATGGGTCCGAAATTGTTAGTTCCAAACATTCCTTGCATTTGGTTGGGATGCATGAATGAAGGAGACATTCCCCATGGGGAAAAGTATATTTGTTGAAAATTATTCCAATTCATATGGCCATTTAGTTGTCCATACTTTCTCCTAGGTTTCTTTGATCTCGATCTAGTATTATTATTATTCCTCCTAGGTGTTGGGGTTTTACTCCTAGGTCGTGGTTTAGCTTGATCATCTCTTTTTGGCGTAGGTGTTCTACTTCTAGGTTTGGATTCATTTTGTACTCTTGGAGGAGTAGATGTTTGTCTAGATAAGTTTCTAGTTCCCATTAGAGGTTTACTCAAGGGCTTGTAGAATTTATCTAGAGTAGGCTTTTGAATTATACGTACTTTGACCTTGTTAATAAGAATATGTTTTGGTCCTTCACCTAAAATTGAATTTTTTCAGAAAGTTCAGGATTTTCACAAAAATCATCTTTTTCCGCGGCTCCATAGCTCCATCGGTGGTTCCATAGTGATAAGGAACCGCCGCATATATTGGAGCACCACGTGCAAGGGACTATTTTTCTGAAAACATAACTTGTTTTGGTTCACTAGTTGATGCTTCATTAGTGTTATATCCTAACCCAAGTTTTTCCTTAGAATGAATTTGTTTGTTTAACATATCATCAAGAGCATTAGTACCTCTCCTGAACTTTTCAAGTCTAATGGAGGTGCTCTTAAGGTTTTCATTTTCTTGCCTATGTTTTTCACATTTTAAGCATCCTATGTCTATTTCTTTATTTTTCTCAAGCTTAGCTAATTTTTCTTTTAGCTCACTAATCTCACTTTCAAGCTTAGTTCTAGTTGATTTTCGCACTTTGTTCTTTTCAATAAATTTTAGACTAAGCTTATGCCAGTTATTGTGTTGGCCTTCTAATTCACTATCATCTTGAGAAGAATTATTATTGCTATAATACTCGGTTTCGAAAAGTACCTCTTTAGAAGTGTGAGCCATGAGACACTTCTCATGTTTGGGGTTGTCATCAACATCTTCACCGCTATCGCTCCATGAACCTCCAACGAACGCCGTGTGATTCTTGTCGCGTGAAGGCTTAGGACAATCACCAATGAAATGATTTGGATCACCACATCCAAAGCATTTCCTTTCACCTTTATCGTCTTTGGCAAATCGGTTTTTGGAGAAGGGTTTCTTGTCGTTGTTTGGTTGCCTCATGTATTGACCTTGTCTTTTGAAGAACTTCTTAAAGTCTCTAACCGCCAAGGCATATTCCTCATCATCACTATCCGAGGAACTTTCATGATCACTTTGTGCCTTCTTGGCTTTAAGTGCAAGAGACTTTCTTTCACTCATAGTCTTCACCATTTCCGAGTCCTTCAAGATTATCATCTTATGAACCTTCAAGTTACCAATGAGTTTATCGAGTGATAATTTGGCGAGATCCTTTGATTCTTCAATCGCCGTGACTTTAGCTCTCCATTTTGGATGCAACGCCCTAAGAAACTTCCTAACATTGTTCTTGCTAGAAAAACCTTCATCAAGTGCTTTTAGACTAGTAATAATAGTGTTAAATCTAGCAAAGTCACTATCTATGGTTTCATCTTCTAAGATGACAAATTGTTCATATTGTTGAACAAGAAGATCGATTTTACTTTCTTTGAATTGACTATTACCTTGGTGAGTTACTAAAAGAGTATTCCAAATGTCTTTAGCGGTTTCACACATAAAAATTCTTTCGTACTCTTTCTTTGGTAAAGCATTATAAATCACCATTTTAGCCTCATTATTTTTAGCAAGTTTTCTTTTAGTATCATCATTAGCTTTATCAAAAGTAACTATCTCCTTAATTTTAGAAACGTCAATATTTTGAAACGGCAAAAAGTAAACATTTGTAATAACATGCCAAAGATCTAAATCTTTTGATTTCACATAAGTATCAAACCTATTTTTCCAATAAATAAAACTATCGGTTTCAAAAGGAGGTGGTCTTTGCATGGATTGCCCTTCTAGATACTTGTTGGAATCCATAGATCGATTTAAGTTTTAAAATACAATAGATTTTAAAAAGTCTTGAGCAACCACGCTCTGATACCCATTGTAGAAACTAGAAGGAGGGGGGGGGGGGTTGAATAGTTTCTTAAATTTGCTTGTTAAAGTTTGGTTTTAAAAAATCCTTTTTAAAAAACTTAAGCTTAAGTATTTATGTGAAACCTTATTATACACAATATGAACAAGGTATAGTGCAACTAACTAATAATCACAAGTATAAAGAATAATGAATGTAACTAAACTAATAATCACAAGTACAAAGAATAAAGATTGTAAAGAGATAAGGGAAGGAAAGATCAAACCAAACACCACGGATTTATAGTGGTTCGGCAACGAAGCTCACTCCTCGTTCCTACTCCACTCCTCGAGTACTCCTTACTCGAGAGTTCACTAATCACCTAGCTCCTTAAGGTGGAGAAACCGTACACAACGTCGCTTAACCAATTTCCGACTCTAAGCTAAAAGACGAGCCATACTCTTAGCTAGGACCAATCTACACGAATATAATTTGAGGACTAAGTATTAACCCTAATACATACACAACATCTAAATAGACACAACTACTTGGATCTTCATAACAATGACACAACTATGAATAAATAAGTTTGGATCATCAATGGATCTTTGAGGTAGACACAACACTTCAACAAAGATAGTGTTCTTCTCTTTGCACTTTGAGAGGAAAAGATTGGAGGAGAAAGATTCACTTCTAAACAAGTAGTAATGAAACAAATTGTGACACCCCGGTAATAAAGAGATTTTACTAGTTGAAAGTGTTCGTTTTCTCGGTGTCTTAACGAATTGATTTCCGGTTAAATGTGTGACTTAATTGTTTTTGGTTAAAAAAAAGGGAAGTTGATTATCTATAACTAATTAAAAAGTAAATGCGAAAGGTATTTAAAAAAACAAACTAAAGACAAGTACAAATAATAAAAGTAAAACAAGGTGAATATTAAAAACTAAAAGTTAAAACGATATTAAAATGAATATTAAAACAAATAATAAAACGTAATTTAAAGCGAAACAATTAATAAAAATAAATCTAAAAGACGAAATTAGCTATCGACTCGAAAATAAAGTTTATTAAATGAAAAAGGAGAGAACAAAACTAAAATGGTATTTTAAAGCTAAACGAGGCAAAACCTAAAGCGGGTACTAAATAAAAGATAAAACTTGAACTTTACGAAAAAATATTAATACTAAAAATCGACGAAAAATTCAACTAAAAATACGTAACTCTTAAAAATAAAATCGAAAACAACTTTCAGACAAAAACTAAACAATTACGGAACAATACTATTAAATAAACAAGCTAGCTGGCTAGCTGCTGGAAGCAGCCAGCCTACTAGGTGAAAAATGAAAATGGCGCTAATTGCATTTCCATCGTACTCCTTTTATGTTGAATCCATCGTACTCATTTTTCATTCCATCGTACTCATTTATGTTGAATCCATCGTACTCATTTTTGTTGAATCCATCGTACTCATTATACATTCCATCGTACTATACATGTTGAATCCATCGTAATGTTGGATCGTAACATGGATCGTACCCACGGATCGCACCCACGATCGTACCCACGATCGCAACAAGTGATCGTGGTGAGGATTATGGAGTGTGATCGTGGTGACGATCGTACTATGGATCACAGTAATGGATCGCAAGTAGAAACCCTCGGGGTTTATGCGATCACACTTACTGGATCGTACTGGTAAGACCCTTAAGCATTACGATGACATACAATAAGCAAATAAGCAGATACCAAATAAGCACTAATCTAAAAACTTAACCAAATCAAATTTAAGAAAAAGCTAATAGACCAAAATTTAAAAACTTTTAAGAATACTAAATAATAAAAATATTTAAAAACAACTTTTTATAAAAATTAACTAAAAAGCACTTGATCAAAAATAAGAAAATTAACACAATAAGCACTAAAACACTTTAAGCTATAAAAATCAAACATTAAAAGATCAATAAGCATAAATTTGAAAACTTTTAAAATACGAAATAAGCAAACTTTAAAAAATACTAAACTTTTTAAGAAAACTAAAAAGTAAATAAGCTAAATACAAAATAAGCCAATAAGCATGTCAAACTTATAGCTCATTCCATATGAAAACTTATAGATTGATAAAAATATAAACTTTTTAAGGAATCAAACATAAAAATTAAGAAGACGTGTACATAAAAGAAGTCGGATTTAAGATCAAATAGAAAAACTAAGAAAGGTAGAATAAGATTAAGTTTAAAACAAGAATTAAACTATCAAAGGTAAAAGTTTGATTAAAGACATGAAAGGAAGATAAAAGATTGGGATTCTAGTGAGAGAAACTGTCACTTTCTCTCTCTAGAATCACCTACAAGAAATGAAAGGAAAACTAAACTAAACTAAAACTAGCCAACCCTCCTAAATGAGTTTAGGAGGGTATTTATAGGAAAATGGGGAGGTGCATGTGTTGCCTCCTCTTTCTTTCTTTCTTCACGCCTTCTTGTTTTTTAAGTTCTTCGACTTTATCGACTTTGTCTCGGGATTAACTTAACTCGTCTTATAATTTCTTTATTTATTGGACTCCAGTTCTTCGGCTTTATTAAACTTCCGTCTTTAGACTTGTTCTTCGATAAATCTTCAGAATATGCCTTGGACTTCCGTTCTTTTTGCACTCTTGATCTCTTGACTTTGTCTTTTGTCGTTTTCTTCTATAAAAGCCTGTGAATGCCCGTGTTTTCTCCACTTTTCACCTTTTCGTCCTAAATCACAACAAAAACACAAACCACGCATAATTCCGACATTTACGACATAAAATACACGTTTTGGCTCGGTTATTATTGTAATTAAGTGGTAAAAAGATTGGTGTTTTCACACCTATTAAATCCCCTACACTTGACCATTGCAATGTCCTCATGCAATGCATTAGTTACAAAGCTCGATTACATTTTTCATCATAATCAATCCACGTTGGCCTTTATTAAAGAGATAGAAAACTATAAACATTCAAAGTAAAGAAATCAAAAACATACCTTAGGGTTTTGGAAATGTCATGAATGATCATCATCCTCAAGTTTTCACTTTCTCCAAACCAAGCTTAAAAACGAGATCATTGTTATTATAAGTTAGCAAACTACCACGAACTCATGTGGGCCATTTATTCACTTAGACTCCTTTATTCCTAGGTGTATCTCTTATATTTTATTGTTGTCTTGAATGATCACGAGGATGCATTGTTTGACTTATTTCGATAGTTATTTAGGCTGAAAATAAAGTGAACGATTTAATCAATAGTTAGCTAAAGGACAAAATCTTTTAAAACTGCTTCTCGGGACCTCAAAAAGTTCATATCTTGGCATAACTCGCTTCGCGATTTGAGACCTTTCTCGGACCGATATTTGGCAGCGACTTCATACTTCAAATCTTGAGAGACGTTCATGAAATAATGGTCTTCTCTTCATAATAGGAATTTATTCACTTGAAATTTTGAGAGATTCTTCATATATGGACCACGACTTCTTCATTTTTCTCCAATCATTACTTTGGACTTTGATATACAACGATCCGCCTCCTTTTAGGACTTGGATCTATTTATCCTCATACCTTGCTAGGGTCTTTTCGGATAGACTTCTCCATGACTTTTGGGGAGTATTTACTTTTCGTCGTGTGTCTCGATCCTTCATATTGATTTTCGATAAATGATTCTTCACATCACTTGGGATCTTTAGCAACAAATGTAGTCCTCATGCCTTGTTAGGGCCTTTTCGGACTCGCCAATCTTCGCATCCCGCTTCAATAAGTTATGCCTTGGCTATGAACTCTAATCCATACCGAGCAACTTTTAAACGATCTTGGGCTAGAAGCTAAGTAACTTTTCAAATCGTACAACCTTATTTATTGCAGATAAATTTATTAACAAGTGATGGGAGAATAGGCTTATAATTAACTCACATAAATTAACGAAAGAATACCAAACTTATAATTGACTCTATCATCTCTCGTTCTCCACAATTTAAAATCTCAAGTAATGAGACTCGTGCATGCTTAGCCTATTAAATCAAAGTTTTGGGTTTTCGAGTCGCCTATAGGATCTTGAAAACTCTTAGACTTTTTCAAGTTTAGAATCCGCATTTTAAAGTTCTCTTGATAAACGACTCTCTAGGATCAGTTATAGGAACTTGCGAAAAGTTCTTGTTCTTAACCCGTGAGAGTTAAGACTTTCACGTTTTATAGCTCCCTATATAAAAGCCTAGCAAAACTTGACTTAAACACGTTAAGGATACTAGCTAGAGTAAACTTAGACAAGTAAACTCGGGTTGAGTCAAAAGATTCACAACGTTTGAAAATTAAAACCACTTTATTAAAAACTTATTCTAATAAGGAAAGAAAATAACTATACAAAGGTAAAAACAACTATACTACTAGGCCAAAATAGATTAAACATTTTGAAAAATGTCGAAAAATCAAATTTTCCGGTTAAAATGAGGACAAATACAAGGAAAAGGCCACTTAACTTCGATAGAAGTCCCCCTACACTTAATATAAACATTGTCCTCAATGTTTAAGCATGTGGGAGTAAACTCCCCTACACTTAGGACATTGTGCACTTTGTTTAAATCTCGCTAAGAAAGGGACAACTAAAGAGATTCCTATTTTAATATTGAGACATATAAAATAGTGAATCGAAAAGAGTTTAGGATAGAACCCGGAAGAAGGGAACACGGAGTCACGGTTCGTCAAGAGTCATCAAGAGCGTGTCTTTGAAGCTCTAATCCCTGCACATGATAAGAAAGAAAGCAACAAACACCAACGGGGCTCCCCCTACACTTATGGTAAAGACAGATAGATAATTGGGTTGCCTCCCAAAAAGCGCTTGTTTATATTAACTGAGTCACGAGCCTGACTCGTCCCCGAATTAAATGGTCCATGGGGAAGCCTCGAATGTAATATCAGGATCAAAGACCTTGTCCTCGTTCCCGGTTGACATCAACAAAGGAGATGCGGGGGGATAAGACTTGTATGGGAGAAAAGTCTTTTCAACATACGTAAAGTATGTGAAATCAAGATCTACGGGAGGTGGGGTGGGTAAAGTAAGCACATTGTCATCCCCCAAAGACAATGGAGGTTGAGCAGCAAGCGGCAAAGCCGTAATCGTATCAATGATAGCATAATCATTGTCACCTCCCGGGTCAAAGCACTCATCCTCCGTAATAGTGGCTAAAGGGGAGGATGAAAGGTGCTCGGGAGGGGGACTTGGGTCAATACTTTTAAGTAGCAAATTATAAAAAATAATATCCCCCTCCATGTCATCGTCATCATTACCTGGTGGTATGGAGTGAATATCGATTTCTTCCAGCAATGGGTCATTATCTTCAACGGGAGGAATAGATGGAGGCAAAGACTCAGAAAGAGAAGGAGAAGTCAACTCTTCGATTTGAGCAATAAGAAGGTGAACTTTCCGTAATCTATCGCGAAGAAGCACATCTTCCACCTCATCTACAAGATCAAGTTCATCGGTGAACTTCTCGTAAGCCGGAGAGAATAAATCGTCATCACCCGCATCTCCCGGTGGAGATTGAGAAACTTCAAAAGTGAAATTCTCATAGCAGAGAGAAGAATTGTCATCACTAGGATCGACCTCTTCCGTAAGAGTAACGTCGTCCTCAGGCTCCATAGAAGGTAAGTCATAAACCTCATCATCCAATACCTTGTCGAGACCAACATCACTAAGCTCATTCAACGAATCTGGATCCTTAGATGCAGTAGGAACATCGAGAGTAGGAGCAACAACTTCAGAAGATTGGTTGAAAGTGTAGACATCATCGTCGTCGTCATCATCATAATAGATGGGACGAGTCCAGTTAGGAGTGACGTAGTCGGCTAACTCTTCCTTGATAACCTCTACATCTTTAAGAAGCTCATGCATCAACTTTTGTTGTTCATCTCCCCGAGTATGTTCAATTTCACCAATTCTATCCCACGCTGTAATTAAACATTTGGGTGTAGAAAAGAAGGGAAAACGACTAAATTGGCTCAAAAAGGTGTCGGTGGTTTTCAAGGTTTCGTCCACATCAAGCAACGGTTGCCTTTCCTGATGCAGGTCAGCGCAGATTTGAGCTAGACCTTCTAGAATATGGTTCAAAGAAGTGAGTTGTTGGTCAAGACTAATTTGCTGAGAGGATTGATGATTGAGGGTGTGATGTGGGGGCTCAAAGTTTTGAAAACCTGAATTATAGCATGGTTGTGGCTCATAGTAGTTCATCGGTTGAAAAGAATTAGAAACCGGGTTTGGTTCATAATAATCCATTGGTGAAGAAAACCGAGGACACGGATTTTGCTCATAATAATTCATTTGTTGAAAATAAGAAGTATCGTGAGGACCCCCACAGTTGTTGCAAAACGGTTGAGGAGAAAGACTGGGTGCGTCTTGTGGATAGCTATTATCATAACCATAATTGTACCCCGGTTCTTGCCCGTGACCATACGGGTATTGAACCGGGCACAAAACAAGCCAATGAGAATCGCTTCCATAATAGATGCACGAGGGAACAGGAGGTGGGTTCAAAAAGGATGAATTAGTCGAGTTGCACAAAGGACAAAATCCGAATTGTGTGTTGTCGATATCATTTCCGCACCGCTCACATGTACAACATTGACAAGAGTCGTTCCCGTACAATCGTCTCCCACATCCGACGCAATGGACATAAGAATCCATAAAGAAAGATAGATAAGCAAGAAGAATATTTTTGGTGCAAAACTTTGAAAAAGAAATGCTTTTTATTATTTTTCAAATGTTTTTGGGATTTTTGAAAATTTTTGATATAAAAAATAACGTTCACGAGTGAACGGATCCCAAAATCCAACGCGTCTCTCACAAAAAAACCTTTAATCTTCACGAAAAGAGCCGGCAGCGGCGCCATTTTAATACAAGGTTTTACTAGTTGAAAGTTCTCGTATTCTCGGTGTCTTAACGAATTGATTTCCGGTTAAATGTGTGACTTAATTGTTTTTGGTTAAAAAAAAGGGAAGTTGATTATCTATAACTAATTAAAAAGTAAATGCGAAAGGTATTTAAAAAAACAAACTAAAGACAAGTACAAATAATAAAAGTAAAACAAGGTGAATATTAAAATCTAAAAGTTAAAACGATATTAAAATGAATATTAAAACAAATAATAAAACGTAATTTAAAGCGAAACAATTAATAAAAATAAATCTAAAAGACGAAATTAGCTATCGACTCGAAAATAAAGTTTACTAAATGAAAAAGGAGAGAACAAAACTAAAATGGTATTTTAAAGCTAAACGAGGCAAAACCTAAAGCGGGTACTAAATAAAAGATAAAACTTGAACTTTACGAAAAAATATTAATACTAAAAATTGATGAAAAATTCAACTTAAAATACGTAACTCTCAAAAATAAAATCGGAACAACTTTCAGACAAAAACTAAACAATTACGGAACAATACTATTAAATAAACAAGCTAGCTGGCTAGCTGCTGGAAGCAGCCAGCCTACTATGTGAAAAATTAAAATGGCGCTAATTGCATTTCCATCGTACTCATTTTATGTTGAATCCATCGTACTCATTTTTCATTCCATCGTACTCATTTATGTTGAATCCATCGTACTCATTTTTGTTGAATCCATCGTACTCATTTTACATTCCATCGTACTATACATGTTGAATCCATCGTAATGTTGGATCGTAACATGGATCGTACCCACGGATCGCACCCACGATCGTACCCACGATCGCAACAAGTGATCGTGGTGAGGATTATGGAGTGTGATCGTGGTGAGGATCGTACTATGGATCGCAATAATGGATCGCAAGTAGAAACCCTCGGGGTTTATGCGATCACACTTACTGGATCGTACTGGTAAGACCCTTAAGCATTACGATGACATACAATAAGCAAATAAGCAAATACCAAATAAGCACTAATCTAAAAACTTAACCAAATCAAATTTAAGAAAAAGCTAATAGACCAAAATTTAAAAACTTTTAAGAATACTAAATAATAAAAATATTTAAAAACAACTTTTTATAAAAATTAACTAAAAAGCAATTGATCAAAAATAAGAAAATTAACACAATAAGCACTAAAACACTTTAAGCTATAAAAATCAAACATTAAAAGATCAATAAGCATAAATTTGAAAACTTTTAAAATACGAAATAAGCAAACTTTAAAAAAGACTAAACTTTTTAAGAAAACTAAAAATTAAATAAGCTAAATACAAAATAAGCCAATAAGCATGTCAAACTTATAGCTCATTCCATATGAAAATTTAAAGATTGATAAAAAGATAAACTTTTTAAGGAATCAAACATAAAAATTAACAAGACGTGTACATAAAAGAAGTCGGATTTAAGATCAAATAGAAAAACTAAGAAAGGTAGAATAAGATTAAGTTTAAAACAAGAATTAAACTATCAAAGGTAAAAGTTTGATTAAAGACATGAAAGGAAGATAAAAGATTGGGATTCTAGTGAGAGAAACTGTCACTTTCTCTCTCTAGAATCACCTACAAGAAATGAAAGAAAAACTAAACTAAACTAAAACTAGCCAACCCTCCTAAATGAGTTTAGGAGGGTATTTATAGGAAAATGGGGAGGTGCATGTGTTGCCTCCTCTTTCTTTCTTTCTTCACGTCTTCTCGTTTTTTAAGTTCTTCGACTTTATCGACTTTGTCTCAGGATTAATTTAAACTCGTCTTATAATTTCTTTATTTATTGGACTCGAGTTCTTCGGCTTTATTAAACTTCCGTCTTTAGACTTGTTCTTCGATAAATCTTCAGAATATGCCTTGGACTTCCGTTCTTTTTGCACTCTTGATCTCTTGACTTCGTCTTTTGTCGTTTTCTTCTATAAAAGCTTGTGAATGCCCGTGTTTTCTCCACTTTTCACCTTTTCGTCCTAAATCATAACAAAAACACAAACCACGCATAATTCCGACATTTACGACATAAAATACACATTTTGGCTCGGTTATTATTGTAGTTAAGTGGTAAAAAGATGGGTGTTTTCACACCTATCACCCGGGTAGGGTAAAAATATGCGGAAAATATCCCCGAAGATGTCACAAGGGTGGATCGATAGCATATACTCCATAGAGCATAAGATAAAAAGTTAGTCAAATCAGATTACATGTTTATTTAAACAAATAAATAAAAATTGTCTTAAACATGACAGTTGGTGATTGCTTTTGTTTCCCGAATATAACCCCTGACGAGTCCTATGTTGCATATTTCTAAGATGTTGGAGATCATGTACACACCACGTACTAACTTCACATTCATGTGCAAAACATACTAACGGGGGTCAACATAAAGTTGGTGAATTTACAGATTTTAACAATTAATTAGTTTGGACATATGATATTCATTGAAGTAATAATGCACAAAGCATTCTTACTAAAATGTAAATAACATTTGTTATTATTAGAAAATGAAGCTTAACCCGATAGTCCTCAACAGATGAGGACGTAGTGTTTACAAAAAGACAACCATTCCAGTTCCAACATGGTATACGTCTGTTGTCCCGGCCAAGGCACAGTGAGTATGACTCACCCAGACGGGGATGATCAATCCCTAATAGATCTATTTATAACATTCGGGTGATTTACAACAATTTAACAGTTTCAATAATAATCAATGATAATCAAGTTTATACAATCCAGTTGTGTCCAATATATGTTTGCATATTTTCTTTCCCAAAAGGGAAAGTTTTATCAAAAGTTTATATGGGGCTGTAAACTCACCTGGGAGTAGGTACTTGCTTGTTTAACACGGATATCCAATTAAAGTTCACACCAAAATTCATCCCTAAACAGATAGTATAGTCTTAATAGATAGTACAAGGAACATATATGTATGCTTATACATATTTTAGTCTGTTCATTTATGCTACAATATTTATTTAAATAACCGTAGTTCAAGTGCTATAAATATTCATTTAACTTATCTGTATAAGTTTCGTTTCTAAGTAAACATAAAATGTTTAACTAATAATATCAAGTAGCATACATGTAATAATACTCATTCAATATTACAATTATGTTTTACATTTAAGTAAACATAAAAGAAAATGTTTCACTTAAAATATTAATCTTATAGTACTTGTATCAATAACATCCAATTAAATTTATAACCAAGTTCTATATTTAAGTAAACATAAGGGGTTTTACTTATAACATATTTACGTAGTAACATTCAAATTAATTAACGTTCATATAATTTTAGTTCTTAAAAGTATATGAGTGCATGTTTTAATAATACATATTCATCTTGTTTATACAATTTATTTTGTAAAGCAAATATAAATAAATATTTCACAAAAAAAAATATTATTTTATTTAACTCTAATGTTTTCCTAAGTTATTTAATATTCATAAAATATTTTATTTATCACAAATTTAAGCTTATGCATTAATCCTCATGATCTAGACTTTTAATTATGTTTTATTATAATTAAAATAGCTTTTAGGGTTAGGGCTTGTTAATGTTTCGGAACGTGGCAAAACTAGTCCCTCCATATTTTTAAGCAAGTAAACTTTCGGATTATTACACATTTGGTACCTAGGGCTTGTTTAAGTTTCGGCTTATGGCAGATCTTGTCCCCCTAGTATTATCTACGTTTTGTAACTTTATAAAATTAAAAAAAACAGCCCCTAGGGCTTCTTTAGGTTTCGATAGATTACAAAAATAGTCCTTAGGGTTTTAAAATGACAAAATAACTTTTAGACACTTCCCAAAATGGTCCCTAGGGTTTAATTTGCCACGGTTAGTAATTATTAAACCCTAGACTTTTTGATATTTACATTTTCAGTCCTTGTGCTTACTAGTTTATCAAAACAAGTTTCATAGGTTATGGTTTTAGTCTTTAAGTTTTGTAAATTGTCATTTTCATCCAAAAAGTTTTTATAAGTTATATTTTATGATAAAAACTTTTATTTTACAATTTAAACTTTATATGGGCTCATTAAATGTGCTAAACATCTAATGGGCTATTTTAGTTGGCTTAAAAATATTTCAAGTCCACTAATTTATTTAAATGGGCCTTTAAATCATTTATTGGGCTTAATACATTTTTAAGTCCCCTTTAATTAGTTAAATGGGCCTAAGTGTAATCTTAAGTCCATTAAGTTACTAGGATTTATTAAATCGTCTTATTGGGTCCATTATGTTTTTAATTAACATTTCATGGGCTTAAATAGTCCATTAACACTACTTTTCATTTTATGTAAGTTTTAACTTAGGATCTTTTTATAAGCTTATTATGAGCTTATTAATATTTAGTTTTCAATCTAAATAGATGAATAAAACTCAAAATTTATTTTATGTATTATACCAAATTAGATCTAGGTATGTCATAAGGTTACAAGTAAGTCATAAGCCCTAGTAGGAGCTTATATCCCACGGATAATATTAGTTATAGCTTATACAGATAAGTCAAGTCTTATTTTAAGGTTGCATGTAGTTTATAAGTGTTACAAAATTAGATCTAACTATGTACACAATCAAGAAAATAAGTCACAAGTTCAAAATGAGATCTAAACTATGTCTAGACCTAAAAATCAAACATAGATCCATGTACCCAAATATATAGCTCACGGCTATATTTTTAGATCTTGGTATTTCCATAATATCCCTTTAACTAGTTTTTAAGTTTTGTAAATATTCACAAAAACACATCATGATTATCTAGGTTACATGCATGTTTCCAAGGCTACTATTATTCCAAGAAACAATGTATAGCCCACGGCTATATTGTTTCTCCCAATATTCCCATAAGATATACTAGCTTATTTCATGTATACCATGTTAAGTTAGCACTTATCATTAGATCTAGGTTTATATAAGCATGCATGTACATCTAACTCATTTTAGGTCTAGTGTAACCCACGACTACATTTATACACATAAGTTGTATTTGTGATTTTTAACATTCCATTTAGCACGTTACATTTCATATTCTATCTTTAAAAACTTAGAAAACCAATCATATAGTCTCCACTTAATTTAGCCGTGACCTTTAAGGTCATGGTTTTCTTGATCTTTAAGTTGCACAAGTTCATTTCATGATATCTATGGTTATTAGTTAACCAAAGTCCCATAAAACAAGATTTGTAACTCATGCAATGTCTAGATTTATAAAAGGTTTCATATGTGTTAGCCTCAAAATATTGAGTCAAACAAGAATGTTCGGTCATAGGTTTCTATTGTAATATTTATTAGAACGTTGTAATAAGTAGTTATTTAGTCGTGGTTCACGGGCTTGGATTTAAACTAATTAAAGTCCAAAAGACAAGCCCGACCCAATATATAGTCCATTAAAGCCCGCATGTGGGTGGACTATATATACTACCCTCCTAGCATGTTAGGAGGGTGGATGGTCATTTGTAACAACTTCTTTTCTTAATCTAATCTCACCAAGTTAATCATCTCTCTCTACTTTCTCTCACTACTTTCTCTCTTTAGGAATTCATCTCTTCTTCATCTATTTTCTTTCTTTCTTCATTGCTTAATCATCACAAATATATGGGACATCATGTGGTATCAATCGCCATGGGGTAGTTTTGTGATTCGTTGTTCATTTTACTTGGTTCGTGTGATTTTGTCATATAATCATCTCGAATTCAAGATTCTTTTTGTGTTTCTATGCTCCAAATCTTGATATAAATCTTCTACATAGCTGTGGTAGGGATTTGGTCGCATTTGGTTGGTTAAAATCGCGGATTTCTTGTCGAAAAAATTCATTTTTTACCCCAAAATCTCGTAACAGCACTATTATTCCGACTGGTGTAATCGGAAAAGGGATTATAGATTCCGATTGTGATTCCGATCAGTATCATCGGAAAAGGGTTTGCACATTTCGACCAGCTTTCCGATCATCATTCCGATTGGACAAAATATTCCGATTTGCATTCCGATCATCATTCCGATTGCACATTCTGACAAGCTTATTCCGATTAGATCATTCCGACAAGGATTCCGATTAGTACATTCCGATGACATCATTCCGATTGTATTCCGATTAGGGGACATTCCGATAAGTGATTCCGATTTGACATTCCGATCAGTGATTCCGATAAGTGATTCCGATGATGTGTTTTACTAAATTTTGTTTGAGTATTTTTTAGACTTAGCCACCATCTAGACTAGTTTCGGAATATCGTTTCCACTAAGATCAAAATAAAAAAAAAATTAAAAAAAAAATTAAAAAAAAAATATTTTTCCGTCAAGTAAATTCAAATTTTTTCCATACTAGTTTTAGGACATTTCTAGCTCAATTTCAAAATTTGGCGATACAAAATTTTTTGGTCTACCGTTTTTGTCGGACTGGAGAAAAATTGCAATTTTCGGAATTTAAACCACAACAACAATCACAACAAATCTACTTAAGATCCATATTCACTTCATCATTCCAGAGAATATTGAGATGGATTCTACTGCCGAATATCGTGTGACGAACAACAAAATAATGGTGGCGGGTAACAAAGAGAGACCACCAATGCTTGTATCTGGTAGGTATGCTCAATGGCAATCACGTTTCATACGATATCTTGATACAAGACCTAATGGTGATGCCTTGAGGAAATGTATTACTCATGGACCATATATATTTAAGAAGATCTCAGTTCCTCCAAGAGCAGCCACAGATACTACTGATCCAATACCTGCAAGTGAACGTGATGAAACAAGAGCTGATCTCACACCTGAAAATTGTGCTTGGCATGATGCGGAGAAGGAAGCCATCTATATGGTTTTAATTGGGATTGGAGATGATATTTGCTCCACGGTTGATGCATGCCCGACAACACATGAAATATGGACTGCTATTGAACGCTTGCAACAAGGAGAATCACTCAACAAACAAGATGTCAAAACAAACTTGTTTTGGAATTTTGGCAAGTTTACTTCAAGGGATGGAGAATCGATTGACTCTTACTACTCCAGGTTTTATAAGATGATGAATGACATGACAAGAAACAATCTGCAAGTCTCCACCATGCAAGTCAATGTCCAATTTCTTCAACAACTTCAACCCGAGTAGACACGGTTCGTCACTTTGGTGAAACAACAAGAAAAGTTAGACGAGGTCTCATATCATCGACTCTTTGACATCTTGAAGCAATTTCAGAATGAAGCAAATGAAATTCGAGCTGAACGTGTTGCCAAGACGGCTAATCCACTTGCTTTAGTGACTACCACTCAACATGTTCAAGATCCTCACTCTCGTGCTCCTAAGCCATACTCCAATACATCATCTTCACCACGATATTCTACATCATCTAAGTCTTCATCTTCCACAAAATCTCGAGGTAAAGCGCCAAGAGCACCATCACCACCATCTGAGTCCTCATCTGAAGAAGATAGTGATGAAGACCAAGCTCAAAAGAACCGAGAGATGAAACAACAAATTGCTTACATAATGAAGACTTACAAGAAAATCTACAAACCCACCAACAACAATCTTCGCACATCATCTAACACAAAGAACTGATATGTTGAGAGTCCTCCAAGGTATGACACACGTCGACGTGGTGAAAGTCCTTCTAGGTATGATCGACATAATCCAACGCATGTTAAGGGTTCTGCAAGATATGATCGACAAACTGCAAAGTATGATACTCAGAGGATTGCTGCTGCTACTGGGAATAGGGAAACGGTTGGAAGTCAAGTGGTTCAGCAGAGCGGGATTCAATGTTTTAATTGCCAAGGTTATGGGCATATGGCAAAGGAATGCAGGAAGCCGAAAAGGGTTAGAGACTCCAGCTATCACAAGGAAAAGATGTTGCTATGCAAAAAGATGGAAGCATGGGTTAAATTGTCAGCTGAGGAAGGAGAAATGCTTGATGATACTGATGATGAAGATTCTGATCAAGAGCTCGATGCACATTACTCGTACATGGCAAAGGTTGAAGAAGTTCTCAAAGTCACTGAAGATGACAATGGCCCTATCTTTGACACTGAGCCAATCGATAAGGTACACACTACTGATGAATATAATATGTTTGGTGATATTCCTGAGCATAGTGATCTACCCAATGCCATTAATGACACGTGTATGATGGAAACGGTTGATAGCAATACCACACCCGATTCATCAGACATGTGCAATAATGAGTCTGAGGATGATCAACATGCCAATAAATATGATGAAGAGGAACGTATTGCGCTTGCTAATTTAATTGCTACTTTACAAAAAGATGTCACTGAAAATAAAAAGAGTCAAAAGCAATTAAAGAAGGCAAACGCTACGCTCACTCAAAGTTTTGAAGAATGTAAAGCTGCTCTTATCAAATCTACTGAGATGACTGAAAGCTATAGAGATGAGCTCCTTCAGAAAACCAAAGAGCTTGAGGGGTACAAGGGAAGTGCGTTAAAAAATCAAAAGGACGATTTTGAAAACAAATATAATACAACTCTTGAGTTATTAGCTAAAGAGAAGCGTCAATATAATGTTTTCTTAATGGATGAACGTCAAAAAACGTACCTTGCCAATACCAAAGTTAATGAACTTGAACAAAAGCTCTCTATGACCACTACTGATTCTGCTAAAATTCTAGAGGATAAGAAACAAGAGGTAGATGCGTTAAAACAAGACTTCAAAAGTAGATATGATAAAGAAACCGAAAAAGTTACGAAACTAGAAGCACAAGTCGACTTTTTGAAGAACGTTGTTTATAAAACGCATGATTCTATTCAATCCGTAAGAATGCTAGCACCTCCATCGATGTTTACGGGTCAAGCTAGCTTTGCAAGTCCTGAGTACCTTGCCAAAGCTCAAGCTGCGAACCCGTGTCTCTATCTTGATGAGACTGAAAGGACAAATCTTGATTGCATGCCTGTTAGTGTCAATAGTGAAGAGACTGCCCTTTGGGATGCTGATAGTCAACCACTTGTTAATAAGGAGTTTGTGAAACCTTATAATTATGCTTATGAGAATAGTCTTTATTGCCTGTTCAACAAACAAACTCAGAAAACTCGTGAGGAAGTGTTCTTAGAATGCAAACAAAAGAGAATTCAATGGAAGAAAGCTTTTGCCCCTAAGAAATCTAATGTTTACAAATACATAAACTACCTCCCTCTAGATGAATCTAAAAGCAAGAGTAGGAAAACATTAGGTATTCTTAAACACCACATAGATAATGTTAAATCTATTGTTGAACGAGACTGGGCAAAACGTGAAAATGCTGAGTGGACACGTCCGATTCCTCAAGATATTACCTTGCTTGTCAAAGAACTCTTAATTCCAAACACGGCGTTGATTAAAGAAACTATTCTTCAACTTGAGGAGTTCATTTGGACTGAAATGTTTGATGATTTAAAATATGTTGAATCTATTGAGAAACACATTGATGATCTTCAAATGGAGAAGTCTGATTTTTCAGATGAATATGACTTACTCTTGCAAGAATGCGTTTCAAAGATGTTATGTGTGCTTATTTTACATCTTGTGCTGATATTGATGAATATTCTGAAGTTGCATGTCAATATCTTGATAAGATCAAAGAATGTGAACGTCTTGAAATTGAGCTTTCGAAACGTAAAGAAAATGTTGACAAAAAGGCTTTTGAGTTACTTCAACACAAAACTGATTTCCTTCAAAAACATTGTCATTCACTTGAACTTGCTCTGCAAAAAGAAGTTGGTAGTTTTCCACATGATAATAAATTGCAAGAAAAACTTTCCCAAACATTTCGAGAAATGAATGAACAGAATTTTGAAATTAAAGGGTTGAAAGCTCAGTTACAAGACAGGGACAGAGCTATAGCAGAGTTGCAGAAACTCGTTGCTAAAATGGGTGGGAAAATTGTGGAACCTAGCATTAAGAAACCTGTTGTTCGACAACCCAATGCCTACAAGGATCCAAATCTGTCTATCTTAGGAAAACCGAATCCGTTCTCCAATTCTTCTCATATGAAATCTAGGTTACCCCCTAAGACTGATGTGCAACCAAGTGTTCCAAAACCATCCATATCACCCTACGTTCCTCCATTTAGAAAGCACACTGTTGCTAAACCCAACCATGTGAATGCACCTAGCACCTCTAGGACTCCTCCAAAACGTGTGACATTCACGTCCACAAAGGAATCTGTAGGTTCAAATGACCTCGTTCATGCCCACAACCTAGAAGATGCGAAACAAAAAGGGAAGATTCAGAAAGATAAACCAATGTATGAAAAACCAAGTTTACCAAATACCGCTAGAGTTCCACACACTCCTAATGGTAGTCAACCAAAACCTAGGATCTCTCTTCAGCAATCTAGGAATTGGAAACTATCCATGAATAGTCGTGTTTCAAACACTACGCCTGAACGATTTGGAAAACAAAGGAATACAAGTACTTTCGTGAATCCTAAATTCCCTGTATGTCCCACTTGCAAAAAGGGCATTCACAATGGAAATCATGACCATTGCATTTTGCAATACCTCTATGAGGTCAAATCTCGTTCCTTTGAACGGAGATCGAATACAGAATCCCATAAGACAACAAGGAGATACAAACCCGTAGTAAAGAAAAGCAACCACGCCAAATCTGAAACGTGGATTCAAAAAGGACATAGTTTCTCTCCAAAGAAGTCTTCCGCTGTGCAAGAGAACGCTACTCCTAAATCTAGTCTTCAGTGGAAACCAACGGGTCGGATCTTCACAGAAGTTGGTCTTAAGTTGATTCCAATAGAGAAGAGTGATGACACCTGCACCAGCACTAATGCTACTGTTCTACAAGCTGAAAAGGAATTTGTTACTCCTAATTCTAGTATTTGTGCAAACTCTTGTTCTGTGATTGCAGGTACAACAGCGGATTCTGAACCCACTTCTCCTTCTTCAAAGGGTTCCAATTCTGTATATTCGATATCACCTTCTTCTGCTGTACAAAAGTCTATTTTGGATTATTTTCGAAAAACTTGAGAAAAAATAAATAAATATAATAAAATGTAAATATCCATAGAAAAACAAATTAAAAATTTGAAAAACTTTCAAAATACCAAAAATATTCCTCTCGACTTGTCTTTCAGTATCGATAATATGGACGTACCTAGAAATGTCGCTCAATAACGACACGGGTGTGTACATAAAGCTCGAATGAAAGTTGTAAATATTTTTCAAAACATGTCATTTCAATGATTTACAATTACCTCAGATTGTGACTCGTACTTCAAAGAAATGAAAGTTGATCACGATGATTACTTATCCTCAACAACGGGAAAATAAAATTTCTCGGTCATGAGCTATCGACAAAAACATTCAAAGTTTTTAAGCACATGTAAACGACTTACAGTTAAATGTCAGACTGTAACTCGAACTTCAAATAAAGGAAAGTGTATCTTTAAAAATAACTTATCCTAACCAATGGGTAGAGCAATCTATCTTGGGTTGAGCTTGTCACAAAACATTCAACGTTTTGAGCTCAACACAATGGCTTGTAATCACTTTCAGATTGCAACCCGGATCTAAATTCACGGGGGGAGTGTACGCTTTTGTACTCTTACCCTTAGCAAAAGAAGTTAAATCTTCTTACACTTGAGTGGATTCGTCAAGACATTCAAAGTCTATGAATTCAAGTTTATGCTTTAGAAAAACCTTTTCGTCAAAAAGAATTGATTTTTCTAAAAGTGTTGAACACAATTTTTTCAAGAATTTCTCAATGATATTCAAAATCTTTCAAAAATTGTGTGTTCAACAACTCCTATCCTCAAAAGTTTAATGTGGATCAAATCCTCGTAATGACAATTCCATTGGATCAATTTTTGAGGGGGAGCATTTTAACTTCATGCAAAAGATTAACACATCTTTCTCCTGAAGATTTTCAAGACTATTTTCCAAAATATATTTTAATCAAATTTGGTATCTCTAATATCAAAAGATTTTATATATTAGAGATAGGGGAGAAAATGTGATTAAAATGTGATCTTATATAAGACTCAAGCACTTTAACTTTTACCTACATGTGCGAAACACTTTCGATTATCGATGCACATGTGAATGGGGAGCATTTCTGAAACGACAAAACTAGCAAGGTGTTAAATGTTTTTCAAACACTTTGTTAGAATTTAAAGTGGTTTTCATGGTTAGGATCAAATACCCACAACATCTTTAATTCACGACGTTATTGGTGTCAAAAGGGTGGTTAGGTTTAAGTCCTATGATCCAACCAGAACCGGAGGGATCTTCCCAGGGACAATCCAATAGATTATTAAAAGTCCTTAGGAAAGATGGAGTAGAATGTGAACGTAGCTGAATGCCGACTAAGTACTGATGATAGCACTGGAACAATCACAACAAGGTGCTACTAATGATGTCTTGGTAAGCATTGAAGGGGTTGAAGAATGAAAAAGAAATGTAAGGATAAATGGTCTAAAGAAAGAAGCCCTCCATACAACTTAGGGAGAAACCAGGTCAACTCATCATGAAGACAAACTCATCATGGACCCAGTGATGTGAAGCACAACCCTTTCCTAGCTACTCAGACTTCTCTCAAAAGAAGTTTGTTTTATTGTCACAGAGATCAACACGAATTCTATTGACTTTCTCACTCCGAGATAGTTGATATTGAATAGGTGGCATCTGCTCCAGCCTCCGACCACTAAAAGTGCACAAATCGAGTCTAGAGCCAAGAGATCAATCAAATCTCGTTAGGACACACGGATGAAGATAAAGAGAGTCCTACGCTATATCCTTGTGATATTGCTAGAACACTCAGAGTGATACTACTTAGTATTCACAATGATGAGTGGAAATCCTTCCAGTGTTAACATCAAACAGCACTGCGGTAGGTCATATGCAAGATTCTTTATAAATTGAACATATGTAAAACTGAAAAGCAACCGTGGTTTGATTCTGAATTGATTCAAACTCGTTTCAGGTTTCTACGCAATATCTTTATGGTCTTGCCAGAACATTCAGAGTGATATTTATTAATATTCACAGTGACGAATGGAAATCCTTCTAGCGTCAACATCAAACAGAGCTACGGTAGGTAACTTGTGAGATTCTTATGAATCAAACTTGTGTCAACTGGAAAGCAACAATGGTATAATTCTTAATGAATCAAACTTGTTCCAGGAATTTGAATTGACGACTTTAATCAAGCGGATATTTATCCAATTGATTCACTCTTTATGTTCGCAGTCTTGCTTTGAGATGGTCGAGTAAAGAGAACGGCTAGTACTGCCGCGAAACCCTGTCAAGGAGATTCTTAATTGAATCTACCTGATCACAGGTACGATATTTAATATCGTATAACGGTCTTCACCGACCGGAGGTAAAACGCTACCGATTTAGGACGAATGTCAAAGCCATTCAGTTCGTGTCTATGTTTTCTCTCGAGAAGGTGGCGTCACGGTGTACTCAGCAAAGTCAAAGATTCACAACCACATATTCATGCACAAAGACTTAACCAACAATTGATAGTGTGAGCATGTGGATAAAGACACAAGATCACAAGATGGCAAAGACAAGTCAAGAATGATTTGAAGATCTCAAGACTTAAAGACAAAGTCGAAAGACAACGACAAAGGCTCAAAGATCACAGCATGAAGGAACAAAACTACTGTTACACGTTCAAGACTCATTTATGACGAAATTCATAAATCTCCATTGGAATCCAAATATCAAAGAGGAATGACCTCACAGTGGGGGAGATTGTTAGCCTCAAAATATTGAGTCAAACAAGAATGTTCGGTCATAGGTTTCTATTGTAATATTTATTAGAACGTTGTAATAAGTAGTTATTTAGTCGTGGTTCACGGGCTTGGATTTAAACTAATTAAAGTCCAAAAGACAAGCCCGGCCCAATATATAGTCCATTAAAGCCCGCATGTGGGTGGACTATATATACTACCCTCCTAGCATGTTAGGAGGGTGGATGGTCATTTGTAACAACTTATTTTCTTAATCTAATCTCACCAAGTTAATCATCTCTCTCTCTACTTTCTCTCACTACTTTCTCTCTCTAGGAATTCATCTCTTCTTCATCTATTTTCTTTCTTTCTTCATTGCTTAATCAATCACAAATACATGGGACATCAATATGGTTTTTAAATCAAGTTTAAACATAACATATAAGTCATAAGTTTCTTGTTAAAGGATTTTTAAATCATGAACATGATTTGCATAAATATGTCGTGACCTATAAGGGTCATAGATTTATCAAATCTTGATTTTAACATGTTATTTACTTGTGTTTATATGTGTATGATGATGCATGTATGAAAGAATGAAAGAATATGATGTGTATACCTTTCTTGTCTAAAGGTACCAAGAATGATCTAGAAGAACAAAGAGGTTTGAGACTACTCAAAGTGATGAAGAAAACCCTAATATAAGCCAAGTCGTGGCCTTGATGATTTAACTAGGGCTTGTTTATAGTGATTACATGAGAATGATACTACTAATGATTTGTAGTAAAGATAAGACAAGGATCTTGGTGGATTTAATACTTTGTTTTTGGATGTATATGGCTTTAAGCCGTATGATTGAGAGAGAAGAGGGTGAGAGAACAAGATTGGATTGCATTTATGTGAGAATGTGTGTGTGTTTCGGCTTAAAGAGGAGAGAGGGAAAGGAATGGCAAAAGGTATGATTTACCTTGGTAAGACATATCATGCCAAGTGTCCCCTATTGTGTTCTAAGACTTAATGGGTGAGATTTTATTATATAAAATCATGGTAAAATCTTGGATTTTACAACACCACCCCGTTATTTTAGCTTTGTCCTCAAAGCTATTAAAACGTAGTTATCTTTTAAGTGTTATATGTTCTAAGTATATTATTTGTTTCAGGTTCTCTCTCTCTCAGGTGCGGATGGCGGCATGAACGCGAAATTGTCTATACCTAGGTTACTTTTATATGTCTGATTCGGCATCAATGGAAGCTTCTGTCATTACAGGTGAACAGAAGAGAACGCAAAGAGATTTTGTAAAACCCGCATGCTTTTACCATGAATAGTACCCATTAGATCGTACGTACTAGATTAAGACTTTCCTTTTATAGTATGTTTACATTCGCGAATAAGAATTTTAAGTATTACGTACGTGTTAGAACACGATAAGTATTTATTACGTATGAACACACGAAAATTATTCAAATAATAATTATAATCACGAACATGCGATCATGGAATCATGAAAGTAATTTAATCACGAGCTAATATTAATTACGTATATATATTTATTACGAACACGAATAGATATATTAAGTCACGATCGATAATTTATTAAAACACGTAAAACACGAACACGAGAACACATGCATTAATTAGACACGGAAAATGATCGGGTTACCCCATGTGGGCCCCATATGCCACGAAAATAGGAAGGAGGATGGGCCAAGCCCATCAAGTTTTACTAACATGGGGTAAAAGGTAAAATCTTGTTTCATTTTTCACTTTACAGTAAACTAAACAAAAACCCTAAAAGATTTTTCTCCTTCCTCCTTGTCCTCTCTTTTGGCCGCCACCTATAACAACAAGAAAGGGGGTGTTTAATTGATTTTGATCTTGAATCTTGTACGTGTGTTCGTGTTTGTTCATCCTCGTTTAGATCCACGCATTCGGTATATTCTTTTTACCCTTTTTCTTTTTGATTTGATCTAATAATTAATTAAGAACAAGATGTTTTAAAAACCTAATTAAAAACATAGATCTAACGTGAAAATGGTTATTGGGTAAATCAAAAAGGGATGTTTTTAGGGGTGTTTGTTTGGCCGGCGCCTAAACCGAACCCCAAGGGGTTCTCGGTTTGGCTACTCGACCACCACCGAGACCATATGGTCCCGGTTGGGTGGTGTGGGTCCCACGGCAGCAGCAAGACAAGGGGAACCCCGAAGTGGTTCGGGGTATGGTGTCGATTTCATGCCCGGTTCATGGTTTCTAGTCAAGATTCGGTTCACGGTTTATGTTAAGATTATTTTTTTTATATAATCATATGTTAAAATTAAATTAATAAGTATGACATGATTAATTTAATAACATGACTTAGGTTATAATTTCATTATTAGATCATGATATTATTAACCTAAGTAGTTTATATTTTTAGACTTATAATTAATTAATTATTTAAAAACCATGGTTATAATTAATTAATTAACATGACTTAGGTTATATTATTAATAAATAATAATATATGTTTTAACCTAAGTATTTAACTTTATTTAATTAAAAACATGGTATATTTTAATTAAATACTTTTAACCTATAGTTTATTTAAATTACATGAAATAATTAATAAACTATACATTATATCATTATGACTTAGAAAATAATCAGAAAAACACTTAGGCTTATATACTTAGCTTATTTAACCAACTTATATCTAATTATGAAAACTTTCTATTTTTAGAAACATATTTAGTTAAGGCAGCTAATCTATTTAAGGAAACTTTCTATTTTTAGAAACTTATTTAATTCAGGCAGCTAATCTATTTATGGAAACTTATTTAATTAAGGCGGCTGATCTATTTATGGAAACTTTCTATTTTTAGAAACTTATCTATTTTAAGCAGTAATTCTATTTTTGGAAACTTTCTATTTTTGGAAACTTTCTATTTTTGGAAACTTTCTATTTTTGGTAACTTCCTATTTTTGGAAATTTTCTATTTTTGGAAACATTCTATTTTTGGAAACTTTCTATTTTTGGAAACTTTCTATTTTAGGAAACCTACTACTTTTGGAAAGTTACTTATCATTACACAGTAAGTATAATAATACATGAAATACAAGAAATACTTAATCAGAATAGATAGAATATAAGATAAACACAGTTTAAGGCTTTAAACAGTGAAACATGATATGAACATATAAAATAAGCTAAGACATGATATAAACCAGTTACGTATTTATTAGTCAGATACTTATTCACGTATGTATTCATGTAGCATTAGTGATACGGAAGTAGGATTCCTCTTAGTTCGTCTTCTTCGTTCACTGGACATAAGGTACGGATTCCCGTCCTTTCAGTATGGACATTCTTTCCTTATTAGGATTCCCCGTATGCAGCCAACTTTTTTCCCAGTATTTGTTTTATATGTTTTTGAATTGCTTATGTTTAATTAGAATACCTAAAGCCATATACATGCATGACCAGTTTCACCTAGTTATGGAGGTACCATAACCATAACATTAGAGGCACCAATGTTATGACTTCACCACGGTGGAGTGATTGCTCGTCGCGTCCCTTCATCTTTTGGCCATATTTTTATATTTATCATGTGGGGCGTATGGGTGCATCCTAGTTACATGTTTCAGTCAGGATTTCATGGTGAATGTGGTGTGTAGCGTGCATCCTTCACAAGGAGCTGATCCCTCCTACCCATAACCAGTATATTAAATTAGAGGCAACCCATCTAATTTGCATGATGAGGTCACCCCCTAAGTATTCATTCACGTTGGATTTTCATTACCTATATTGGCTAATGGTAAAATATGTTGAACAGTTTTCATACGATAAACATAAGGCTTTTCAAACTATAAAACCAGTTTTATGAACATGTTCCAGGTTTTCCAGGACTTATACATTTCCGCTTCTATTAAGTCTCTATTATGTTTTAGTCACTTATACTATGTCTATATCTGTGCACTAAGCGTTTTGCTCATCCGTTACTTTCCTTTCCATGTCCCAAAACGGCATGTACCCTAGGAAAGACTCGAGCATTTGGAGGACGTGCATAGGATGGAAGCTGCTAGAGACTTCTTTTCCTTTTTTCCTTCATATATTTATTCTTGCTTAGTCTTTCATTCATTTCTTTTACTTTATTATGTTTTGGGCTTATGTTTGGGAACCGATGTTTGATTCCGGTTATCCATATGGTCATGTAATGTTTCAGACATTTATCCTTGTATGATTTGATGACACGCCATAATTACGCGTGACATTCCATTTATCAAAATGGGGTGTTGCAATTATGGTATCGGAGCCAAGGCTTCGACCTCTAGGCTCTAAAACTTGACTTGTGACTAGTGGGTAGTCACCAGGAGCTTCCTAAGCCAACGTTTGTTATACCACGTATTGATGTTTTCAGCGCATTGTTGTTTTAACCATGATGTTTTCAGCACCTTGAGGTTTTAACCTTGATGTTTTCATCGATATTGTTTTACTAATATGGATGGAAAACCGTCATTCATATTTATTTATGTGTCATTGTTTCATGCATAATGTTCCTCGTGAACTGTGGCTATATGGACTGAACCCCAGTAGTTCATAATTAGTCACATAAAATTTTTTCTGATAAGTTTTGAACAATGAGTTTCATTTATTTATGTTTCATGTATCATTGTTGCAGGGATTATGACTAAGTAATGGTTGGTACAGGACTGGCCCTATTTAGTCGCATGTGCTTTTATCGAAACCTTTAACTTTGGGACCGACCCATAGGCATCCCTGATAGGTGTGAAAACACCCATCCTTTTTACCACTTAATTAAAATAATAGCCGATCCAAAACGTGTATTTTATGTCATTTATGTCGGAATTATGCGTGGTTTGTGTTTTTGTTGTGATTTAGGACGAAAAGGTGAAAAGTGGAGAAAACACGGGATTTCACGGGCTTTTATCGAAGAAAAAGACAAAAGACGAAGTCAATAGATCAAGAGTGGAAAAAGAACGGAAGTCCAAGACTAATTCTGAATATTTATCGAAGAAAAAGTCAAAAGACGGAAGTTTACTAAAAGACGAAGAAATCAAGACTAATTTACTGAAGAAAATTCAAGACGAGTTCAAAGAAATCCCGAGGCAAGGTCATTTAAGTCCAAGTATAAAGAAGATTAAAAAAGGATTAAGAAGATCAAGGAGCTAAGCTTGCAATAAAGGAAAAGAAGAAAGAGGGAGGAAGCTTCCTAAGCTCCTCCCTAATCTCCCTATATATAGTTTCATCTCATTTCATTTCATGTTGTTAGTGGCTTGACAACCCACTCTTCCACCATTTTCATACCTTGTTATTTAATTTCTTGCACTTTAATTACTTGTTATGCACCTTTAATCCATTTAATTTTCAAGTAAGTTTTCTTTTATTGTTCTTGAATCTTTACTTTTCTTGTTTAATCTCTCATCTTCCTTTCTTGATTTTAGTTTACTTTTGGTGCGAAATATATTTGATCCATGTTGATCTTGATGTTTTCGTGCTTAAAGAGTTCATCTTTTTATTCATCCATGAGTTTTTATATGGATTAAGCTTTGAGCTTGACATGCTTATTGGCTTAATTTGTGTTTAGCTCATTTACTTTTTAAAAGTTTTCTTAAAAAGTTTCATTTTTTATAGTTTGATTTAAAAGTTTGTTTAATTTAAGTTTGATAAGTTGTTATTCATGCTTATTGAGTCCATTTTACTTTAGATTCGTTCAAGTTTTAGGTGTTTGCTTATCAATATAGCTTATAGCCTTGCTTAATTTTCTAATCAATAGGTAATCGGAAAAGGTATAAACCCTTTTCCGATTGGGTTATTCCGATTAGTGCTCCCCCTCCTTATTCCGATCTGTTGATCGGAAAAGGGTTTTAGTGTATTCCGATTGTGATGGTTTTATCCCATTCCGATCTTGCTCAATTTTTGCTATATTCCGATCTGAGGTTATTACTAATATTCCGATTGTGGGCTTCAGTATTCCGACGGGTGTTGTTTGCATACTCCGATTAGTACTTTTCTAACATTCCGATTGGACTTGTTTTTAAGATATTCCGATTAGCATTATTGTTCTATATTCCGATTGGTCTTGTTTTTCAGCTATTCCGATTTGCTTTGTTTTCTAGTATTCCAATCATGCTTATTTTCCGACCAATGCATTCTGATCACTTCCCTTCTCAACATTCCGATTAGCATCTTTCCGATGGGGATTCCGACGGGATTCCGATTGGGTCAAGTTTTGTTTTTCTAGTATTTATTTTTAGAGAAAAAGTGACAGTTTTTCTCGTCTTGATTTTAGTCTATTTTAATTATGTTTTGCATTTTTATTTGATCGTTAATTTACTTTTCGTTAAGTTTTAATTTTACGTCATTTAATTTCTCGTCATTTATTTTCAAGGTTTTAAATATTGCACCGTTTACGTTTCAACTAGTTTTAGTTTTAATTACACGTCATTTATTTTAAAGTTTTGCACATTTATTTTAAAAACAATCAAAAATATTTGTTTCACCAAGAACGACTGAGTCGCACTTTAAACCGGAAATCAATTCGTTAAGATATCGAGAACAACAATTGAACCTAACAAAATTCTACTTATTAAAATGGCGTCGCTGCCGGCTCTTTTCGTGAGGATTTACGGTTTTTTGTGAGAGACGCGTTGGCTTTTGGGACCCGTTCACTTCTGAACGTTATTTTTCGTGTCTAAAATTTTCAAAAAAATCCAAAAACATTTGAAAATCATAAAAAGCATTTCTTTTTCAAAGTTTTGCACCAAAAATATTCTTCTTGCTTATCTATCTTTCTTTATGGATTTTTATGTCCATTGCGTCGGGTGTGGGAGACGATTGTACGGGAACGACTCATGTCAATGGTGTACATGTGAGCGGTGCGAAAACGATATCAACAATACACAATTCATATTCGGATTTTGTCCCTTGTGCAACTCGACTAATTCATCCTTTTTGAACCCACCTCCTCCTGTTCCCCCGTGCCTCTATTGTGGAAGCGATTCTCATTGGCATGTTTCGTGCCCGGTTCAATACCCGTATGGTCACGGGCAAGAACCGGGGTACAGTTATGACAATGACAATAGCTATCCACAAGACGCACACGATTTTTCTCCCGACCCATGTTGCCAAAATTATGGGGGTCCTCACGATACCTATTATTGTCAACCAATGAATTATTATGAGCAAAATCCGTGTCCTCAGTTTTCTTCACCAATGGATTATTATTAACCAAACCCGGTTTCTAATTCTTCTCAACCGATGAACTACTATGAGCCACAACCATGCTATAATTCAGGTTTTCAACATTTTGAGCCCCCACAACACCCCATCGATCATCAACCCAATTGTGCATTTCCTCCTGAGCAAATGGCCGCATTTTTTGACCGCTTTCAAAAAGTTCAAGAAGCTTGCAACAAGATCATCGAAAAATATCAAGAGGATCAACGGCCTGAGAAAATATCGAATATCGAGACTTATATTCCTCCTCCGGTGTATCCATACTACTATGATGATGATGACGATGAGCCTACTATTTCTTGGAATGATCTTACTGCTCAATGTCCTAGTGCAATTGTCATCCCTTCATTCGAAGAGCCGCTGGTTTAGTCCATTCACCGTCGCCAAAGTCTTTCCATATGGGACCATTGAGCTTTCCCAGCCAAATGGGCCCAATTTCAAGGTGAATGGCCAGAGTTTGAAGCTATACTTTGGTGAGGACATCTCTCATGAGATGATTCCATCCCTCACCACGTTTCCCATGAACTAAATTGGGTCGAGTCAGGCTCGTGACTCGGTAAAAAAAACAAGCGCTTCTCGGGAGGCAATCCGTGCTCTATCCTTTACTGCTTTCATAATAAGTGTAGGGGGATCCCCGTATGTGTTTGTTGTCTTGTTTCTTGTGCTGTGCAGGGATAAAAGCTTCAAAGATCCACCTTGATGACTTTTGACGAACCGTGATACCATGTTCCCATCTTCCCGGTTCTATCTTAAACTCTTGTGATTCAATATTTCATATTTTATATGTTCACATTGAATTCACTATAGTTGTCCTTTCCTTCGCAAGATTTAAACAAAGTGCACAATGTCATAAGTGTAGGGGAGTTTACTCCCACATGCTTAAACATTGAGGACAATGTTTATATCAAATGTAGGGGGGACTTCTATCGAAGTAAGTGGTCTTTTCCATGAATTTGCCCTCATTTTAACCGGAAAATTTGATTTTTCGACATTTTTCAAAATTTTTAATCTATTCTGGCCTAGTTGTATAGTTGTATTTTCCTTTGTTATGTTTATTTTCCTTCCTTGCTAGAATAAATTTTCAATAAATTGGTTTTAAATTTTTCTTAGTCATGAACATTTTGACTCAACCTGAGTTTACTTATCTAAGTTTACTCTAGCTAGTATCCTTAACGTGTTTAAGTCAAGTTTTGCTAGGCTTTTTTGTAGGGAGCTATAAAACGCGAAAGTCTTAACTCTCACGGGTTAAGAACAAGAACTTTTCGCAAGTTCCTATAATTGATCCTAGAGAGTTGTTTATCAAGGGAACTTTAAAATGCGAATTCTAAACTTGAAAAAGTCTAAGAGTTTGCGAGATCCTATAGATGACTCGAAAACCCAAAACTTTGATTTAATAGGCTAAGCATCCACGAGTCTCATTCCTTGAGATTTTAAACTGTGGAGGACGAGAGATGATAGAGTCAATTATAAGTTCGGTATTCTTTCGTGAATTTATGTGAGTTAATTATAATCCTATTCTCCCTTCGCTTGTTAATAAATTATCTGCAATAAATAAGGTTGTACGATTTAAAAGTTTACTTAGCTTCTAGCCCAAGATCGTTTAAAAGTTGCTCGGTACGGATTAGAGTTCATAGCCAAGGCATAACTTATTGAAGCGGGATGCGAAGATTGGCGAGTCCAAAAAGGCCCTAACAAGGCATGAGGGCTACATTTTGTTGCTAAAGATCCAAAAGTGATGTGAAGAATCATTTATCGAAAATCAATATGAAGGATCGAGACACACGACGAAAAGAAAATACTCCCCTAAAGATCATGGAGAAGTCTATCCAAAAAGGCCCTAACAAGGTATGAGGATAAATAGATCCAAGTCCTAAAAGGAGGCGGATCATTGTATATCAAAGTCCAAAATAAAGATTGGAGAAAAATGAAGAAGTCGTGGTCCAAATATGAAGAATCTCTCAAAACTTCAAGTGAAGAAATTCCTATTATGAAGAGAAGACCATAATTTCAAGAGCGTCTCTCAAAGATTTGAAGTATGAAGTCGTTGCCAAATATCGGTCCGAGAAAGGTCTCAAATCGTAAAGCGAGTTATGCCAAGATATGAACTTTATGAGGTCCCGAGAAGCAGTTTTAAAAAATTTTGTCCTTTAGCTAACTACTGATTAAATCGTTCACTTTATTTTCGGCCTAAATAACTATCGAAATAAGTCAAACAATGCATCCTCGTGATCATTCAAGACAAAAATAATATATAAGAGATACACCTAGGAATAAGGGAGTCTAAGTGAATAATTGGCCCGCATGAGTTCGTTTTAGTTTGCTAACTTATAATAACAATGATCTCGTTTTTAAGCTTGGTATGGGGAACGTGAAACTTGAGGATGATAAATGTTCATGGCTGCCAAAACCAATGTAAGTGTTTGATTTCTTTACTTGTTTCTATCTTTTTATGTTTAGTATTAAATAAAGGCCAAGGTGGGTTATTTATGATGGAAAATGTAAACCGTGCTTTAAAATTAATGCATTGCATGAGGGCATTGTAATGGTCAAGTGTAGGAGATTTAATAAGTGTGAAAACACTTATCCTTTTACCACTTATTTCCAATAATAACATGACCAAAACGTGTGATTTGTGTCGTAAAAGTCGGAATTATACGTGGTTTGTGTTTTTATTGTGATTTAGGACCAAAATATGAAAAAGGAAGAAAACACGGGCTTTCACGGGCTTTTATCGAAGAAAACAGGAAAAGACGAAGTCAAAAGATCAAGAGTGCAAAAAGAACGGAAGTCCGAGGCCTATTCTGAAGATTTATCGAAGAACAAGTCTAAAGACGGAAGTTTAATGAAGTCGAAGAACTCGAGTCTAAATAAATGAAGAAATGTTAAGACGAGTTTAATTAATCCCGAGACGACATCGAGAAAGACAAAAGAATTAAATCGAGTCGAGAAGACGTGAAGAAAGAAAGAAGATGCAACACATGCATTCCTTCGACCTTCCCTATAAATACCCTCCTAATACACATTAGGAGTGAGTGAGTCTTTAATTTTTAGTTTTTGTTAGAAATACGTTTTAACGTATATTAGAAGTATCGGTCACTCCACAATATGATTTATGTTGTAATAGCTCGTAGTTAGCAAATAGATATTAGTTACTTATTAAGTTAAGTAAGAACCGGTCCATGGGGTTGTCATGGACCGGCCCAAGCCCAATGTTAGGCTTGGAGTATAAATACCCCTTTCCACCATGGAAAGGGGTTGGTGGTTGTCATTTTGCACTTTCATATTAATAAAATCATACACATTTTCTCTCACTTTCTCTCTCTAGTTTCTCTCACTAGAAAACATCAACCCACTTCATAGATTCATAGGTTATCAATATTCTACATTTGGTATCAAGAGCTATGGGGTGATTTAAGGTAAGGATTGTGTTGCTTTTTTAGTTTTTGAATCAATTAGTGATCTTTAGAAAAAATCAATCTTGAATCTTGTTGTTTTTGGTGTTTTTGTTATTGGGATTGATTGATAAGGATTGGGTTTAGCTTATTTTAGTAAAAATCATAAAACTTTTTGTGGTTTTGGATCAAAAATCGGAGTTAAAAGCTGTTTTTTAAGTCTCGGAAACATTTTTTCCAGAACATTCCGAATAGGGATTCCAAATAGGAAGATTTTCAGTATAGAAGGTTTATTCCGAATAGGGATTCCGAATAGGAGAAATATTCAGAATAGCAGAAGTTTCCGAATAGACTTTCCGAATAGAAGGGTTTTTTCCGAATAGCAGATTTTTCCGAATAGCCAAAAACTTTCCGAATAGCCAAAATTTTTTCCGAATAGCCAAAAGTTTTCCGAATAGGAGAAATATTCCGAATAGCTTTCCGAATTGCCTATTATTCCGCATAGCAAGTTTTCCGAATAGCCAGTTGCCAAAATATTCCGCATTGAAGAAATATTCCGCATAAGGGTTTTTCCGCATAAGGGTTATTCAGCATAGAGGTTATTCCAAATAGGGCATTTTAAGAATAGAGTTATTCCGCATAAGGGTTATTCAGAATAAGGGTTTTCAGCATAGGATTATTCCGAATAGGTATTATTCCGAATAGGGTTTATTCTGAGTTTGGGTTATTCCGTATAAGCAAGTTCAAGGGGTATTTGAGTTTTTTTTTCGACGATCTTTAGTGGATTTAATCTTGAGTTCAACCAACACAACACAAATTCTCAACCTTTCTTCACTGCTCGATCAACCGATAATCTTTGAGTCTGTTAAGTGATCACAATGAATCCAAGTTCATTAATGCCTCAGATGACATCTCTTACGGATATCTCGATCATAACGGGGATTGATAGTCGTCCACCGATGCTTATTAAAGAGGTGTTTGAAGCATGGCAGGGCCGTATGATGCAATACTTGAAGGGCAAACCAACATACGGAAGGCTTATGGTCAAATCAATTTTGAATGGTCCACTCGACTATGGTACCATTGTGGCAAATAACGTGTCTCGACCAAGAGAATATGAAGAACTCACACCGGCACAACAACTCATTGCTGATGCTGATGAAAAGGCTCTACAGACACTTCTCCAAGCTCTTCTGCATGATATTTATCGTATGGTTAGTCAATATACCGTTGCCAAAGATTTATGGGAACGTCTAAAGGTGTTGTTACAAGGTACGTCTCTCACCAAACAGGAAAGGGAGTGTCAGCTGTATGATCTGTTTGATAGATTCACGTACAGCCCAGGGGAAACACTACACGATTATTACTTCAGATTCACTACTCTAATGAATGATCTGAATGTATACAATCTCGTGATTGCTCCATTCCAGGTTAACACCAAGTTCTTGAATACTTTACCTCAAGCTGAATGGGGTGAGTATATTACCGATGTGAAGTTAACCCGGGATTTGCATAAGTGCAACTTAGATCAAATCTATGCTTTTCTTCAGCAGCATGAGAAGCATGTGATTATGCACCGTTCTCCTCACGGTATGTACCCAGATTCCTTAGCTTTGATGGCGAATCAACCAAGCTTGTCACACAACAACACACCTTATATCTTGGGACATCAAGCCTATCATCCATCACCTTACATGACACCAACCTTCCCACAATACTCGATTCTACCGCAACCACCCACCTCACATCAGCAACAATATCGGTTCAATGCACCTTCACCACAGTATGCTTCACAACTTCATCCAGCAAATGTTGCACCTTATGCTCAGCCTTCATATTCTTCTTATCAAGAGAATGCAGCATATCCAACAAGCTATCCTGATCAAATGAGTATTCCTTCTACTGATTATGCAGCTCATCCAGATCAAGCACTGTATTGTGATGATGAGGAAGTCCCCGTTCCTGTATTCCAACAAGGAGCTGACCCAGTTGAAGTGCTAACTACTATGTCTGCTTATCTCACACGAACTTTAAGCAAACGAGGATACAGAGGATCAGCTCCTACCAACAATCAGTTGAGGAATTCATCCAATTCTCGTCAACAAGCTACTATTGAGAATGGCAGGGTCATGGTTCAGCCTATTCAACCATATCAGGGGAGACCTACCACATCAACCACCAATGCTCGCACGGTCAATCAGGCACCAATGGCCAATCCTGCTCCACGGGCTAATTCCACGGGCAAGTTGCGAATGATTACATGTTACAACTGCAAGGAAGAGGGTCACATGTCCAGGGATTGTAAGAAACCCAAGAGGAGAAGGGATGGACAATGGTTTGCAGAAAAGATCTATCTAGTAAATGCTCAAGCACAAGGAAGGGAACTTGATGAAGAGGAGCTTGCATTTCTTTCTGATCCAGGGATTGCTGAACAAGACGTTGTCACTACACAGAATGCAGCTTACCAAGCCGATGATCTTGATGCGTATGACTCCGACTGTGATGACTTTCAATCTGCAAAGGCTGCTCTCATGGCAACTATCTCCAGCTTAGGGCCAGAAAAGAGATCTGAGGTACTTATTAATACCACCGATAATACCACTGATGCTAGTATTCAACCACATCAAGTTGTGCAAGAGAGTGCTGACTCGAATGAATCTTCGGTGGTGAGTCTTTCAAATGAGGAGACAAACAATGATAGCAATATCAATGTGAGTCCCTAGACTTTGAGTGAATCACAACCGGGACCCATTTCGCAAACGCCTACTCCTGCTCAACAAGATTTGGTCATGGTTCCTGCTACCTTACTTAGCCAAATGAATGCTGCACTCTTAGAAACCTTAGCTAAGAATAAGAATTTGTCTGATGAGCTTACCTTAAGCAACGAGAAAGTTCAAACCTTGGAATTAGTGCCCTCGTCTAGTGTTCTAACTAATCTCGAATATGATCATTTTAGAAACAAACAAATGGGTCACTTGCAAGAAATCGAAAACTTAAGAGCAAATTTGTCTAATGAACTTAAAGAAAAGGAGTTAGTGGTCATTAATTTTCAAAAACTTCAAACAGATTTTGAATCACTCGAGTCTAAGAAGAATGAAATGGAGATTAATGCTACTAATAAGATTAGAAGCCTAGATTATTTGCTTTTAAGACAATACGCTGCTTCTCAACTAGTTCACTTATTTGATGCTTCATTTAGAGAATTTAACTTATCACGTCTAAAAGGCCTTCCCCCTAATCCACGGTATGCAAAACAAGCTTTAAGACATAGTCCTAGACTTTATAATGCAACTCAATTAGGATTGGCTTTAGACCCGATTGTTTTTCCCAATGATCAAACAAGTAAGGATCTAGTTGATGAGGATCGGTCATACAATTCTGCAAAATATCCCGAGTGTGATTATTTTAAATTGAATAAGGAGCTTGCAAAAACGGATTTTAGAATTCGATTCCATATGGACAAAGATCTCATAATAGCACCAACCTACATATTAGATGAAGAAAACCCTAGTACTTTTCCTACACTTGTCAATATGGAAGGTCCTAAGGAAATTCCAAAGGATCTTCCACCTGTTAGCACTGTATGGTTAAACTTGCAAGAGATTAATCAATACTTTACTAATTTTGACAAGGTCATTTTGGAACGTACGACTTCAAATGGCTTAAACGCCGGAGAATGGGCTTTCGAACATATGAACGAGGTGTTTAAAACTGAGATCAATCCGTTTGTCGAAAGTCTAAAAGGAATTTTTGCATCTCTTAAGGAAAATCTTGTGTTTGAAATTGGTGAAGTTCAAAAAGTGTTTTATGAAATGGACACCGCTTACGAACTACAACTAGTTGAAAAAGAAAAGATTTTAACCGAATATGACCGATTCTTGTCTGCAGTAATCTCGTGTGATGTGCTTACTACTGTAAATGTTAATTATTCGAATGAGCTTACATCCGCTATGATTAATTGTGATGCTGTGAATATTTGTAATGATATTTGTGATGATGTTTGTGATCTTTCTGTAAATGTTGCTGATACTGTAAATGAGGTAGATAATCAGTCTTTTCACGAATCTAACGCTGAGTTTTTAAAGCTACAAGATTCTTATAATTTACTTTCAAAACGCTTTAATCAACTAGAACAACATTGTATATCTTTAGAATTAAAACAACAAACTCAAAATGAGAATCTTTTGATATCAAATGTTTGTGAAAACGGCGTTGAGACGAGTGACAAGATGATTGCAATTGTTAAGACATTAGAGGAAGAGATAATGAGATTGAAGAGAGATGTGTCATTAAATGAAACACTCAAAATGGAACTAGAGGCTGCAGAGTCCAAAAACCAGGTCTTAGAAATTAGACTTTCGTCTGTTCTAGGGGAGATGGATCGGACAAGACAGGGACTATCCGCTCTTTATGGTTCACTAGAAGAACGCTTCGCTTTTAATGCGGCACAGCAACAATCGTATGTTGAACAACTGAACCAAAAGTGCGAGGAAATCTCTGATTTGAACATCCTACTCATTGACAAAAATATTGTTTTGGCTGAGTTAAAGGAGACACTTCTTCTCACCCGACAAGAAGTTGTTGATAACTTAGCTACCGACTCTGCACCGTCCACTAGTGCTCCAACAACCAAGTCAGTAGTGCTTTATAAGAATCCGCTTCACAAGAGAAACCCGGTTACCTATGATGATTATATGAGGAATGCCATTAAGCATGTCGATCTTCTTAGGGGTATTTTAGACGATCTTTATGCCTTAGATCCCTCAAGTAGCGACTATTATACGGCTCATGAATATATTAAGCGAGTTCAATATTGCTTAGCATATTTGCAATACATAGGTACACCAGGTTCTGCACTACTTAATAATAGGCCCATTGCTGTCACTCCATTTAATAAGACTCCAGGAGCGAAACCGTCATTGGCACAATCAAGTAAGACACCTTTAAATCTGTTGCTAATGTTCCCACTTTGCCTTCTACAGGATTAAAAGAGACTACTAAGGCTAAAGGATCGCCACTCAAGAAAGCTAAGATCAAGCCCTCCACTAGTAGTGCCACAAAGAAGAAAGTAGAAGTTCACAATAGGAATGCTAGTTCAGTTTTAAATAAAAAGAATCATGTTAAGACTAAAAGCTCTGCGCCTGTGCAGCAGCCTAAACCATTCGTGAATTCTGATTTGAATTGTTGGAATTGTAATGAATGTATGTTTTCCCAACGTCATGATTTGTGTCTGATTGATCACGTTAATGAAATGAATGCTATTAAGAATGGTCTTGAATGGAAGCCAACGGGTAGAACTCGTGCCCAAGTTGGCTGGCAATGGCGTCCCACTGGTAGGACCTTTACATTAGATGGAAAAATGTGCCCTTTAACTAGGAATGCATCCATTGAGGTTAGGTCTGAGCGTCCTTTAGTTAGGAACACTCGCACTCAAGTATGGAAACAGCGCCCTTTAATTAGGTCAGCCCCCACTATAGTGCCTATCAGTGAAGAAATACCTCAGGATTTAAGCCAACTAGAATCTACACCACTTATTAAGAAAAAGAAGGCTAGGAAATCTAAGAAACCTAGAGTTAGCAAATCTAAGATTATTAAATCTATACCTGCTAATAACAAGGAATACTCAGATTCCGATACCTCTACATTGTCTTCGTGTGGTGATATTTTCAGGTGGTCCAAATCATCCTGTGGTATTTGGACTCCGGTTTTTCAAAACATATGACCGGAAATCGCTCGATGCTCCGAAATTTCGTCAGCAAGTTTCTGGGTACGGTTAAGTTCGGGAATGATCATATAGCAAAGATTATGGGGTATGGTGAATATCAGATTGGAAACGTGACGGTTTCTAGGGTATACTATGTAGAAGGTCTTGGTCATAACTTATTCTCAGTAGGACAGTTTTGTGATTCCAACCTTGAGGTTGCTTTTCGACAACACACTTGTTTCATCCGCAACTTGGAAGGAAAAGATTTGTTGAAGGGATCTCGTGGTGCAAATCTTTATACTTTGTCCTTACAAGACATGATGGCCGCCTCTCCAGTATGTCTTCTCTCTAAAGCATCTAAGACCAAGTCATGGTTATGGCATCGCAAATTATCTCATCTTAATTTTGATGCTATTAATCATCTGGCTAAAAACTAATTAGTTCGTGGTCTTCCAAAGCTTAAATTTCACAAGGACCATTTATGTTCCGCGTGTTCAAGGGGGAAAAGCACCAAGAAATCTTACAAGCCCAAAGCTGAAGACATCAATCAAGAAAAACTTCATCTTTTGCATATGGATCTTTGTGGGCCAATGAGAACTGAAAGTGTGAGCGGTAAGAAATTCATTCTCGTCATTGTGGATGATTTTTCCAGGTTTACATGGGTTAGATTTCTACGTACAAAGGATGAAGCACCGAAGGCAATCATCACTTTTCTGAAATTCATTCAGGTACGTTTGAATACCACTGTCCGCCGTATTCGTACAGACAATGGTACAGAGTTCGTCAACCAGACTCTTCGTGATTATTATGAAGGAGTTGGTATATCACATGAAACATCCGCTGCACACACTCCACAACAAAACGGTGTCGTTGAAAGACGGAATCGTACACTTATGGAAGCTGCTAGGACCATGCTTATTTATGCGAACGCTCCATTGTTCTTGTGGGCAGAGGCTATTTCTACTGCATGTTTCACCCAAAACCGTTCTATCCTTCGGAAACGCCATGGAAAAACACCTTATGAGCTTTTACATGACCGTAAACCCGATGTTTCATTTTTCCATGTGTTTGGTGCTCTTTGTTATCCAAACATCAATAGTGAGAACTTGGGTAAGCTTCAACCGAAAGCCGATATAGGTATTTTCATTGGTTACTCACCGTCCAAAAGAGCATACCGAATCTATAACCGTCGTCTTGGCAAGATTGTAGAAACTATGGACGCAGATTTCGATGAGCTGACAGCGATGGCTTCTGAGCAACACAGCTCTGAACCCGCGCTTCATGAGATGGGAACCGGTGCTATTAGTTCCGGATTAATTCCCAATAATCCTACTTCTACATCATTTTTACCACCAACAAGGCCCGAGTGGGATAAACTGTTTCAACCGTTGTTTGATGAATTCTTCGATCCCCCGACTGATGAAGTTCCAGCACCTGTAGTAATTGCTCCAATACCTGAAGTGGTTGCTCAAGCTAATGAACCTTTATCTAATGCATCTACAATTTACATTGAACCGGATGCACCTTCACCAAGTGATTCTCAAACTACACCTGAATCATCACCCCTACTTGTGCCTAATGATGTGGAAGAGGATTCTACTGATCACGACTTGGAATATGCTCACTTGCAAGAGCTTCATTTCTTTGGTGTAGCGATCCCTGAAAACCCTTCAGCCGCGTCTACCTCAGAAGAAGCTCCTTCTATTGTTCACTCCAGACCACCTAGGATTGAAAACCATAGCACTAAATGGACAAAAGATCACCCAATTAGGAATGTTATTGGAGATCTAGATCGACCAGTCTCCACACGCCATCAATTACAAGAGAATGCACTCTATTGTTACTTTGATGCATTTCTCTCTGAAGTTGAACCCAAAAATTGGCAGCAGGCTATGACTCAATCATCTTGGATTGAAGCTATGCAGGAGGAACTAAACGAATTCCAACGACTTGAAGTATGGGAATTGGTTCCTCTCCCTGACAAGGTTAACATCCTTACCTTGTTATGGGTTTATAAGGTTAAACTTGATGAGATGGGTGCGGTTGTAAAACCCGCTTAAAATCCATAAACATTAATTACACGCAGTCTCAGCTTTAATTAAAAGTTACGTAATTATTTATTCAGAATAATAAGTAATATCAGATAATTAATATTAGCTATTCAAGTATTACGTAAGTAGTATTTATTCAATGAAATAAATAAATACATGTCAGGATTTTAGAACACGAACACGGGTTAAGTTATTTAAACACGAAACGAAACAAAGATAGAATGGATGTATTGTGTGGGCTGCGACACCAAACAAGAAAGAAACAAAAAGGGGCCCGAAGCCCGACCCGTTAATATTTTAACTAGCAAAAGGGTATGTTTATATAAAAAAAATAAAGATTAATACTCTAACACTAATTATTGATTGACTTAAACGTATAAGATGATAATATATCATGTGTATATTTGTTAACTAGCATTTGTGTCAATCTTGAAGTTATGGCTAATGTCACAAATATATAAAAGATCTCTAGCATTAATACTCGGACAAATATAACATATCAAATCCTTAATTATCTCCGAGTTATACGATTGATAGCAAACTTGTTTTACCTATATCTTTAGATAGAGATTTTCTACCATGACACAATTGTAGTACCCTAAAACCTAAGAATGCCGCTATAAAATAAACACAGATATATAACTCATCAAAATCAGAATTTGGGTGATGTCGAGTTTTTTTTTTTTTTTTTTTATTGTCATTCGTTGGAGGGTATAGTTCGTTTCGGGTTACGGTTAGCTGTTCGGTCACGTTGGAGTTAGTTCGAAGGCTGTTCGGTTGGTTATATCGCTCTTGTGTAATCCGCAAGTTTTCGTTTTGTTGTTTTGCTACATCTCGGTTTGTATCTCGCTAAATCTTAAAGTCCGTGATCTTGTTCAGTTTTGATCTATCGCTTGATGTGAGGTATATATTGAACCATATTATCATACATTACATACAAATTTTGTGCTAAAAAAATCTTATTGTATTACAGTAAATTTAGTCTAGAGCATGCCATATTCATAAGGATTTACTAACATCAACTACTAATGAATTTGTAGAAATGAGATTAGAATTAGCTAGTCCACTGATCATTTGAAATAACAAGGAACATACATATAGCCTATTATTTTAATATATACTAATATGATATGTAAATGTTTAAAAGATGAGAACATGGATATTTGTAAAAAGTAAACCTATCCTAACATGCTGCGCATGATTAGAATAAAAGTGCATGAATTATAGTAAAAGAAAAAAAACACAGAAATGATGGTGAATGTATACAAACTCGTATGACGTCAACTTTAAAACATGTAGATATTGTGATGTTCATGCTTTATTGACGTCAAGTTTTAACACACACAAAAGTTATCATATTAAAGGAGATTAAAGTCATTTGAGGCTATAGTATTGCATTATGAAGAAGACGAGATAAGTGTATATGTTCCTATTTTTAATTGGTCTTATAAGAAATATACAAGTTAAACCACTGGTCAATAAACTAATGAACTAATTAAAGTAAAACGTAATATTACGAGTATAAATAAATAACTAATATGCTACAAAATATAGTGATCGGTTATATATAATTAAGTACTAAGTATATTTTAATACTTGTAGATTTACCGAAGAAGGAGTAAGTTGTGTTTTCGGATAAGCGTCGAATTGGTTAAGGTACGGATTTTCCGTCCTTTCAGTAAGGATTTTCCTTTCTATGCATGATTAGGATTCCCCATCTTCAGCCAAATGTTTTCCCCAGTATATGTTTAAACTTATCAGAAATTATGTTAAGAATTAAATAGATTGCCGAGCCTTATATACAAGCATGTTTAGTTTATGTACTAGTTACGGAGGTACCGTAACCACGGCACTAGAGGCACCGGTGTCGTGACTCACATGCAGGAGAGTGATATCCTGCGTCGTCCCACTCAGCTCAGCTTGGCCATTTTATCAGTATTATAAGTGGGGCGTATGGATGCATCCTAGGCTACAGTTTACAGTTTAGCAGGTGAATGTGGTGTGTGCTCTACATCCTTCACATTGGAGCTGATCCCTCCACCCAGCACAGTTATTTAGAGGTCACCCCTCTACAGCATGACGAGGTCACCCCTCCAGTTATTCATGCAACGTGGTTACAGCACATGACCTATATAAGCTCTGGCAATTAAAATACAGTAAATGCATGTTTCAGTTTTAACAGATAACAGTTCAGCTTTATTATTTTATAAATCAGGCTTTACAGATTATACACAGATTTCCGCTGCAAGTTTACTTATCAGTCTTACAGCTCTAGTATTTTACCATCTGTTTCATTTCAGTAGTTCCTTATCATGCTTTATATCCGTTCACTGAGCGTTATGCTCAGCCGTAGTTCCTTTCATGTTCTAACGGCAGGTACACCAGGACGCTTTTAGGATTCTAAGGGCATGTGCATTTGGATGGAAGCTATCCAGACTTCGTACTTTATGCATTTATTACATTTTCCGCTTATTTGGACAATGTTTAGTCCTTTCATTCAGTATTTTATTTTTCATGTTTTGGGCTTATGTTTGGAATGCCGATGTTTGATTCCGGTATTTCCTTTATGGTCAGTTAATGTTTTAGGACATTTACCTTATGCTTTGATGACACGCCATAAATACACGTAACGGTCCATTTATCCAAGTGGGGTGTTACAATTATGGTATCAGAGAGCAAGGTTCGACCTGTAGGCTCTAAAACTTGACCTGTGACTAGTGGGTAGTCACCAGGAACTTCCCAGATTTTGGCGTTGTTATCTTTCATGTTTCTCATGGATTATTCAGTCAGTTTTCTTCATTTATCAGTCAGTTTTCTTAAAGTTTTGACTAAGTAAAAGGTTGGTACAGGACTGGCCATACTTAGTCGCATGTGCTTTTCTGCGAATTTTTGTTTTGGTGAACCGACCCATAGGCGTTCACCCTTGGCCGTTCAGATTTTGTATTGATGAACTGAACCTAGGCATTCATCCTTATTCATGTCAGATTCATGTTGTCAGTCAAGTAACTCTTGGTGAACCAACCATAAACGTTCACCATTGTCCAGGTCAAATTTCATGCTATTCAGTCGAAGGTTGTTTTGTGAACCGACTCACAGTTGTTCACCTTTGTCATATCAGGACATTTCATAAATTTAGACAAGTATGGGCTGGATTATAGCCAACCATATTTAGTCCCAGATTATGAATTTCTATACATGACAGTTCTCAGAAATTTTTGACAAGCATGGATCGAACCAAAATCGCCCATACTTAGTCGTATGTTTTGTTCCTTAAGTTCTGTGAATTGAACCATAGCCATCCACATCAGTTGATTTTAAACCTCAGTTGATTATTCTTCTATATTCTTTGAACCAGTCAAGTTTATACTCTCACGTGAATGTCGTTTTCATGCTGACTACGTTCATGTCTCCTTACGAGGATTATGTTTCAGCAAAGTAATGATGTTCTCATACACAAGAATTTCAGTAAAACCCATTTTCATGATAAATCAGGATTGGCCTTCATTAATCATGCTTCATCCTGACCACTGTTGGGACTACGATTATATCATACTTTCAGTCTTGATATAACTAGCAGTAAGTCGACGCAGGAATTACAGGCTATCATGTTACTTATTTCAGACCAGTTTACTACCGTTTAAATCAATTTATTTCCTAGATCACGTCAGACAAGCGACACCAGTATCGACCATCCAATAAAATTCCCACCAGTGCCATGAACAGTAGTCTATATGGACCCTCTGTATAGTGCCTCAGTTATACTCCTTGTACAGTGATACATGTGTACTCCACGTACAATGTCTCGATATGCTTCATGTGCAATATTCATTTTGTACTTCATGTACAGTAGTCCAGGTGTACACCAGGTACCCTACTCCATGGATATTGCTAATCGATCCTCAATCATCTCGGGCGTTTCCACTTGTCGATATTTTACCCGGTGCTGATGCTGCTCGTGAGTTGAAGATTTTACCAGATGCTGATGCTGCGAACACTTTGAAGACCTCGAAATTGCTGATGCTGCCGATACTTTGGAGATTTCTCAGGATGCTGATGCCGATGCTGTTATACTATAAAGACACCGCAGAGCAAGAACGAAAACTATAAATTTGAACTTTATGTCAAGACAAAATTTCAACCATCAGACACTACCATTCCATTACATACTTTTACCTTCTCAGTTAGATGTCACACTCCACTCAGCCAACCGTATATTCAAAGAGTGGGAACCGGAACTCAGCCGGCCACTCAGCAGAATAGTCACATGAATCACGGTCATGATAACGACCGTCAGGAAAGTGACAGGCAAAGCAGTAGTGACAACCATCGTACTTATAATTAATCAGTCAGTAACCATCGGAACTCCGACACGGACGTGACCAGAAATACAGAGGTCAGCAGTCTAACCGGTCCGCCAATCCTAGCAGTTACCAAAATTGTTCAGCCTTGTTCATATTCATCGATTAAAACACGTGCCAAGACATCAGTCAAGACATAGTTCTCAGGTATCATTTCGGAGGACACATATCAGGGCACCAGTCATGATACAAGTCATACGAATATCTTCTCAGAGTACGAGTCTGAGCTCCTAATTCCAGTATGTTCCAAGCAAGACCCTCAGTAATTCAGGGTATCTTTCAGAAAGGGGTATACTCGTTCTATTATGCCACGCATGAATCAGATCATTAAAATTCAGTCACCAACACTAGATTATTATTCAGATTAAACACACGGTAATCATTATGTGAGGTTACAAACGAACCCACTCAGTGGAAGTCGCCACGTTACTCCACGTATTCCTATGTCAGCTTTATGTAAATCAGATATTTACCTACCTCTCAGCCAGAAAGGACTCAACAGTATCACCATATTTATTAAAGCCTTATTTTCAGCTAACGACGAGATCCGTCTTACTAAATTCCAAATATATTCATTATACTTTCGGTCAGAAAATCAGCACGAATTATCTCTGCCTTACAAGCGCGTGACTATCAGTCCATAGCTACGAAGACTTTTACCTACCTGTTATTAATTCACTTCTGAAATTCCTTAAATTCATGATCAGCAGATTATTCTAGAGTTCTAGATCTAATTTCAGAAAGTTTTAAAGAAATTCCTTCCTAACCACGAGACAGAAATTTAACATCGAGCTAGTCTCAAGAACAGAACCTGTTTTCAGAACTCTTGATCACAGGGCTTAAGCTAAGTTAAAAGAGTTGCAGCAATTGCTGCAAGAATTACCGGAACGAGGCTTAATTCGCCCTGGCGTACCACCAGGAAGTGTGTCGTTTCTGTCTATCAGGAAGAAGGTCGGTAACATTAGATCATGTATCGACCACTAAAACAGTTGACATGATCACCATTCTTAATCAATGCTCATTCCATAAATAGCAAGTTTATCGGATCTGCTACGATGTCTTAAACACTTTCTAGAACAAATTTCCGATCATGCTACCATCAGTGGTGAGAGAAAGAACATGACGTTTCCAGACTGATGTTGCACATATTACAGTCTCTCTAAAAATTTTAATTTTATACTTTTGAGCTCCCTAATGCTCCAGTTATATTATGAAATCATGAATAAATTTTTTCTATAAGTCTTAGGCGATATCATCAGTATATTCATTGATCAAAGTCTGATCTGCCCAATGCTAGAGGAGAACACGAGACCCATCTTCTCACAGTTGCACAAATCGTCAATAGGAGTAAATTTTATACACAACTTTCCAGATATAAAATTCGCCTGAACGGAGTGGCACTTCTGAGCCACCCTATTTTAGTAGAAAGAAATTTTAGACAATCCTGCGAAGGTGACGGCCATCACCTGATGGTCCCAACTGACGCCTATGAACGAAATTCCACCAGAATGTACCAAAATTCCAGGCAGAATTTTGATAGAAACAGTATAACGCGTTGAGGCATCTATGTTCATATCTAATAACTTCCATTCCAACAGGTTCAAGATAGAACGTCGTCATACTCTTCAGTTATTACTACCAGTAGAAATTCTGGACCGGAAGAAGACAAGACTCCATGGAGATTTTTATCAGATTACCACAGACTCAGAAAAGCATAACACTATCTAGGTGATTGTCGACCATGTAATCAACCTACGCGTTTCCTTCCATCCGGAAGGATTACGCAGTACGGATCTGCAGAAAATTTTGAAATCCAACAGTAAATCGTACGAATTCAAGGCATTCCATCGACCATCATATCAGACAGAATTCATGTTCACGATCAAGTGTATGTTTACGCCCACTTTAAGTTCATGTTTATTTTTGCTTTCACGTTTACGTCTCATTCGCAGTATGATGCTGTTTCAGTTCATCTTTTATGCTATCTCATGATTTAAGCTCACGTTAGCATTCATAACATTGTTCACGTTCAAGTGCGTATGCCATTTCACGATACACGTTTCTTAGTTTATTACCGACTAAGGTTACAGAAAGCTTGGGAAATCAGACTCAAGTTTAGCACAACTATTCCATAACCAGTCAGACGTTTCACACCTCAGGCCGTATCGCTTGGCATTCTTTCCTCAGTCAGCATACGTTCATGATATGTTCTAGTATCACGTTCACAGTATGATTCACTTATCATATTCTAATTCCATGCCAGCGCTCCTCATATAATTATGAACCACGTTCACAATTGCTCACTTAGCATGTTCACAATTGTTCACGTAGTTTGTCCCTATATATATTCTCAACAGCTTGCTCAGAGAGAGAAATGTTATCTTTTCAGGATAATTGTACGTACCGTTTCATGTATACTACATGCTATAGTTTATTCATTCAGGTTCAGAAAATCCATCTTAAGTATGGAACCTGAAAGTATTCAGCATCATCAGGAAAGGGTCATCAGGACCAAGATTTTATCTATTATATTAGACCTTTGAAGGAATCGTTTCGAGCGGGAGGCCACTCGAAACGGAGGAGTCCATCTGGACCTCTCATTATCTTCGTCGATAAATTCAGTTATGTTCTTTCAGCCAGGTCACGTTCCATGTTCTCTTCAACCATGTCACATTTCATGATCATTTCAGTCATGCCAGGTTTATACCTATCAGCAGCATTATGTCTTAATTAGAAGACAATTTATCCTTCAGCTTAATTGTCTTTTCAGCCTACGTGTTCTTTCAGTTTTATAATTTCATCAGCTTATTACCTTTAATTCGAGGACGAATTTCTCCTTTTTAGAGGGGAAGAATTGTAAAACCCATTATAGTCGTATCTTTAATTCGAGGACGAATTATTTTTTTAGAAGGGAAGAGTTGTAAAACCCGCTTAAAATCCATAAACATTAATTACACGCAGTCTCAGCTTTAATTAAAAGTTACGTAATTATTTATTCAGAATAATAAGTAATATCAGATAATTAATATTAGCTATTCAAGTATTACGTAAGTAGTATTTATTCAATGAAATAAATAAATACATGTCAGGATTTTAGAACACGAACACGGGTTAAGTTATTTAAACACGAAACGAAACAAAGATAGAATGGATGTATTGTGTGGGCTGCGACACCAAACAAGAAAGAAACAAAAAGGGGCCCGAAGCCCGGCCCGTTAATATTTTAACTAGCAAAAGGGTATGTTTATATAAAAAAAATAAAGATTAATACTCTAACACTAATTATTGATTGACTTAAACGTATAAGATGATAATATATCATGTGTATATTTGTTAACTAGCATTTGTGTCAATCTTGAAGTTATGGCTAATGTCACAAATATATAAAAGATCTCTAGCATTAATACTCGGACAAATATAACATATCAAATCCTTAATTATCTCCGAGTTATACGATTGATAGCAAACTTGTTTTACCTATATCTTTAGATAGAGATTTTCTACCATGACACAATTGTAGTACCCTAAAACCTAAGAATGCCGCTATAAAATAAACACAGATATATAACTCATCAAAATCAGAATTTGGGTGATGTCGAGTTTTTTTTTTTTTTTTATTGTCATTCGTTGGAGGGTATAGTTCGTTTCGGGTTACGGTTAGCTGTTCGGTCACGTTGGAGTTAGTTCGAAGGCTGTTCGGTTGGTTATATCGCTCTTGTGTAATCCGCAAGTTTTCGTTTTGTTGTTTTGCTACATCTCGGTTTGTATCTCGCTAAATCTTAAAGTCCGTGATCTTGTTCAGTTTTGATCTATCGCTTGATGTGAGGTATATATTGAACCATATTATCATACATTACATACAAATTTTGTGCTAAAAAAATCTTATTGTATTACAGTAAATTTAGTCTAGAGCATGCCATATTCATAAGGATTTACTAACATCAACTACTAATGAATTTGTAGAAATGAGATTAGAATTAGCTAGTCCACTGATCATTTGAAATAACAAGGAACATACATATAGCCTATTATTTTAATATATACTAATATGATATGTAAATGTTTAAAAGATGAGAACATGGATATTTGTAAAAAGTAAACATATCCTAACATGCTGCGCATGATTAGAATAAAAGTGCATGAATTATAGTAAAAGAAAAAAAAACACAGAAATGATGGTGAATGTATACAAACTCGTATGACGTCAACTTTAAAACATGTAGATATTGTGATGTTCATGCTTTATTGACGTCAAGTTTTAACACACACAAAAGTTATCATATTAAAGGAGATTAAAGTCATTTGAGGCTATAGTATTGCATTATGAAGAAGACGAGATAAGTGTATATGTTCCTATTTTTAATTGGTCTTATAAGAAATATACAAGTTAAACCACTGGTCAATAAACTAATGAACTAATTAAAGTAAAACGTAATATTACGAGTATAAATAAATAACTAATATGCTACAAAATATAGTGATCGGTTATATATAATTAAGTACTAAGTATATTTTAATACTTGTAGATTTACCGAAGAAGGAGTAAGTTGTGTTTTCGGATAAGCGTCGAATTGGTTAAGGTACGGATTTTCCGTCCTTTCAGTAAGGATTTTCCTTTCTATGCATGATTAGGATTCCCCATCTTCAGCCAAATGTTTTCCCCAGTATATGTTTAAACTTATCAGAAATTATGTTAAGAATTAAATAGATTGCCGAGCCTTATATACAAGCATGTTTAGTTTATGTACTAGTTACGGAGGTACCGTAACCACGGCACTAGAGGCACCGGTGTCGTGACTCACATGCAGGAGAGTGATATCCTGCGTCGTCCCACTCAGCTCAGCTTGGCCATTTTATCAGTATTATAAGTGGGGCGTATGGATGCATCCTAGGCTACAGTTTACAGTTTAGCAGGTGAATGTGGTGTGTGCTCTACATCCTTCACATTGGAGCTGATCCCTCCACCCAGCACAGTTATTTAGAGGTCACCCCTCTACAGCATGACGAGGTCACCCCTCCAGTTATTCATGCAACGTGGTTACAGCACATGACCTATATAAGCTCTGGCAATTAAAATACAGTAAATGCATGTTTCAGTTTTAACAGATAACAGTTCAGCTTTATTATTTTATAAATCAGGCTTTACAGATTATACACAGATTTCCGCTGCAAGTTTACTTATCAGTCTTACAGCTCTAGTATTTTACCATCTGTTTCATTTCAGTAGTTCCTTATCATGCTTTATATCCGTTCACTGAGCGTTATGCTCAGCCGTAGTTCCTTTCATGTTCTAACGGCAGGTACACCAGGACGCTTTTAGGATTCTAAGGGCATGTGCATTTGGATGGAAGCTATCCAGACTTCGTACTTTATGCATTTATTACATTTTCCGCTTATTTGGACAATGTTTAGTCCTTTCATTCAGTATTTTATTTTTCATGTTTTGGGCTTATGTTTGGAATGCCGATGTTTGATTCCGGTATTTCCTTTATGGTCAGTTAATGTTTTAGGACATTTACCTTATGCTTTGATGACACGCCATAAATACACGTAACGGTCCATTTATCCAAGTGGGGTGTTACAGCGGTATTGAAGAATAAGGCTAGATTGGTCGCTAGAGGATATAAACAAGCCTTGGGTATAGACTTTGAGGAATCTTTTGCTCCTGTGGCTAGATTGGAGGCGATTAGACTATTCCTTGCGTTTGCTGCTCATATGAACATGATCGTCTATCAAATGGATGTGAAGACGGCATTTTTGAACGGTGAACTAAGGGAAGAAGTTTATGTTAGTCAACCGGATGGGTTCGTCAGTACGGAGTCTCCTAATCATGTGTACAAGCTTAAGAAGGCTCTCTATGGGTTGAAACAAGCTCCACGCGCGTGGTATGATCTCCTGTCAACATATCTCATTTCGGAAGGCTTCTCCAAAGGCAAAGTGGACCCCACTCTATTCACTCTCAAGGAAGTCAACGACATGATTCTGGTACAAATTTATGTTGATGATATAATATTTGTTGCCACTAACATAGAATTGTCAAATCGATTTGAGAAGATAATGTCCACACGCTTTCAGATGTCGATGATGGGAAAAATTTCATTTTTCTTAGGATTACAGATTTCTCAGAATCCCAGAGGCATCTTTATTAATCAATACAAATATGCTCTAGAATCTCTTAAGAAATATAACTTTGAAAATTGTGACCCCGTGGACACTCCAATGGTGGAGAAATCCAAGTTAGATGAAGATAGGAATGGGATTATTGTCGATCCAAAACTTTACCGTGGGATGATCGGCACCCTTCTATATCTGACTGCTAGCAGGCCTGATTTGCAATTTGCTGTATGCATGTGTGCCCGGTATCAGGCTCGGCCTACCGAAAAGCACCTACATGTAGTTAAAAGGATCTTTCGGTATCTAAAAGGAACACTTTATCGTGGTCTATGGTATCCGAAAGATTCCTCGATTGCTTTAATATCATATGCAGATGCCGATCATGCTGGATGTCAAGACACGAGGCGTAGCACTTCTGGATCTGTGCAACTCCTAGGAGATAGATTGATCAGTTGGTCTTCAAAAAGGCAGAAAAGCGCTGCAATTTCTAGCACGGAGGCTGAATACATCGCCATGTCCGGTTTTTGTGCTCAAGTCCTTTGGATGAGATCACAATTAACTGACTACGGTCTTGGATTTAACAAAATCCCGATGTATTGTGACAACAAGAGCGCCATTGCCCTTTGCTGCAACTATGTTCAACACTCCCGGGCCAAGCACATAGACATTCGCTACCATTTCATTAAGGAGCAGGTGGAGAACGGAGTGATCGAGCTGTATTTTGTCACTACTGAGTACCAGCTGGCGGATATGTTCACCAAAGCTTTAGATCGAGGACGAATCGAGTTTTTGATCGACAAGCTTGGCATGAAATCATTCACTCCAGCGACTCTCAAAGAGTTGGCAGAAGAATCAGCTGAATAGTCATGGTAAACTATTCAGAGTATCCTTTGTTCGTGTTCATGTATATTATAGTAAATATATAAACCACAAAAGAAAATACAAAAATATAAAACCAAGAAAAACCATAAAAAATATAAAACCTAGAAAAACCATAAAAAATATAAAACCTAGAAAAACCATAAAAATTATAAAATCAAGAAAAACCAAAAATATTTTTCGTTTAAAACGGGCATGTCTTTTAGTACGGTAATATTTACGGCCTTAGAAATGTCGATTAATATTGACACGGTGCCATAAATAGAGTCCGTATAAAAGTTGTAATGTTTTAAAACATGCCCATTATGGCTTGTAGTTATTTCTGACTGCAACCCGGTTTTCATATTAAAGTCACGTATTTCCTTGGAAAACGTTGGCTCAGAACGGGAATTAATTTTCTCGGGCGTGATTTACAAGCCAAATCATGCAAAGGGATCAAGTTTACTTTACAACTTGATCTAACTCAAATTTGTGTACGTCTCAGTGCATTAATTTGTTAAAATAAGAGAAATCTTAATGACACCACGAATCAAACTTTTTCAAGATATCAATTGGGAAATGTTTTTCATCATCATGTGCCTCGTTAAACAATGACTACAGCTCTTTAAATAGAAAACGGGTCATCGTTTAAGGGGGAGAAAATGTTTCATCATCTTTTACATCAAAACGATCTTCAAAAGTTTTCAAGGAAACTCACAAAGCTTAATGGTTAATGGTTGGATTGCTTTGGCACTTGTCTTGTTGTTGCTTATAAGCTTGTCATGAATAGTTTTGTGGTTGTGTTAAGATAGGATAATCACAAAGGCTAGGGTAATTAACATAAGATAGGTCAAAATGACAAGATTTAAAACTTGGAAAAACAAAAGAACTTTGTTTGTTGAAAGTAGAAAAATTAAGGGGGTAAAGTTGACAATAGGTCAAACTTGTAAAAAATTTGACCTAGTCAAAATCACCCACCCCCGTTCCCTTTCTTCTTTCACTGTTTACCTCATCTTACTTGCCGCCATTAACACACAAAAACACAACCACATGAAATCAAATTAAACATCTCAAAATCAGTAATCTTCTAAGATCAAGATCATCAAAAAGGTATATAATCGGTTTAATCATTCAAGCATATCAAGTTAATTAACTCTCTTAATTGAAAACAATCGATTGCAATTTCTGGTTAATTAGGGTTAATTAAATTGGGGGTTTTGCCTGGGTTGTATTCGGAATAGATCTATTTGCACAGATTTGGCCTTTAGAACACTTGAATCAAACGATTTCATGCTTAATTAGAAAATATATAAGTGTTGAAAACTTTCCGCGTAAGAATGACTTTCCGAATAACGGTTTCATTCCGAATAGAAAGAACTTTCCGCATAGAAGCTGTTTTTCCGAATAGAAAAGTTTTTCCGCATAGACAAAAGTTTTCCGCATAGGCCAAATCTTTCCGCATAGAGAAACTTTTTCCGAATAGGATTTTATTCCGCATAGGCAAATGTTCCGAATAAGGATTTTATTCCGCATAGGCCAAATGTTCCGAATAAGGACTTTATTCCGCATAGGCCAAATGTTCCGAATAGGGAATTTATTCCGCATAGGCCCAATGTTCCGAATAGAGATTTATTCCGCATAGATCCAATGTTCCGAATAGAGATTTATTCCGCATAGGCCCAATGTTCCGAATAGAGATTTATTCCACATAGGCCCAAGGTTCCGAATAGGGATTTTTTTCCGCATAGGCTATATGTTCCGAATAGACTTATGTTCCGCATAGGATTTATATTCAGCATAGACCTATTATTCCGAATTGTGTGATTATTCCGTATAGAAGATGTTTGAATGGTTTACAAGCTTAAGGGATTATGTCATATGTACAATGCTTAGGGTTAAATTCATAATGATATTCATACTTGTATGTATCAACCTTTGTGTTTTATCTTAAGCAGAGACGATGACTAAACCTACCGTACAACAAATACAAGACACCAGAGCCGCCGCCATTGTTGAAGCCAAGACTCTAAAGTTTATTCCAAACAACTTCCGTTTGAAGGAGGTATCTCACTCTACACATAATGGATTTAAGGTAGGTACAGCCATGCTTGATAAATCTCATTTCAAGCATGCGCTAAGGAGAAGTGCTTCAGTGCCCTATGAATATCTTTACGAGTTCTGGGCTACCAAAGAGAGGACGTCGAACAAAATCACTTTTTCCTTGGACAACAAGCAGCAGACGCTTACTGTGTCAGACTTCAGGTCAGAGGAAAATCACTTTTTACTTGAACAAAATCACTTTTTACTTGAACAGTCGAGGTTTAATGAAGTTTATGAGGGTGGGTGAGTTCCATAAGTACTGTGATGGGACTCTTCTACAAGTCAGAGGAAAGTTGGAGCATTTGAACTCGGGTGGGACTTTGCCAGAAATGACGGAGGATTGGCATCCGGGTTACCGGCAGATGGCGAAGTACGTGATCAAGAAGATCGATCAAAAGCTCCGTGAACGTAGATTGATGAGGAGCTTGGAAAGATTCGTGGGTGGTAGACCATATGGAGTGCACTACAGGACACTACAACGATCCATCTAATGGGTCGTACATTTTAGGTCACTCTATATTGGTATTATTTGTGAATATGTATATTTGTGAATAATGTGCTTTAATGGCTTGCTGTAGTGTTAAGGTATGATAATTTTTCAAGAATTTCTCACGAGATTCTAAATCTTTCAAAATATATCATACTAAAGCACTACAACTATCCCTTATTAACTTAAGGGGGAGCAATAACTTGTTCTATGGCCAAACATCGATTTCATTTTTACCCAAAGACCGGTTAATCAATTCAATATCCCAAATATTAATGGTTAACATTTTGGATAAGGGGAGAAAATGGGATTAAGGAGATTTAAATGATACTTGGCTAAAAGATGAAAAAGACTTAACGATAATCCAACTTAATATGTGTTAAGCACGTGTTAAGGGGGAGCGTTTTTGATGAACAAAACACCTAAGGTACAAAACTTTTGATTCTAATATCACAAGTACCTTATGTGATTTTCAATGATTTTTCATGGTGGCAATTCCTTCCCAAAACACGCTTAATTCACGACGAATGTGGTGACAAAAGGGTGGTAGGAATAGGTTTAGTCCAATGATTCATCAGAGCCGATGGAATCTTCCCAAGGACAATTCCCTAGATAGAATTAGAAGTCCTAGGAAAGATGGAGAAAGAATGTGAACGTAGCTGAATGCCGACCAAGTACTTAAGCTAGCACTGGAACAATCACAACAAGGTGCTAGTGATGACGTATTGGTAAGCATTGAAGGGGTTGAAGAATGAAAAAGAATTGTAAAGATAAAGGGTGTAAAGAAAGAAGCCCTCCTTACAACTTTAGGCAGAAACCGGGTCAATACATATGCTATTGAGGTCATTTTTGCTAATGATTCTCGGTATTGAAGAAAGACATCATGGACCCAGTGATGCAATGCACAACCCTTCCCAGCTAACTCAAATATCTCTCAAAAGGTATTTGTTTTAATCACACGGAGATCAACACGTTATCTATTGGTTTATTCACTCCGAATAGACTGGTATTGAAAAGGTGGCACTCCTCTCCAGCCATCGCTCACTAAATCAAAACGCACAATCGAGTCTAGAGCCAGGAGATCATCAAAAGTCTCATTAGGACACTTTTCATTTATTCCTTGCTTTCTCACACACTGTGAAAAGTAAGAAATTTTCATGTGTCCTACGCAGTATTCCTGTAATATTGCCAGAACATCCGAGTAATACGCAAGTATTACAATGAAGATGGAAATCCTGCTTGAGCCAACATCAAACAAGCTCATGGTAGGTTACACGTGCGGTTCTTTTAGAACCAATCTTGTGAAAAACTGGAAGGTAACAGTGGTTTAATTCTTAATTGAACTTAAACTCGTTCCAGGCCTCTTCGCATTATCATATGATCTTGCCAGAACACTCAGAGTGACTCTTTATTGACCACAGTGACGAGTGGAAATCCTTCTAGAGTTAACATCAAACAGCACTTGGTAGGTGACGTGCAAGATTCTTTATGAATTGAGCTCGTGACAACTGGAAAGAAACGATGGTGAAAATCTTAATTGAAATTCACTTGTTCCAGGTTTCATGAATTGACGGCTTCAAATCACAAGGATAATTTATCCAAGTGATTCACTCTTTATGTTCGCAGTCAGCTTTGGACGGTTGAATAAAGAGAACGGGTTTACCCGCGAAATCCTGTCAGGAAGTTACTTAATTGAAACTATCCGTCACGGGTACGATATCTGATATCGTCCAACGGTCTTCACCGACCGGAGGTAAAATGCTACCGAATTAGAATAAAATGTTCAAAGCCATTTTATTCGTGTCGTTGCTGTGTACCTGTTAAAGACGGTGGCGTTGCTGTGTACCTGGTGAAGACGGTGGCGTTGCTGTGTACCAGTGAAGACGGTGGTGTTGCGGTGTACCTGTAAAAGTCGTTCCCACATGCTTATGTCTTTTGCAACAAAGTTCAGCAAAGATTCAAGAAAGTACAAGATGAAGTCTTCCGCTGTACCAAACTCTGAAGCTTTCGAGAATTCAACAAAAAGACGTAAGTGTGTGGAACATGAAGTCACGAGGAGGCAAAGTTTATAAGAAAGGCAAAGATCACACGTGAAAGGCCAAAGAACAATGCTCTCAAGCCAAAGCCAAAAAGATCAAACCAACATATTCACAACAAAAGAAAGAAAAGAAGAAAAGACTACGAGCTAAAGAACGAAGACTTAGTATAGTATGCTAGGTTTAGGACTTTGTAACGTGGAGTGACCTCCCTTAGGGGGAGATTGTTAGAAATACGTTTTAACGTATATTAGAAGTATCAGTCACTCCACAATATGATTTATGTTGTAATAGCTCGTAGTTAGCAAATAGATATTAGTTACTTATTAACTTAAGTAAGAACCGGTCCATGGGCTTGTCATGGACCGGCCCAAGCCCAATGTTAGGCTTGGAGTATAAATACCCCTTTCCACCATGGAAAGGGGTTGGTGGTTGTCATTTTGCACTTTCATATTAATAAAATCATACACATTTTCTCTCACTTTCTCTCTCTAGTTTCTCTCACTAGAAAACATCAACCCACTTCATAGATTCATAGGTAATCAATATTCTACAGTTTTTTTCATTTTGCACTTTTCTTTCTAGTTTTTAGAGAGAGAAAGTTCTAAACTTTCTCTCACTAAGTTTCATCTAGTCTTTTAATCTTTCAAGATTAAACTTTTGTGTATTGCTTATTTCATTAATCAAGTTAAGTTTAAGCTTTTAATATTTCATCTCATTCTACCTTTCTTTGATTTTTAGATTAATTTTGGTGCGAATTTCATGTGATCCGTGTTGTTCTTAGTGATTTCGTGCTTAAAACGTTAATCTTTTGATCATTACCTAAGTTTTCATACGAATAAGCTTTGAGATTCTTGTGCTTATTGGCTTATTTTTATGTTTAGCTTATTTACTTTTCAAAAGTTTTCTTAAAAAGTTCATATTTTTATGGTTTGATTTAAAAGTTTGCTTATTTTGAGGTTAGATAAGTTGTTAGTAGTGCTTATTTGATCCGTTTAGTTATTGATTCGTTTTAGTCTTGGTGATAAGCTTATCATTATATCTTATTCATTAGCTTATTTCGAATCCCATATATATCGGAAAAGGTCTAAACCCCTTTCCGATCGTGATATTCCGACCAGCCTCCCATCCTCATATTCCGATCGATTGATCGGATAAGGGTTTTGGGACATTCCGATTTGCAGCTTAATATTCCGATCGTGTTGATCGGAATAGGGTTTTCGATATTCCGATTGTGCTAGTTTCTCTCCATTCCGATTTGGCTTGTTTTAGTTATTCTGATTGGGGGTGTTGTCCCAGCATTCCGATTGGTCTCAGTTTTTTGGATATTCCGACGGTGCAACTTTTTATACATTCCGATCACCAGATCAGAATATATTCCGATCTGGACATTTAGTGGCATATTCCGATTGCACCACTTCCCAACGTTCCGATCAGTTCCATTTATTGCCTTTCCGATCAGATTCTGATTTGGGAATTCTACTTTGGTTTAGTTTCTTGTTTTTGCTAAAGTTTTTAAGTGTTAGTTTTAATTAGTGTGCTAGTACTTTTCTAATATTGCCTTTAAGTTTACAAGCATTTATTTTAACTCGTCATTTTAGTATTAATCTTTAAAATTCTACTTTACTCAACGACATTTAAATTACTTGGTATTAGTTTAAATTAGATAAACAAAACCAAACCATTCTCTTGATTCACCAAAAGACGATTGATTCGCACTTTAGACCGGTTATCAATTCGAAAAGATTTGGAACTACGAATTTTGATACGAGGGGTAAAAGCCGTGTATTACGCCTAAACGAACCCCGAGGGGGTCTCGGTTTGGCTACTCGACCACCACCGAGGCCATATGGTCCCGGTTGGGTAGTGTGGGTCCCACGACAACAGCAAGACAAGGGGAACCCCGAAGTGGTTCGGGGTATGGTGTCGATTTCATGTCCGGTTCATGGTTTCTAGTCAAGATCCGGTTCACGGTTTATGTTAAGATTATTTTTTTTATATAATCATATGTTAAAATTAATTTAATATGTATGACATGATTAATTTAATAACATGACTTAGATTATAATTTAATTATTAGATCATGAAATTATTAACCTAAAGTAGTTTATATTTTTAGACTTATAATTAATTAATTATTTAAAAACCATGGTTATAATTAATTAATTAACATGACTTAGGTTATATTATTAATAAATAATAATAAATGTTTTAACCTAAGTATTTAACTTTATTTAATTAAAAACATGATATATTTTAATTAAATACTTTTAACCTATAATTTATTTAAATTACATGAAATAATTAATAAACTATACATTATATCATTATGACTTAGAAAATAATCAGAAAAACACTTAGGCTTATATACTTAGCTTATTTATCCAGCTTATATCTAATTATGGAAACTTTCTATTTTTAGAAACTTATTTAGTTAAGGCAGCTAATCTATTTATGGAAACTTTCTATTTTTAGAAACTTATTTAATTTAGGCAGCTAATCTATTTATGGAAACTTATTTAATTAAGGCGGCTGATCTATTTATGGAAACTTTCTGTTTTTAGAAACTTATGTATTTTAAGCAGTAATTCTATTTTTGGAAAATTTCTATTTTTTGAAACTTTCAATTTTTGGAAACTTTCTATTTTTGGAAACTTTCTATATTTGGTAACTTTCTATTCTTGGAAACATTCTATTTTTCGAACTTTCTTTTTTTGGAAACTTTCTATTTTTGGAAACTTTCTATTTTAGGAAACCTGTTATTTTTGGAAAGTTACTTATTATTACACAGTAAGTATAATAATACATGAAATACCAGAAATACTTAATCAGAAAAGACAGAATATAAGATAAACACAGTTTAAGGCTTTAAACAGTGAAACATGATATGAACATATAAAATAAGCTAAGACATGATATAAACCAGTTACGTATTTAGTAGTCATATACTTATTCACGTATGTATTCATGTAGCATTAGTGATACGGAAGTAGGATTCCTCTCAGTTCGTCTTCTTCGTTCACTGGACATAAGGTACGGATTCCCGTCCTTTCGGTATGGACATTCTTTCCTTATTAGGATTCCCCGTATGCAGCCAACTGTTTTCCCAGTATTTGTTTTATATGTTTTTGAATTGCTTATGTTTAATTAGAATACCTAAAGCCATATACATGCATGACCAGTTTCACCTAGTTATGGAGGTACCATAACCATAACATTAGAGGCACCAATGTTATGACTTCACCATGGCGGAGTGATTGCTCGTGGCGTCCGTTCAGCTTTTGGCCATATTTTTATATTTATCATGTGGGGCGTATGGGTGCATCCTAGTTACATGTTTCAGTCACGATTTCATGGTGAATGTGGTGTGTGCCTTGCATCCTTCACAAGGAGCTGATCCCTCCTACCCAGAACTAGTATATTAAATTAGAGGTAGCCCCTCTAATTTGCATGATGAGGTCACCCCTCCAAGTATTCATGCACGGTGGATTTTCATGACCTATATTGGCTAATGGTAAAATATGTTAAATAGTTTTCATAAGATAAACATAAGGCTTTTCAAACTATAAAACCAGTTTTATGAACATGTTCCAGGTTTTCCAAGACATATACATTTTCACTGCTATTAAGTCTCTATTATGTTTTAGTCACTTATACTATGTCTATATCCGTGCACTGAGCGTTTTGCTCAGGCGTTACTTTCCTTTCCATGTCCCAAAACGGCAGGTACCCTAGGAAAGACTCGAGCATTTAGAGGACGTGCATAGGATGGAAGCTTCTAGAGACTTCTTTTCCTTTTTTCCTTCATATACTTATGCTTGCTTAGTCTTTCATTCATTTCTTTTACTTTATTATGTTTTGGGCTTATGTTTGGGAACCTATGTTTGATTCTGGTTATCCCTATGGTCATGTAATTTTTCAGACATTTATCCTTGTATGCTTTGATGACACGCCATAATTACGCGTGACATTCCATTTATCAAAATGGGGTGTTACAGATTTTTATCCAGGTTGCACTATTCATCCTATTAAGTAGTAGAAAAGATTACTGCTATGGATGGATAGGAACAATGCAAAGAGATCTTTATTCGGATCGCACTATACATCCGATTGAGTAGTAAAGGAGACTGCTGCTGTGGATGGATAGGGAAGGAATGCAAAGAGATCTTTATCTTGATCACACTATACATCCGATTGAGCAGTAAAGGAGACTACTGGTGTGGATGGATAGGGAAGGAATGCAAAGAGGTCTTTATCTGTATCACACTATACATCCGATTGAGCAGTAAAGGAGACTGCTGCTGTGGATGGATAGGGAAGGAATTCAAAGAGATCTTTATCTGGATCGCATTATACATCCGATTGAGCAGTAAAGAAGACTGCTACTTTAGAGGGATAGGCACGGAATGCAAAGAGATCTTTATCCGGATCACACTATACATCCGATTGAGCAGTAAAGGAGACTGTTACTTTGGAGGGATAGGCATGGAATGCAAAGAGATCTTTATCTTGATCGCACTATACATCCGAGTGAGCTGTAAAGGAGACTGCTGCTGTGGATGGATAGGTGCGGAATGCAAAGAGATCTTTTCCGGATCGCACTATACATCCGATTGAGCAGTAAAGGAGACTTCTGCTTTGGATGGATAGGTGAGGGCTTCTCAATGGGCGTTGTAGTCATACCTTTCCCGGATCTGTGAGAGGACCAATGGCGTGGTGGATTTGGTTAGGAGGACAAATCCATTGCAAAAGCTTTCTGATATGAGGAGGACACGCCAGCATGCTTTATACGCTGGGGAAGCTGGGGATGTACTATATCTGCATCTTTTTCACGGGTGAGATACAGGTTATATCCCCACACCCGAGGATGGAAAAGTTGGGGGTTGAAGGTAAAACAAAACATTTTAACTTTAACCCCTCCTATATCAATAGCTCTAAGAAAATACTTACGATTATGCCTCAAGCTGGTGGGATACAAACATTAGTTAATAGTACTAAATTTTCTACCCAACAAAGAGGTTAAGATTGTTGTTGATGGCATTTGCGTAAGAAGTTGCAAAGAATCTGCTTCATTCGCCGCGGGGTTGAGCGAGAGGGGCATAGAAAAGAAGTACTTTAATGGTGGAAATAAAAGAAGATACCCAGAATAAAGAAGTGCGCGCCTTGCAGGGTGTCGTAAAAAGGGTCATGCATTCACTATTACTGGTTCAAAATTTGTACAACTTCTGACTTCTAAAGAGAGGAAATCACATCTCCCAGAGTCTAGTGGGTGATGGTATTGTCGAACTAATTGGACCCGAAGAGGAAAGAGGAATGTCCAAAAACATAGGAAATTCAACATCTCCTTACGGGTGATGTCGAACATAGACCTACAAAGTACACCCATTGTGAGTTGGATGTGCTTTTCGGGTTTAGGCAGGGGAGAAACAGGTTAGGGAAATGGGATATTCTCGGACTGAGTATTCTCTTACCTGTTGGTGCTAGAGATGACACTAAATCTAGTGTTAACTATTTCGGGGTTATGGCTTCCCAGTATAATCAAGGTTTCATATCCCCAAGGTACACGAACCAATTTTGGGTCATATAGGATGATTGCATGATACATGATAGTCAATTTGTGCTAATAACGACATCAAAGCTATCAAGGCTTTCTAGGATCTAATTGGTGTAAAGCGGCTGATTTGGGAAGTTCTTTAGGAACAACCTCGAATGATGGTGTTTAACTATCATAACTTTCCCGTCGACTATTCCACCGTATAGTGGGAGTCTAGAACTAACGGAGGGATTTCCATTACCTTACTAAATTTAGCAGTTGTAGTGCTTTGGTCTACACATGTATCAGACAAGATAGATGCATATCATTGGTTTAGTAAGAACGTACCAGGTACGGTGTTGGAGCCTGGATTTGCTGGGGCATTGTCGGCCATGTACACTTGCGAAGGAGTTCCCTTGTTGTCCTTCTTCTGGTTGGCCCACTTAGGACAATCAGGTCCCATATGCCCAGGGGTTCCACATTCGTAACATACCATAGCTTTCTTCGGTCCACTACCGCTCCCACCAGTGCGGTTTCGGTTTCCCTGTTGCCCACTTCCACTCCCTCGTGCGTTGGACTTGCCCTTGTTGCTGTTTCCAGGATTGGTTTTGGGTCGACCTGGGGTAGCAACATTGGTTGGATAATCGCGAGCAAAATGGCCTTGATGGCCACATGTAGCAATTTGTAACGTTCGGATCAATATTTATAACCCGAATTTTATTTATCATGTTTCTATCTATAAAAATAAAAATTAAAAAAAAAATAAAAATTAAAATATACATGTATATAGATATTAAATTAGCCGTTAACCGACAAGGTTATAGCTTTAAATTATTATGTACGTGTAATTTATTATTAATTGGCAAAGATTATGTCCGTAATCGACCGTAAATATTATCGTTATGACATATTAATATTTTTTTATTGTCGGCGTTTTAATTTTTTGTTTTACGGACATTGTTTGTAAATTTTATGATAAATCTTTAAGTGTTATTCGTTTATTCGACGCGTTAACGGTTATTAAATAATAAGCCCTCATTTATATATCAAAATACCAATGTTCTCCGAATGTCAACGTTTTTATTTTATATTGAGCGTTTATTTTTCGTGTTTAACGCGTATCTTTTTAAATCGCTTAACTTTTAAAACATCGGGTCTCGATAATACCCGCTTATTTAATATCTATCTAAAACAAATAGTAGTACACATTAGATATAAAATGAGCTACTTAATCTCTCCATTAAACACGTATCATACTTACCATCTTAACATGAAACGTGTCTTTCTAACTTTCCCACTAGAAATTTAGGATATATCTTATAATATACGATGATTTCGTAACTTTAGCTATCAATGATCTAATTTAATAATGGCATGACTGTGTCTAAATTGCAAGACATATGATGACCATATATAACAAAAACGTGTCACCTTTTTAACATACAAACTATGCCGACTATATGATGTATATTTACATTTCAAAAGCATTTAGTACTTTGCAAATAAGAAACAAATATGATATAAACTTTGAAGATTTGAGTTGAAGTTAAATGCATTTTGATCATGATAGTTCAAATTTAGTTTAAGTAGACGGTCGTTGTTAGATGCTCACGGTTTCCCGGCATATCTTATTGTGTCGCCTTTACTCATTTTGCTATTATCGTGATTCCTATCATCGCTTGATATTCTTTGGCTAAGGTGAGTTCATAGCCTCGCTTTTACTGCTTTATATATTTTTATAAAACCCGCGAGGGGGATACATGCTACTTTTTACGAATGGACGCAAGTACTTGAATTATATGCTTATTTTATCCCTTTTAGTCATGAACCGTTAATTACTTGGACCGACTGTACTGGTCGAGTAAACGCGAATGCTGTGAATAGATCTATTGAGATTGACCTCTCCGTCCGGGTTTAACGGAAAACCGACTGGACGCATTGTATTTGAAACTTAAACGGAATAACGGATGTTAATGTTCGGTTTCATGAGCTAAATGCGGTAACTGATGCTATCTGACTTTTGTAAACTGAATACTTGAAATCTTGTGGTCCACTACTTTTACTTGCAAACCTATGAATTCACTCAACCTTTGTGTTGATGTTTTTAGCATGTTTATCTCAGGTACATAGATTTAATAGCAACTGGAGCATGGAGTCACACGAGATATTTTGAAGGCAATAAAATACTGAATATTATTCGATAAAGTTTTTAAATTTTTTTAGTATTACATTATTGTTGGGACCTGTTTCTGCTTGTAAACTTTGATTTTAAATTATTGAACGGATTAAACTGTTAAACGCCTCTTTTTGAATCGTTCTCTTTGTACATGTGCTTGTGAACATGAAGTAGCGCCCCAAAGTGGTATTCCGCTGCGTTGTGAAATTGAGGGTGCTACAGATTGGTATCAGAGCATGTGTTATAGAGAATTAGGCCGTTTTTAAAACCTAGACTATAACAGCTCTTTAGATAAAACGATTTTATTGCCTTGAAGATCATCGGTGCGCTCATGCTACCCGAAAGCTTGTAAAATATGTATATTGGTATATATATATTTGCTTTTCGCTAGTACGTTTGTATGAAGGGTTTATTTATATAAACATCGAGCTAAGACATTGCGGGTGAAGCAATGGTCTATTCATAACTTTTATGACACTATTTTATATAAACGTGAACTCACCGTCAAGTGCTGGTTCTATTGTTTATTTATCTTCTGGCTTTGAGTTTGAATACTCATCCTGCTCTTTGAAATCATACATGATTATTTCACATACCACCATTATATAGTCTGGAGTACGACTTTGACTTATCACCTCGCGTTGTGCCAATTTGGGACACCTATTTTTTTTAAAACACGATTTATTGTGTTCCTTGATAATTTTATCATTCTGATTGATTTTGAAGAATCATGTCGTAAAAGAGATTATTTCTTTTTCTATGAAACATGTAATATGGTCTCGATTTCGTGCTTTGTGCAACGATGCTTAGGTAGGCTAATTTTTAATAATCTTGTTGAAACGACCTCGTCACTCGCTTGAACAAGAAAATTATAAATTAGTTAACCATTAGTTTTTAAATCTTAGTTCGATGGACCTGACGAACCCATGTAATTAATGATTTGTAAATGAGTGGACTTAAGCATGTGGCAATCGCACAAACTGTTTCTTTCGATTGTACGATTAATTTTTTATCTATCGCTATTTAATCGTCATCATTATCATTCTTTTATGAATGTCGTTTTTAAACTTTCCTCGATTCGAAACTTGTTGTATGTTTTTTTTTTCTTTTCTAATGTGTATCGACCACTTGAACCAAATGAGCTGACCATGGTGCATCACTACCCGTTTTTAAGAATTGACTATTTGTTAAATTCTTCATTTTTTTAAATTGTCATCTCGTCAACACCGATATTTTATCATGTTCTTTAATAACTCTTACGACAATCAATCTGTTTGCTCGTGGAGATTACATGTATATATTATAGATTGACTACTATTTTTTTCCATGTTCATTTGCTATTTTGTCTTAAGTATTTTATCGAGAGCACGTTTCAGTTCAACCTGTAGTCTTCTTGAACAACTCTGGATGAATAACGCAAACTAAAATCCGGGACGGATTTTCCTAAAGGGTTGGAGAATGTAGCAATTTGTAACGTTCGGATCAATATTTATAACCCGAATTTTATTTATCATGTTTCTATCTATAAAAATAAAAATTAAAAAAAAAATAAAAATTAAAATATACATGTATATAGATATTAAATTAGCCGTTAACCGACAAGGTTATAGCTTTAAATTATTATGTACGTGTAATTTATTATTAATTGGCAAAGATTATGTCCGTAATCGACCGTAAATATTATCGTTATGACATATTAATATTTTTTTATTGTCGGCGTTTTAATTTTTTGTTTTACGGACATTGTTTGTAAATTTTATGATAAATCTTTAAGTGTTATTCGTTTATTCGACGCGTTAACGGTTATTAAATAATAAGCCCTCATTTATATATCAAAATACCAATGTTCTCCGAATGTCAACGTTTTTATTTTATATTGAGCGTTTATTTTTCGTGTTTAACGCGTATCTTTTTAAATCGCTTAACTTTTAAAACATCGGGTCTCGATAATACCCGCTTATTTAATATCTATCTAAAACAAATAGTAGTACACATTAGATATAAAATGAGCTACTTAATCTCTCCATTAAACACGTATCATACTTACCATCTTAACATGAAACGTGTCTTTCTAACTTTCCCACTAGAAATTTAGGATATATCTTATAATATACGATGATTTCGTAACTTTAGCTATCAATGATCTAATTTAATAATGGCATGACTGTGTCTAAATTGCAAGACATATGATGACCATATATAACAAAAACGTGTCACCTTTTTAACATACAAACTATGCCGACTATATGATGTATATTTACATTTCAAAAGCATTTAGTACTTTGCAAATAAGAAACAAATATGATATAAACTTTGAAGATTTGAGTTGAAGTTAAATGCATTTTGATCATGATAGTTCAAATTTAGTTTAAGTAGACGGTCGTTGTTAGATGCTCACGGTTTCCCGGCATATCTTATTGTGTCGCCTTTACTCATTTTGCTATTATCGTGATTCCTATCATCGCTTGATATTCTTTGGCTAAGGTGAGTTCATAGCCTCGCTTTTACTGCTTTATATATTTTTATAAAACCCGCGAGGGGGATACATGCTACTTTTTACGAATGGACGCAAGTACTTGAATTATATGCTTATTTTATCCCTTTTAGTCATGAACCGTTAATTACTTGGACCGACTGTACTGGTCGAGTAAACGCGAATGCTGTGAATAGATCTATTGAGATTGACCTCTCCGTCCGGGTTTAACGGAAAACCGACTGGACGCATTGTATTTGAAACTTAAACGGAATAACGGATGTTAATGTTCGGTTTCATGAGCTAAATGCGGTAACTGATGCTATCTGACTTTTGTAAACTGAATACTTGAAATCTTGTGGTCCACTACTTTTACTTGCAAACCTATGAATTCACTCAACCTTTGTGTTGATGTTTTTAGCATGTTTATCTCAGGTACATAGATTTAATAGCAACTGGAGCATGGAGTCACACGAGATATTTTGAAGGCAATAAAATACTGAATATTATTCGATAAAGTTTTTAAATTTTTTTAGTATTACATTATTGTTGGGACCTGTTTCTGCTTGTAAACTTTGATTTTAAATTATTGAACGGATTAAACTGTTAAACGCCTCTTTTTGAATCGTTCTCTTTGTACATGTGCTTGTGAACATGAAGTAGCGCCCCAAAGTGGTATTCCGCTGCGTTGTGAAATTGAGGGTGCTACACCACACTTGTAGCATCCTTGACATTGTCCTCCAGCAACATGATGGTAGTTGCACTTCGAACACTTGGGCTTTGTCCCTGAGTAGTTCTTAGTGCGGGTTGTGGGGGTAGTGTCATCTGCTTGCCCAATGTTTTGCTTTTTGGAAGGCTGCTGGCCCTGACTATGAGAGCTTTCATCGGATTTTCTCTTGCTGCCGTTTGCCTATCGGACGCATTGTGGGATTGCTTACTGATCAGCTCAGTTGCAAATTCTATAGCACCTTCAACAGTGGTGAGTCGTGAAGCTAGCACACTGTCATGAATGTTGTCAGGGAGTCCACTTACATACTTTTCAATCTTGTCACTCCTTAGAGGATACATTCTGGTGTACATCAAGCTTAGATCTTGAAATCTTTCGTTGTACCAAAGGATATCATTGTTCTTACACTTTAGATCCCACAGCTTGACTTCCAACTTCTTTATTTCTCCTCTAGGGCAGTAGTTCTCAGTCATTCTCTCCTTGAGGTTGGCCCAAGTGAGGGTATAAGCAGTGGCATGTCCAAGGGTGGCGACCACAGAGTTCAACCAAGTAAGGGCGCTATCGAGTATAGTGTATGTAGCATACTTAACTCTGTTCTCGTCAGCACAATCGCTGATGTGGAAAACTGTCTCTAGTCTTTCAAACCATTGCATTAGTTCAACAACTCCTTCTTTTCCTCGGTAGTATGAGGGTTTGCATTTCAAGAAGTCCGGGTACGAACAACCCCTGTTGAAGTTGTTTATGTGCATTTTGGGGTTTGGGTCATTGCCCACATTAGCTTCTCTGGCTGCCATAGCTACCGAAATGCCTTCACCAATCATCTCCCGGAGTTGAGCAGCGGTAACATTATGAGTAGCTTCAGGTACTTCAGTATTAGCGGTATCGGAGGCAATTGCATTATTGGGGTTCGATTGTGAAATCACCATTTGTCTATCATCATACACAAAATGAAATTATTAATTCAATCGTTGGTCCAGTTTTTATATTATTTGCAAGAGAATGATTTCATGCATAAAATTCATAACAAATTTGGATAACCTGTCAGGATTTCATAATATAATACATTGCACAACAGACATATCATAAGAGAGTGATTTCATGCAAAGTTCGTAGGGAATTTTAAACATTCATCGAGCATATCAAATCCGGAACAAGGTTTAGCTAGCCTTGCCCCGGGTAGTGGTACACATTGTCTTAAGTACAGCATATCCAAAATACATGCCCAAAGAGAAAGGAAAGATATAGTGCGGGATTACATCACCAAAACTAAAAAAGAGGTAAAAGTACAAAGGCCCTATCATGATAGCCGGGATGCAACCCGTGAGCTTATTATGACGTACAAGAAGTCTAGTACATCTATACTAATCCTGCCTGGATGGTCCACTAGATGATGCCGGGGCTGATGGTGCGGATGGAGCTGGTGGGGCTGTAGAATTCCTCCTGGTGTTCCACAAAGTCCGAACTGTCGTTCGGGTCTCCTTGAGCGTACGGAGTGCAGACAGTAGCTGGTTTCGGAGTCTATCGACGACCCCTCGGAGATAAGCCATCTCCCCAGTAAACCCATCATGTCGGACAGTGGCGAGATCAAAGAAGATGGATAATGATTGCTCCTGAGTGGCAAGAGCAGCATGGGTATGATGCTACAGACCCCCTATAACCTGAATGCGCTGGTGGAGGCGGTAGTTCTCATCCAATAAACACTTTAATGTCTCGCCCGTCCTAGCCTGGATGCCTTTAGCAGTCTGGGAGTCTCCCCTCATAGTGCGGAAAAGAGTGTCGATACGTTCATAGATGACGGCATGGCTCTGTTGACTGACTGTCAACTGGCTGCGGAGGTCGGATATCTCTCGCTCATGGCGTGCAGCCAATGCGGAGATATGGGCCTGGACGGAGTCGACACGTCCTGCCCCTGAGCCTTCCCCGATCTCATATGTGGAGACGGGTGTGGGCCCCGGGAAATAGCCCGATGATAAGGATGGAGGCATGGAAGATGGTATGCTAGGAGGGACCCCGGTCCTCCTCCATAGAGGTTGGGGCCGGTGTGGCTGATGCTGAGACAGAAAAAGGGTCCTTTGGGAGTACAACCTCAATGGCTGGGTCATCCTCTGAATCCGAGGCTGACAACCATCCACACTGCGTCGATCGTGGAAATGAACAAACAACTGGAGTAGGAGCTACTCTGGGTAGAAGAGTCGTGGATGCAGTAGGCAGAGTCATGATGCTCTGAAATAGTATTATTTTAAGTTTGAAGTGAGTATAAGCTTACAAACAAAGAACAATATTATTTAGATTACATGCTTTATGAAATATACCCCGTTTAAACAATTATTAGAATGTTTTAAGGTTACAAATATTTATACTTATATATATATATATATATATATATATATATATATATATATATATATATATATATATATATATATATATATATATATATATATATATATATATATATATATATATATATGTATAAGTAGTTTATTTATCAGTTTGTATGTGTGAAGTTTAGTTTAATATTACCCATATTCTCATTTCAGTATTTTACTATTTGGTGTAAAATTTCAAGTTTAACACGTCTAACATATAGCAATATCTCACTAAACAGTATTAATAATCAAGTTTAGTAAACATATATATATATATATATATATATATATATATATATATATATATATATATATATATATACAATTAGTTCACATAGCATAAAATGCCCTAAGATCTATATGCTTAACTAATACGGTCCCAAAATAAAATCCCAAAAAGATTTTTATAAGTTATAGTCTAGTTTTAAATAAAAGAAAAATCATTTTATTTTTATTTTATTTAAAAATTTATCTGGTTCTCTATAACTAATGCTCTGATACATTCTCTGTGACACCCCAGGTAGGGTCAAAATATGCGGAAAATATCACCGGAGATGTCACAAGGGTGGATCGATAGCATATAGTCCATAGAGCATAAGATAAAAAGTTAGTTAAATCAGATTACGTGTTTATTTGAAAAAATAAATAAAAATTGTATTAAACATGACAGTTGGTGATTGTTTTTGTTTCCCAAATAGAACCCCTGACGAGTCCTATGATGCATATTTCTAAGATGTTGGAGACCATGCACACACCATGTACTAACTTCATATTCCTGTGCAAAACATACTAACGAGGGTCAACATAAAGTTGGTGAATTTACAGATTTTAACAATTAATTTGTTTGGACATACAATATTCATAGAAGTAATAATGCACAAAGCATTCTTACTAAAATGTAAATAACATTTTTTTATTATTAGAAACTGAAGCTTAACCCCATAGTCCTCAACAGATGAGGACGTAGTGTCTTACAAAAAGACACCCATTCCAGTTCCAACATGGTATACGTTTGTTGTCCTGGCCAAGGCACAGTGAGCATGACTCACCCAGACGGGGATGGTCAATCCCTAATAGATCTATTTATAACATTCGGGCGATTTACAACAATTTAACAGTTTCAATAATAATCAATCATAATCAAGTTTATACAATCCAGTTGTGTCTAATATATGTTTTCATATTTTCTTTCCCAAAAGGGAAAGTTTTATCAAAAGTTTATATGGGGCTGTAAGCTCACCTGGGAGTAGGCAATTGCTTGTTTAACACGGATATCCAATTAAAGCTCACACCAAAGGTATGCCTAATCAGATATTATAGTCTTAACAGATACTACAAGGAACATATATGTATGCTTATACAGATTTTACGTAGACTCAAATCCATAAATCTCTCCTCGAATCAATTTCTCGATTCAAGGAGCCTCAAGGAATGAAAACGATCACGTTGAGTGAACGCCTTCGATGACTTTAGAACGTTGGTGGAACACTAAAACGTTCAAGATGGTTTAATCTTAAAAAAAAAGCAAATATATATGATACGTAGATAATACATTAGTTGGAAAACCCTCGATTACCCTTTTTCTCAAAACATGCACAAGCAAGCGGAGGAAACGAGGCGGCGCGAAGCACTTAAGAGCCTTTTTCCCTTTGGTCAAGAAATACAACCGCCTTATACCCACCTTAAAGTTTGTGTTAATCAGAATTAAGCCTCTCGAAAGTAATTATTTATTTTGTCTTTTCTTTTTGCTTTGGATTCAAATACAATAATTGAGTGATGGAATCCCAATTAAGGTTGCGTTTTCACACTTTTGGAGATATTGTAAATTTATTATGATACGTAGTGCAATATATTAATAATATTCACAAGAAAAACGAAACAAATAATGGGATATCTACAATATAGTAAAAAGATTATTGTGTGTTTAATTTAGGAAAACTAAACACGATTTATTTGGATATTCTATAATATAGTAGAAAAAATAACAAACGAGTATGTACGATATTTATGCTTTCCAAAAATTGAAAAGCAAAAACGCACTACTCACACAAATACGATATGTATAATGGCTCTAAAAACACCTCCCCGTCAGCGGCACCAAAATGATAGTATATATTATCGTACACGTTTTAGGAAAAACGCGTATAATCGGCAAGTATTAAGTATTCCGATTTAGGAAAACTGTAAAACCGAATAAATGTGAGTTCTTTCTCGAAGGAGGTGTGTGTATTAGGTGCCAATAATATAAAATCAAGCTTGAATTAGTGTCTTTTTTGGGTTTGAGAAGAAAGAAAATTAAATGACGAGTCACACTAAATTACACTACGACGTAAAACGTAAAACGTAAACGTAAATACGTAAAACGCGACGAAAATAATTATTTTAAATAGAAGTTAATCAAAATTCGAAATTAAGTATAAAATAATATAAATAAGAATAAAATTTCAATAAATAAATTTTAAAACTTATTATTAATTAAATATTCAATTTTAAATGCTAATTAAAGCCCTAAAATTAAATATAATTAACAAAAAGTCCAAAATTATATTTTATGAAACAAATATCTTACTTATTAATAAAAAGCTAAAAAATATTTTTTCCTAAATTTTTAAAACTATTTTTCTAATTTTTAAGGGCTAAAAATTGATTTTAAACTAAAATAATGATAAAAAAAATAATAAAATGATGAGAAAAGTATAAAATCTTTTTGAAAAATCCTAAATTACTTATCTAAAGCTAGGAAAAATGAAAAAGTTGGAAAAAAGTAATTTTAGACCTAATAGGACAAAAAAAATTTAATTAAAAACTAATTTAAAGTTAAAATAATTCTAAAGAATAATTGAATAAAGGGAAAATGAAATTGCTTTATGGAAAATACTAAAATAAATAAAAGAACCAGGGAAAAAATAAAATTTTTTAAAAACACTAAACTTTACCCACTAATATATGATCTTATTCAAGTTCATTTTTCCAAGCTCACAACAAATTGAAAGTCCAATCAACCTCAAGTTTTAAATTGTTTTTGGTGTTAATACAGGTATGTGTTATCTATGTCTATTTCAAACAATCACGTAAAAAGTGGAAAATAGTATAGCTATGTAACCGTAAAACAAATTACAATTACCACAATTAAAGCACGGAGTATAAATATCAAATGCACAATAGTAAAATTGCTCAAAGTTTAAAGAAAAATAAAAGTACAAGGACTAAATGTGAAAATTCAGAAAGTTTAGGGACTAAAAGTAAAAAATTGTAACAAACTATCACAACTAACTGAAAAATTACCAAAACTGCTAAACTAAATTGTAACAAACTGAAAATGCAAGGACTTGAAAATGGAAACCCTAAAAACTTTTTATTAACAAAGAATTAAAGGCTGATGACTATTCTGCAATTAAACAAAAGTATTAATCAAAAACGGGTAACCAAATGTCAATAAGCTCGTTTGAGCTTATTATCCCACCAAAACAGTTCTAGTTTTTTGCAAAATGCTTAAAATCCAAAATAAGCTAGGTATCTCAAAGGAAACAAGCTGAAACTGTCTAAATCTCAAGTTAGCTTATTCCAATAAGCTCAAAATAAGCTATATGCTGTTTCAGACATCCACACTTTGATTTTTTAATGAAACTGATTAAGCAAGTGATAAATGGAATGGAATGTCAAAAATCTTGGAAAACAGTTTAGCCAATAAGCTTGAATCTTCAAATAAGCAAAAAGGGCTTATGGTTGACTTTCGTTGATCAAGAATTTCCAAAAATCTCAAAATCTCCAAAACGCCTTAAATCAATTGTGAACAGTAATATGCAAGAAAATGGCCTGGTTATTGAAATGGAAATGTGGGAAATTGTTTAATAGCTTCGACTTATCACAAAAAAAGTGTAATTGCTCAACATCTTATTATTAAGCTGTTATCTACTTCAAATCTTACAACTGTATTATCTCACTTTACAATTCTGAAAGCTTATAAATTGTACTACAAGTGAGAATAAAATTCAGACAATTTCGTCCACAAACAAAGAAATAAGAGGTGATAAAAGTTTGCTAGTTTGGACTGATGAACTTTTATAAAGACTGACCGAAAGAATTTGATTGCTAGTTGCCTGTTTGACTTTGAATTTGACCACAAGACTTTGCACGTAAACTTATACACACCTATTGAGTATGAATGAACTCAAAACAAAAACTTTCAACAGCTAAATCTCAAAAACCACACTTATCCAAACTTAAGTTTCAATCTGATAACAAAACATTGTAACGGCTTTTTGATCAAGAGCTTTTGAAAACACAAGTGACTTATCAAATCTTGTTTAGTGACATAAATGAACTAGTATGACACCAAAATCCAGCAAGTTTTAACAATGGAACACTAAATGTGACAAATCTAACATTTTCAGGTAGTAAAATATTTTCTCGTATAATAATTTGAAACTTATTTTTGTGTTGGTTGACGAACTCACAATTTACGGATTTAAATTTGGGCTTACGTGCATAATTTGGCGTCTTTTACGATTAAACCGGAAACCTTAGGATTACGTATTTACGTTTTTGAACTCCGTTTTTGATGAGACAATTTTTATTGGATTCGTTTTGTGACGATGATTCATAATTTATAAAAACGTTTTTCGTAAAACGACCCGAGGGCACGCAAATCGAGAAAACTAGAATCGAGAAATACCCGTAAACTAGTGAGATGGGACAAAACACTTTGCCCCACCCCACTAGCAATATGGGACGGCCAACATGACACCACACCATCAAGGTGGCATCATGTTAGCTAACACATACCATGTGTAAGCCTTAGCTTAACCTTTAAGCCAACTTTTCCCACTAACACAAAAACTAGCAACTTGTTTCATTCCTCACATTTCCTACATGCAAACCACTCTAAAATCCTCTCAACTCTCCTCTCCTTTCCGTCCCAAATAAGCTAACAAACACCATCATTGATCTTTTCTAGCCATAAACCACATGTTTACTAGTCCTATTAAGGTGTTCTCTTGAAGCCTTGATCATTTGGTGGCCATATTAACAACTTTGGAGGTGATTTGCTTGTGTCCTAGGGCTGATTTTCCAACCTATGTTCTTGATATTTGATGGTCTTGGAGATACTTGTTGTGTTCATCAAGTTCTTGCCTTCCTAAAACAAGAAATCCACTTGGATTGGTAAAGAAGATCATCCTCTACATTTTTCTCTTATTATTTTGTAAAGAACAAATGTATTTTCTTTCATTTTGTATATGTATATGATGTATATATGATGATAAAAATGTTGTGTGGGGATCAAGTGTTGATAAACATGCTTAAAAATGATGATAACCATAAGAAATGAAGCTAAAATCTTGACTAATTAGTTGGCTGTATAAAAACAGTAGATAACTAAAAGATGAACTGATAAAATTGCATGGTTTGATCCATTTACAGTAAGTAGATGATGTTATACACATGTGAGAGTTGGCCATGCAATGGAATCAAAATAATGAGTGAGATATGATAAAAACAAGTTAGGTGGTTTAATCTGAATAAGCAGTTTTGTAGGGACTGTTAAGGCAACTTAAACTCAAATTGGGAAGTAGCTATACCTAATTTATATGTAGTACATATTATGAAGAATTTATCATCCAAAAATGAGCTTCTAAGTCATTGTAGAACTCTAGATATGATAAAAATGGTGAATATGAAGTTAAAAATCAGATTTTGGAAATAATGTTTATTATTATTATATAAGCACTCATATTATAATTTATAAAATGTAAAATATAAATCCACTAACTTATAGAACTTATTTATATAAATTTATAAAAGGTTAATTAAATGGGTAAATTATATAAATGGTGGTAAAAATAATATTTATAAGTAATAAAAACTATAAACTTGATTTTTACGACTTTTTCGGCTATCGTCGTGAAATTAACGTTTTTCATCAAATAAAACTTAGACGACCAAACCCGTCTAATGTAAAGTTTATAAAAGTTATATACTGATGTATAAGTAACTAAGACAAGTAAAAACCGATAAAACCCGAACTATAAGAATTACGGACATTTACGAGCTAACTAAACCTATTAGACTAATAATTGGACTTAATAAGATAAAAACTTGTAAAAAAAGAATTATTTGGGCTTAAACCATTTGGGCCCAACATGAAAAATATATATACTGATCATATAGGTATAAAATGGGTAAAAACAAGTGAAAGAACTTATAAAAGAATTAATGGACTTAAAATAGGTAAAATAGGTAAAACTAGTGAACTAGTAAGACGATACTAAAACGTAAACACTAAAATGAGTAAATGAGGATTTATAAACCCACTTGATCATCATCATATGTACAAAATCATCATATGTATATTGTTATTTGATAAAAGTCATTGGACCGATTCTAAGACCGATTATTATTTATATAGGTTTCCGTGACCGAAGCACGCCCGTAGCCAATAATCCGCCTTTCATTAACAACGTGAGTTCATAGCCTCACACTCTTTTAAATGTTTATAAAATGATTTGTAAACCCGCGAGAGAGATAACATGCCATATTTTTATAAAATAGAACACAAGTAGTCCCGATTGTATGTTAAATGATATGTACCCGAATGATGCTATGACCCTATATTCGAGACTAAAAGGATTATTAGTAGTTAGGTTATGTCACTTAAAGTCCCATTAGCATGAATTGTGAACTACCGGGTTTTGGTAGACGCTTATGCATTTGATAGTACTATTTGGGGACGATCACCCCAGTTCGCGCCTTGACGATTGATCCCCGTCGTACCACATTGATTGGTAAGCGAATTTATGTATGAGAAGATTCCATAGCGTGATTTTTGTGACGACGCGCTAACTTAGATGGGCAAATTGTTTGTCGGGTTCGCGGCCCGCTGTTTTCACAGTAAGGTAACAATGTCATGCGGCTAATAATAATCCTACAATCTATACGACATGTATAATCTAAATAAACGATATGATACGACGCTATTAACGATGAATATATTACCTATCCTGGTAATATAGAGACTACGGTCTCATGGACGGTTTCAGATGTATGCTTGATTTATATATTGCCTGACTAGCAATATGTGGACTTACTTCCGATATTATACTTGTGTTCTGATTTTAAATGAATGTAAATGATTGTTTTATATAACGGTTTTCATTAAACTCTATGAATTGACTCGGCATTCGCTGATATGATTTTTGCATGTTTTCTATCTCAGGTGCTTGAAGGTAATCCGGATGGAGATCGACTCTGATGGCCCACACTTAATATTAAAAATTTTCATTCGATCTGTGTTTTGTAAACTTAATGACCTGTATAATTTGGGACCTGTTGTACACTTTTGAAACTTTTTATCGAATGAATGTTTGTTAAACCTTGTACAACCATTTTTATGTGTTGTCTATGATTGGAGTTATTGTGCTATCCCGTAACACTCTGAAAGACCCTTCCGCTGTACCGATACGAAAAATGAGAGTGTTACAGTTTGGTACCAGAGCTCTCGTTGTAGAGAACAAAAGATTTTAAAAACCAAGGTTTTGAACAAAACTTTTCAAAATCTTTTGACAATGAACATTTGAGAAAATATTTGAAAAATCTTTTGACTATAACGGTGCCAGAGATCTCCGACGTTACCAACAAGCCCTATTGAGAAGATATATATTTTGATATATATAATTTAATTTATATATATGTATATATCGTAATTTCATTATGTAATTGTTTAACTAGTATGTTATCCTAATACGAGATAAATATATATAAATGCAGATTGTCATGGCTGACCCTAATATTCCTGTAGAAAACCATGCTATTCCCGAACCTAATATAGAAGATGATCCTTATTTAGACTTAGTAGATTTTGATATTGATGATGAGGAGGAACCATTTGAGGATCCCGAGCCCGAGTTAGGACTAGGAGATCAGATTGCCCCTCAGGTAGACTTAGTAGAGAATGAGATTGAGAATGTGGGAAATGAGAATGTGGAGATTGAGAATGTGGATATTGAGAATGTGGATATTGAGAATGTTGATATTGAGAACAATGATGAGATTGGATTAGATAATTTAGATGACGAGATTGACGACGAGGATGTCGAGGAGGATGTAGGTATAGATGTTGAGGTTGATGACGATGAGGAAGCTGAGCTTATTTATCCGTATGATGTTCCAGAGGGCGAGCCTTTTCCCCCACCAGTTTGTTTGTCTGATTCTGAGGATGAGTTACCTAGGGATGAAATGTCTGAATCGTCTGAATCTGATTCTGAATCAGAGGAGGATGAGGATGACGATGCACCTGACGTTACCGATGGTATTGCTACTCGTAGATGTGAGATAGGAGAGTCGTCTAGTACTCGAGAGGCTACTCATATTGATGGTCTTGCACCATGGGCCTTGAGACGTGATCTAGATGCTTCCCGTGTTAAGAGTTGTGTGACAGAGGTTGGATTAGGTGTTGTTCAGACTCAGGTTGCTTATTTGGAGTCGAAGACTAAGGTTGGCGAGAAAGAGCGAGAATTGCTTAGCTTGGATTTGAGTGATGTAGAGCGTGGGTTGAATGAGGCATTTAGGAGGTTATCAGTGTTGGAAAGCCGTGAGTATGTTGCCATGAAGAGAAAGGTGAATACTATGGAGATTCAGTTGAGTGTAGCTCGTGCGATGCGTGAGAAAGCCGAAAAGGAGTTGAATATATCCGTGGGTTGAAACAGTAGATTTTATGCCGACATGGTTGAAAGAGGAGTAATCCGTAAGCGCCCAGCTGAAGATGTGTCTAGTGATCGTCCGACGAAGATCCAAAAGACGATGGATGATGGACCATCTGGCGGTTCTCAGTAGACCAGTCTGTATTTAGTAGTGACCTTTATATCTTTTGCGCTTTTGTAGCTTTGACTGAACCGACTTGTTAGTAGTAGACTTGGCACGAATTTTGAGTGTATATAGTGCTAGAACTTTGATATGGATGTACTAAGACAATACTTTTGTTTCAGATCGAATGAAATATGTATCTTGTCTTGAATTCCATATTGTGCCTTATTTGTATCTTGATTATGAATTCGATCCATATTATATGAATCCTTTGTTGGATGAATGCTTAATACTTTGAAATTTGGAATTATAGAACTATGCCGCCCAAGAAGGTTGTGACTGAGGATGATGTACGTAGGATTATTACGGAGCAAGTTACCGCATCTATGACTGAATTTATGGCAAATGCTAGAAGTGGAGCTGGCGGTAGTGGAGCTGGCGGTAGTGAAGCTGGCGGTAGTGGAGCTGGCGGTAGTGGAGCTGGCGGTAGTGGAGCTGGCGGTAGTGAAGCTGGCGGTAGTGGAGCTGGCGGTAGTGGAGCTGGCGGTAGTGGAGCTGGCGGTAGTGGAGCTGGCGGTAGTGGAGCTGGCGGTAGTGGAATTGGCGGTACTAATGTGAATGTGAATGCTAATAATGTGAATGCTAATGCTGGAGGAAATGTAGGAGGACTTGGAACGAATGCACCTGAAGTTGGTGGCTGTACTTATGTGACGTTCATGAAGTGTGAACCTCTACCTTTTAATGGAACTAAAGGTGTTGTAGGATTAAGCCAGTGGATTGAAAAGATCGAATCGGTGTTTAGGATTAGTAAGTGTAAGGAGGAAGATAAGGTGACTTTTGCTATGGCTACTCTTAAAGGTCGTGCGTTGACTTGGTGGAACGGGAGAATTGCTTTCATGGGTCTTGATGCTGCTAATGCTACTCCTTGGGCTGAAATCAAGAAGTGGATGACTTTGGAGTTTTGTCCTCGTAGTGTGATTATTAGGTTAGAACAAGAGTTGATTCATCTGAGAATGAAAGGTGTGGACATTGATAGTTACACGAATCGATTCCATGAGTTGGCCTTGCTATGTCCTCGATTGGTTAAACCCGAAGAGATCCGAATTGAGCAATATGTGAAAGGGTTGACCAGGAATATCCGGGGGGACGTAACATCATCTAAACCACTGACCATTGATGATGCTGTTCGAATGGCTTACCAACTCATTGGACAGATAATTCAGGATAAGGAAGATGAAGCCCGTGTTGGTGAGAAAAGGAAGGGAGACGGTGATCGTGTAGATAGAGGTGATTATAGGATGAATTTCAATCGCCGTCAGAACCAGAGAAAGGGGAATGCAAATGCTCTTACCTACAATACACCACGCAACGATGATAGATGTCCTAAGTGTGGCAACAAGAGGCATGCTGGCGACTGCTGGAAGTGCCGAAATTGCGGAAAGCTTGGACACAAGGTTGAAAGGTGTAAGAAGGGAACGATTTGCTTCAACTGTAATGAAGAAGGTCATAGGAAATCGGAATGCACCAAGTTGAAAGCGATTGTACCTGGAAGAAACCCCCAGGGTGGTATCTACCAACTTGGAACAATTGAGGTGAAGAAAGAGGATCCGAATGTCGTTACCGGTACGTTTTTACTCAACAATCATTATGCTATTGCTTTATTCGATTCGGGTGCCGATAGGAGCTTTGTATCCACTAAATTTAGTGCCCTTATTGATATTGAACCCGTTGAGATAAGTACCAGTTACGAGGTGGAATTGGCTGATGGTAAAATAGTGAAAACTAATAAGCTATTATAAGGATGCTCTCTAAATCTCTTGAACCATTCCTTTCCGATTGATTTGATGTTGATAGAATTAGGTAGTTTTGATATTATTATTGGTATGGATTGGTTGTCGTTGAATAATGCTACTATTTTATGTGGAAAGAAGAAGGTTAAGATTCCTCTTAGGAATAGGACGTTAGCAATTGATGGTAGTCGAGGTGAATCCCGTTTGAAAATCGTTTCATGTATTAAAGTCCAAAAGTACATCAGGAACGGTTGTGAGTTATTCTTAGCTCAAGTGACCGGGAATGAGTCTAGGGAGAAACGATTGGAAGATGTACCTATTATTTGTGAATTTCCTGAGGTATTTCCTAAAGATTTACCAGGACTTCCACCGATAAGGCAAGTAGAGTTTCGAATCGATTTAATTCCTGGTGCTGCACCGGTGGCACGTGCGCCTTACCGATTAGCCCCTTCTGAATTAAAGGAGTTATCTGAGCAACTTAAGGAGTTGTCTGATAAAGGTTTTATTCGACCGAGCTCGTCGCCTTGGGGAGCTCCAGTCTTGTTCGTTAAGAAGAAGGATGGATCTTTTCGTATGTGCATTGATTATAAGGAACCGAATAAGTTGACTATTAAAAATCGATATCCTTTACCTAGGATTGATGATTTGTTTGATCAACTGCAAGGATCTAGTGTGTATTCTAAGATAGATTTGCGGTCAGGATATCACCAACTTCGCGTCCGTGAAGAAGATATTCATATAACTGCATTTATAACTCGTTATGGACACTATGAATTTCAAGTAATGCCATTTGGGTTAACTAACGCACCTGCGGTTTTCATGGATTTAATGAATCGAGTGTGCAAGCCCTACTTGGATAAATTTATGATTGTGTTTATTGATGATATTCTAATCTATTCGAAGAATGAAGATGAGCATAGAGAACATTTGAGGATTGTTTTGAAGTTGTTGAAGGATGAAAGGTTGTATGCTAAGTTTTCGAAGTGTGATTTCTGGTTAGATTCTGTGCAATTTCTTGGTCATGTGATTAACAGAGATGGAATTCATGTTGATCCTGCAAAGGTTGAAGCTATTAAGAATTGGTCTGCACCGACAACGCCAACGGAAGTGCGACAGTTCTTAGGATTGGCTGGCTATTATAGGCGATTCATTAAAGAATTTTCTTTGATAGCTAAACCCTTGACTAAGCTTACTCAGAAGAATAAACCTTTCGTTTGGGGAAGTGATGAAGATGGAGCATTTTAGATATTGAAGCAAAAATTATGTAGTGCGCCAATCTTATCATTACCCGACGGGAGTGAAGATTTCGTAGTGTATTGTGAAGCATCTATTAGAGGTTATGGAGCTGTTTTGATGCAGAGAGAGAAAGTGATAGCTTATGCTTCTAGGCAATTAAGGAAGAATGAGGAGAATTATGCTACTCATGATCTTGAGCTAGGAGTTGTGGTCTTTGCTCTTAGGTTGTGGAGACATTATCTGTATGGCACCAAGTGTACGGTATTCACCGATCACAAAAGCCTACAGTATATTCTCGACCAGAAGGAATTGAACATGAGGCAACGAAGATGGATAGAGTTGTTAAGTGATTATGATTGTGATATAAAATATCACCCAGGAAAAGCCAATGTTGTTGCTGATGCGTTGAGTAGGAAAGATAGAGAGCCTATCAGGGTGCGTTCTCTAGTCTTGACCGTGCACAATAATTTGCCTGAGCAAATTAGAAATGCGCAAACAGAAGCTTGTAAGAAGGAGAATTTTGTTAATGAAGGGTTCCGAGGAGAAGGAGATCCTTTAGAAGTTAGAGCTGATGGAGTGAAATGTTTAAGAGGTCGTATGTGGATACCTAAGTTTGGAGGCTTAAGAGATTTGGTTATGTTAGAATCCCATAAATCTAAGTATTCCATTCATCCGGGATCTGATAAGATGTACCATGATTTGAAGAAGTTGTACTGGTGGCCAAATATGAAAGCTGACTTAGCTATGTATGTTCTTCAATGCTTGACTTGTGCTAGAGTTAAAGCTGAACATCAAAATCCATCAGGACTACTTCAACAACCAAAGATTCCTGAATGGAAGTGGGAGCGAATTACGATGGACTTTATCACCAAGCTTCCTAGAACATCATCTGGAAACAATTCGATTTGGGTTATTGTCGATAGACTGACCAAATCAGCACACTTCATTCCGGTTAAGGAGCAGTTCTCACTGGAGAAGCTGACTCGAATATACCTTGATAATGTTGTATGCAAGCATGGAGTGCCTGTATCGATCATTTCAGATCGAGATCCTAGATTCGTATCGAATTTTTGGAAATCTCTCCAAAGATCTTTGGGAACAAATCTCGACATGAGCACTGCTTATCACCCCCAGACTGATGGGCAGAGTGAAAGGACGATACAAACACTGGAAGATATGTTGAGAGCTTGTGTGTTAGACTTTGGTAAGAATTGGGATAAACATTTGTCGTTAGCAGAGTTTTCGTATAACAATAGTTACCATTCTAGTATTAAGGCTGCACCATTTGAAGCTTTGTATGGTAGGAAGTGTAGATCTCCTGTATGTTGGAGTGAAGTTGGGGATACCCAGCTCACGGGACCGGAATTGATCCGAGAGACTACGAAGATGATAGTTCAGATTAAGAAGAGGTTGTTGACTGCCCGTAGTAGACAGAAAAGTTACGCGGATGTGCGGCGGAAGCCAATGGAGTTTGAAGTGGGTGACCGAGTAATGTTGAAAGTATCTCCATGGAAAGGCGTTATAAGATTTAGAAAACGAGGAAAATTGAATCCCCGTTATATTGGACCCTTTAAGATTTTATCTAGAGTAGGTCCGGTGGCTTACAAACTAGAGTTACCCCCAGAACTTCATGGTGTTCACAACACATTCCATGTATCTAATCTGAAGAAATGTCTAGCATTGAGTGATGAGAAAATTCCGTTAGGTAAGGTTCGAATAGATGGGAAGTTGCATTTTATCGAAGAGCCCGTAGAAGTTATGGACCGTGAGGTAAAGCAACTTAAACAAAGTCGGATACCTATTGTCAAGATCCGATGGAATTTAAAGCATGGATCGGAGTATACTTGGGAACGATAGGATGAAATGTGGAAGAAATATCTGCACCTCTTCGATTTCAATAAGAAACGGACATCCAAATGAAATGGATCACGAGGACGTTGATCCCTTTTAGGAGGAAAAGCTGTGACAAATCTAACATTTTCAGGTAGTAAAATATTTTCTCGTATAATAATTTGAAACTTATTTTTGTGTTGGTTGACGAACTCACAATTTACGGATTTAAATTTGGGCTTACGTGCATAATTTGGCGTCTTTTACGATTAAACCGGAAACCTTAGGATTACGTATTTACGTTTTTTAACTCCGTTTTTGATGAGACAATTTTTATTGGATTCGTTTTGTGACGGTGATTCATAATTTATAAAAACGTTTTTCGTAAAACGACCCGAGGGCACGCAAATCGAGAAAACTAGAATCAAGAAATACCCGTAAACTAGTGAGATGGGACAAAACACTTTGCCCCACCCCACTAGCAATATGGGACAGCCAACATGACACCACACCATCAAGGTGGCATCATGTTAGCTAACACATACCATGTGTAAGCCTTAGCTTAACCTTTAAGCCAACTTTTCCCACTAACACAAAAACTAGCAACTTGTTTCATTCCTCACATTTCCTACATGAAAACCACTCTAAAATCCTCTCAACTCTCCTCTCCTTGCCGTCACAAATAAGCTAACAAACACCATCATTGATCTTTTCTAACCATAAACCACATGTTTACTAGTCCTATTAAGGTGTTCTCTTGAAGCCTTGATCATTTGGTGTCCATATTAACAACTTTGGAGGTGATTTGCTTGTGTCCTAGGGCTGATTTTCCAACCTATGTTCTTGATATTTGATGGTCTTGGAGATACTTGTTGTGTTCATCAAGTTCTTGCCTTCCTAAAACAAGAAATCCACTTGGATTGGTAAAGAAGATCATCCTCTACATTTTTCTCTTATTATTTTGTAAAGAACAAATGTATTTTCTTTCATTTTTTATATGTATATGATGTATATATGATGATAAAAATGTTGTGTGGGGATCAAGTGTTGATAAACATGCTTAAAAATGATGATAACCATAAGAAATGAAGCTAAAATCTTGACTAATTAGTTGGCTGTATAAAAACAGTAGATAACTAAAAGATGAACTGATAAAATTGCATGGTTTGATCCATTTACAGTAAGTAGATGATGTTATACACATGTGAGAGTTGGCCATGCAATGGAATCAAAATAATGAGTGAGATATGATAAAAACAAGTTAGGTGGTGTAATCTGAATAAGCAGTTTTGTAGGGACTGTTAAGGCAACTTAAACTCAAATTGGGAAGTAGCTATAACTAAGTTATATGTATCACATATTATGAAAAATTTCTCATCCAAAAATGAGCTTCTAAGTCATTGTAGAACTCTAGATATGATAGAAATGGTGAATATGAAGTTAAAAATCAGATTTTGGAAATAATGTTTATTATTATTATATAAGCACTCACATTATAATTTATAAAATGTAAAATATAAACCCACTAACTTATAGAACTTATTTATATAAATTTATAAAAGGTTAATTAAATGGGTAAATTATATAAATGGTGGTAAAAATAATATTTATAAGTAATAAAAACTATAAACTTGATTTTTACGACTTTTTCGGCTATCGCCGTGAAATTAACGTTTTTCATCAAATAAAACTTAGACGACCAAACCCGTCTAATGTAAAGTTTGTAAAAGTTATATACTGATGTATAAGTAACTAAGACAAGTAAAAACTGATAAAACCCGAACTATAAGAATTACGGACATTTACGAGCTAACTAAACCTATTAGACTAATAATTGGACTTAATAAGATAAAAACTTGTAAAAAAAGAATTATTTGGGCTTAAACCATTTGGGCCCAACATGAAAAATATATATACTGATCATATAGGTATAAAATGGGTAAAAACAAGTAAAAGAACTTATAAAAGAATTAATGGACTTAAAATAGGTAAAATCGGTAAAACTAGTGAACTAGTAAGACGATACTAAAACGTAAACACTAAAATGAGTAAATGAGGATTTATAAACCCACTTGATCATTATCATATGTACAAAATCATCATATGTATATTGTTATTTGATAAAAGTCATTGGACCGAGTCTAAGACCGATTATTATTTATATAGGTTTCCGTGACCGAAGCACGCCCGTAGCCGATAATCCGCCTTTCATTAACAACGTGAGTTCATAGCCTCGCACTCTTTTAAATGTTTTATAAAATGATTTGTAAACCCGCGAGAGAGATAACATGCTAGATTTTTATAAAATAGAACACAAGTAGTCCCGATTGTATGCTAAATGATATGGACCCGAATGATGCTATGACCCTATATTCGAGACTAAAAGGATTATTAGTAGTTAGGTTATGTCACTTAAAGTCCCATTAGCATGAATTGTGAACTACCGGGTTTTGGTAGACGCTTATGCATTTGATAGTACTATTTGGGGACGATCACCCCAGTTCGCGCCTTGACGGTTGATCCCCGTCGTACCACATTGATTGGTAAGCGAATTTATGTATGAGAAGATTCCATAGCGTGATTTTTGTGACGACACGCTAACTTAGATGGGCAAATTGTTTGTCGGGTTCGCGGCCCGCTGTTTTCACAGTAAGGTAACAATGTCATGCGGCTAATAATAATCCTACAATCTATACGACATGTATAATCTAAATAAACGATATGATACGACGCTATTAACGAGGAATATATTACCTATCCTGGTAATATAGAGACTACGGTCTCATGGACGGTTTCAGATGTATGCTTGATTTATATATTGCCTGAGTAGCAATATGTGGACTTACTTCCGATATTATACTTGTGTTCTGATTTTAAATGAATGTAAACGATTGTTTTAGATAACGGTTTTCATTAAACTCTATGAATTCACTCGGCATTCGCTGATATGATTTTTGCATGTTTTCTATCTCAGGTGCTTGAAGGTAATCCGGATGGAGATCGACTCTGATGGCCCACACTTAATATTAAAAATTTTCATTCGATCTGTGTTTTGTAAACTTAATGACCTGTATAATTTGGGACCTGTTGTACACTTTTGAAACTTTTTATCGAATGAATGTTTGTTAAACCTTGTACAACCATTTTTATGTGTTGTCTATGATTGGAGTTATTGTGCTATCCCGTAACACTCTGAAAGACCCTTCCGCTGTACCGATACGAAAAATGAGAGTGTTACACTAAATGACCAACTGATGAATATTAAACTGAACAAGACCAAGATTAAAGAAGCAAGACTGAACCAAAAGCTATAGAACTACTGGCTAACTATCAAATCATATCAATAACACCACAAGAACAACAAATCAGTCAATATTCAGCAGGTAAGTTTTATATTTAGGAATTGAGCATGGAACAACAGTTTAGTGGAATTTAAACAAGTAATTTGATGCCTTTTAGCTTGAAGCCACCTTTGGAGGAGTAGTTAGGCGTTGAGCCAACTACGATCAACTCAAACAACAACTTTCTACCACCATTAACAATCAACTCATCATCATCATGTACAAATCATCTCCCCTGCTACAATCTGCTACTTTGGCTATGGAAATGAACTAGAAACGTCTGAACCAGCTACAAGCTTCTGAAATCAATCAAACCAGTTCTATTGATCTTGTATGACCTATAGAAACACAATAGTAATAGTAGAAGTAGGATAGTAAGGAAATGAGAAGTGAATTTGAGAAGATGAGTGAAAATGAAGTTGTATTAGTGGTGGATGTTTGTTACAAGTTGTTACACCTAAACTAACTAACTCAAGAGTTTGTCAGACTCTTGAGATTAGTAGTTAACTAGGAATCTAACTGAAAGTGGAGAGAAAAAGTGAAGTGTGAGTAAATTCACACACAATGTACAATACAAAAATGAAGAACTATTTGCGCTATTTATAGACTTGAGTAGGAGTTTGTTGGAGATTAGTGACGTGTTGGAACCAGTCCCAAGCTTTCACGTGGCCTTGATCTTCCAATTGATTATAGCCGTTGAAGAATAAAATTGGTGTTTTTCAATTGAGTAGACTTCAACTCAATTTACCACTTGGGATAGATTCGTCTCTTGATTTGGAGTAGGTTTGATATAGAACACTTCTTCTGAAACATACTCTTTCTTGATGTTGATCTTGGGCTCGTATGAGTTTGAATCAGACACGTGTTGTGATGTTATTTGTTGAAGGGATTAAACATGGATCATTATCCCAACTCTGATTTTCTATTGGGGGAAAATAATTGCTAGTGGGAGCACTGTTAAGATTTTGGCATTTATTAAAGACGGATGTTAGTGGCCAGTTGTTGGTGATGTGGCAATCAAAAAGGAAAGAATAAATGCCCCTCATTGGTCAATATGCATATCACTCGGATAAATAGCAAAGTTATATGAAAGTTGACATTTTTAGTCCCTTGACTTGGTAGATTGTTGATTTGAGATAGAAACTTCATTAAGTTGTCATTTCTAATCCATCAAACTTCAAACTTACACATAATTAATCCTTTGACTATTTGACTTGAGAGTTGACCATATTTGACTTTGTTCTTGACTTTCTCATAATTTGACTTTTAGTCCTTCATCTTTGAAAGTTGTCAAGAATGGTCCTTTAGCTTTGATTGGCTTGTCACTTTTCATCCTCCTTTTGTCTTCTCTTCATCAATAAAGCTAGAATTCCTTTGTTTGCTCAAAAATTGTCTCATTTTACCTACACAAGCACAAACAACAAAACATACCCATAATACTGCTTTTATGAATCAAAATTAGGTATTTTGCTTTATGTTTTAGAGTGATTTGTGATATAATTTATATGAGATTTCACTCATATCAAATCCCCTACACTTGATCTTAGCCATGACCTCATGCAATGCCACATTTTAAAGCACCAATTTACACTTTTCTCATAATTAATCCACCTTGGCCAATATGGAATGCTTTTACACTACTCTACACTATATGATGCATGATTTGATTTTATACAATGCAATGCAAAGAAAACAATTCTTATTATATATTTTTGATTTTCTTGATTAGGGATTTGGTACCACGAACACTTATCATGCTCAAGTTTCAATTTCCCCATACCAAGCTTAAAAACAAGATCATTGTTATCCATAAGTGAAAGTGCATCAAATCATTTATAAAGATTAATTATGTTGCCAATATACCCCCACTTATTATGCCTCTAAGACCGGTAATTATTTGAGCAAATTACTTTTGGGTAAATTTGTCATTATTTAAAGCTTGAAATATAAGAAGTGTAAAATCTAAAAATAAGGAAGCACGGTTTTAATCCTAAGTAACCATCTTATCCATTACTTGAAAAACCGCCCACAATTGATATAGGTCCGACCCAAAATAATAAGTCATTCATTTTATGTGTAAGATCCTTATGTCATGCATTAATAAGTAGCTACACACTCGCTAAGAAAAGAAAAACAAAACTCACGCAATAATTTATATCCTCCACCTTTTTGAGCCTTTGGATCTTCAAACCCGCAATCCGTCAAGGTAATACTGGATTGGAGCAACTATTAAATCCCCGCAACCCTTGTGAGAGTAATATTTGAATTCAATAGCTACTATAATTAACACTTCACTGCCCCTCTTGGGAGTCTTGTATAATTACTATTATTATTATTATTTTTCTTCTAGCCACTCATTTTTTTCATAAGCCGCTCTTATTTTTCTTATTCCACACAAAAAAGTTGAAAAGAATAAAGGGAAAAACACTCGCTAAGTATTAAGCATGACTTAAGTCTAGTACACATAAAATGTTCTAACTTAGAATCTTAAGATGTACTTATACCAACCACGAATGATTAGTCAAAAATGCATAAGAGACTACAAACCAATTAAAACCGTTCTTGATTATTTATTAACATATATACATGCGTTGACAAGAAAGTAAAGGTTACGAAAGGGGATATAAAAGCCACAATTAATTAATATGAGGTTTATCTAGCCCTTTACACTTACTTCAAACGCTATCATATCTTGCTCTCCACAGTTTAAAATCTCAAATAATGAGACTAGTGGATGCTTAGCCTAATAAACTAATAAAGGTCTACATGGTTAAGGTAGCTAGAGAATGCTTAGATAAGCAATCTCGGGTTGAGTCAAAGTTTCTATGGCGGGCCTAATATATCAAAGATATCTAAACTTGTTAAACCATATCCTTTATTATATTTTTTCCTTTTTATATATTTTTGATGAAAAATAAAAGAAGAAATATATACAATGCAAATCTGTTATACAAATGAAAAATGATTAATACAAAAATAATGAATGCATATGTGGCCAAAATAGATCAAAAATTAAAAAATTGATTGAAAAATTAATTTCCAAGTTATCATGAAGTCAATAGCAAAGTTCTATGTAAGGTCACTTCGATAGAACACCCCCTACACTTAAGATAAACATTGTCCTCAATGTTTAAGAGTATTGGAGTAAACTCACCTACACTTATAACATTGATAACTTTGCTTTATCCAAGTTATGGAAAGATCTACTATAGTGAATTCATTTGAGCATAATGTGGTTTGAAAATCACAATAGTAACAAAGTGAACCCGATACAAGGGCCTCCTCCATAAGCTCCAATGCATGCAATGAGAGAGAGCAACCCTAAAAATATCATGAAGACAAACGAGAGGCATCCGCCCTACACTTCTTGTCAACTATAAACCCTTATTCCTATCCTACCACACTCAAGACTAAAAACTCTAAACCTAGTTATTCAAGCTTGATTTATGGAGTCTCTAGCTCGACTCTTCCCACAATGAATTAATTCATAGGGAAAATGGGGATATTTTGGACCATTTCCACGGAAATGTCCTCCCCAAAGTAATGCTTAGCACGTTGACCATTTACTTTGAAATTTGGGCGATTTGGTTGTGACAACTCAATAGTCCCATATGGAAATACTTGAGCAATGGTGAATAGACCGGACCATCTTGACTTAATCTTGCCCGCTAAGAGTTTCAACCTTGAGTTAAAGAGGAGAACCGGCATTGGCTCTCAATTCATATATCTCATTGAGTTGGTCTTTTCCTTGTAAAGCAATGAGTTTTCATAGGCATTGGCTCTCAATTCATCCATCTCATTAAGTTGGTCTTTCCTATGTGAACCGACTTAGTTTAAATCAAAGTTAGCCCATTTGAGAACCCAGGAAGCCTTATGCTCTAACTCGAATGGGAGGTGGCATGGTTTTCCATAGACAAGCCTATATGGAGTACAACTAATTGGTGTCTTAAAAGCCGTCCTAAAAGCCCACAAAGCATCATCAAGCTTATCCGACCAAGAAGCTTGATGCTCTCCCACCGTTATCTATAAAATTCTCTTTAAACCACGATTTGTGACCTCGGTTTTCCCATTGGTTTGAGGGTGATACGCGGTAGAAAGTCTATGGTTAACACCATACTTCTTCATAAGTCTTGTATCATTAGTAGGCAAGGCTTTAGCCTCAACCCACTTTGAAACATAGTCTACGGCTACGAGTATGTACCTATTGCCTTTTGATGATGGAAAAGGTCCCATGAAGTCTATAACCCATACATCAAAAATCTCACACTCTTGTATGAAATTTTGTGGCATCTCATCTCTTTGATAAATTTTTCCTTGTCTTTGACAAACATCACAAAATTTCACCATCTCTTGTGCATCTTTGTATATTGAAGGCCAATAGTAACCCGAATCAAAGACTTTCTTGGCCGTGTAGGTCCTTTATGACAATCTTGTAAGATCTTAAATGCTTCAGGCCCATCTACACAATGTCTTATGATTTGGTCCACACATTTCCCAAGAGGTAAGGGTCATCCCAAAAGTAGTATTTTGCTTCCTTGAGAAACTTTTTCTTTTGTTGGGAAGTGAGACCCTCAATAAGTACATCCCCCATAAGATAGTTTGCAATATTCGCAAACCAAGGGTGGCATCCCCTTGTGAAGAGATAGACATGAGCTCCTCTAGTGGAAAGGATTCATTGATTTCCTTATGAGATCATTCACCTTGAAAAGTATGCTTAAGTCTACACAAGTGATCCGCCTCTAAATTCTTGGCTCCTTTCTTATCACGAATCTCTATAGAAAACTCTTGTAGCAATAAAACCCATCTCAAAAGCCTAGGCTTAGCATCTTGCTTTGTCATGAGGTACTTGAGAGCGGAATGATCTGTATACACTATGGTCTTAGAAAGCACAAGATAGGGTCTAAATTTCGCAAAGGCATAAACAATAGCAAGCAAATCTTGTTCTGTGGTGGTATAATGAAGTTGAGCACCCGTCATTGTCTTACTCGCGTAGTGTGTATAGGTTGGAAATGCTTATTAAATCTCTGTCCCAACACGACCCCCACGGCATAATCACTAGCTTAACACATGAGTTCAAAGGCAAATCCCAATTTGGTGAAACCAAAACGGGAGCCTTAGTCAACTTTTTCTTTTAAAATCTCAAAACAGTCTAAACACTCTTTTGTGAATATGAAAGGAGCCTCCTTTTCCAAGAGGTGGGTCATGGGTCTTGCTATCTTAGAAAAATCTTGTGTACAAAGTCTATAGAAACCCGCATGATCCAAAAAGCTCCTAACTCCTTTCACCATGGTAGGTGGGGGAAGTTTGGCAATAACATCAATTTTAGCTCGATCCACTTCTAAACCTTTATTGGATATCTTATGTCCCAAACCTATCCCTTCTTTGACCATGAAATGGCACTTCTCCCAATTAAGAACACGACGAGTTTCTTCACACCTCTTTATCATATGTTCTAAATGGGAGAGACAAGAAGTGAATGAATCTCCAAAGACCGAGAAATTATACATGAAAACTTCCATAGTGTGCTCAATCATGTCATGAAAGATTGCCATCATACACCTTTGGAATGTCTCTGGTGCATTCCACAAAGCAAAAGGCATTCTCTTATAAGCAAATTTACCATAGGGACAAGTGAATGTGGTCTTTTATTGTTCCTTTAGATCAATGGGTGTTTGGAAATAACCCGAGAAACCATCTAGAAAGCAATAGTACTCATTTCCCGCCAAGCGTTCAAGCATTTGGTCCATGAAAGGTAATGGGAAATGATCTTTCCTAGTAGAATCATTAAGCTTCCTATAGTCAATACAAACTCTCCAACCCGTGACTAGTCTAGTGGGGATAAGCTCATCGTTCTCATTAGGCATAACGGTGATTCCACCCTTGTTAGGAACACAATGTACTGGGCTAACCCATGGAGAGTCGGAAATAGGGTAAATCATACCCGCATCAAGGAGTTTGATATCTTCCTTTTTGATGACCTCATGGATTTTTAGGTTAACCCTTCTTTGGTTTTGAATGGCGGGTTTTTAATCATCCTCCATAAGGATTTTGTGTACAAAAAATTGGATCAATTCCCCTTATGTCGGATATTTTCCAAGCTATAGCTTTCTTATGTTCCTTAAGCACCTCTATGAGTTTTTCCTTCTCATTATTTTTCAAATCTTTTACTATGATAACGGGTAATTGATCCTTTCCCTCTAAGAAGGCATATTCAAGGTGTGATGGAAGATCCTTAAGTTCTTGGGAAGGTGGACTCTAAATGGAAGGTTTCACTAAGGATGGATCATCATTGGTAACTTCTTGTGGAGTAGGTGAAGGAATGGGATACTCATTGAGCAACTTTTGGATAGTTAGAATGTCTTCTTACCAATTAATGAGAGAATCATCATTACCAAGGAAGTTGGACTCAAATTCCTCTAAGAGGAAATCACTCTCTCCAAATGGTGTTAAGGAGGGAGAAATTGAGGCAACGATCTCCACATGTGGCATGTTCTCATTATCATTCTTGCAAGCCTCATGAAAATGTTCATCACACACCTCATCAAGAACATACACTATGTTAATTGTTTCACAACTTTGATATTTCTTAGTGACTTTCCTCAACTTAAACACTACATTCTCATCCTCAAGTCTCATAATTATTTCTCCCTCCGCCACATCAATAAGAGTACGACCCGTCCTCAAGAAAGGTCTACCAACAATAAGAGGAACTCTCGGGTCCATATCATAGTCGACAACTACAAAATCCATAGGGAATGTGAACTTATCAACCCTTACAAACACATCCTCTGCAATGCCTACCGGATAAGCTATGGAACGGTTTGCTAACTCAAGGGTCATCCTAATAGGAGTGAGCTCGGGAAGAGAGAGTTTTTGCCAAACCGATAAAGGCATGAGATTGATGCTTGCCCCAAGATCTGCTAGTGCCATGCAATTTTCCACCCCGAGAAAATTACAAGGGATTAAAAATCGCCTCAGATCTACAAGTTTTGTGGGTAAAGTTGATATGAGCAAAAACTCATATCAATTTATCAACAAATCACCCTAAAACACAATAAAAATACCTAAACTTTATGCTATAAAGCGGAATTATGTGGTATGTTTTGTGTTTGTGCTCAAATAGGTAAGAAGGATACATTTTCAAGCAAACAAAGGAAAATCAAGCTTAATTTGATGAAAAAGACAAAGAAGGATCAAAAGTGACAAGACTTTGAAGACAAAGGACCTATCTTGACAATCTGCCAAAGATGAAGGACCAAAAGTGTAAATATGACAAAGTCAAGATCAAAGTCAAATCTGGTCAACTATCAAGTCAACTCAGTCAAAGGATCATATTTGTTCAAGAATGAAGTTTGAAGGACCAAATATGCCAAAGAAATGAAGTTACTAGCTTAAAAATACAATTTGCCAAGTTCAAGGGCTAATTCTGCCATTTTTGGAAAGATAAACCAAGCTTGATCCGTGTGATATATGGCCAACCAATGAAAATGCAAGAAACCATTACCCTGGATTGCCAACTCATTGCAATAAATGCACAACAGCCGCCAGTCATTAATTGGTCAAAAATCCCAACAGTAAAATCCACTCAGACTTTTTCAGCCAATGAAATGGAGACATGCAATAATTGGTTAATCCAAAATGGATAATGATCCGCAACTCATGCTGAGAGCCAATAATATTTTGCCACGTGTATCTTCAAACTCAAAACGCGCCCAGGAGTGGAAATTTACTACACTTCATATCAAGAGATGATATAAACATCAATCTTGCACAAAATCACAAGACGAACTCAATGGTCACAACCAATTAAGCTGAAATCAAACCAATAAAAAAGCCCTAAATCTGTTCTTCATCAGCAAAATCCAATATGCAGATTTTTGACACGTGGAAGCCTGGGATTGGTGCCAACACGTCACCAACCCCAACTGCTCTACTCCTGAAGTCTATAAATACCATGTTCAGTCTCATTTCTTGTAGTTGTAGAAAGTGTGAAATCACACACACTTAGTTTTTCCTCTCATCTCATTTCTTAGTTCTTAGCTTAACAACTCAAGAGTTTGACACACTCTTGAGTCTGTTATAGTTAGTTGTAACAAATACCTACCTTTGTAACTACTTTTCATTCAATAAAATTCAAATCTCCATTTTCCCTCCAAAAGTTCTCATACTATTCTACTGTTCATTACCTGCTTTCTTGATACTCTTGTTGTTGTTATTAGTTTGTTATGATCATATCTTGATCATAACTGGCTAAGTTTGAAGATTGAAGCTGTTTGATCATCCAGTTCCATTTCTAGTAGATTTTGAAGATTTCATATTCATTAATGGCAGAATTGTTGATTGATTACTGTTGATTGGTTGTTGATAGTGTTTTTCTAGTGCTAAGGTGGTGGTTAGCACTAGAATAGAGAGCTCAGCGCTCCTCTACTCCCCAAAGGAGGCCTTTGCTTAAGGTTTTGAGTTTCTGATTTTTTAGTTCCTCTAAATTGTTGATGCCTGCTCAATTCTTAGATAATCTTGCTTGTTTTCATGATCAAAGTTGTTTTAGCCTGTTTCTGATTTGATCTTATTGTTGTTATAGCTTATTGTGTAGCTTAATCTGCTTATTTCTTTCATTCTTGTCCTGTTTTTCTAGTTTTTATCAGTCATATAGCATTGTTAATCATTTAGTGTTCTAATTGTGTTCACTTCTTGTAACTAGTTCTCACATACTTCATTTCAGATTTAAAACTTAGTGTGATATCTGTTTTTACTCAGTTTAGTCCTTTACTCAATAATCATTCACATAAATTTCCTAAAGATCAGAAAGTGGGGTTTGGCATTAGCTTTGATTCAGTTTTCAAGTATTAGTCTTTGGCAAATTTGTGTTCATTTCTAGTTTACAAGTATTAAAAAGTAGTTTTCAGTCATTTTCAAGTCAATTAGTTGGTCAAGAAGGCAAAAGGTCATAAAAAAGATTGGGTCAGTTTTCTTCTAGTTCCTATTCAGAAAGTTGTCAATTTGATTTGCTCAGCATTTCTTTGTTAGTTAATGAAATTAGATCAAACCAGTTCTCATTTCTCAGTCATAATATGAAGTTTCAAAGTCTATAAGGAAATTTTACAGTATTAGGTATTAAGCTATAAATAAGCAAAAGTTTGAACCATTGAGCAAACTCAAGTTTTTGTAAATTGGTGACTGCTTTTTCATAACTCAATTTCTACTTCATTAATTGGTCAATTTTCTTTCACAAAATCATTCAATAAGTGTTCTTGGTTAATTTTTGAGATTTTGGGCTTATTGAAAAATCTTGGTCAACAAAAGTAGACATAAGCACTCTATTTGCTTATTTTAGGATTCTGAGTTTATTACTGGATGCTTTTTCATGAGACTTAATTTCCCGTCCTTCTTTTGAGCTTATTAATCATTTTCATCACTAAAATCTAGTTGTGCAAGTCTGGATTAGCTTATAGCTTATTTTGTGCTTATTGGATTCAGCTTATCAGCTTTTTAGTCATTTTCAGCAAATTTCCTTGGATAGGTCTAGCTTAAATCTGATTTTGAGTCATTTGCAAGTGGTTTGGTCGAATTTGGTTGAAAAATAAGCTCAAACGAGCTTATTGAAGTGTTAAGCCCGTTTTTGGTTAATAGTTTTCAAAAATTGCATTATAGTCCTTGTAGTTTTAAACTGTTCTTAATCATGGCTAAACTTGCTACTTTTTAGGGTTTGCAATAATCCAGTCCTTTAGCTTTCAAGTTTGTTAAAATTCAGTTAGGAAGTTTTAAATTTCTTGTGAATTGGTTACTTGTTTGGATAATTTTCATTTTAAGTCCTCATAGCTTACAGTTTTTGCACATTTAGTCCTCATACTTTTCAGTTTTACATTTTGAGCATTTAAATTTCATAGAATTTACATTTCTAGTCCTTATAGTTTATAGAATTTACATTTTGCATTTTAATTGAATAAATACTTGGTATTTGCACTATGTTTTACATATAAGTAGACGTTATTTTTCATTTTTGCAAGGCATTGTTTGAATTAGCAATAGAATATCCAAAAAAATTACCAACCAAGAAAAATTTAAAACCCGATATTGTTAGGACTTTCAGTTTGTTAAGAACTGAGAAAAACGAACTTCAACTATACACATTTCAAATGGCGCCGCTGCCGGTTCTTTGACTTTACGAGAGACTATCGATTGACGGTTTTCATTGGCTTTTGGGATCCGTTCACCTTGTGAACGTTATTTTTACGTATCATAAATAAAAAACAAATAAAAAAATCAAAAATATAAAAATATATAAAAACTAAAAAATTAACAAAACAGTTCTTTTCCTAAAGAATTGACCAAACAAATTAAAAAATCCAAAAAGCAATCTTTTTCCTAAGAGATTGCACCCAAAAATATGTATTATTGGATTCTCTCGGTTTTTATGTACATATAGTATTTTCTCTTAAATACTCATAAATACAAAAATATTTTCCATATATTATTATAAGTAAATACGTATACGTATAAGAACAACCAATTTACATATCTTCCATAAGTATTGCCGAGGCAATACACCGTGTTGAGGGGCGTTCTGGTCCTTGACACGTGTATCGATCAAACAAAATAAAGCAATAATAGATAAATACTCTCAATAAGCAACAATTCGAAGAATACAAACAATTACGTGAATAGAAAGGCGATGTGCTATAAAATGCCATCTAAGGGTCAATAGGTACTTAAGTGCTTCGCGTCACCTAACCCCCCGTTCACTTGTGAGTATTCTAAGAAGGAAGGCTTCATTGGGGGCCTTGCACCCAAGTAGTACATACGTATATTATTATTTTCTTGTGGATATTTCATATTGAAACTCGAAGAGGATAATCCTTTTCTCTTCAAAGTCACACGAGAGCTTCTCTCTCATTCCTCGTATTGAGTTGCATGCTCACTCGCGGGCGTGCACAAATACCGATTGGTGTACAACCTCTTCCTCCGAAAAGGAAGAAAAAGAGAAAGAGTAAGACCACCACCGTCCATCAAGCCGATCACGAGAATCGTGCTTTGATTCGTCCACAACAAGAAGCCATGGCTGTTGATAATCGTTCTTTGATGGAACGTTTGCAATCCAATGTTCATGGATATGCCAATGCTATGAGGATTCCCGACACTCCCGCAAATTCATTTGAGCTAAAAACGACTATGATTACCTTGGTTTCAAACACACCTTTATATGGTCACAAGAATGATGATCCTCATGATCACCTTAAGAGATTCCTTGCTCTTTGCAATACCCTTAAGTACAATGGAGTTCCACATGATGCTATTAAGTTGATATTAGTGCCATTTTCACTAGAGGGACAAGCTAAGCATTGGTTAGACACCCAACCACCCGATAGTATCACCACATGGGATGGTTTCACCACTAAGTTTTTGAACAAGTTCTTTCCTCCATCTAAGACCACAGCTTTGAGGAACTTAATTATAGGCTTTCAACAAAAACCTAGTCAATCCTTTAGTGATGCTTGGGAGGAGTTTAGAGAGTTATTGAGGCGATGCCCTAACCATGGATTGGATGAAGTTCACCAAATCAATACTTTCTATAATGGCCTTAAACCTCATCACCAAGATTCACTCAATGCTTCCGCGGGAAGGAATATTCTTCTTAAATCCATTCAAGAGGCCGTAGACATCATTAAGGCTAAAGCAATGGTTCAAACAAACACTCAATTTGAAGAAAGGGTTCATGTTATCCAAAACGATTCTCAAACACCTTGTGATAACCAATTCCTCAAGTATCACCAAGAGCTCATGCAAAAGATAGATAGAGATAATGAGATGAGTTTTAAGCAAACACAAGAAATGATTCAAGCCATTAAGAGCCTTTCATTGAATAATTCTTCAAATGATGTGAATGCAATTACTCTTTCTTGTGTAACTTGTGGAGGTCCCCATTCTTATGAACAATGTGATAAGGTGCAAGTTTATCAAGGGGAATGTTATGCTTACCAAGAGGAACATCGTGAACACTTCAAGCCAAATATCAATCCAAATAACCTTTCTTACAAGTCCCAAAATTACCTTACTCCACCGGGATTCCCACCCCAACCATCCACCCAAATTCAACAAAATCCTCCTCAAGTTTTACAAAGGAATCAAGGGCAAAGACCACCTTACCAAGGGAATAACTACAAGGCACCCAATCATTTTCAACCTCAAGGAAATAACTTTTATCCACCAAACCAAGGATTTAATGCACCACCTCCACCCTTTCCACAACAAGGTTTTTATCAAGGGAATGTGCAACCTAACTCCATGGATTTGATCCTTCGAAAGCTTACTTCTTATGAGAAACAAATGAAAGATGCTCAAGAGGAAAATAACAAGAAATTTGCTCTTCTTCAAAACCAAATTATGTATAATCAAAGACCACAAGGGGCTTTACCTTCCAACACACAAACAAATCCAAGGGCAAATGTCAATGCTATTACAACAAGAAGTGGAAAGACAACAAAGGATCCTTCACCTCCTAAACCTCCTATTGTTCCACCCACTTTTGTTCCTACTTGTGACAAGCCTTCTACCTCTACTTCACCACCTCAAAATGCTCCCATTCAATCAAACACACCTTCTCAACCTAATCCTACTTCTCCTCTACCTTCCACACCTCCCAATGAAGAAGCTAACAAAGACAAATCTTCCACTACAACACCTATTCAACCTACACCAAAACCAACTCTTCCATATCCTTCAAGGTTGAAAAAGTACAAGTTAAAGAACAAGGATGACATCCAAGTCTTAAATTTCTTAAGGATGTTCAAGCAACTCAACATCAACATCTCCTTTGCGGAAGCTCTTGCTTATATGCCAAAGTTTGCTAAGATGTTCAAGGATTTACTCTCAAACAAATAAAAATTGGTTGATTTGCCCAACACATCCCTTAATGAAAATTGTTCCGCCGTGCTACTTAAAACCTTACCAACAAAACTTGGAGATCCGGGGTGCTTCTTGATACCTTGTAATTTTCCCGGTGTAGAAAATTGTATGGCTTTGGCGGATTTAGGGGCAAGCATTAACCTCATGCCTTTATCGGTTTGGAAAAAACTCTCTCTTCCCGAGCTCACTCGCACTAGGATGAACCTTGAATTAGCCAACCGAACCATAGCTTACCCCGTAGGTATAGCGGAGGATGTGTTTGTAGGTGTGGATAAGTTTACATTTCTGGCCGACTTTGTAGTGGTTGATTATGACATGGATCCTAGAGTTCCTTTGATTGTTGGTAGACCGTTTTTGAGAACGGGTCGTACTTTGATAGATGTGGTGGAAGGAGAATTAATTATGAGAGTAGAGGATGAGAAAGTGGTGTTTAAGTTAGGGAAAGTTTGTGATAGGAAAGAGGTTAAGGAGTCTAGACCGTGTGAGACTATTCACATAGTTGATGTGTTAGATGAGGTGTGTGATTAACACTTTCATGATGCTTGTAAGAGTACTAGTGATGAGATGCCCCATGTTGAAACCGTGGCCTCAATTGCTCCCTCTTTAACACCTTTTGGAGAGAGTGATTTCCTCTTGGAGGAATTTGAGTCAAACTTTCTTGGTGATGATGATTCTCCCATTAATTGGGAAGAAGATATTCTTACTATCAAAAAGTTGCTCAATGAGGACCCTATTCCTTCTCATATTCCACAAGAAGTTACCAATGAGGATCCTTACATAGTAAAACCTTCCATAGAGAGTCCACCTCCCATTGAACTTAAGGACCTTCCATCCCACTTAGAGTATGCTTTCTTAGAGGGCAAAGACCAATTACCCGTGATCATTGCTAAAGAGTTGAAAGAGGATGAGAAGGAGCAACTTATTGAAGTCCTTAAGAACCATAAGAAAGCCTTAGCATGGAAAATATCTGACATAAGGGGCATTGATCCACATTTTTGTACACACAAAATCCTTATGGAGGATGATAACAAACCCGCCATTCAAATTCAACGAAGAGTTAACCCAAAAATCCATGAGGTCATTAAGAAGGAAGTGATTAAACTCCTAGATGCGGGTATGATTTACCCCATTTCCGACTCTCCATGGGTTAGCCCGGTACATTGTGTTCCAAAAAAGGGTGGAATCACCGTAGTGCCTAATGAGAACAATGAGCTTATTCCTACAAGACTTGTTACCGGTTGGAGAGTTTGTATTGATTATAGGAAACTCAATGAGGCTACTAGGAAAGACCATTTCCCATTACCTTTTATGGATCAAATGCTTGAACGCTTAGCAGGAAATGAGTACTATTGCTTTCTTGATGGCTTTTCGGGTTATTTCCAAATACCCATTGACCCTAAGGATCAAGAAAAGACCACATTCACTTGTCCCTACGGTAAACTTTCTTACAATAGGATGCCTTTTGGCTTATGTAATGCACCGGGGACGTTTCAAAGGTGCATGATGGCGATTTTCCATGACATGATAGAGCAAACTATGGAGGTTTTTATGGATGATTTTTCCGTCTTTGGAAATTCATTTACCTCATGTCTCACCAATCTAGAGAGAATGCTTAAGCGTTGTGAGGAAACACGTTTAGTGCTTAATTGGGAGAAATGTCACTTTATAGTGAAAGAGGGAATTGTTTTAGGACACAAAATTTCCAACAAGGGATTAGAAGTGGATCGAGCTAAAATTGATGTGATTGCTAAGCTTCCCCCACCCACCTCGGTTAAAGGTGTGAGGAGTTTCTTAGGTCATACGGGATTTTATAGGCGCTTTATACAAGATTTTTCTAAGATAGCTAGACCGATGACTCACCTCTTGGAAAAAGAGGCTCCTTTCATTTTTAACCAAGATTGTTTGGACTCTTTTGAGACTCTTAAGGAGAAATTGACAAAGGCTCCCGTTTTGGTTTCTCCAAATTGGGAACTACCTTTTGAGCTTATGTGTGACGCTAGTGATTATGCGGTGGGGGCCGTCTTAGGACAAAGATTTAATAAGCATTTTCAACCTATACACTATCCGAGTAAAACCATGACAGGTGCACAACTTCATTACACTACCACGGAAAAAGAGTTGCTTGTTATAGTCTATGCTCTTGAGAAATTTAGACCATACCTTGTGCTATCCAAAAGCATAGTGTATACGGATCATTCCGCTCTCAAGTATCTCATGACAAAACAAGATGCTAAGCCTAGGCTTTTGAGATGGGTTTTGTTGCTTCAAGAGTTTAAGATAGAGATTCGTGATAAGAAAGGAGCCGAGAATTTAGCGGCGGATCACTTGAGTGGACTTGAGCATCCTTTTCAAAAAGACTTTCCCCATCAAGAAATCAATGAATCCTTTCCATTAGAGGAGCTCATGTCTATCTCTTCCCTAGAGGATGCCACTCCTTGGTTTGCGGATATAGCAAACTATCTTGTGGGCAATGTGCTTATTGAGGGTCTTACTTATCAACAAAAGAAGAAATTTCTTAAGGAAGTTAAGTACTACTTTTGGGATGATCCTTATCTTTTTAGGCAATGTGCGGACCAAATCATTAGACGGTGTGTAGATGGGCCCGAGGCATTTAAGATCTTAGAAGCGTGTCATAAAGGACCTACGGGTGGACATTTTGGGCCCAACTATACCGCCAAGAAAGTCTTTGATTCGGGTTACTATTGGCCTTCCATTTACAAAGATGCCCATGAAATGGTGAAATTTTGTGATGTGTGTCAAAGACAAGGAAAAATTACGCAACGTGATGAGATGCCACAAAATTTTATTAAAGAGTGTGAGATATTTGATGTATGGGGCATTGATTTCATGGGACCTTTTCCATCCTCTAAGGGAAACAAGTATATACTTGTGGCGGTGGATTATGTGTCCAAATGGGTGGAGGCTAAAGCCTTACCTACCAATGATGCTAGAGTTGTTGTGAAGTTCTTAAAGCAATTGTTTGCTAGATTTGGTGTACCTAGGGCCATCATAAGTGATCGTGGTACGCACTTTTGTAATGATCAATTCATGAGAGTTATGAAGAACTATGGAGTTAATCATAGACTTTCTACCGCGTATCACCCTCAAACCAATGGTCAAACCGAGGTCACAAATCGTGGTTTAAAGAGAATTTTAGAGAGAACGGTGGGAGAGCATCGAACTTCTTGGTCGGATAAACTTGATGATGCTTTGTGGGCTTTTAGGACGACTTTTAAGACACCAATTGGTTGTACTCCTTCTAGGCTTGTCTATGGAAAAGCGTGCCACCTCCTATTCGAGCTAGAACACAAGGCATCTTGGGCTCTCAAGTGGGCTAACTTTGATTTAAACCAAGCCGGTTCACATAGGAAAGATCAACTCAATGAGATGGATGAATATAGAGCCAATGCCTATGAAAATTCTTTGCTTTACAAGGAAAAGACTATGAAATTGCATGATGCTAAGATCAAGAACCGTGAGTTCAAAGTTAGAGAGCCGGTTCTCCTCTTTAAGTCAAGGTTGAAACTTTTTACGGGCAAGCTTAAGTCGAGATGGTCCGGTCGATTCACTATTGCTCAAGTGTTTCCATATGGAACTATTGAGTTGTCACAATCCGATGGTCCAAACTTTAAAGTGAATGGTCACCGTGTGAAACATTATTTTGGGGAGGACATTTCTGTTGAAATGGTTCAAGAGATCCCCATTTTCCCCATGAATTAATTCATTGAGGGACGAGTCGAGCTAGAGACTCATTAACTCAAGCATCGTATAACTAGGTTTAGAGTGTTGTAGGTTAGCAATAAAGGTATAGACTTGGAGATAAGTGTAGGGGAGACCTTCTTTTGTCTTCATGATTGTTTGTAGGGTTGCTTACTCATTTCATGCTTTGGAGCTTATGGAGGAGGCCCTTGTATCCGGTTCACTTCGTTACTATTGTGATCTTTCATTGACACCTTGTGCTTAACCATGAATTCACTAATAGTTTTCCTTTCCTTAACTTGGGTTAAGCAAAGTCTATTCATTGTCATAAGTGTAGGGGAAGTTTTTATACTTCCATGCTCTTAAAAATTGAGGAAAATGTTTAGCTTAATTGTAGGGGGGTCTTCTATCGAAGTGACCTTACCTAGAACTTGTCATTGTCTTTCATTAAAACTTGGAAAATTAATTTTTCAAACATTTTTTGAATTTTTGATCTACTTTGGCCACCAAAAATATGCATTCATAATTTTTGCATTAATCATTTTTTTTCATTTGCATATCACATTTGCATTGTATATATCTTTTCTTTTATTTTTCATCAAAAATATATAAAAGAGAAAAATATAATAAAACATGGTTTAACAAATTTAGATTTCTTTGATATATTAGGCCCGCCATGGATATTTTGACTCAACCCGAGTTTGCTTATTTTAGCACTCTCTAGCTAGTATCCTTAACCATGTAGTCCTTCATTGGTCTATTAGGCCAAGCATCCACCACTCTCATTATTTGAGATTTTAAATTTGTGGAGAATGGGAAATGATAGAGTTGAAGCAAGTATAAAAGGGCTAGATAAACTTCATGATAATTACTTGTGGCTAAACCCTTCGCTTCTTTACCTCTATTTTTCTTCGCATGTATATATGTTAATAAATAATCAAGAACGGTTTTAATCGGTTTGTAATCTCTTATGCATTTTTGTCTAATCATTCATGGTTGGTATAAGTACGTCTTAAGATTCTAAGTTAGAACGTTTTATGTGTACAAGACTTATGTCATGCTCAATATTTAGTGGGTGTTTTTCCTTTTGTTCTTTTATACTTTCTTTGTGAGGAATAAAGAAAAATAAGAGCGTCTTATGAAAAAAATGAGTGGCTAGAAAAAAAAAAGAAGAAAAAGAAAAAGAAAAGAAAAGAAAAAAATATAATACAAGACTCCCAAGAGGGGCATTATGGTGTTAATTATAGTGACTATTGAGTTCCAATATTACCTTGACGGGTTGCGGGGATTCAATAGATTGCTCCAATCCAATATTACCTTGACGGGTTGCGGGGTTGAAGATCCAAAGTCTCAAAAAGATGGCGGATATAAATTATTGCGTGAGTTTTATTTCCTTAGCGAGTGTGTAGCTACTTATGAAAGCATGACATGAGGATTTTACACATAAGGCGAATGACTTATTATTCTTGAAACAGACTTGTATTAATTGTGAGCGGTTTTTCAAGTAATGGATGAGAGGATTACTTAGGATTAAAACAGTGCTTCTTTATTTTTGGATTTTACACTTCTTATACTTCACACTTGAAATAATGACAAATTTGCTCTCAAGCAATTTGCTCAAATAATAACCGGTTCCACATTTAATTGTCATGAATAAGTTGATGCACTTTTTACTTGTGAATACAATGATCCCATTTTAAGCTTGGTATGGGGAAATTGAAACTTGAGGGTGATAAATGTCCATGGTACCAAAGCCCTAATCAAAATCATTGAATTCTTTATGAGTTATTTCCATCAAAACCATTTCAAGAAAAAAAATCAAAAAGATATAGATAGAATTGTATTTTGTACATTGCATTGTTAGAAATCAAAATCATGCATCATTTAGTTTAGAGTAGTGTAGATGCATTCCATATGGCCAAGGTGGATTAATTATGAGGAGAATGTAAATTTGTGCTTTAAATATATAGCATTGCATGAGGACATGACAATGTTCAAGTGTAGGGGATTTGATATGAGCAAAAACTCATATCAATTTATCAACAAATCACCCTAAAACACAATAAAAATACCTAAACTTTGTGCTATAAAGTGGAATTATGTGGTATGTTTTGTGTTTGTGCTCAAATAGGTAAGAAGGATACATTTTCAAGCAAACAAAGGAAAATCAAGCTTAATTTGATGAAAAAGACAAAGAAGGATCAAAAGTGACAAGACTTTGAAGACAAAGGACCTATCTTGACAATCTGCCAAAGATGAAGGACCAAAAGTGTAAATATGACAAAGTCAAGATCAAAGTCAAATCTGGTCAACTATCAAGTCAACTGAGTCAAATGATCATATTTGTTCAAGAATGAAGTTTGAAGGACCAAATATGCCAAAGAAATGAAGTTACTAGCTTAAAAATACAATCTGCCAAGTTCAAGGGCTAATTCTGCCATTTTTGGAAAGATATACCAAGCTTGATCCGTGTGACATATGGCCAACCAATGAAAATGCAAGAAACCATTACCCTGGATTGCCAACTCATTGCAATAAATTCACAACAGCCGCCAGTCATTAATTGGTCAAAAATCCCAACAGTAAAATCCACGCAGACTTTTTCAGCCAATGAAATGGAGACATGCAATAACTTTTTTTAATCGCAATGAATAAATTAGTTTTAATTTATTTCTATTTTCAAATGCATATATTTTTTTTTACATATTAGGAGAAGGCAAACGGGCAACAAGCAAGCCCTTTTCGTATAGCAAAACCAAGTCTATTAAATACAACGTTTATGGATTTGGGAGTCAAAACATTACTATTCATAACACGTTGTATTCTCGTAAGTAACTCCACCGCCTCCGGTGCAAGGAAACCAAATGTATCAAACGCGACTCATGCTGATCCGCAACTCATGCTGAGAGCCAATAATATTTTGCCACGTGTATCTTCAAACTCAAAACGCGCCCAGGAGTGGAAATTCACTACACTTCATATCAAGAGATGATATAAACATCAATCTTGCTCAAAATCACAAGACTAACTCAATGGTCACAACCAATTAAGCTGAAATCAAACCAATAGAAAAGCCCTAAATCTGTTCTTCATCAGCAAAATCCAATATGTAGATTTTTGACACGTGGAAGCCTAGGCTTGGTTCCAACACGTTTCCAACCCCAACTACTCTACTCCTTAAGTCTATAAATACCATGTTCAGTCTCATTTCTTGTAGTTGTAGAAAGTGTGAAATCACACACACTTAGTTTTTCCTCTCATCTCATTTCTTAGTTCTTAGCTTAACAACTCAAGAGTTTGACACACTCTTGAGTCTGTTATAGTTAGTTGTAACAAATACCTACCTTTGTAACTACTTTTCATTCAATAAAATTCAAATATCCATTTTCCCTCCAAAAGTTCTCATACTATTCTACTGTTCATTACCTGCTTCCTTGATACTCTTGTTGCTGTTATTAGTTTGTTATGATCATATCTTGATCATAACTGGCTAAGTTTGAAGATTGAAGCTGTTTGATCATCCAGTTCCATTTCTAGTAGATTTTGAAGATTTCAGATTCATTAATGGCAGAATTGTTGATTGATTACTGTTGATTGGTTGTTGATAGTGTTTTTCTAGTGCTAAGGTGGTGGTTAGAACTAGAATAGAGAGCTCAGCGCTCCTCTACTCCCCAAAGGAGGCCTTTGCTTAAGGTTTTGAGTTTCTGATTTTTCAGTTCCTCTAAGTTGTTGATGCCTGCTCAATTCTTAGATAATCTTTCTTGTTTGCATGATCAAAGTTGTTTTAGCCTGTTTCTGATTTGATATTAGTGTTGTTATAGCTTATTGTGTAGCTTAATATGCTTATTTCTTTCATTCTTGTCCTGTTTTTCTAGTTTTTATCAGTCATATAGCATTGTTAATCATTTAGTGTTCTAGTTGTGTTACCTTCTTGTAACTAGTTCTCACATACTTCATTTCAGCTTTAAAACTTAGTGTGATATCTGTTTTTACTCAGTTTAGTCCTTTACTCAATAATCATTCACATAAATTTCCTAAAGATCAGAAAGTGGTGTTTGGCATTAGCTTTGATTCAGTTTTCAAGTATTAGTCTTTGGCAAATTTGTGTTCATTTCTAGTTTACATGTATTGAAAAGTAGTTTTCAGTCATTTTCAAGTCAATTAGTTGGTCAAGAAGGCAAAAGGTCATAAAAAAGATTGGGCCAGTTTTCTTCTAGTTCCTATTCAGAAAGTTGTCAATTTGATTTGCTCAGCATTTCTTTGTTAGTTAATGAAATTAGATCAAACCAGTTCTCATTTCTCAGTCATAATATGAAGTTTCAAAGTCTATAAGGAAATTGTACAGTATTAGGTATTAAGCTAGAAATAAGCAAAAGTTTGAATCATTGAGCAAACTCAAGTTTCTGTAACTTGGTGACTGCTTTTTCATAACTCAATTTCTACTTCATTAATTGGTCAATTTTCTTTCACAAAATCATTCAATAAGTGTTCCTGGTTAATTTTTGAGATTTTGGGCTTATTGAAAAATCTTGGTCAACAAAAGTCAACATAAGCACTCTATTTGCTTATTTTAGGATTCTGATTTTATTACTGGATGCTTTTTCATGAGACTTAATTTCCCGTCCTTCTTTTGAGCTTATTAATCATTTTCATCACTAAAATCTAGTTGTGCAAGTCTGGATTAGCTTATAGCTTATTTTGTGCTTATTGGATTCAGCTTATCAGCTTTTTAGTCATTTTCAGCAAATTTCCTTGGATAGGTCTAGCTTAAATATGATTTTGAGTCATTTGCAAGTGGTTTGGTCGAATTTAGTTGAAAAATAAGCTCAAACGAGCTTATTGAAGTGTTAAGCCCGTTTTTGGTTAATAGTTTACAAAAATTGCATTATAGTCTTTGGAGTTTTAAACTGTTCTTAATCATGGCTAAACTTGCTACTTTTTAGGGTTTGCAATAATCCAGTCCTTTAACTTTCAAGTTTGTTAAAATTCAGTTAGGAAGTTTTAAATTTGTTGAGAATTGGTTACTTGTTTGGATAATTTTCATTTTAAGTCCTCATAGCTTACTGTTTTTGCACATTTAGTCCTCATACTTTTCAGTTTTACATTTTGAGCATTTAAATTTCATAGAATTTACATTTCTAGTCCTTATAGTTTATAGAATTTACATTTTGCATTTTAATTGAATAAATACTTGGTATTTGCACTATGTTTTACATATAAGTAGACGTTATTTTTCATTTTTGCAAGGCATTGTTTGAATTAGCAATAGAATATCCAAAAAAAATTACCAACCAAGAACAATTTAAAACCCGATATTGTTAGGACTTTCAATTTGTTAAGAACTGAGAAAAAAGAACTTCAACTATACACATTTCAAAAGTCTTAAGCAATACGGCGGAGCAATTCTCATTAAGTGATGTATTAGGCATATCCACCAACTTTTCTTTATTGGAAAGGAGGTCTTTGAACATTTTAGCAAACTTTGGCATATAGGTAAGAGCTTCAGCAAATGATATGTTTATGTTCAATTGTTTGAACATTCTCAAAAACTTTGAAACTTGAATATCATCCTTGTTTTTAAGTTTCTCCTTTCTCAATCTTGATGGATATGGAAGGCTTGGTTTTGGTGTAGGTTGAGTAGTTGTTGTTGATGGGTTCTCTTTGTTGGTTTCTTCATTGATAGGTTTGGAAGGTAAAGGAGTAGTAGGTCTAGGATTAGAAGGTGTAGGTGTTGAAGTTGTAGAGCTTCAAGGTGTTGAGTTTGATGTTGAAGGCTTATAACAAGATGGAACCATACTAGGCTTAACCAAAGCAGGTGTATGAGACATTGTAGGATCAATTGTTGTCTTTCCACTCCTTGTTGTGATTGCATTAACATTGGCCATTGGATTTGTTTGTGTGTTTAAAGGTAGAACACCTTGTGTCCTTTGATTAAGAAGCATCATAAACCTCTTGTTGGTCTCCTCATTCATAGCTCTTATTTGATCTTGTGTTATCTTTTCACTTTCACGAATCCTTCTTTCGATTTCTTGGTTCATCTTTGAAGTAACTCAAAGATATCATTTTGCCCATATCCTTGATTTTGTCGTTGATTGTTGAAAGGAGGAGGAGGTGGGTGAAATCCTTGGTTATTTACATGAAAGTTGTTTCCTTGATGTTGAAAGTTATTGGGTGCTCTAAAGTTGTTATGTCCTTGGTAATTTGGCCTATGCCCTTGATTTCTTTGAAGCAATTGAGGAGGGTTCATTTGGTTTTGGGTGGGTGGATGGGGTGGAAAGCCTGTGGAGCAAGGTAGTTATTTGACTTGTAAGAGAGATTGTTAGGATTGATGTTAGGTTTGAGGTGCTCTCTATGTTTATCTTGATAAGCATAACATTCACTTTGATAATTTTGAACCTTGCCACATTGTAGGTAAGACTAAGGGCCTCCACATGTTTCACAAGATGTAGTAATGGTATTGACATTATTGGTGGAAGTATTGTTCAAGGTGATTTCACAAAGTTTCAAAACCATATCACTAATAGTATCAACCTTTTGATATAAAACCTTGCCAATTGGTTGCGTAGCACCCTCTTGCACCACATGGACCCTCTCATCTCTTTGGTTATTTGTGTGCACCATGGATTTAGTCTCAATAATGTCCCATGCCTCTTGTGTGGATTTGGAAAGAATGTTACCACCCGCGGAGGAGTTGAGGGAATCTTGATGATGTGGTCTTAATCCATTGTAGAAGGTATTGATTTGGTGAACTTCATTAAATCCACGATTAGGGCATTTTCTCAATAACTCCTTGAAATCTTCCCAAGAATCACTAAAGTTTTGATCATTCTGTTATTGAAATCCAATAATTAGGTTTCTAAAGCCGTGGTTCTAGTTGGAGGAAAGAACTTGTTCAAAAACTTCTTGGTAAAGTCCTCCCAAGTGGTAATGCTCTTAGGTGGTTGTCTATCTATCCAATACCTAGCATTTCCCTCTAAGGAGAATGAAACTAAGATCAACTTAATTACATATGGACAAAAACTTCTTGATATGATCATGGGGATCATCCATGGGTCTCCCTAAAAAGGGTGTAGAAGAAACCATAGTAATCATGTTTGTCTTAAGCTGAAAGGTGTTTGCGTGTATCTCGGGTATAACAATGGCATCGACATTTCCCTCCACATTTGATTGGAGGATCTCCATCAATGGTCTATTACCAACGGAGGCCATGGCTTCTTGTGTGTTGTTCAAAGCACGATGCTTGGGATCAGCTTGATGGACGGTGTTGTTTTTGTTCTTTCACTTGTTATTCCTTTTGGGAGGAAGGGGTTGTACACCAAAAGTTATTTGTGCACGCACTCGGGTTTGCATGCAACTCAAATCGAGGAGTGAGAGTGGAGCTCTCGATCGACTTTGGAAAAGAAGGGATTATCCTTTTCGAGATTCAATAAGTAATATCCACCCGAAAATAAAATATATCTAAGTAATACTTTGGGTGGCAAAACCCCCAACAAGCTTTCCTTCTTAGAATACTCACTAGTGAACGGGGATTAGGTGGCGTGAAGCACTTAAGTACCTATTAACCCTTAGACAACATTTTATAGCACATCGCCTATCTATTCACTTTAGTAGTTCGTATTCTTTGAATTCTTCCCTTTTGGAAGTATTTATCTATTTTTGCCTTTAATTTACTTTGATCGATACACGAACTTAGGACCGGAACGCCCCCAAGAACGGTGTATTGCAAAAGCAATACTTATGGAAGTATATGTATTGGTTGTTCGTATACGTATATGTATCTACATGTAATAATATAAAGAAAATATTTTTGTATTTATTGGGTTTTTTAAGAAAATACTATATGTACGTAAAAATGATGAAAACACGATATATACAATATATTTTTGTTGTAATCTTTTAGGAAAAAGATTACTTTTTGAATTTTTTTTTATTTTTTTTGTTCAATTCTTAGGAAAGAATTGATTTTGTTGTTTTTTAGTTTTTATATATTTTTTATCTATTAGATTTTTTATCTTTTGGATTTATGATACGTAAAAGGAACGCTCACGAGGTGAATGGATCCCAAAATCCAATCGAAACCGTCAATCAATAGTCTCTCGTAATGTCATGAACCGGCGACGGCACCATTTAATATATGATCTTATTCAAGTTCGTTTTTCCAAGCTCACAACAAATTGAAATTCCAATCAACCTCAAGTTTTAAATTGTTTTTGGTGTTAATAAAGGTATTTGGTATCTATGTCTAATTCGAACAATCACGTAAAAAGTGGAAAATAGTATAGCTATGTAACCGTAAAACAAATTGCAATTACCACAATTAAAGCACAGAGTACAAATATTAAATTCAAAATAGTAAAATTGTTCAAAATGTAAAGAAAAATAAAAGTACAAGGACTAAATGTGAAAATTCAGAAAGTTCAGGGACTAAAAGTGAAAATTGTAACAAACTATCACAACTAACTAACAAATTACCAATACTACTAAACTAAATTGTAACAAACTTAAAATGCAAGGACTTGAAAATGAAAACCCTAAAAACTTGTTATTAATAAAGCTAATTAACAAAGGATTAAAGGTTGAGGACTATTCTGCAATTAAACAAAAGTATTTGTCAAATACGTGTAACCAAATTTCAATAAGCTCGTTTGTGCTTATTATCCCACCAAAACAGTTCTAGTTTTTTTGCAAAATGCTTAAAATCCAAAATAAGCTAGGCATCTCAAAGGAAACAGGCTGAAACTATCTAAATCTCGAGTTAGCTTATTCTAATAAGCTCAAAATAAGCTATAAGTTGTTTCAGACATCCACACTTGGATTTTTTCAATGAAACTGATTAAGCAAGTGATAAAAGGAATGGAAAGTCAAAAATCTTGAAAAACAGTTTAGCCAATAAGCTGGAATCTTCAAATAATCAAAAAGGGCTTACGGTTCACTTTCGTTGACCAAGAATATCCAAAAAGCTCAAAATCTCCAAAACGCCTTAAATCAAGTTTGTGAACAGGAATATGCAAGAAAATGGCCAGCTTTTTGAAATGGAAATGTGGGAAATTGTTTCACGGCTTAGACTTATCATAGAAAGGTGTAATTGTTGAAAATCTTAATATTAAGCTGATATCTACTTCAAATCATAGAACTGTATTGTCTCACTTGGCAATTTTGTAAGCTTTTAAGTTGGACTACAAGTGAGAAAAAAATTCAGACAATTTCATCCACAAACAAAGAATTAAGAGCTGATCAAAGTTTGCTAGTTTAGACTAATGAACTTTTGTAAAGACTGACCGAAAGAATTTGATTGCTAATTGCTTGTTTGACTTTGAATTTGACCACAAGACTTTGCAAGTAAACTTGTACACACCTATTGAGTATGAATGAACTCAAAACAGCAACTTTTAACAGCTAAATCTCAAAAACCACACTGATCCAAACACAAGTTTCAATTTGATAACAAAACTTTGTAAAGGCTTTTTCATCCAGAGCTTTTAAAAACACAAGTGACTTATCAATCTTGTTTAGTGACACAAATGAACTAATATGACACCAAAATCCAGCAAGTTTTAACAATGGAACACTAAATGACCAACTAATGAATATTAAATTGAACAAGACCAAGATCAAAGAAGCAAGACTGAACCAAAAGCTATAGAACTACTGGCTAACTATCAAATCATATCAATAACACCACAAGAACAACAAACCAGTCACAATTAAGCAGGTAAGTTATATATCTAGGAATTGATCATGGCACAACAGTTTAGTGGAATTTATACAAGTAATTTGATGCCTTTTAGCTTGAAGCCACCTTTGGAGGAGTATTTTGGCGCTGAGCCAACTATGATCAACTCAAACAACAACTTTCTACCACCATTAACAATCAACTCATCATCATCATCTACAAATCATCTCCCCGGCTACAATCTGCTACTTTGGCTATGGAAATGAACTAGAAACGTCTGAACCAGCTACACGCTTCCAAAATCAATCAAACAAGTTCTATTAATCTTGTATGATCTGTAGAAACACAATAGTAACAGTAGAAGTACGATAGTAAGGAAATGAGAAGTGAATTTGAGAAGATGAGTGAAAATAAAGTTGTATTAATGGTGGATGTTTGTTACAAGTTGTTACAACAAAACTCACTAACTCAAGAGTTTGTCAGACTCTTGAGATTAGTACCTAACTAAGAATCTAACTTAAAGTTGAGAGAAAAAGTGAAGTGTATGTAAATTCACACACTAGGTACAATACATAAATGAAGAACTATCTGGGCTATTTATAGAGTTGAGTAGGAGTTTGTTGGAGATTAGTGACATGTTGGAGCAATTCCCAAGCTTCCACGTGGCCTTGATCTTCCAATTGATTATAGCCGTTGAAGAACAAAATTGGGTTTTTTCAAATGAGTAGATTTCAGCTCAATTAACCACTTGGGATAGATTCTTCTCTTGATTTTGAGTAGGTTTGATGTAGAACACTTCTTCTGAAACGCAATCTTTCTTGATGTTGATCTCGGGCTCGTATGAGTTTGAGTGAGACACGTGTTGTGATGTTATTTGTTGAAGGGATTAAACACGGATCATTATCCCAACTCTGATTTTCTATTGGTGGAAAATAATGGCTGGTGGGAGCACTATTGAGATTTTGTCATTTATTAAAGACAGCTGTTAGTGGCCAGCTGTTGGTGTTGTGGCAATCCAAAAGGCAAGAATAAACGCCCCTCATTGGTCAATATGCATATCACTCAGATTAATAGCAAAGTTATATGAAAGTTGACATTTTTAGTCCCTTGACTTGGCAGATTGTTGATTTGAGATAGAATCTTCATTAAGTTGTCATTTTTGATCCTTCAAATTTAAACTTGCACACAATTGATCCTTTGACTATTTGACTTGAGAGTTGACCATATTTGACTTTGTTCTTGACTTTCTCATAATTCCACTTTTAGTCCTTCATCTTTGAAAGTTGTCTAGAAAGGTCCTTTGACTTTAATTGGCTTGTCACTTTTCATCCTCCTTTTGTCTTTTCTTCATCAATAAAGCTTGAATTCCTTTGTTTGCTCCAAAATTGTATCATTCTACATACACAAGCACAAACAACAAAACATACCCATAATACTGCTTTTATGAATCAAAATTAGGTATTTTGCTTTGTGTTTTAGGGTGATTTGTGATATAATTGATATGAGATTTCACTCATATCACCCACTAAAAACAAAAATAGAATATTAAAACCTAAGTTAAAATTGAAATAATGCTAAAAAATAATAAAATAAACAAAAAAATAAAATTAACTTTTTGAAAAATCTTGAATTAAATTACTTAGACTAGGAAAATTAAAAACTATGAAAAAGACAAACTTTACCCCACTAAAGACAAAAAAACAAAAATCTAAAAGTGACATTAGCTAGCTGTTTGTTTGCTAGTGTAGCAGTGGGTAGAAATACTCTTATAGTGGGAACTTTTTCCCACTGACCTACCTCAAAAAACGGATTAATGATATTATGAGCTTGATTTGTGTTTTTTGGAGACAAAGGAACCCCCACACTCAGTGGAGTGTGGGGAGTCAAATTCAAGCAAAAAGAAATAAATCCAAGCAAAAATTAATCACTAAATCTAGCAAATTCAGGACTGGACACTAAGAGGGGGGTCTAGGGGGTGATGTTGTTGATATAATTGGTCAAGTGGTAAGTTTTAGACCTCAATATCTAGCATCTAGGCTTACCAAGTTGTAAACAACTAGCATAAACCCTAATAAGTGTGTAAAATGTTGGGAATAAAATATATCCAAGACACTTGGATGCTGACAAGAGGAAATTGGACGTTGATAGGAAGAAATCAAGCATTGTCAAGACAAGCGTTGACAGGAAGAAGTCAAGTGTTGATAAGAAGAAGTCAAGCACTGATACGATACTTAGTCTACACGTTTTATGTTTCTAGTAAAGATATGTTCGACAATGTATTTCTTATGTTTATCTTTACCTAAAATAGCTGATACGTAGACTCTTGTACAAGGTTCCTTAATCTATAAAAGGAGGCCTTTAGGTTTAGTTGAATATATGTTTTTCACACTTTCATTGTACGCAAGTTCAATTAATCAATCAAAATGAAAGTTTGGTTTATCCTGTTTTTGTGTTCTTGTTTAAGTATTAATTCCGCAAAATACATAAACTGTTCTTATACAACAAAGTTTCTCTAAGTGTTTAACTTGATTTATTCTTGTTTACACAAGCTAAATCGATCTAAGTTTGGGATCAACAAGTGGGATCAGAGCTTGTTGAGGAACTTTGTTCTAAAGAACACAAAACCCTAAAAACCTTAAATCGCCAAAAACCCTAATTCTACAAGAAAACCCAAAAACCAGACAATATGTCCACTCCAGAGTTGACCTTCTCCTCAAGCCATAACCTAAAAATCCCCATGCTAGACCCAGACAACTTTGAGCTATGGAAGTTGATAACTTAGATTTTAGGGTAAAAGCTATAAAATACCATCTTACTTATTTATTTGTGCCGACTTTAAACACTTACTATTTTATCTCGTGACTTTACCATTTTACTTTAAAATTTGTTTCGACTATACCAATATTAGCGTGAAATGACTATATTACCCATGTATTCTTAAACATAATTACGTTTATTGTCACTCACTCTCCTCCATTGCAGTTTCTCTCTTTACGGGCCAACTATATTTACTCATCTTACTTATAAATTTCTCTTTCACACATTATTTCATTCTCTTTCAGACACACATATTACACCATTTTTCCAGATCTCTCCGGTCAAACACCACACCTATAACCACCATCGTACCTGCGTCAACAACAGTTGTTAACACTAACTCCGGTCACCGCCATGACACCTCTGGTCAACACCACTGCTGGTCACCCTTTGAAACCCACCATTGTCTTCTACCATATGACTCGCTGATGACGACATATCTAAAAGTTTGTTTATGAGATCTTAAGTGTTTGTTCATGAGATCGGGGATTTTGTGACCAGACCAGAAAACACCACCACAACCAAGTTGACCGGAATCTTTAAGTTAATCCAGAGTGTCCTTGGCCACCTAACAATCTACTGCTGCTAGATGTGCCCACCGTCATCAGTTGGGATGTTTAGATCCACCCGCTGCAATGGTAGTCATGTGGCAATGGTGGTGGTGTTTTCTTGTCTTTTACAACTAGTATATGAGAAGTTTAAGTACTTTATTATAGAAAAGCTAACTTAAACAATTAGTAATATAATAAACCAACGATAGAAACATTCAAGGGCATTAGCAACACATTATGTGTTATTGTTACTGAGAGTTGCAACCCATCTTTCCTGATAGGTAAGTTGAGGCAGTGGCGGAACTAGAAAGCAAAGTTATGGGGGGCAAAAAATTTTTTTGCCGATACGATAAATCACAAAAAAAAACATGCTAGACCCTTATAATGAACTTCAGATGTGGTTAATGTTGAAAAATAATCTGAGCAAACCAAAAAAACAGTTTATGGTAAAAAGAATCTAACATGTTAGCTAATTAACCTTTATATTTTACTAGCAACTGTAACACCCCCAAATTTATACAACTCAATACAGCGGAAGACTAGTTGGTGTTACGGGATAGCACATTACTCACATCACAGGCAACGCTTAAAAATCGCGTCGTTTAATAATAAAGCATTTCCATTCATAAATATCAATTTTACATAGGTCCCAAGTCATGGTCATTTCATACAATTTTACAAAGAATTTGAATGGAAAATATTGTTTAAGTGCGGGCCATGAATTCTTGTCGTCTTCCCGAGAATTACCTTCAAGTACCTGAGATAAAACATGTTAAAAGAAAAGGTCAGCGATAACGCTGAGTGAATTCATAGAGTTTAATAAAATCCATCAATATAATATCAGTATAAAATTATTACTGAAAATCACTTTGTACAAATCATTTTAATAGGCCATAAAATAGCCAAAGTCATTTTATACAAATCTTCATCAAAATCATAATATAGGCGTTTGCCTTAAAAATCATTATACGAGCCAATGTCGTAAAAACATCATACAATACGTAAACACTAAAATGAGTAAAAGGGAATATGTAAATCCACTTGATCATCATATATATAAAATCATCATATGTATACATAATTGTTATTTTTATAAAGTCATTGGACATGAGTCTAAGACGAGTATTATTTGTCTAGGTTTCCGTGATTGAAGCACGTACCGTACATCCGAATTGCTGATAACCCGTCTTCCCACATCAACGTGAGTTCATAGCCTCGCACTCTTTTAAATGTTTTTATGAAATATTTTATAAACCCGTGAGGGAGATAACATGTTAGTTTTTATAAAATAGGACACCATTTGTCCCGATTGTTTGTTTATTGATTTGGACCCGAATGATTGTATGACCCGATTGTATGACCCGATAAATGATTAAAGGACCCGATAGATGAAATAAAATGGATTATAAAGTTAGGTTATGTCACTAAAAGTCCCATTAGCATGAATTGTGAACTACCAGGATTTGGTAGACGCTTGTGCATATAATAGTACTATTTGGGGACGATAACCCAGTTCGCGCCTTGACGGTTGATCCCCGTCGTGCCATATTGATTGGTAAGCGAATTTATGTATGAGAAGATTTCCATTGCGTGACCTTTGTGACGACACGCTACTTTAGATGGGCAAATTGAGTATTGAGTTAGCTACCCGTTGTTTGGTTTAGTAAGGTAACAATCTCATGCGGCTTATAATAATCCAAATTAACGAAATACTGCTGTATGCTCCGAATTACGATGTATTTCCTGACTAGCAATACGGGGTCATACTATTGATATTATGTTCGTGTTTTGGTTTCATAACCATATTCATATAACGGTTTTTATTTAACTTTATACAACGTCGTAAGACGTATTGTATGATGTTTTTACGACATTGGCTCGTATAATGATTTTAAAGGCAAACGCCTATATTATGATTTTGATGAAGATTTGTATAAAATGACTTTGGCTATTTTATGGCCTATTAAAATGATTTGTACAAAATGATTTTCAGTAATAATTTTATACTGATATTATATTGATGGATTTTATTAAACTCTATGAATTCACTCGGCGTTATCGCTGACCTTTTCTTTTAACATGTTTTATCTCAGGTACTTGAAGGTAATTCTCGGGAAGACGACAAGAATTCATGGCCCGCACATAAACAATATTTTCCATTCAAATTCTTTGTAAAATTGTATGAAATGACCATGACTTGGGACCTATGTAAAATTGATATTTATGAATGGAAATGCTTTATTATTGAACGACGCGATTTTTAAGCGTTGTCTATGATGTGAGTAATGTGCTATCCCGTAACACCAACTAGTCTTCCGCTGTATTGAGTTGTATAAATTTGGGGGTTTTACAGTTTGGTATCAAAGCTCTCGTTATAGAGAACGAAAGATTTTTAAAACCAAGGTTTTAAATAAAACATTTCAAAATCTTTTAACTATAAACATTTTTCTAAAAATGTCTAAAAATCTTTTGACTATAACGGTGTTGAAGAATTCCCGAGTTACCGACAAGGCCAGACTGAGAAGTGTTATTTTAATATATATATAACTTGGATTATATATATGATGTAATTTGATTACATGATTGTTTGATGATTATTTTGATATTTATACGAGTTATTTATACAACGTAGATTGTCACAAGAAACCCTAACTTCCCTAGTAATTAATCGAAGCTATTCTCGTAGGAATTCTAGCTATCCTAGATCTAAACCGAGTGGTGGATATTTATGATCCCAACAAATGGTTGATATTCGTAGAAATGTAGATATTAGTTGATTGCGACATTGAAAAAGAATTGGCGAGATTAAATCTGAATACGATGTCATGACGATCTTTCCTTATAGAGTGGAGTTTGACAAAACGTTACCACCTAGAAAGATGTCATCTGATTCGTTGTCATCCAATTCTTAAATCGAAATTGAAGGGGTGAATGTTGCACTTGAGGCTGTCATTGGAACCATTACCCAAAAGCCTCATGCCACTAATACCTTTCTGAGAATTCTAATTGAATGTATGAGTCATCTCATGCTAGTGACTTATTTGATAATTGTTGTTGTAAGAGTTATAGGATTGGAAATTAAGTGTTGATCATATCGAGCTTTTATTGCCCTTTTAAGGTTTATGAATAAGGTTGAATGTAATGGAGAATGAGGTAGGATATCGCATTGAGTATAAGTTGATTGAAAACTTGAATAAAGTAAAATTTAACCCGTATGGAATATAAGATTGTTAGGAGGAAGTCGTTAAGTCATGTGATTGAATTATAAGGTTTTTATTGATTGATTGGTTCGTGTTAAAGGTTGTTCTTAGGCCATTGTCCACTAATGAGGATGCCCAGTGTCCAAGAAATAAATTGAAGAAATCTTCTTCTAAATTGGGACCGATGGATCTTCCGGGACAGGTGGGACACCTAATGAATCTTGTAGGTTAGTATTCATTGTGGTATCTTTTAAAAATCCTTAACTTAACTGAGACATCAGTTGGTAGGATGAGCTCTGAGAATTGTATGACATAGTGACACGTAATGTGTTACGATAGAATTTTGACTTGTTTGTGATTAATGAAAAGACTACCTTTGATTGCTAAATCCTACATGTATCGATGATATCTATCCTTTATTGCTTCATCCTAATGTTCGCATTAGTAATTCAACCATTGAACAAGTACTCATCTCGATTTGAGTTACGTTGTGGATTTTTCTTTTTGAGTGCCATCAAGGTCATGAACCTCATTATTGTTTGGCTAAGCTCATTTCCTATTATATTGTAGTTAGTTCTTGGTGAACAACTCTTCATCACTCTTTTGCAGATCACACATTGTTTTTATAAAGTTAAAACGGTATCCTTTGAAAAAATTTATTTTTCATCACAACAAGGATTATTCAAAGTGAGATTTATAAGTGATTGATATCAAAATGAAGTTGTTTATGAGACGCTTTGGAAACTTAATTATTTCCATAACAAAGAAAACCTTTGTAAATATATTTTTGATTCTTATTTATGAATTAAGCATGAAAATGTTTTTATTATAAACATGATGATAAAATTTTGACGAACTGAGTATTGCATCGTTAATCTTGAAATTGTATATAGTTGCGCGCCTACATACAATTTGGGATGGACCATGCAAGGCTGATTAGTAGTCACCACAAAACTTATTAATAAACACCAAATTTTCTATGAAGATTGTGAAAGAATAAAAATTTATGAGATCTGCAAGAAGTGAAAAATAAGGACATAGTGTTAGGGACACCTACATATGTGCCTGTATCATCTATTCTTCTGAGTCGAATTTACTCATCTGTGGAAATTTTCTTATTTGACAATTGATAATTCTTTCTTAACGAATTCTCCCGTAGTGAGATTCTTAGGAAAAGTATGTGATTACCGAGTGTTGATACCCGACTGGATGTATCGACGTTCCTATCATTTCTTTTGATTTAATTTGAATGACCTGGGTAACGATCCGAGGAGCTTTCGAATGTGTACTCAAATTATGAAAACATGGGATATATTCATATTCGTTAAATGTTTTCGTCTGTATCTGACTTGAAATTATCCCGCATAGATTATGCGTTGACCTTACTCTTTTAAGGTTAGTTATGTCTCCTGATATCCTTGAATTTGTGAAGGATTATGAGTTATTATTAGTCTTTTGAGAAGTTCACATCTTATCGACGGCAATAAAACTGGAAAGTTGATAATGCCAGTAGAATGGATTGATTGATTAGGACATGACGACATTGTTTTAATTGATGGGAACTCGAGTAGAACTCCCCCTAAATGATAAGATGTTGATTATCAAAAGTAATCTAAATAATTCTTGATGGATGACCATATCCTACATTTAGACTTGAAATGATATTGTGAATGATTGTGAAATAGTCATAGATATTATAATCTAGAAAGAACCTAATATGAATTTATTAAAAGATGTTTATGTTATCTGAAACTTTATGAGGTATTTATTGGTGAATTACCTAGACTTTTGCCATTAAAGCAAGTTGAAATTGGTATTGATTATATTCCCGGTGCTGCACCTGTGGCGTGTGCACTATGCGTCATCACCATCTGAATTTAAGGAATTACCGTACAACTGAGAGAGTTTTCGGAAAATGATTTTATTCTACCGAGCTCGTCATCATGAAGAGCTATGGTGTTATTATTCCTTATATTTATAAGATTACTGTGAACTGAGTAAATTGACAATCGAAAACGATATCCATAACTCGAAATGGAATATTTGTTCGATCATTTACAAGGTTCTAGTGTATGTTTTAAAGATTTGATCCACGGCATGGTAATCATCAACTTCGCATCTGCGAAAAAAATTATGTATTCCAATCACTACATCCGGTACTTGTAATGAACATTATGAGTTTCACGTGATGTCGTTTGGATTGTCTAATACACATGTAGCATTCATAAATTTGGTGAATCACGTGTGTAGGATGTAATTTGATAAATTCATGCTTATGATCATTAAGGACTATTTGTTTGTTTATAAGAATAAGAATGAGTTAATAATTATTTATAGATTGCCCTGAATTGGCCGAACAATAAAAACATGTAACTTGAATAATTAACATGAGATTAAAGACTTAAACCTTTACATGATTTAACTGTGTGATTAATAGATAATGGAATATAAATTGACTCTTCAAAAATTAGAAGTCATTTAAGACTTTGAGTTATACTAAAAAGAAAGTGCAAATATATTTTGACAAATGTTTTAACAAAGGATTTTTAAGGGATTATTCCCTTATACACAAACCATTTAACTAAACTTCCGTTTAGGGGTAAATGTTCGTGTATACTTCTAGACAACTTAAGAAGAATTGAGGAAACTATATAACTTATGACTTGAAATTTGAAACGATACTTTTTGCTTTTCAACTAAGAAAATTTTGACCAAAATATAAACAAAGATTTTTTTTTCGAACATTTACGAATCCTATTAATTATTTTTGATAAATCAACAAAAATCTTGTTAATTAAATTCAAATTTATTTCGAACATTTTTATAATCGGTCGAACTAAGAAAAATTAAAATTTTTACGTTATGTTTCATAAAATTAAATATTTATTATTTAATTAGTTTTAATAATTATCGACGCTTTAAACGTCGGATTAAGCAAAACTGATAAAAATGATAGCTGAAACGAAACTGAAACTTAGAAAATATGAAGGAAGGTGAACGTAATTACCGACACATTATGTAGAATATATAAAGAATCAATTAGGATTGTGTTCCTTAATAATGATGGTGTAAAATAAATTGCCGAACAATATAAAAATAAACGATGTTTGTAAAAAGGATAATATAGATAATACAAAGGGGGTTCACGGCTAATGTGAATCATTAGAATTGAGAAGCCAATGGCGTTAAATGTATAAACGGCCACTTGTGGTTGCCTAAATATAGAGATTTAGAAATGTAGTCATATTGGAATCTTGTAAGTATAAGTATTCTATTCCTGTCATTTCTGATTTAAAGTATCTTTATCTGAAGAAGAGGTTGTACTAATGGCAGATTATGAAGGCAGACATTGCCTCATACATTAGTAAACGTCTAGCTATTGCAAAGGTCATCATCTGAATTTGATTCGATTTGGGTCATCGTCGATAGACAGACCAAATCTGCTAATATCATTCCCGTTAATGACAAATGCAAAAGAGTTATGTAAACATGGTGTGCCTGTATCGATCATCTCTATCAAGATCCTCGCTTCGCATTGAATTTCTAGATATTTGCTCAGAAGTCATTAAGAACGAATCTTGATGAGAGTGCTGTGTACCACCCCAATCGAAGGGACGTGGTAAAGTAACGATACGAAATACTATAAGCGCTGTTCGATGTTTGAATGATTGGCCTTTTGTAATAGATCGTATAATCGTTTTCCCTTGGAGAGATTATCATTGATAATCATCGTGTTAGGATTGAGATCGAATCTTGTTAGGATCTAAATATTAGAGCATCTATAAGCAGGAGTTGAGATAAAGACACCCGACATACACCCATTGTGAGTTGGACATGTCTTTTAGGTTTAAGTTTTCCTATGATGGTGAACCTAACCTTACAAAATACCCGACCCGCGAGATCTGAAATGATTGTTGAAATTAGGATCTGATTATTGACCTCGATAATTGGCAGGAGGTTATGTGAATATGAAATGTAGGTCTTGAAGTGCCAGATGGGTAGCGAAGTTATGCCAAAATTTTTAACCTTGGAAAAATGAATTAATGATCTGACAAATCATGGGATATAAGTCCCCGTTGTATGGGACCATTGAGATGATGAAAAAGTTGGTTTGAAAGGCATATAAGCTGGATCTACCTTAGGACTTCAAGGACTTCGTGAATTATGTTTCGTAAATCGAACTTGATAAATATCTATCAAGTGAAAATTCTGAATTCTTCTTAGTAAAGTTTAGATCGGCGAAAAGTTGCATTCATCAAAAACCCGTGAACATCATGGATAGAGAAAGTAAGTCAACATTAAGCCTGATCTTATTCCCATAGTTATGTTTGATGAAACTCGCGTATTGTAATGAATTACACTTGAGAGAAAAGATCGAATGTGGAGGAAATACCCACATGGCTTCAACTCTATAAGAAGCGAGTAGTAAGATGATCTTTGAGGACAAAGATCCTGTTTAGGGGTAAATGCTGTGACAATCCGTCAATTTATGGTTGATATTTTATTCTCAGATATTATTTGAAAACATTATTTTAATGTTACATTATGAACTCACTTATTTTTGGGAATAAATTTGGATTTACGTCTTGAAGTAGCGTCGACTACGTCTAAACCGGAGGATTCAACGTTACGTGCTTACGTTTACATACACCGTCTTTGGTGACAGTCCGACATTTCAGAAAATAAATTTATCCGTGAATATTATTTTGGAGTTTTAAATTTGTGTTAGTTCATAAACTCACAAATTTACGAGAAGAGATTAGGACTTACGATTTTATTTTAACGTCCTTTACGACTAAACCGGAAACCCTAGGATTACGTATTTACGTTTTTGAACTCCGTTTTTGATGAGACAATTTTTATTAGATTCGTTTTGTGTCGTTGATTCATAATTTATAAAAACGTTTTTCGTAAAACGACCCGAGGGAACGCAAATCGAGGAAACTAGAATCGAAGAGTACCCGTAAATAAATGGGGATGAGACAAGTGGGACACTTGTCCCACCCCCACTCAAACCGGCCTAACTAGCTACAACACACCATTTGATGTGTCAAAATGTTATCTTAAAACTTACACATGTAAGTTAAGCTTACAATGTAAGCTTTCCACTACCAAAACCACTTGCAACAAACTACTATCTCATTTACAACATGCAAATCCACTCAAAATTCTCTCTACCTCCTCAATTGATGCCGTCCATACTCCACCATAAACACCACTTTTGATCAAAATCAACCATGAAATCCTATGTTATTCTTGCACATGTTGAAGCCCTTTTGAAACCCTATTGATTGTGGTGATTATAACATCCATTTGTCCCGATTGTTTGTTTATTGATTTGGACCCGAATGATTGTATGACCCGATTGTATGACCTGATAAATGATTAAAGGACCCGATAGATGAAATAAAATGGATTATTAAAGTTAGGTTATGTCACTAAAAGTCCCATTAGCATGAATTGTGAACTACCGGGATTTGGTAGACGCTTGTGCATATAATAGTACTATTTGGGGACGATAACCCAGTTCGCGCCTTGACGGTTGATCCCCGTCGTGCCACATTGATTGGTAAGCGAATTTATGTATGAGAAGATTTCCATAGCGTGACCTTTGTGACGACACGCTACTTTAGATGGGAAAATTGAGTATCGGGTTAGCTACCCGTTGTTTGGTTTAGTAAGGTAACAATGTCATGCGGCTTATAATAATCCAAATTAACGAAATACTGCTGTACGCTCCGAATTACGATGTATTGCCTGACTAGCAATACGGGGTCATACTATTGATATTATGTTTGTGTTTTGTTTTTCATAACCATATTCATATAACGGTTTTTATTTAACTTTATACAACGTCGTAAGACGTATTGTATGATGTTTTTACGACATTGGCTCGTATAATGATTTTTAAGGCAAACGCCTATATTATGATTTTGATGAAGATTTGTATAAAATGACTTTGGCTATTTTGGGCCTATTAAAATGATTTGTACAAAATGATTTTCAGTAATAATTTTATACTGATATTATATTGATGGATTTTATTAAACTCTATGAATTCACTCGGCGTTATCGCTGACCTTTTCTTTTAACATGTTTTATCTCAGGTACTTAAAGGTAATTCTCGGGAAGACGACAAGAATTCATGGCCCGCACTTAAACAATATTTTCCATTCAAATTCTTTGTAAAATTGTATGAAATGACCATGACTTGGGACCTATGTAAAATTGATATTTGTGAATGGAAATGCTTTATTATTAAACGACGCGATTTTTAAGCGTTGTCTATGATGTAAGTAATGTGCTATCCCATAACACCAACTAGTCTTCCGCTGTATTGAGTTGTATAAATTTGGGGGTGTTACAGTTTGGTATCAGAGCTCTCGTTATAGAGAACGAAAGATTTTTAAAACCAAGGTTTTAAATAAAACATTTCAAAATCTTTTAACTATAAACATTTTTCTAAAAATGTCTAAAAATCTTTTGACTATAACGGTGCTGAAGACTTCCTGAGTTTCCGACAAGGCAAAACTGAGAAGTGTTATTTTAATATATATATGACTTGGATTATATATATGATGTAATTTGATTACATGATTGTTTGATGATTATTTTGATATTTATTCGAGTTATTTATACGACGTAGATTGTCACAAGAAACCCTAACTTCCCTAGTAATTAATCGAAGCTATTCTCGTAGGAATTCTAGCTATCCTAGATCTAAACCGAGTGGTGGATATTTATGATCCCAACAAATGGTTGATATTCGTAGAAATGTAGATATTAGTTGATTGCGACATTGAAAAAGAATTGGCGAGATTAAATCTGAATACGATGTCATGACGATCTTTCCTTATAGAGTGGAGTTTGACAAAACGTTACCACCTAGAAAGATGTCATCTGATTCGTTGTCATCCAATTCTTAAATCAAAATTGAAAGGGTGAATGTTGCACTTGAGGCTGTCATTGGAACCATTACCCAAAAGCCTCATGCCACTAATACCTTTCCGAGAATTCTAATTAAATGTATGAGTCATCTCATGCTAGTGACTTATTTGATAATTGTTGTTGTAAGAGTTATAGGATTGGAAATTAAGTGTTGATCATATCGAGCTTTTATTGCCCTTTTAAGGTTTATGAATAAGGTTGAAAGTAATGGAGAATGAGGTAGGATATCGCATTGAGTATAAGTTGATTGAAAACTTGAATAAAGTAAAATTTAACCCGTATGGAATATGAGATTGTTAGGAGGAAGTCGTTAAGTCATGTGATTGAATTATAAGGTTTTTATTGATTGATTGGTTCGTGTTAAAGGTTGTTCCTAGGCCATTGTCCACTAATGAGGATGCCCATTGTCCAAGAAATAAATTGAAGAAATCTTCTTCTAAATTGGGACCGATAGATCTTCCGGGACAGGTGGGACACCTAATGACTCTTGTAGGTTAGTATTCATTGTGGTATCTTTTAAAAATCCCTAACTTAACTGAGACATCAGTTGGTAGGATGAGTTCTGAGAATTGTATGACATAGTGACACGTAATGTGTTACGGTACAATTTTGACTTGTTTGTGATTAATGAAAAGACTACCTTTGATTGCTAAATCCTACATGTATCGATGATATCTATCATTTATTGCTTCATCCTAATGTTCGCATTAGTAATTCAACCATTGAACAAGTACTCATCTCGATTTGAGTTACGTTGTGGATTTTTCTTTTTGAGTGCCATCAAGGTCATGAACCTCATGATTGTTTGGCTAAGCTCATTTCCTATTATATTATAGTTAGTTCTTGGTGAACAACTCTTCATCACTCTTTTGCAGATCACACATTGTTTTTATAAAGTTAAAACGGTATCCTTTGAGAAAATTTAATTTTCATCACAACAAGGATTATTCAAAGTGAGATTTATAAGTGATTGATATCAAAATGAAGTTGTTTATGAGACGCTTTGGAAACTTAATTATTTCCATAACAAAGAAAACCTTTGTAAATATATTTTTTATTCTTATTTATGAATTAAGCATGAAAATGTTTTTATTATAAACATGATGATAAAATTTTGACGAACTAAGTATTGCATCGTTAATCTTGAAATTGTATATAGTTGCGCGCCTACATACAATTTGGGATGGACCATGCAAGGCTGATTAGTAGTCACCACAAAACTTATTAATAAACACCAAATTTTCTTTAAAGATTGCGAAAGATTAAAAATTTATGAGATCTGCAAGAAGTGAAAAATAAGGACATAGTGTTAGGGACACCTACATATGTGCCTATATCATCTATTCTTCTGAGTCGAATTTACTCATCTGTGGAAATTGTCTTATTTGACAATTGACAATTCTCGACCAATTCTCCCGTAGTGAGATTCTTAGGAAAAGTATCTGATTACTGAGTGTTGATACCCGACTGGATGTATCGACGTTCCTATCATTTCTTTTGATTTGATTTGAATAACCTGGGTAACGATCCGAGGAGCTTTCGAATGCGTACTCAGATTATGAAAACATGGGATATATTCATATTCGTTAAATGTTTTCGTCTGTATCTGATTTGAAATTCTCCCACATAGATTATGCGTTGACCTTACTCTTTTAAGGTTAGTTATGTCTCCTGATATCCTTGAATTTGTGAAGGATTATGAGATATTATTAGTCTTTTGAGAAGTTCACATCTTATCGACGACAATAAAACTGGAAAGTTGATAATGCCAGTAGAATGGATTGATTGATTAGGACATGACGACATTGTTTTAATTTATGGGAACTCGAGTAGAATTCCCCCTAAATGATAAGATGTTGATTATCAAAAGTAATCTAAATAATTCTTGATGGATGACCATATCCTACATTTAGACTTGAAATGATATTGTGAATGATTGTGAAATAGTCATAGATATTATAATTTAGAAAGAACCTAATATGAATTTATTAAAAGATGTTTATGTTATCTGAAACTTTAGGAGGTATTTATTGGTGAATTACCTAGACTTTTGCCATTAAAGCAAGTTGAAATTGGTATTGATTATATTCCCGGTGCTGCACCTGTGGCGTGTGCACTATGCGTCAGCACCATCTGAATTTAAGGAATTACCGTACAACTGAGAGAGTTGTCGGAAAAAGATTTTATTCTACCGAGCTCGTCATCATGAAGAGCTATGGTGTTATTATTTCTTATATTTATAAGATTACTGTGAACTGAGTAAATTGACAACTGAAAACAATATCCATAACTCGAAATGGAAGATTTGTTCGATCATTTACAAGGTTCTAGTGTATGTTTTAAAGATTTGATCTACGACATGGTTATCATCAACTTCGCATCTGCGAAAAAAATTATGTATTCCAATCACTACATCCGGTACTTGTAATGAACATTATGAGTTTCACTTGATGTCGTTTGGATTGACTAATACACATGTAGCATTCATAAATTTGGTGAATCACGTGTGTAGGATGTAATTTGATAAATTCATGCTTGTTATCATTAAGGACTATTTGTTTGTTTATAAGAATAAGAATGAGTTAATAATTATTTATAGATTGCCCTGAACTGGCCGAACAATAAAAACATGTACCTTGAATAATTAACATGAGATTAAAGACTTAAACCTTTACATGATTTAACTGTGTGATTAATAGATAATGGAATATAAATTGACTCTTCAAAAATTAGAAGTCATTTAAGACTTTGAGTTATACTAAAAAGAAAGTGCAAATATATTTTGACAAATGTTTTAACAAAGGATTTTTAAGGGATTATTCCCTTATACACAAACCATTTAACTAAACTTCCGTTTAGGGGTAAATGTTCGTGTATACTTCTAGACAACTTAAGAAGAATTGAGGAAACTATATAACTTATGACTTGAAATTTGAAACGATACTTTTTGCTTTTCAACTAAGAAAATTTTGACCAAAGTATAAACAAAGATTTTTTTTTTCGAACATTTACGAATCCTATTAATTATTTTTGATAAATCAACAAAAATCTTGTTAATTAAATTCAAATTTATTTCGAACATTTTTATAATTGGTCAAACTAAGAAAAATTAAAATTTTTACGTTATGTTTCATAAAATTAAATATTTATTATTTAATTAGTTTTAATAATTATCGACGCTTTAAACGTCGGATTAAGCAAAACTGATAAAAATGATAGCTGAAACGAAACTGTAACTTAGAAAATATGAAGGAAGGCGAACGTAATTACCGACACATTATGTAGAAAATATAAAGAATCAATTAGGATTGTGTTCCTTAATAATGATGGTGTAAAATAAATTGCCGAACAATATAAAAATAAACGATGTTTGTAAAAAGGATAATATAGATAATAAAAAGGGGGTTCACGGCTAATGTGAACCATTAGAATTGAGAAGCCAATGGTGTTAAATGTATAAACGGCCACTTGTGGTTTCCTAAATATAGAGATTTAGAAATGTAGTCATATTGGAATCTTGTAAGTATAAGTATTCTATTCCTGTCATTTCTGATTTAAAGTATCTTTATCTGAAGAAGAGGTTGTACTAATGGCAGATTATGAAGGCAGACATCGCCTTATATATTAGTAAACGTCTAGCTATTGAAAAGGTCATCCTCTGAATTTGATTCGATTTGGGTCATCGTCGACAGACAGACCAAATCTGCTAATATCATTCCCGTTAATGACAAATGCAAAAGAGTTATGTAAACATGGTGTGCCTGTATCGATCATCTCTATCAAGATCCTCGCTTCGCATTGAATTTCTAGAGATTTGCTCAGAAGTCATTAAGAACGAATCTTGATGAGAGTGCTGTGTACCACCCCAATCGAAGGGACGTGGTAAAGTAACGATACGAAATACTATAAGCGCTGTTCGATGTTTGAATGATTGGCCTTTTGTAATAGACCGTATAATCGTTTTCCCTTGGAGAGATTATCATTGATAATCATCGTGTTAGGATTGAGATCGAATCTTGTTAGGATCTAAATATTAGAGCATCTGTAAGCAGGAGTTGAGATAAAGACACCCGGCATACACCCATTGTGAGTTGGACATGTCTTTTAGGTTTAAGTTTTCCTATGATGGTGAACCTAACCTTACAAAATACCCGACCCGCGAGATCTGAAATGATTGTTGAAATTAGGATCTGATTATTGACCTTGATAATTGGCAGGAGGTTATGTGAATATGAAATGTAGGTCTTGAAGTGCCAGATGGGTAGCGAAGTTATGCCAAAATTCTTAACCTTGGAAAAATGAATTAATGATCTGACAAATCATGGGATATAAGTCCCCGTTGTATGGGACCATTGAGATGATGAATAAGTTGGTTTGAAATGCATATAAGCTGGATCTACCTTAGGACTTCAAGGACTGCGTGAATTATGTTTCGTAAATCGAACTTGATAAATATCTATCAAGTGAAAATTCTGAATTCTTCTTAGTAAAGTTTAGATCGGCGAAAAGTTGCATTCATCAAAAACCCGTGAACATCATGGATAGAGAAAGTAAGTCAACATTAAGCCTGATCTTATTCCCGTAGTTATGTTTGATGAAACTCGCGTATTGTAATGAATTACACTTGAGAGAAAAGACCGAATGTGGAGGAAATACCCACATGGCTTCAACTCTATAAGAAGCGAGTAGTAAGATGATCTTTGAGGACAAAGATCCTGTTTAGGGGTAAATGTTGTGACAATCCGTCAATTTATGGTTGATATTTTATTCTCAGATATTATTTAAAAACATTATTTTAATGTTACATTATGAACTCACTTATTTTTGGGAAGAAATTTGGATTTACGTCTTGAAGTAGCGTCGACTACGTCTAAACCGGAGGATTCAACGTTACGTGCTTACGTTTACATACACCGTCTTTGGTGACAGTCCGACATTTCAGAAAATAAATTTATCCGTGAATATTATTTTGGAGTTTTAAATTTGTGTTAGTTCATAAACTCACAAATTTACGAGAAGAGATTAGGACTTACGATTTTATTTTAACGTCCTTTACGACTAAACCATAAACCCTAGGATTACGTATTTACGTTTTCGAACTCCGTTTTTGATGAGACAATTTTTATTAGATTCGTTTTGTGTCGTTGATTCATAATTTATAAAAACGTTTTTCGTAAAACGACCCGAGGGCACGCAAATCGAGGAAACTAGAATCGAAGAGTACCCGTAAATAAATGGGGATGAGACAAGTGGGACACTTGTCCCACCCCCACTCAAACCGGCCTAACTAGCTACAACACACCATTTGATGTGTCAAAATGTTATCTTAAAACTTACACATGTAAGTTAAGCTTACAATGTAATCTTTCCACTACCAAAACCACTTGCAACAAACTACTATCTCATTTACAACATGCAAATCCACTCAAAATTCTCTCTTCCTCCTCCATTGATGCCGTCCATACTCCACCATAAACACCACTTTTGATCAAAATCAACCATGAAATCCTATGTTATTCTTGCACATGTTGAAGCCCTTTTGAAACCCTATTGATTGTGGTGATTATAACATCCAAGGAGGAGTTTCCATGGAGTATTAGGGCTGATTTCCACAAGGTGTTTATGAAGAATGGTCGTCTTGAAGATGGTCTTGGATATTCACAAGTTTCTCCATCAAAATCCATGTTTTGATCACAACCTACATCAACTTGGTGGTATAAAGATTGTCCTCCTCATCCTCTTGTTATTTTTGATTATGTAATATTGTATTTCTTTTACTTATGTATATGTATATGATGATGAATGATGATTAAAAGTATTGTGTGGGGATTTGGTGTTGATAAACATGCTTAAAAAGATGAAAAACTATAAGAAAAAAGGTTAAAATCTTGCTTAATTTAGATGGCTGTATAAAACAGTAAAGAATCATATGGTAGACTGATAAAATGATGAAGTAGAATCAATTTACAGTAAGCTATGGGTCTTGTACACATGTGAGAGTTGGCGATGCAATGGAAACATTGTAATGAGTGAGATATGATCAAAACAAGTTTAAAGTACAAATCTGAGTTTACTGTTTTGGACGATTTTTAGAAAATACTTAGAAGTTGATTCAACAGTATCTATTAGAGTTAAATGGAGCAAATATCATGTAGTTTATGTGATAAAAATTTGAGCTTCTATCTCCATATAGAACTCTAGATATGGCAATTTTTGTGAAGATGAAAATAAAAATCAGATTTTGGAAATTAAAGTATAATAGTATTATATAAGCACTCAAATAAAAATAATATAAAATGTCAATAAAAACCCACTAACTCATATAATACATTTATATAAATATGTACAAGGGTAAATAAGTGGACATTTTTTAAAGATGGTAATTTGATAAGTTTTATAAGTTATAAAACTATAAACATGATTTTTACGACTTTTTCGGCTATTACCGTAAAATTAACGTTTTTGCTAAATAAAACTTAGACGGTTGGACCCGTCTAATTAAACTTTATAAAACTCATATACTGATATATAAACATGTATAACAAGTAAAAACCGATAAAACCCGAACTATAGAACATACGGACATTAACGAGCTAAATAAGCATATTGGACTAATAATTGGACTAAATAAGTTAAACACTTATAAAAAGTACTTATTGGGCTTAACCCATTTAGGCCTAACTTGTAAAGTGTAGATACTGATAATATAAGTATAACATGGATTAATAAAAGTTAAAAAACTTATAATAATTTTATTGGACTTAAAACACGTAAATAGGTAAAACTAGTAAACTAGTAAGAAGATACCAATACGTAAACACTAAAATGAGTAAAAGGGAATATGTAAATCCACTTGATCATCATATATATAAAATCATCATATGTATACATAATTTTTTTTTTATAAAGTCATTGGACATGAGTCTAAGACGAGTATTATTTGTCTAGGTTTCCGTGATTGAAGCACGTACCGTACATCCGAATTGCTGATAACCCGTCTTCCCACATCAACGTGAGTTCAAAGCCTCGCACTCTTTTAAATGTTTTTATGAAATGTTTTATAAACCCGCGAGGGAGATAACATGTTAGTTTTTATAAAATAGGACACCAATTGTCCCGATTGTTTGTTTATTGATTTGGACCCGAATGATTGTATGACCCGATTATATGACCCGATAAATGATTAAAGGACCCGATAGATGAAATAAAATGGATTATTAAAGTTAGGTTATGTCACTAAAAGTCCCATTAGCATGAATTGTGAACTACCGGGATTTGGTAGACGCTTGTGCATATAATAGTACTATTAAGGGACGATAACCCAGTTCGCGCCTTGACGGTTGATCCCCGTCGTGCCACATTGATTGGTAAGCGAATTTATGTATGAGAAGATTTCCATAGCGTGACCTTTGTGACGACACGCTACTTTAGATGGGCAAATTGAGTATCGGGTTAGCTACCCGTTGTTTGGTTTAGTAAGGTAACAATGTCATGCGGCTTATAATAATCCAAATTAACGAAATACTGTTGTACACTCCGAATTACGATGTATTGCCTGACTAGCAATACGGGGTCATACTATTGATATTATGTTCGTGTTTTGGTTTTCATAACCATATTCATATAACGGTTTTTATTTAACTTTATACAACGTCGTAAGACGTATTGTATGATGTTTTTACGACATTGGCTCGTCTAATGATTTTTAAGGCAAACGCCTATATTATGATTTTGATGAAGATTTGTATAAAATGACTTTGGCTATTTTATGGCCTATTAAAATGATTTGTACAAAATGATTTTCAGTAATAATTTTATACTGATATTATATTGATGGATTTTATTAAACTCTATGAATTCACTCGGCGTTATCGCTGACCTTTTATTTTAACATGTTTTATCTCAGGTACTTGAAGGTAATTCTCGGGAAGACGACAAGAATTCATGGCCCGCACTTAAACAATATTTTCCATTCAAATTCTTTGTAAAATTGTATGAAATGACCATGACTTGGGACCTATGTAAAATTGATATTTATGAATGGAAATGCTTTATTATTAAACGACGCGATTTTTAAGCGTTGTCTATGATGTGAGTAATGTGCTATCCCGTAACACCAACTAGTCTTCCGCTGTATTGAGTTGTATAAATTTGGGGGTGTTACAGCAACGGAGTACATGAATTACACACTTCCAATGAATTAGTACTATGTATAAAATAATCATCTTTTTAAGGCCAATGTACTAACATTCATATCAAGTTGGCCTGCAATTCATTCTTGGATATTGTGACAATATATAAGTTATTATATTTTATACTCTGTAGTAAATTGACCATCTTCTTCTATCATCTTCTTCATTGAAAAGCTTTATCAAAAACTAAAAAACCCTTCATCATACTTGCTCTATCTTCACTTTATTTCCACCTATCTTTTATATTGGGGGCATTCTCAGTTTTTAAGTGGGGGCAACATGATTAAAGTACGAAAATTAACATTTAAAGTTATGATTTTTGAAGCATCTATAGGGGCAGTTGCACCCCATATGTTCTTAATAGATCCGCCCCTGAGTTTAGGTGAAATAAAAATTGGAAAGGGTGTCTATATCCTGTGTTGAAGGCTCGAACCAGAAGAATGATCTGTCAAGAAAAAGTGTGCTGATGTCACTGTTGTGTTCTTGTCAAAATGAAGAAGACAAAGGGTATATTAGTCATTTATAAGGGTAGTATAGTCATTTCAGGTAAATATTGGTATAGTCGAAACAATTTTGAAAGTACAATGGTAAAGTCACGAGATAAAATAGTAAGTGTTTAAAATCGGCACAAATCAATAAGTAAGATGGTATTTCATAGTTTTTACCCTAGATTTTATTAGTGAAAAGTGTGACTCAGTCGTTCTAATTAAAAAATAAAGGGAATTCTATTGTACTAAAATATAAGAAACAAATAAAAGAACTTATATTAAAACAATATTAAAACAAATATGAAAAACAAATACGAAAACGAAACAACTAATAAAAACAACACTGAAAATAAAAATAAACTTTCGATTTAAAAATAAAACTTACTAAATCAAAATGAAAGATTTATAAAACTATTTTAAAAAGAAACGAAACAAATATTGAAACGGGCACTTAATAAAAAACAAAACTTAAACTTTTCGAAATATACTAATACTAAAATTTGACGAAAAATATAACAAAAAATAACTGACTTTCAAAATAAAAATAAACACGACTTTCGGATTAAACTAGACGACTAACGGAATAAGTGTCTAAAAAAAAGAGACATGTCTCCCCTTGGGAGAAATTGTTTTGGAGGGAAAAGATAAGCTAGAAACTAGGCTAGCATGTCAATTCTTATTAAGTTATCCGGAATCTGATTTTTTCCAACTATCCTGGAAGTGTTCTTTTAGTCTTATCTGGGTTATATGATATTTCCTTTATCTGGGTTTTGATTTTTTACACTCATCCGGGAAATGCAAATCCTATGTTATCCGGGATTTGTGTTTCTTTCTCTTATCTGGAATCTATGTTTTCTAGTAATCCCTAATAATACTCCTAACCGTTATCCGGAATCCATGTTAAAGCACTTATCCAGAATAGGGTTTGAGCACTTATCCTGAATGTAAAGTTTCTACTTGTTATCCGGGAAACTAAAAACTACTTATCCGGGATACAAAGGCTTTTTATAACCCGGATAAGGAACAAAAATTAAGCAAATCTAAAAATAAGCTAAAAACCAAATAAGCACTTATCTAAAAACTTAACCAAATCAACTTTAAGAAAAAGCTAATAAGCCAACATTAAAAAAACTTTTAAAAACACTAAATAATCAAAATATTTAAAATTAACTTTTTATAAAATAAACTATTAAGACACTTATTTAAAAAATGAGAAAAATAACACAATAAGCACTAGAATCAATAAGCTATAAAAATCAAACACATCAAAACCAATAAGAACAATCAAACAAAAACATCAATCAAAAAAGAACATGATTAACAAACAACATGATTATAAAAACTAAACAAGATTAAAAATAAAGAAAGGCAGAATGAGAATGATTATCTAAAAAGATCGAATTAAAGATGATTAAGATTCAAAATACAAGATTAATATGAAAACTTGAAAAACATTAAGGAAAAGATAGAGAGATAAAGTAATATTAAGCTACTCCTAATTACCTTACAAAAATTAAACTAAAATCTACTACTTAACTACTACTCCTTAATGAAGTGTTTAAGGACTATATATAGGAGGAGGAAAATGTGTTGATGCTTTCTTCTTTCTTCTCGACTTTTCGTCTTTCAAATTCTTCGTCTTTCTCGACGTTGTCTCGGGATTTGTCGATATGAAATGAACTCGTCTTCTAATTTTCTTCTTTTATTAGATTTGGTTCTTCGACTTTGTTAAACTTCCGTCTTTAGACTTTTTCTTCGATAAATCTTCAGAATAGGACTTGGACTTCCGTTTTTTTTGCACACTTGATCTTTTGACTTCGTCTTTTGTCTTTTTCTTTGATAAAAGTCCGTGAAAGCCTGTGTTTTCTTCCTTTTTCATCTTTTGGTCCTAAAACACAATAAAAACATAAACCACACATAATTCTGACTTTTACGACATTAAATATATGTTTTGGCTTGGTTATTATTATAGTTAAGTGGTAAAAGGATGGGTGTTTTCACACCTATCTAATCCCCTACACTTGACCATTGCAATGCCTGTAACACCCCCAAATTTACACAATTCAATACAACGGAAGACTCGTTGGTGTTACGGGATAGCACATTACTCACATCATAGACAACGCTTAAAAATCGTGTAGTTTAATAATAAAGCATTTCCATTCATAAATATCAAATTTACATTGATCCCAAGTCATATTATTTCATACAAATTTTACAAAGCATTTGAATGGAAATTGTTATTTAAGTGCGGGCCATGAATTCTTGTCATCTTCCCGAGAATTACCTTCAAGTACCTGAGATAACACATGTTAAAAGAAAAGGTCAGCGATAACGCCGAGTGAATTCATAGAGTTTAATAAAACCATTAACATATCATCGGTATACATTTATAATATAGGCTTTCGCCTTCAAAATCATTATAACCATTGTCGTTAAAAACATCATACAATACGTTTTATAACGTTGTATCGAGTTAAATAAAAACCGTTATATGAATATGGTTATGAAAAAACAAAACACGAACATAATATCAATAGTAAGACCCCGTATTGCTAGTCAGGCAATATATCGTAATTTAGTGAGTATGGCAGTATTTTGTTATTTGGATTAATATAAGCCGCATGACATTGTTACCTTACTACAACAAACAACGGTTAGCTAGCCCGAAACACATTTGCCCATCTAAATTAGCGTGTCGTCACAATAATCACGCTGGTGTAAATCTTCTCATACATAAATTCGCTTACCAATCAATGTGGCACGACGGGGATCAACCGTCAAGGCGCGAACTGGGGTGATCGTCCCCAAATAGTACTATTATATGCATAAGTGTCCGAAATCCCGGTAGTTCACAATTCATGCTAATGGGACTTTTAGTGACATAACCTAACTTTAATAATCCATTTCATTTCATCTATCGGGTCATATAATCATACATCAGGTCATACAATCATTCGGGTCCAAATCAATAAACAAACAATTCGGGACAAATGGTGTCCTATTTTATCAAAACTAACATGTTATCCCACTCGCGGGTTTATAAAACATTTCATGAAAACATTTAAAAGAGTGCGAGGCTATGAACTCATGTTGATGTGGGAAAGCGGGTTATCGGCAATTCGGATGTACGGTACGTGCTTCAATCACGGAAACCTAGACAAATAATACTCGTCTTAGACTCTTGTCCAATGACATTAGAAAAATAACAATTATGTATACATATGATGATTTTATATATATGATGATGATCAAGTGGGTTTATACATTCTCATTTACTCATGCATTATAGTGTTTATGTGTTGGTAACATTTTTATACTAGTTTTACTTATTTACATGTTTTAGGCCCAATAAGCCTATTACAAGCCTAATACTTTTTATTAGCCCAATTATACTTTTAATATCAGTATTATACTTTACATGTTGGGCCCAAATGGGTTAAGCCCAATAAGTAAGTTTATAAGTGTTTTACCAACTAGTCGGGTTTATAGTCCAATAAGGCTACTTTGGCCCGTTAATGTCTATATGTTGTATAGCTCGGGTTTTATCGGTTTTTACTTGTTATATAAGTTTATAAATCAGTATGTGAGTTTATAAAAGTTTACATTAGACGGGTCCGACCGTCTAAGTTTTATTTGACTTGTAATTTATATAACATGTCTTATTTTAATATCAATATATATATACCTCTTTATTTATAACTATTATCAACTAGTGGGTTTTATATATGTATATTTTATAAATACGAAATTTTGAGTTTTTATATTATATACTATTTATTTTATCAAATCTGTCCTAAATTTTAAATCCACTAAAATGTCCATATATAGAGTTCTATATGGAGATAGGACTACATATTTTTATCACAGAAACTACATGATATTTGCTTCATTTTATTCTTCTATAGCTACTGATGAATCAACCTCTAAATATTTTAATAAATTCGTCCAAAACAGTATAGGCAGATTTGCACTCTAATCTTGTTTTGATCATATCTCACTCATTTTTATGATTCCATTGCATGGCCAACTCTCACATGTGTATGACATCTAATACTTACTGTAAATTGATTCCATCATGCCATTTTATCAGGTTATCATTTGGTTATTTACTGTTTTTATACAGCCATCATATTTAGCAAGATTTTAACTATTTTACATGTGGTTTTCCATCTTTTTACCCATGTTTATCAAATCTATCAACACCAAATCCCCATATAATATTTTTAATAATCATTCATCATCATATACATATACATAAGTAAAGAAATTACAAGATTACATAATCAAAATAACAAGAGGATAGGAAGAACAATCTTTATACCACCAAGGTTGTGTAGGTTATGATCAAGGCTTGGATTTTTGATGGAAAAACTTGTGATAGATCAACACCAATCTTCAAGACCACCAATATTTGTACACTCTTTGTTGAAATCAGCCCTTGGACATCACCAAATCACCTCCTTGGATGTTAGAATCACCTCCAATCTTCAAGGCTTCAAGGGTTCTTTACCATATGTGTAGATAACACATGGTTTGTGGTTAAAATTGATCAAATGGTGGTGGTTTATGGGTGGTGGTGGTGGACGGCTAGGAGAGCAAAGAGAGAGAGATATTTGTTTTTTTTCTTGGTTTGCATGTATGCAAATGATTTAGTTTAGCTTGTTTATGCCTTAAGTGGTTTTGATGAAACTAGATGGACATGTGTCCATTTAGTGCATGTTTACTTGCCACCAAAGGGTGGTATGGCTTATGTTAGACGCCACTTGTATAGGGGTGGGCAAGTGTAAACTTGTCCCATCCCAATTAATTTACGGGTACTCCTCGATTTTAGTTTCCTCGATTTGCGTGCCCTCGGGTCGTTTTACGAAAAACATTTTTGTAAATTATGAATCAACGGCAGAAAACGAATCTAATAAAAATTGTCTCATCAAAAACAGAGTTCGAAAATGTAAATACATAATCCTAAGGTTTCCGGTTTAGTCGTAAAGGGCGTTAAATTATAATCGTAAGTCCTAATCTCTTCTCGTAAATTTGTGAGTTTATGAACCACCACAAGTTTAAAATCTCAAAATAATATTCACGGATGAATTTATTTTCTGAAATGTCGGACTGTCACCAAAATGGTGTATGTAAATGTAAGCATGTAACGTAGAATCCTCCGGTTTAGACGTAGTCGATGCTACTTCAAGATGTAAACCCAAATTTCTTCCCAAAAATAAGTGATTTCATAATATAACATTAAAATAATATTTATAAATAATACTTGAGAATACAATATCAACCATAAATTGACGGATTGTCACAATGCCCTCATGCAATGCATTAATTACAAAGCAAGATTTACATTTTCCATCATAATTAACCCACCTTGGCCTTTATTGAACACAAGACATTAAGGAAACTTAAAGGGATAAAAAAATTACAAAATATTAGAAGGAAGAAAACAAGTAAAGAAATTGAAGACTTACATTAGGGCTTTGGTTCTCATGAATGTTTATCACCCTCAAGTTTCACGTTCCCCAAACCAAGCTTAAAAACGAGATCATTGTTATTATAATTTAGCAAACTAACACAAACTCATGTGGCTCAATTATTCACTTAGACTCCCTTATTCCTAGGTGTATCTCTTATATTTTATTGTTATCTTGAATGATCACGACGATGTATTGTTGACTTATTTCGATAGTTTATTTAGGCCGAAAATAAAGTAGGAAGATTTAATCAATAGTTAGCTAAAGGAGAAAATCTTTTAAAACTGCTTCTCGGCTCATAAAGTTCATATCTTGGCATAACTCGCTTCAGGATTTGAGACCTTTCTCGGATCGATATTTGGCATTGACTTCATACTTCGAATCTTGAGAGATGATCTTGAAATAATGGTCTTCTCTTCATAATAGGAATTTCATCACTTGAAGTGTTGAGAGATTCTTAATACTTGGACCACGACTTCTTCATTTTTCTCCAATCTTTATTTTGGATTTTGATATACAACGATCCGCCTCCTTTTAGGACTTGGATCTATTTATCCTCATACCTTGCTAGGGTCTTTTCGGATAGACTTCTCCATGATCTTTAGGGGAGTATTTGCTTTTCGTCGTGTATCTTGATCCTTCATATTGATTTTTGATAAATGATTCTTCACATCACTTTGGATCTTTAGCATCAAAATGTATCCCTAATGCCTTGTTAGGGCCTTTTCGGACTCGCCAATCTTCGCATCCCGCTTCAATAAGTTACGCCTTGGCTATGAACTCAAATTAATACCGAGCAACTTTTAAACGATCTTGGGCTAGAAGCTAAGTAACTTTTCAAATCGTACGACCTTATTTATTGCAATTATATTTATTAGCAAACGATGGGAGAAAAAGCTCCTAATTAACTCACATAAATTCATGAAAGAATACCAAACTTATAATGTTGATCCCAAACTTAGATCGATTTAGCTTGTGTAAACGAGATTAAATCAAGTTAAACACGGAGAGAAACTTTGTTGTGTATAAAACAATTTAAGTATTATGCGGAATTTATACTCAAACAAGAACACACAAACAATGTAAACCAAACTTTCACTTTGATTGATTAGAACAAACTTGCTTACAATGAATGTGTTTAAACGGATGAAAACTTATGTGAAACAAAACCTAAAGGTCTTCTTTTATATACATAAGAAGCCTTGTACAAGAGTCTACGTATCAGCTATTCTAGGTAAAGATAAATATAGAAAATACATTGTTGATCATATATTTACTAGCAACAAACTAGAAACATAATACGCGTAGACGATATCTTTCTATCAGTGCTTGACTTCATCCTATCAACGCTTGACATCTTCCTGTCAACGCTTGATCTGTCAACGTTTGTTTTCTTCTTATCAACGCTTGTTTTCTTCTTGTCAGCGTCCAAGTGTACTGGCTACATGTTATTCCCAACAATCCTCCCCTAAACTTTATATCTACTCTAGCAATCAAGTTTCTGAATAAAAATTAAGAACTAGGAGGAATCTTACAAATCTTATCATATTGGTAATAAACATGCCTAATCAAATCTTTGTCCACATCACTTGAATAGTCAATCTCAAGCTGTGTTGTCTTCATCTTGTCCAAAACTTCTTTGGACATAGGATACTCAGCATCTAGAAGAAGATACTCAACAAACTTTGTAGAGCTCAAATAATACACACCAGCAGCTGAATACAAACGCCATTGAAGTCCACTAATATCATCCTCACGATCCTTCCAAACAGGATCTTCTTCTTCTGGTGCACACATTCTTTTGAATGTTGACCAAAGCTTTATTCCATTGACTTAAGTAGGTGCTTCAGTCTCATATGTGACAATCCGTCAATTTTAGGTCGTTATTTTAATCTCGACTATTACATATTACGTGTTTGTTTAATGAGAATTTTAAATTATCGGCTAACCAAGAAGGTTATGACTTGAAACTAGCGTAAGAATGTCTATTAGATGAAAACCGGCAAAGAATACGTTAGGTATTGATATTATATTCTCAATTTATCATAAAAATGATTATTATTATATTTAATCTTTATTTCTCGTGTTTTACGTTTTAACGAATGACGAGAACTACTAGTGATCGCGATACCGACGGATGCCCAAAATTTTATGTTTTATTATCGATTGTCTCGATATTTTATTTTTTCGACGTTTTCGATTTAATTACGTTTTAAGTCGTGTCGAAGCTTTATTATTATTTTTATGAAGCGTTTTAACTTTCGAAAATTATTTTTACGATACCCGAGCCTCGTAAATATTTCAAAATTTACAATTTATATTTTCTACCTTGTAAACTATTTAATTGCAATTTGGACCAAAACAATGCCTAAATGACAAAATCTACCCTAACCTTAGAATATAAATAGTTTTTCCACTAACTAGTTTATATTAAAAATTCATTTTTACAAAATTTTCACCCACCTCTCTCTTGTTCTTCCTTTAGCTGTCCACCCCCATACCACAATCCATCAAAAAATTTCAATTTCTACTTTGATTCTTCCAAAACTAATCAAAGACCCATCCTAGAAATTTGATAAGATTCATTTTGGTATAAGATTTTCCAACATGCATACACTTTATTTTTCTTTCAAATTTTTGGTGAAGAACATCATGTTTGATCCATTTTTGTAGTTGTGGTGTTGTTATTATTATTATATTTGTAGTGGGATGATGTTGCATGCATGATTCTTATATATATTTGATTTTTATTAGATTGAATTTGAGAGTGTTAGGAGTTAGATAAATGTGTTATGATAATATTAGGGTAATATTATGAGTATGTAAATTGTTGAAATGGGTCAAAATGGTGATTTGGTATGATTTTTAGATGACCATTTTAGACCAGTAGGTAAAAGGGGATTTTTGAATTACTTACTGTAATAAACTTGTTAAACTAATAAGATAAGGTCGTAGAGAATTTCTTTAGCTTCGATTTGATATAAGATAGAGCTTCTAGCTCCAAACGAGCGAGAAGTTATGCCAATTTTAGTATTCGTGTACCGGGAGACGGGTATCGGCACAATCCGAAAATTGTTGTCGATATTTGGATCGAATCTCGGGGACTATAAAATGAGTTTTTAGAATGTTCAAGGACTGATGTTGAAGTCTAAACCTTAGATCATGAGTCTATTTTCAAACACGAGAGTCGGTTTTATAAATGGAGTTGTTTAGATATGTTAAAATGGTTTTACGAGTTGAAGGCGCAAATCTGTCCAGTTTTTATAACACGAAGGTGTGTCGGGCAGAAGGTCTTAGAAGTAATATTTTTGAATGAAATTTAAACTGAGTCTTATTCATATTATATGTGAGTTTGTGACCAAGTTTCGTCGAACACGGAATAGTTTAAGTAAGGTAAATGAGCTTGTACTTTTGGTAAGTACCGGCAGATTTTTATCGATGATATAATCTAATAAAGTTAACATGTAAAAGGGTATAGAAGTACACTTGTATTATTATTATTTTTGGGATTTGTCATGGTTTTATAAATTTGAGTTTTGTATTATTTAAGTATTATTTATACTTGAGTCATTTATTAACGAACGCGCCTTATTTGGTAGGTTGCGGTCTTCGTGTTTAACGGGCATCACTTATAGTCAACGATCGTCATATTACTACAATTGTACAAAGGTGAGTCTATAGCCTCGCTTTTATACTATCTTGTAAAGATTTTAATACCCGCGAGGGGGATAACATTCTTGTTTTAAAATAGAACACAAAGGACCCGATTGTATGCTAGATGAAGTTATTTTCATAAGTTTGCTTCTAGCCTTAAAAGACCCATTAAATCATGAATTGTTAATCGAATGAACGCTAATACTATGGATATATCTATCGGGGTGACGCCCAGTCCGGTCGTGACTAGCTATCGTGTCGTGTTGTGATGCACTAGTAATGAAACATCGGATGCAATTGTATAAGAGAAATATACGCACTTGGCTAGGTGTGTTGGGCTGAAATAATATATGTTAACGTTCTATTTCATGAGACTTATGTAATAACAACGATGATTATGTCTGATCCACATGATTGTCAACCATTGAAGGTTTATTCAGAATACTTGTATTCGTTTATTAAATTTACACTCTATAGATTCACTCAACATTTTTGTTGACTTTATAGCATGTTTTATCTCAGGTCCATGAAGAAGGCACTCAAAGGAAGGCTGTTTCGTGTAGCTTGCTTGTGAAATGTTTTGGCCCGCTTTTCTAAACTATGTCCGTTCAAAGAAACTTTTGTTGTTTGTTATGTTGTGTAAACATAAAACTATTTGGGACAGTGTGTGAACTATTTTACCTTTAAATAATGAATGGATGGTATGTTTTATTAACACGACTCATTTTGAGGCGTTTTCTATGATATTGAGGTTGAACCATGACAGTAACACCCAATGACTTCCGCTGCTATGACGAAATTGGGGGTGTTACAGATTGGCATCAGAGCTCAAGTTATAGAGAACGAAAAGATTTTCCAAAAATAAAATTTTGAAATCTTTTGACTATAACATCTGCAAGCGAAACCTCCGAGTTGCCAATGGACGAGAATAAGAAAAGTATATATATGTTATAAATACTTAATTATTATTTATGCTTAAAGCATAATGGATTATATTTATTTATTTATAAATGTTAATTATTTTATTATTATAATACTAATACCTAATTTATAAACGACGCTGATTGTCACAGTAGAAATTCTTGTCTTTTGACTCATTCCTCGTGAATCTTCGTTCCTTGTCTAAATTCTATTCTTCGTTCTATCATCCCTTCTTGTTTCTCTTCATCTATCTATTCTTATTCTGTGTTATTCATGTTTTGTTATCACAAGCGTTGAATGAATACTCATTTTGATGTGAATTGTGTAACAGGATCATGCCACCAAAACAATTGACTGAGACTCAGTTACGTGCGATAGTAGCTGATCAATTTGAGGTCTCTATGAATGCATTTATGGAAAATATGAATAATGGAGCTGGTGGATCCGGTGGAGCTGGAGGATCCGGTGGAGCTGGTGGATCCGGAGGAGCTGGTGGATCTGGTGGAGCTGGCAATACTGAAGCTGGCAATACTGGCGCTGGCAATACTGGAGCTGGCAATGCTGGAGCTGGAAATACTGGAGCTGGCAATACTGGAGCTGACAATGTTGGTGCTGGAACTGGTGATGCTGATAGACCAGTGATTCCTGAAAACAAGAATTGTACTTATACCTCATTCATGAAATGTAAACCTCCTACTTTTAAGGGTACTGAAGGTGCTGTTGGTTTAATGCAATGGTTTGAAAGATTAGAATCCGTGTTTCGATTTAGTGGAAGTGAGGAAGGCGACAAGGTGATGTTTGCCTCTGCTACTCTTCAAGGGCGAGCATTGACTTGGTGGAATGGAAGAATGGCGTCTGTAGGGATAAATGCTTCTTATGCTACACCTTGGGTTGAAGTGAGAAGATGGATGACTGAGGAATTCTGTCCAAGGAGTGTTATTCAAAGGTTAGAACAAGAACTATATCAGCTAAGATTGAAGGGTACTGATATCGATGGATACACAAACAGATTCCATGAACTTGCTCTACTTTGTCCAAACAAAGTTACCCCAGAATACTTGAAGGTGGAGCAGTATATTCGAGGCTTACATGCCAACATCCGTGGTGATGTGACCTCATCTAAACCTGCCAATATTGATGAAGACGTTCGAATGTCCTACCAACTGATGGGACATATTATCCAAGATAAGGTTGATGGTGTTGTTGAAGGTAGTAAAAGAAAGGCTGAAGTGGAAAGTGATGATCGAGATGATAACCGTAAATCTCACAATAGGAATCAGAACCGAAGGAGGAGTAATGCTAATGCAGTGACTGAAACTACACCTGCTGATAAGGGAACCCTATGTCAACGCTGCAAAAGGATTCATACTGGTGAATGTGCTAAGTGTGGAAAGTGTAACAAGTTAGGTCACAAGACTTAAGACTGTTGGGGACCAGGAAGGAAAGGAATGACTTGCTTTAATTTCTAAGGTAAAGGACACATGAAGAATCAATTCCCTGAGCCGTAGAAGAATGCACGTGGTGGTGATAATCAAGGAAAGGCCTATCATATAGGATAAGCTGATGCTAAGCAAAACCAGAAAGTTGTTACTGGTACATTTTTACTAAATAATCGTTACGCTACAGCTTTATTTGATTCTGGTGCGGACAAAAGCTTTGTGTCTACAAGTTTAAGTACCTTAATTGATATCAAACCGGTCGAAGACGCGAGTTATGAAGTAGAACTAGCTGATGGTAAATTAGTGAGTACCAATCGTGCGCTATTAGGATGTTCTCTTAATCTTCTAAACCGTATTTTTAAGATAGACTTGATGATCGTCGAACTGGGAAGTTTTGATATTATTATCGGAATGGATTGGCTGTCCAAGTATAATGCGTCTATTCTGTGTGGAGAAAATGAAGTGAGGATTCCTCTAGATGACAAGACCTTAGTTATCGAAGGTGATAAGTGTAATTCTCGACTAAAAATTGTTTCGTGCATTAAAGCTCGTAAGTATATCGAAAGAGGTTGTGAGTTATTCCTAGCTCATGTATCGGGGAAGGAATCGAAGGAGAAACGTATCGAAAATGTTCCGGTCATTCGTGACTTTCCTGAAGTGTTTCCGGAAGATTTGCCAGGGCTTCCGCCTCCAAGGCAAGTAGAATTCCAAATTGATCTAATTCTTGGTGTTGCACCCGTGGCTCGTGTGCCATATCGTTTAGCACCATCCGAGCTGAAGGAGTTGTATGTGCAATGTAACACCCCCAAATTTATACAACTCAATACAGCGGAAGACTCGTTGGTGTTACGGGATAGCACATTACTCACATCATAGACAACGCATAAAAATCGCGTCGTTTAATAATAAATCATTTCCATTCATAAATATCAAAGTTACATCGGTCCCAAGTCATATTATTTCATACAAAGTTTTACAAAGTATTTGAATGGAAAATATAGTTTAAGTGCGGTCCATGAATTCTTGTCGTCTTCCCGAGAATTACCTTCAAGTACCTGAGATAAAACATGTTAAAAGAAAAGGTCAGCGATAACGCCGAGTGAATTCATAGAGTTTAATAAATTCCATCAATATAACTTTGGTATAAAATTATTACGAAAAATCATTTCGTACAAATCATTGTAAAAGGTCATAGAATAGCCAAAATCATTTTATACAAATCTTTATCAAAATCATAATATAGGCATTTGCCTTAAAAATCATTATACGAGCCAATGTCGTAAAAACATCATACAATACGTTTTACAACGTTGTATAGATTAAATAAAAACCGTTATATGAAAATGGTTATGAAAACCAAAACACGAACATAATATCAATAGTATGACCCTGTATTGCTAGTCAGGCAATACATCGTAATTCGGAGCGTCTAGTAGTATTTCGTTAGTTTTGGATTATTATAAGCCGCATGACATTGTTACCTTACTAAACAAACAACGGGTAGCTAACCCGATACCCAATTTGCCCATCTAAAGTAGCGTGTCGTCACAAAGGTCACGCTATGGAAATCTTCTCATACATAAATTCGCTTACCAATCAATGTGGCACGACGGGGATCAACCGTCAAGGCGCGAACTGGGGTAATCGTCCCCAAATAGTACTATTAAATGCATAAGCGTCTACCAACTCCCGGTAGTTCACAATTCATGCTAATGGGACTTTTAGTGACATAACCTAACTTTAATAATCCATTTTATTTCATCTATCGGGTCCATTAATCATTTATCGGGTCATACAATCGGGTCATTCAATCATTCGGGTCCAAAATCAATAAACAAACAATCAGGACAAATGGTGTCCTGTTTTATAAAAACTAACATGTTATCTCCCTCGCGGGTTTATAAAACATTTCATAAAAACATTTAAAAGAGTGCGAGGCTATGAACTCACGTTGATATGGGAAGGCGGGTTATCGGCAATTCGGTCGTACGGTACGTGCTTCAATCACGAAACCTAGACAAATAATACTCGTTTTAGACTCATGTCCAAAATAACAAGTATGTATACATATGATGATTATATATATATGATGATCAAGTGGGTTTACATATTCTCGTTTACTCATTTTAGTGTTATATGTCGATAACTTTTATACTAGTTTTCTCGTTTTACCTATTTACGTGTTTTAAGTTCAATAAACTTATTACAAGTTCTTTAACTTGTTTTAATCCATTTTGTACTTATATTATCAGTATTTAAACTTTACAAGTTGGGCCCAAATGGGTTAAGCCCAATAATAAGTTTACAAGTGTTTTAGTCCATTTTTGTTGTATTATTAGTCCAATAACGTTAATTTAGTCCGTTAACGTCCGTATGTCCTATAGTTCGGGTCTTATCGGTTTTTACTTGTTATACATGTTTATATATATAAGTTTTATAAAGTTTACATTAGACGGGTCCAACCATCTAAGTTTTATTTAATAAAAACGTTAATTTTACCGTAATAGCCGAAAAAGTCGTAAAAATCATGTTTATAATTTTATAACTTATAAAACTTAACAAGTTACCATTTTTATAAAATGTACACTTATTTAACCTTTTACATACTTATATAAATAAAATCCATAAGTTAGTGGGTTTTTATTTTACATTTTATACTATTAAATTTTGAGTGCTTATATAATAGTAATATACTTTAATTTCCAAAAATCTGATTTTTATCTTCACTTTCACCAAAACTGCCATATCTTGAGTTCTATATGGAGATAGAAGCTCAAATTTTTATCACATAAACTAAATGATATTTGCTCCATTTAACTCTGCTATAGCTACTGTTGAATCATCTTCTACGTATTTTCTAAAAATCGTCCAAAACAGTAAACTCAGATTTGTACCTTAAACTTGTTTTGATCATATCTCACTCATTACAATGATTCCATTGCATGGCCAACTCTCACATGTGTACAAGACATATAGCTTACTGTAAATGGATTCTACTTCATCATTTTATCAGTCCATGACCTGTTTCTTTACTGTTTTATACAGCCATCACTTTTAAGCAAGATTTTAGCCTTGTTCTTTATAGTTTTTCACCTTTTTAATCATGTTTATCAACACCAAATCTCCACATAACATTTTTATCATCATATAATCATCATATACATATACAATAGGAAATAAAATACATGTGTACATAATCAAAATAACAAGAAGATGAGGAGGACAATCTTTATACCACCAAGTTGATGTAGGTTGTGATGAAAACATGGATTTTGATGGAGAAACTTGTGGATAACCATGACCATCTTCAAGACCACCGTGCTTCATGAACTCCTTGTGGAAAATCAGCCCCAAGACACCATGAAAACTCCTCCATGGATGTTAAAACTTGCACCAATCTTCCTCTTTTTGAATGGGGATTAACATATGTAAGTTATAACATATGTTTGTAGTTAAAATTGATCAAGTGAAGGTGGTTTGGAGGTGTATTTGGGACGTCCAAAACTGCTTAGAGAGAGAGAGTGTGTGTTTTGGATGGAAGAAAATGATACTAGTGGTTTGTGTTGGATGGTTTTGAGGTGGTTTTGGTTTGGTTATGCTTACAAACTAAGCTAAATGGACAAGTGTCCATCAAGGGTGTTTTACTAGCTTAAACTTGCCACCATTAGTATAGGGGTGGGCAAGTGTAAACTTGTCTCATCCCTATTAATTTACGGGTACTCTTCGATTCTAGTTTCCTCGATTTGCGTGCCCTCGGGTCGTTTTACGAAAAACGTTTTTATAAATTATGAATCAACGACACAAAACGAATCTAATAAAAATTGTCTCATCAAAAACGGAGTTCGAAAACGTAAATACGTAATCCTAAGGTTTCCGGTTTAGTCGTAAAGGACGTTAAAATAAAATCGTAAGTCCTAATATCTTCTCGTAAATTTGTGAGTTTATGAACCAACACAAATTTAAACTCCAAAATAATATTCACGGATAAATTTATTTTTTGAAATGTCGGACTGTCACCAAAAACGGAGTATGCAAACGTAAGCACGTAACATAGAATCCTCCAGTTTAGACGTAGTCGATGCTACCTCAAGACGTAAATCCAAATTTCTTCCCAAAAATAAGTGAGTTCATATTGTAACATTGAAATAATGTTTTCAAATAAATATTGAGAATAAAATATCAACCATAAATTGACGGATTGTCACAGCATTTACCCCTAAACAGGATCTTGTCCTCAAAGATCATCTTACTACTCGCTTCTTATAGAGTTAAAGCCATGTGGGTATTTCCTCCACATTCGGTCTTTTCTCACAAGTGCAATTCATTACAATACGCGAGTTCTATCAAACATAACTACGGGAATAAGATCAGGCTTAATGTTGACTTACTTTCTCTATCCATGATGTTCACGGGTTTCTGATGAATGCAACTTTTCTCCGATCTAAGCTTTACTAAGAACAATCAGATTTTCACTTGATAGATATTTATCAAGTTCGATTTACGAAACATAATTCACGCAATCCGTGAAGTCCTAGGGTAGATCCAGCTTATATGCCTTTCCAACCAAATCTTTTACATCATCTCAATGGTCCCATACAACGGGGACTTATATCCCATGATTTGTCATATCATGAATTCATTTTTCCAAGTTTAAAATTGTGGCATAACTTCGCTACCCATTTGGCACTTCAAGATCTACATTTCATATTCACATAACCTCTTGCCCACTATCGGCAGTCAATAATCAAATCCTAATTTCAACAATCATTTCAGATCTCGCGGGTCGGGTATTTTGCAAGGTTAGGTTCGCCATCATAGGAAACCTTAAACCTAAAAGACATGTCCAACTCACAGTGGGTGTATGTCAGGTGTCTTCATCTCAACTCTTGCTTACAGATGCTCTAATATTTAGATCCTAACAAGATTAGGTCTCGATCCTAATACGATAATTATCAATGGTAATCCTTCCGAAGGAAAGCGATTTTACAGTCTATCACCAAAGGTCAATCATTCAATCATAAAACAGCACTTATATTACTTTGTATCGTTACTTTACCTCGTCCCTTCGATTGGGGTGGTACATAGTACTCTCATCAAGGTTCGTTCTCAATGATTTCTGAGCAAATCTCTAGAAATTCGATGCAAAGCGAGGATCTTGATAAAGATGTTCGATACAGGCACACTATGTTTACATAACTTCCTTTAAATATAAGAGTCTATTTCTTCATCAAGATTCTATCATTAACGAGAATGATATTAGCAGATTTGGTCAGTCTGTCGACGATGACCCAAATCGAATCAAATTTAGATGATGACCTTTGCAATAGCTAGACGTTTACTAATGTATGAGGCGATATCTGCCTTCATAACTGCCATTAGTACAACTTCTTCAGACAAAGATACTTTTAGTCAAAAATGACATACATATAATACTTAAACTTACAAATTCCAACATAACTATATCTCACAATCCTCCATATTTAGACAATCACATGTGGTCTTTAAAACATTCAACGCTATTGGCTTCTCAATTCTAATGGTTCACATTAGAAGCGAACCCCTTTTTATTATCTATATTATCCCTTTTTACAAACATCAACTATATTTTAAATCGTTCGGCAATTTATTTTGCACCTTCATTATTAAGGAACATGTCCTAACTGGTTCTTTATCTTTTCTACATAATGCGTCGGTATCTATATTCACTTCTCATGATGATGTAATTATCATGTCCACAATTCATCAGATACTATTTCTATATTATGCGTCAGTAATTACGTTCACCTTTCTTCATATTTTCTATGTTTCAGTTTCGTCTTTACTATTATCTTTATCTGTTTTACTCACTCTGACGTCTAAAGCGTCGATAATTATTACATGTAAATTAACAATAATTATTTAATTTTTATGAAACGTAAACGTAAAAGTTTTAAATTTCTTAGTTCGACCAATTATATAAAATGTTCAAAATAAATTTGAGTTTAATTAACAAGATTTTCGCTAATTTATCGAAAATAATTAATAAGATTCGTAAATGTTCGAAAAACCTTTGTTTATACTTTGGTCAAAGTTTTCTTTGTTGAAAAGCAAAAATTGTCGTTTTAAGTTTTCAGGTTATGGTATAAATGGTTTTACTCAATCCTTCTTAAGTTATCTTGAGGTATACACAAACATTTACCCCTAAACAGAAGTTTAGTTAAATGGTTTGTGTATAAGGGAATAATCCCTTTAAAAATCCTTTATTAAAACATTTGTCAAAACATATTTCCATTTCTTTTTGGTAAAATCCAAAGTCTTAAAAGGGCTCTTAATTTTTGAAGAGTCTATGTGCATACATCTTACTATTATTAATCTAACGGTCATTTTATGTAAAGGATTAAGTTTTTAATCCCTAAGCGTTAATCGTTCTAATCTTTGAAAAGTCAATATATCTTCCATTATCTATTAATCACACGGTTAAATCATGCAAAGAATTAAGTCTTAAGTCTTATGTTAAATATTTAAGGTACATGTTTTCATTGTTCGGCCAATTCAGGGAAATCTATAAATAATTATTAACTCATTCTTATTCTTATAAACAAACAAATGATCCTTAATGATCACGAGCATGAATTTATTAAATTACAGCCTTCACACGTGATTCACCAAATTTTATGAATGCTGTATGTGCATTGGTCAATCCAAACGACATCACGTGAAACTCATAATGTTCATCACAAGTTCTGGATGTAGAGATTGGAATAGATAATCTCTTTCGCGGATACGAAAGTGGATGATAACCATGCCGTGAATCAAACCTTTAAAACATACGCTAAAACCTTGTAAATGATCGAACAAATCTTCCATTTCGAGTTATGGATATCGTTTTCGATTGTCAATTTACTCAGTTCACAGTAATCTATAAACATAAGGAATGATAACACCATAGCTCTTCAGGATGACAGGCTTGGTATAATAAAATCTTTCTTCGACAACTCTCTCAGTAGTACGGTAATTCCTTTAATTCAGATGGTGCTGACGTACAGTGAACAAGCCACAGGTGCAGCACCGGGAATATAATCAATACCAATTTCAACTTGCCTTAATGGCGAAAGTCTAGGTAATTCACCAACAAATACCTCCTAAAGTTTCAGATAAGATAAACATCTTTTAATAAATACATATTAGGTTCCTTCTAGATTATTATATCTATGACTAATTCACAACCATTTACGGTATAATTTCAAGTCAAAATGCGGGATATGGTCATCCATCAAGAATTATTTAGATCACTTTTGATAATCAACATTTTATCATTTAGGGGAATTCTACTCGAGTTCCCATCAATTAAGACAATGTCGTCATGTCATAATCAATGAATCCATTCTACTGGCACTATCAACTTTCCAGTTTCATTGCCGTCGATAAGATGTGAACTTCTCAAAAGACTGATAATAACTCATAATCCTTCACAATTTCAAGGATATCAGGAGACATAACTACCATAAAAAGAGTAAGGTCAACGCATAATCTATGCGAGAGAATTTCAAATCAGATACAGACGAAAACATTTAACGAATATGAACATATACCATGTTTTCATAATTTGAGTACGCATTCGAAAGCTCCTCGGATCGTTACCCAGGTCATTCAAATGAAATCAAATCAAAAGAAATGATAAGAACGTCGATACATCCAGTCGGGTATCCACACTCGGTAATCAGATACTTTTCCTAAGAATCTCACTACGGGAGAATTGGACAAGAAAGAATTGTCAATTGTCAAATAAGACAATTTCCACAGATGAGTAAATTCGACTCAGAAGAATAGATGCTACAGGCACATATGTAGGTGACCCTAACATTATGTCCTTATTTTTCACTTCTTGCGGATCTCATTAAAATTTAATCTTTCACAATCCTCAAAGAAAATGTAGTGTTTATTCATTAGTTTTATGGTGACTAGTAATCAGTCTTGCATAGTCCATTCCAAATTGTATGTAGGCGCGCAACTATATACAATTTCAAGATTAACGATGCAATACTCACTTTTCGTCAAAATTTTATCATCCATGTTTATAATAAAAACATTTTCATGCTTGATTCTTAAATAAGAATAAAAAATGAATTTACAAAGATTTTCTTTGTTATGAAAATAGTTAGGTTTTCCAAGGTAATTTATAAACAATCTCATTTCGATAACAATCACTTATAAATCTTACTTTGAATAATCATTATAGTGATGAGAATTCAAATTTTCTCAAGGGATACTGTTTTATCTTAGAAAAACAATGAGTGATCTGCAAAAGAGTGATGGAAAGTTGTTCACCAAGAACTAACTACAATATGATAGGAAATGAGCTTTTGCCAAATAATCATGAGGTTCATGACCTCGATGGCGCTCAAAAAGAATAATCCACAACGTAACTCAAATCAAGATGAGTACTCGTTCAATGGTTGCATCACTAATGCAAACATTAGGATGAAGAAATAAAAGATAGATAACATTGATACATGTAGAATTTAGCAATCAAAGGTAGTCTTTTCATTAATCACAAACAAGTCGAATTGTACCGTAACACATTATGTGTCACTATGTCATACAATTCTCAGAACTCATCCTACCAACTGATGTCTCAGTTAAGTTAGGGATTCTTAAAAGATACCACAATGAATACCAATCTACAAGAGTCATTAGGTGTTCCACATGTCCCAGAAGATCCATCGGTCTCAATTCAGAAGAAGATTTCTTCAATTTATTTCTTGGACACTGGGCATCCTCGTCAGTGGACAATGGCCTAGGAACAGCCCTTAACACAAACTAACAATCAATTAAAACCTTATAATTCAATCACAGGACTTAATAACTTCCTTTTAACAATCTCATATTCCATACGGGTTAAATTTTACTTTATTCAAGTTTCAACCAACTTATACTCAATGCGATATTCTACCTTATTCTCCAATACTTTCAATCTTCATTCTTAGACCTTAAAAGGGCAATAAAAGCTCGATATGATCAACACTTAATATCCAATCCTATAGCTCTTACCACAACAATTATCAAATGAGTCACTAGTATGAAATGACTTGATCATTCAACTAGACTTCTCGGAAAGGTACTAGTGGCATGAGGCTTTTGGGTAATGGTTCCAATGGCAGCCTCAAGTGCAACATTCACCCTTTCGATTTCAATTTAAGAATTGGATGAAAACGAATTAGATGACATCTTTCTAGGTGGTAACGTTTTGTCAAACTCCACTCTATAAGGAAAGATCGTCATGACATCGATATTAGATTTAATCTCGCCAATTCTTATCCAATATCACAATCAACTGATATCTACATTTCTACAAATATCAACCATTTGTTGGGATCATAAATATCCACAACTTGGTTTAGATCTAGGATAGCTAGAATTCCTAAGAGAATAGCTTTGATTAATTTACTAGGGGATTTAGGGTTTCTTGTGACAATCTACGTCGTATAAATACCTCGTATAAAAATCAAAATAATCATCAAACAATCATGTAATAAAATTACATCATATATATATATATATATATATATAATCCAAGTTATATATATATATATATTAAAATAACACTTCTCAGTCTTGGCCTTGTCGGTAACTCGGGAATTCTTCGGCACCGTTATAGTCAAAAGATTTTTAGACATTTTTAGAAAAATGTTTATAGTTAAAAGATTTTGAAAAGTTTTATTCAAAACCTTCATTTTAAAAATATTTCGTTCTCTATAACGAGAGCTCTGGTACCAAACTGTAACACCCCCAAATTTATACAACTCAATACAGCGGAAGACTCGTTGGTGTTACGGGATAGCACATTACTCACATCATAGACAACGCATAAAAATCGCGTCGTTTAATAATAAATCATTTCTATTCATAAATATCAAAGTTACATCGGTCCCAAGTCATATTATTTCATACAAAGTATTTGAATGGAAAATATAGTTTAAGTGCGGGCCATGAATTCTTGTCGTCTTCCCGAGAATTACCTTCAAGTACCTGAGATAAAACATGTTAAAAGAAAAGGTCAGCGATAACGCCGAGTGAATTCATAGAGTTTAATAAATTCCATCAATATAACTTTGGTATAAAATTATTACCAAAAATCATTTCGTACAAATCATTGTAAAAGGCCATAGAATAGCCAAAATCATTTTATACAAATCTTTATCAAAATCATAATATAGGCATTTGCCTTAAAAATCATTATACGAGCCAATGTCGTAAAAACATCATACAATACGTTTTACAACGTTGTATAGATTAAATAAAAACCGTTATATGAAAATGGTTATGAAAACCAAAACACGAACATAATATCAATAGTATGACCCTGTATTGCTAGTCAGGCAATACATCGTAATTCGGAGCGTCTAGTAGTATTTCGTTAGTTTTGGATTATTATAAGCCGCATGACATTGTTACCTTACTAAACAAACAACGAGTAGCTAACCCAATACTCAATTTGCCCATCTAAAGTAGTGTGTCGTCACAAAGGTCACGCTATGGAAATCTTCTCATACATAAATTCGCTTACCAATCAATGTGGCACGACGGGGAAAACCGTCAAGGCGCGAACTGGGGTGATCGTCCCCAAATAGTACTATTAAATGCATAAGCGTCTACCAACTCCCGGTAGTTCACAATTCATGCTAATGGGACTTTTAGTGACATAACCTAACTTTAATAATCCATTTTATTTCATCTATCGGGTCCATTAATCATTTATCGGGTCATACAATCGGGTCATTCAATCATTCGGGTCCAAAATCAATAAACAAACAATTGGGACAAATGGTGTCCTATTTTATAAAAACTAACATGTTATCTCCCTCGCGGGTTTATAAAACATTTCATAAAAACATTTAAAAGAGTGCGAGGCTATGAACTCACGTTGATATGGGAAGGCGGGTTATCAGCAATTCGGTCGTACGGTACGTGCTTCAATCACGAAACCTAGACAAATAATACTCGTTTTAGACTCATGTCCAAAATAACAAGTATTTATACATATGATGATTATATATATATGATGATCAAGTGGGTTTACATATTCTCGTTTACTCATTTTAGTGTTATATGTCGATAACTTTTATACTAGTTTTCTCGTTTTACCTATTTACGTGTTTTAAGTTCAATAAACTTATTACAGGTTATTTAACTTGTTTTAATCCATTTTGTACTTATATTATCAGCATTTAAACTTTACAAGTTGGTCCCAAATGGGTTAAGCCCAATAATAAGTTTACAAGTGTTTTAGTCCATTTTTTTGTATTATTAGTCCAATAACGTTAATTTAGTCCGTTAACGTCCGTATGTCCTATAGTTCGGGTCTTATCGGTTTTTACTTGTTATACATGTTTATATATCAGTATATAAGTTTTATAAAGTTTACATTAGACGGGTCCAACCATCTAAGTTTTATTTAATAAAAACGTTAATTTTACGGTAATAGCCGAAAAAGTCGTAAAAATCATGTTTATAATTTTATAACTTATAAAACTTAACAAGTTACCATTTTATAAAATGTACACTTATTTAACCTTTTACATACTTATATAAATAAAATCCATAAGTTAGTGGGTTTTTATTTTACATTTTATACTATTAAATTTTGAGTGCTTATATAATAGTAATATACTTTAATTTCCAAAAATCTGATTTTTATCTTCACTTTCACCAAAACTGCCATATCTTGAGTTCTATATGGAGATATAAGCTCAAATTTTTATCACATAAACTAAATGATATGTGCTCCATTTAACTCTACTATAGCTACTGTTGATTCATCTTCTACGTATTTTCTAAAAATCGTCCAAAACAGTAAACTCAGATTTGTACCTTAAACTTGTTTTGATCATATCTCACTCATTACAATGATTCCATTGCATGGCCAACTCTCACATGTGTACAAGACATATAGATTACTGTAAATGGATTCTACTTCATCATTTTATCAGTCCATGACCTGTTTCTTTACTGTTTTATACAGCCATCACTTTTAAGCAAGATTTTAGCCTTGTTCTTTATAGTTTTTCACCTTTTTAATCATGTTTATCAACACCAAATCTCCACATAACATTTTTATCATCATATAATCATCATATACATATACAATAGGAAATAAAATACATGTTTACATAATCAAAATAACAAGAAGATGAGGAGGACAATCTTTATACCACCAAGTTGATGTAGGTTGTGATGAAAACATGGATTTTGATGGAGAAACTTGTGGATAACCATGACCATCTTCAAGACCACCGTGCTTCATGAACTCCTTGTGGAAAATCAGCCCCAAGACACCATGAAAACTCCTCCATGGATGTTAAAACTTGCACCAATCTTCCTCTTTTTGAATGGAGATTAACATATGTAAGTTATAACATATGTTTGTGGTTAAAATTGATCAAGTGAAGGTGGTTTGGAGGTGTATTTAGGACGTCCAAAATTGCTTAGAGAGAGAGAGAGTGTGTATTTTGCATGGAATAAAATGATACTAGTGGTTTGTGTTGGATGGTTTTGAGGTGGTTTTGGTTTGGTTATGCTTACAAACTAAGCTAAATGGACAAGTGTCCATCAAGGGTGTTTTACTAGCTTAAACTTGCCACCATTTGTATAGGGGTGGGCAAGTGTAAACTTGTCCCATCCCTATTAATTTACGGGTACTCTTCGATTCTAGTTTCCTCGATTTGCGTGCCCTCGGGTCGTTTTACGAAAAATGTTTTTATAAATTATGAATCAACGGCACAAAACGAATCTAATAAAAATTGTCTCATCAAAAACGGAGTTCGAAAACGTAAATACGTAATCCTAAGGTTTTCGGTTTAGTCGTAAAGGACGTTAAAATAAAATCGTAAGTCCTAATATCTTCTCGTAAATTTGTGAGTTTATGAACCAACACAAATTTAAACTCCAAAATAATATTCACGGATAAATTTATTTTCTGAAATGTCAGACTACCACCAAAAAACGGTGTATGCAAACATAAGCACGTAACGTAGAATCCTCCGGTTTAGACGTAGTCGATGCTACCTCAAGACGTAAATCTAAATTTCTTCCCAAAAATAAGTGAGTTCATATTGTAACATTGAAATAATGTTTTCAAATAAATATTGAGAATAAAATATCAACCATAAATTGACGGATTGTCACATGCAATTGCAAGAACTATCTTATAAAGGTTTTATACGACCGAGTTCGTCACCTTGGGGAGCTCCTGTTTTATTCGTTAAGAAGAAAGATGGTTCGTTCCGTATGTGTATCGATTACCGAGAGCTGAATAAGCTGACGATCAAGAATCGTTATCCGCTTCCTAGAATTGATGATCTATTTGATCAACTTCAAGGTTCTCGTGTTTTCTCCAAGATTGATCTTCGTTCTGGTTACCATCAACTTCGTGTACGCGAGGAAGATATTCCTATTACGGCTTTTAGGACTCGTTATGGTCATTATGAGTTCCGAGTTATGCCTTTTGGTCTGACTAATGCACCTACTGTATTCATGGACATAATGAATCGCATTTGTAAGTCGTATCTTGATAAATTCGTGATCGTTTTCATCGATGATATTCTAATCTACTCCAAGAGCAAGGAAGAGCATGCCGAACACTTAAGAATTATCTTGAACTTGTTAAAGGACGAAAAGTTGTACGCTAAATTCTCAAAGTGTGATTTTTGGCTTAATTCTGTATAATTTCTTGGACATGTGATTGATGAAAGTAGGGTACATGTTGATCCTCTGAAGATTGAAGCCATTAAGAATTGGAGTGCTCCCACTACTCCAACCGAAGTGCGACAATTTCTAGGTTTGGCTGGTTACTACCTAAGGTTTATTGAAGGATTCTCTTTGATATCGAAACCATTAACTAAGCTGACTCAGAAGAATAAACTATTTGTGTGGGGTGATAAAGAAGAAGAAGCTTTCAAAACCCTGAAGATGAAACTCTGTAGTGCGCCGATCTTATCGTTACCTGAAGGAAGTGAAGACTTTGTTGTTTATTGTGATGCATCTCTTCAAGGATACGGTGTTGTTCTCATGCAACGTGTAAAGGTGATCGCATATGCCTGTAGACAATTAAGGAAGAATGAGGAGAACTAAACTACCCATGACTTGGAATTGGGCGCTGTGGTTTTTGCTTTACGACTTTGGAGACATTATATGTATGGTATGAAGTGTACATTATTCACTGATCACAAAATCCTACAATACATACTGGATCAAAAGGAGCTGAATATGAGGCAACGTCGATGGGTTGAACTCTTGAGTGATTACGACTGTGAAATTTCTTTATCATCTGGGAAAGGCGAATGTGGTAGCTGACGCGTTAAGTCGAAAGGAAAGGGAGAAACCGATTCGAGTGCGTGCTTTGGTGGTGACAGTTTATAATAACTTACCAGAAGACTCGAAACGTACAAATCGAAGCGTGTAAGAAGGAAAATATTGCAGCCGATAGATTTAGAGGAGATGGTGAAACGTTTGAGACGCGATCCGATGGTATCAAATGTTTGAGAGGTCGAATTTGATTACCATTATATGGTGGACTGAGAGACTTGATCATGTTAGAATCTCATAAGTCCAAGTATTCTATTCATCCTGGATCGGACAAAATGTACCAAGACTTGAAAAAGTTATACTGGTGGCCCGATTATGAAAGCTGATATTGCATCATACGTCGTGAAATGCTTAACGTGTGCAAAAGTGAGAGCTGAATATCAGAAGTCGTCAGGATTACTTGTCCAACCTGAAATTCCAATCTTGAAATGGGAGCGAATTACGATGGATTTCATCACAAAACTCCTAAGGACACCGTCTGGGTTCGATGCAATCTGGGTTATTGTCGACCGTTTAACTAAATCCGCTCATTTCATTCCATCAACGAGAGGTTCGGTTTGGAGAAACTTGCCGACATTTATCTGAAAGAGATCGTGTGTAAGCATGGTGTTCCTATTTCAATCATTTCCGATAGATACAGTCGTTTTGCTTCTTGATTTTGGAGATCACTTCAGAAATCTTTAGGAACCTATTTGGATATGAGCACAGTCTATCATCCGCAAACCGATGGGCAAAGCGAAAGAACTATTCAGACTTTGGAGGATATGTTGCGTGCTTGTGTGATAGACTTTGGAAGTAGCTGGGATAAGCACTTACCTTTGGCAGAATTCTCGTACAATAATAGTTATCACGCGAGTATTAAAGCTTCACCTTTTGAAGCACTTTATGGGAGAAAATGTAGATTGCCCGTGAGCTAGAGTGAGGTTGGTGATGCCCAACTCACTGGACCAGAGATGATTAGAGTGACGACGGATATGATTGTGCAAATCAAGAATAGGCTGTTGTCTGCGCAAAGTCGACAGAAGAGTTATGCGGATGTGAGAAGAAAACCATTGGAGTTTAGTGTGGGAGATAAGGTTATGCTAAAGGTATCACCATGGAAAGGTGTTGTACGATTTGGAAAACGTGGGAAGTTAAGTCCTTGTTATATCGGACCATTCAAGTTTACATCTAGAGTAGGACCCGTGGCATACCAACTTGAACTACCACAAGAACTGTATGGGATTCATAACACTTTTCATTTGTCGAATCTGAAGAAGTATTTATCCGATGAAGAACTCGTTATACCGTGGGACGAAGTTAAGGTTTATGAAAAGTTGCACTTTATTGAATAACCAATCGAGATCATGGATCGCGAGGTCAAGCAACTGAAACAAAGCCGAATCCCTATCGTCAAAGTTCGATGGAACTCTCGGAGAGGACCGGAGTATACTTGGGAACGAGAAGACCAAATGTGGAAGAATTACCCTCATCTCTTTGATTTCAACAAGCGATCGGACAAGAACACAAGTTGATCTTCGAGGGCAAAGATCCTAATTTGGTGGGGATAATGTGACAATCCGTCAATTTCAGGTCGTTATTTTAATCTCGACTATTACATATTACGTGTTTGTTTAATGAGAATTTTAAATTATCGGCTAACCAAGAAGGTTATGACTTGAAACTAGCGTAAGAATGTCGATTAGATGAAAACCGGCAAAGAATACGTTAGGTATCGATATTATATTCTCAATTTTTCATAAAAATGATTTTTATTATATTTAATCTTTATTTCTCGTGTTTTACGTTTTAACGAATGACGAGAACTACTAGTGATCGCGATACCGACGGATGCCCAAAAATTTATGTTTTATTATCGATTGTATCGATATTTTATATTTTCGACGTTTTCGATTTAATTACGTTTTAAGTCGTGTCAAAGCTGTATTATTATTTTTATGAAACGTTTTAACTTTAGAAAAGTATTTTTACGAAACCCGAGCCTCGTAAATATTTTCAAAATTTACAATTTACATTTTCTACCTTGTAAACTATTTAATTTCATTTTGGATCAAAACTATGCCTAAATGACAAAATCTACCCTAACCTTGGACTATAAATAGTTTTTCCACTAACTAGTTTATATTAAAAATTCTTTTTTACAAAATTTTCACCCACCTCTCTCTTGTTCATCCTTTAGCCGTCCACCCCCATACCACAATCCATCAAAAAATTTCAATTTGTACTTTGATTCTTCCAAAACTAATCAAAGACCTATCCTACAAATCTGATAAGCTTTATTTTGGTATACGATTTTCCAACATGCATACACTTTATTTTTCTTTCAATTTTTGGTGAAGAACATCATGTTTGATGTAGAATCTTGATAACCTATGAATCTATGAAGTGGGTTGATGTTTTCTAGAGAGAGAAACTAGAGAGAGAAAGTGAGAGAAAATGTGTGTCTTCTTTATTGAATGAAAACAAGAAATGAACGACAACCACCCCTTTCCAAGGAGGAAAGGGGTATTTATACTTCCAAGTCATATGTGGACTTGGGCCGGCCCATGACAAGCCCATGGACCGGTTCTTACTTAACTTAATAAGCATACTCTAACTACGAGCTATTACGACATAAATAATATTGTGGAGTGACCGATACTTCTAATATACGTAAAAACGTATTTCTAACAATCTCCCCCTAAGGGAGGTCACTCCACGTTACAAAGTTCTAAACCTAGCATACTATACTAAGTCTTCGTTCTTTAGCTCGTAGTCTTTTCTTCTTTTCTTTCTTTTGTTGTGAATATGTTGGTTTGATCTTCTAGGCTTTGGCTTGAGAGCATTGTTCTTTTGGCCTTTCACGTGCGATCTTTTCCTTCTTGTGAATTTTGCCTCCTCGTGACTCCATGTTCCACACACTTATGTCTTTTTGTTGAATTCTCGAAAGTTTCAGAGTTTGGTACAGCGGAAGACTTTATCTTGTACTTTCTTGAATTTTTGCTAAACTTTGATGCAGAAAAACATAAGCATGTGGGAACGACTTCTACAGGTACACCGCAACACCACCGTCTTCACTGGTACACAGCAACGCCACCGTCTTCAACAGGTACACAACAACGCCACCGTCTTTAACAGGTACACAGCAACGACACGAATAAAATGGCTTTGAACATTTTATTCTAATTCAGTAGCATTTTACCTCCGGTCGGTGAAGACCGTTGGACGATATTAGATATCGTACCCGTGACGGATAGTTTCAATTAAGTAACTTCCTGACAGGATTTCGCGGGTAAACCCGTTCTCTTTATTCGACCGTCCAAAGCTGACTGCGAACATAAAGAGTGAATCACTTGGATAAATTATCCTTGTGATTTGAAGCCGTCAATTCATGAAACCTGGAACAAGTGAATTTCAATTAAGATTTTCACCATCGTTGCTTTCCAGTTATCACGACCTCAATTCATAAAGAATCTTGCACGTCACCTACCAAGTGCTGTTTGATGTTAACACTAGAAGGATTTCCACTCGTCACTGTGATCAATAAAGAGTCACTCTGAGTGTTCTGGCAAGATCATATGATAATGCGTAGAGGCCTGGAACGAATTTAAGTTCAATTAAGAATTAAACCACTGTTTCCTTCCAGTTTTTCACAAGATTGGTTCTAAAAGAACCGCACGTGTAACCTACCATGAGCTTGTTTGATGTTGGCTCAAGCAAGATTTCCATCTTCATTGTAATACTTGCGTATTACTCGGATGTTCTAGAAATATTACAGAAATACTGTGTAGGACTCATGAAAATCTCTTACTTTTCACAGTGTGTGAGAAAGCAAGGAATAAATGGAAAGTGTCCTAATGAGACTTTTGATGATCTCTTGGCTCTAGACTCGACTGTGCGTTTTGATTTAGTGAGCGATGGCTGGAGAGGAGTGCCACCTTTTCAATACCAGTCTATTCGGAGTGAATAAACCAATAGATAACGTGTTGATCTCCGTGTGATTAAAACAAATACCTTTTGAGAGATATTTGAGTTAGCTAGGAAGGGTTGTGCATTGCATCACTGGGTCCATGATGTCTTTCTTCAATACCGAGAATCATTAGCAAAAATGACCTCAATAGCATATGTATTGACCCGGTTTCTGCCTAAAGTTGTAAGGAGGGCTTCTTTCTTTACACCCTTTATCTTTACAATTATTTTTCATTCTTCAACCCCTTCAATGCTTACCAATACGTCATCACTAGCACCTTGTTGTGATTGTTCCAGTGCTAGCTTAAGTACTTGGTCGACATTCAGCTACGTTCACATTCTTTCTCCATCTTTCCTAGGACTTCTAATTCTATCTAGGGAATTGTCCTTGGGAAGATTCCATCGGCTCTGATGAATCATTGGACTAAACCTATTCCTACCACCCTTTTGTCACCACATTCGTCGTGAATTAAGCGTGTTTTGGGAAGGAATTGCCACCATGAAAAATCATTGAAAATCACCTAAAGTACTTGTGATATTGACATCAAAAGTTTCGAACCTTAGGTGTTTTTGATCATCAAAAACGCTCCCCCTTAATACATGCTTTACACATATTAAGTTGGATTATCGTTAAATCTTTTTCATCTTTTAGCCAAGTATCACTTAAGTCTCCTTAATCCCATTTTCTCCCCTTATCCAAAATGTTAACCATTAATATTTGGGATATTAAATGGATTAACCGGTCTTTGGGTAAAAAATGAAATCGATGTTTGGCCATAGAACATGTGAATGCTCCCCCTTAAGTTAATAAGGGATAGTTGTAGTGCTTTAGTATGATATATTTTGGAAGATTTAGAATCTCGTGAGAAATTCTTGAAAAATTATCATACCTTAACACTACACCAAGCCATTAAAGCACAATATTCACAAATATACATATTCACAATTGAAAAACCAATATAAAGTGGACCTGAAATGTACGACCCATTAGATGGATCGTTGCAGTAGCTTGTGGTGCACTAAATATGGTCTACCACCAACGAATCTTTTCAAGCTCCTCATCAATCTACGTTCACGGAGCTTTTGATCAATCTTCTTGATCACGTACTTCGCCATTTGCCGATAACCCGGATGCCAATCCTCCGTCATCTCTGGCAAAGTCCCACCCGAGTTAAGATGCTCCAACTTTCCTCTGACTTGTAGAAGAGTCCCATCACTGTACTTAAAAAGCTCACCCACCCTCATAAACTTCATTAAACCTCGACTGTTCAAGTAGAAAATGCCGCAATTCGGAACAGAAATGCCGGTATAGGGATGATACACTGATTTTGTACGGTTCAATTTTCTGTCTCTCGATATCCTCTCGAATTGATCTAAGTCTTAAGTGGAATGATTGTTCTTGGTTATAAAGCAAAGGGGTTTGGTTTTCTATTCTAATAAGAAGTGGAAATGAAAGTTTAAATCAAAGGCAATTACTTTAATTATGATTAACAAAAACTTGGTTGAAAATTTAAAGTTCAAATTAAAATTCAAATTAAAATCAAAGTTAACAAGTAAATTGTGAAATATGAGTGAAGAAACAGTAAATCAACAATAGTAAAACAGTAACTATACTCAAAAATAACTGATCCGGAACTTTCAAACCTTGATTCGGAACTAACTGATTCGGAAAATACTATTCACTCATCCGGAACATACTCATCCGGAACTTGCTCATTCGGAACATACTCATCCGGAACTTTCCGAATAGGGTGTTGATTCGGAAGTTTGGAAACTTCCGAATGAAGGATTGGTTCGGAACTTTATGACTGATCCGGAACTTTCCGGATGAAAGCTTGATTCGGAAATTTTCTCTTGATTCGGAACTTTAGTGCTTGGTTCGGAAGTTTCCGAATGAAGGGCTCATTCGGAACTTTTTGGCTGATTCGGAAGATCTGGAAACCAGTTACAGTAACTGTATAGCGAAGAACACGGGACACGAATTTTAACCAGAATCAACTCCAATACTTAAAAAGATTTTACCAAATTAAACACAAATCATTTAGACACCATAAGCAACAAATCCCACTAATAAAAACACAAATCCAAACAACTTTTGAAGATCAAATCAAGAAAAATAAAACTTAATAACTTGAAGATAAAGATGATGATGAACAAGATGAAATGAAAGATTAAACAAGAACTTGGTATTGAATGATTGATGTTTTGACAAGATGAAACAAGGATTAAAATTACAAGATTAAAGAACTAAAAATAAAAATCACCAATCACCCTAGTGGTGATGGTGTTCTACGAACCAGGAGGAAAGAAAAAGGAGGAAGAAAGAAAAACTAGCTCCCTAAAATGTGTGTGGGATGGCCTATTTATAGGTGTTTCCTTTGGTTGGTGAGTGGGCTTTCTCCCGTTCTTCGTGTCTTTTCGTCTTTTCAGAAAAGTTTCCGTTTTCGATTCTGATTCGGGATTTGTCGTCGATTAAATTCAACTCGTCTTTTAATTTCTTCATTTAATAGACTTGAGTTTCTTCGACTTATATAAATCTTCCATCTTTGGTCCTTTTCTTCGATAAATCTTCGAATAGGCCCAGTGACTTCAAATCTTTTGCATCTCTTGGACAATAGACTTTATCTTGAGTCTTTTTCTTCAGTAAAACCCGTGCAATCCCATGTTTTCTTCAATATTTATCCGGTTGGCTCTGAAAACACAACAAACACAAAAACCACGCATAATTCCAAACAAATGATATTAAATACGTGTTTTGGTCTCGTTTTAGCCCGAATTAAGTGGTAAAAGGATGGGTGTTTACACACCTATCAAATCCCCTACACTTAACCATTGCCATGCCCTCATGCAATGCTTAGTGATAAAGCAAGTTTACACTTTTCTCATAATTAATCAACCTTGGCCTTATTTAAAATTCTACTAAACAAAAATTAAAGAAATAAAACTTCAAAGATAACAAAGGGATAGAAAACCATTTTCACGTGAAAATAGCTACATGGAAATAACTTGTAGAGTAATCGATGACTTACATTAGGGCTTTGGTGCTGCGAAGATTTATCACCCTCAAGTTTCACGTTCCCCAAACTAAGCTTAAAAACGAGATCATTGTTATTATAAGATAGTAATTCAAACACTTACACACATGGCTTAATTAAATGCTTAAACTCCCTTATTCCTAGGTGTATCTCTTATATTTTATTTTTGTCTTAGAATGATCATGAAGATGCATTTTTGGACTTATTTCGATAGTTTATTAGGGCTGAAAGCAAAGTAGGACGATTTGATCAATAGTTAGCTAAAGGACAAAATCTCTTAAAACTGCTTCTCGGGATATCAAAAAGTTCATATCTTGGCATAACTTGGTTCACGATTTGAGACCTTTCTCGGGCCGATATTTGGCATGTACTTCATACTTCATATCTTCGAGAGACGTTCTTGAGATAATGGTCTTCTCATCATAATAGAGTTTCTTCACTTGGAGACTTTTGAGGGGTTCTCCAACTTTGTTGACCACGACTTCATGATTATTTCTTCAATCTCTAATTGGGATTTTGAGATACAACGATCCGCCTCCTTTTCGGACTTGGATCTATTTATCCTCATACCTTGTTAGGGTCTTTTCGGATAGACTTCTCCATGATCTTTATGGGAGTTGATTGCTTTTCGTCGTGAGTCTTGATCCTTCATATTGACTTTAGGAATAATGCTTTTCACATCACTTTGGATCTTCAGCAATAAAATTGAATCCTCATGCCTTGTTAGGGCCTTTTCGGACTCGCCAATCTTCGCGCCCCGCTTCATAAGTTATGCCTTGGCTATGAACTCTTATCATTACCGAGCAACTTTTAAACGATCTTGGGCTAGAAGCTAAGTAACTTTTCAAATCGTAAGACCTTACTTATTGCAGATAAATTATTAGCAAGTGATGGGAGAATAGGCAAATAATTACACCAAGTGAGCTTGCGCAAGAATACCGACTTATAATTGACTCTATCATTTCTCGTCCTCCACAGTTTAAAATCTCAAGTAATGAGACTCGTGGACACTTAGCCTAATAAACCAATTAAGGTCTATATGGTTAAGGATACTAGCTAGAATAAACTTGGATAAGTCTATTCGGGTTGAGTCAAAATAAACGCAACTGGCCTAATATGTCAAAGATTCCTAAACTAGCTACACCACTTTATTAATATTTTTGACTTTATTGCGGAATATATACATATGAAAGCAACGATAAAAATTTAAAAATTACAACTAAATGGCCAAAGTTAATAAAAAATTTGAAAAATGTTGAAAAATAGGATTTTCCGGTTGATTGAGGGCATTTTCATGGAAAAGTCCACTTAAAACTTCGATAGAAGTCCCCCCTACACTTAAGATAAACATTGTCCTCAATGTTTAAGCATGTGGGAGAAGGTTCCCCTACACTTAGGACATTGTGCACGTTGGTTAACTCAAGTTAAGGAAGAGACGACTAACGTGATCAATTTCAAATGTGAGTATGAAGAAAATTGAATCACGATAGTTGAGAGATAGAACCGGATTTCGGATAAACACGGGAGCACGGTTCTTTAAAGATTCCAAGAGTGCACTTATTCCTGTAATCACATCACCACAAAAAGGCAAACACATATAGAAGTCCCCCCCTACACTTAGGGGATTAAAACACACAAGGATAGATACTCGGGCTGCCTCCCGAGGAGCGCTTGTTTTTGATAACCGAGTCACGAGCCTGACTCGACCCAAAATTAGTTCATGGGGAACGTGGTGAGGGATGGAATCACCTCCTGAGAGGTGTCCTCACCAAAGTACAACTTCACTCGTTGGCCATTCACCTTAAAATTTGGTCCATTAGGTTGAGCAAGCTCGAGAGTACCATATGGAAAAATTTGGGCAATGGTGAATGGGCCGGACCAACGAGATTTGAGCTTTCCCGAGAAGATTTTCAACCGAGAGTTAAAAAGTAAGACTTTGTCTCCAACATGAAACTCTCGGTTTTTGATCTTAGAGTCGAGAATGAGCTTAGTTCTTTCCTTATAGATCAAAGAATTTTCATAAGCCTCATTCCGAAGTTCATTGAGCTCATTGAGTTGGATCTTGCGTAGGTCACCGGCTTTGTTTATATCAAAATTGGCCCACTTCAAGGCCCAATAAGCCTTGTGCTCCAACTCAATGGGGAGGTGGCACGCTTTCCCGTACACAAGACGATAAGGCGTACAGCCGATCGGGGTCTTGTAAGCAGTACGGAAAGCCCACAAAGCATCATCAAGTTTATCAGCCCATGAGGCACGATGCTCTCCCACGGTCCTTTCAAGAATTCGCTTCAGCCCTCGGTTGGATATTTCAGCCTGGCCATTAGTTTGTGGGTGGTAGGCTGTGGAAAGACGATGGTTTACACCGTACTTAGCCATGACTCGAGCAAATTGGTCATTGCAGAAATGAGTCCCACGATCACTAATAATGGCACGAGGCACACCGAATCTAGCGAAAAGAGCCTTCAAAAAGTTACAAACCACCCTTGCGTCATTAGTAGGCAAAGCTTTGGCTTCAACCCACTTTGAAACGTAGTCAACGGCTACAAGGATGTATTTGTTTCCTTTAGATGAAGGGAATGGCCCCATAAAGTCGATACCCCAAACATCAAAAATTTCACATTCTTGAATGAAATTCTGAGGCATCTCGTCTTTATGTGTGATTTTGCCTTGCTTTTGGCAAACATCACATCGCTTGACCATATCGTGAGCGTCACGGTATATGGAGGGCCAATAAAATCCCGAATCAAACACTTTCTTAGCGGTGTAATTGGGACCAAAGTGACCACCGGTGGGTCCTTTGTGGCAAGCATCAAGGATGTCCGACGCTGTCGGTCCATCAACACATCGGCGAATTATCAAATCAGCACATTGTTTGAATAGGTAAGGGTCGTCCCAAAAGTAAGTCTTGATGTCGGTAAAGAACTTCTTCTTTTGCTGGGACGTCAACCCTTCCTTGAGAATTCCACCCGCCAAGTAGTTTGCAAAGTCCGCAAACCACGGGGTTTCATTCGGCTTCGAGTTTATAGACATTAAGGTCTCCAAGGGAAAAGAATCATTGATTTCTTTGGTCGGATGATCCCCTTGGTATGGATCCTCAAGTCTACTAAGATGGTCCGCGGCTAGGTTTTCTGCTCCTTTTTTATCGCGGATGTCGATTTTAAATTCCTGGAGCAGCAAAACCCAGCGAAGAAGTCTTGGTTTGGAATCTTGCTTTGTCAACAAGTACTTCAGCGCGGAATGATCGGTGTACACAATGGTGGTGGAAAGGACAAGATAGGGGCGGAATTTTTCAAAAGCATAGACAACAGCTAAAAGCTCTTTCTCGGTTGTCGTATAATGCAATTGTGCCCCTGTCATTGTCTTGCTAGCGTAATGGATCGGTTGGAAGTGTTTGTTCACTCTTTGTCCAAGAACCGCTCCAATAGCAAAATCGCTAGCATCGCACATCAACTCAAAAGGAAGCTCCCAATTAGGGGTAACCAAGACGGGTGCCTTAGTTAGCTTATCCTTAAGTGAGTTGAAGGCTTCAAGGCACTCTTCGGAAAAGATAAAAGGGGTATCTTTTTCCAAGAGGTGGGTCATCGGGCGAGCGATTTGAGAAAAGTCTTTGATAAATCGGCGATAGAAGCCCGCATGACCCAAGAAACTTCTCACACCCTTCACAGTGGAAGGTGGAGGCAACTTTGCTATAACATCAACTTTAGCACGGTCTACTTCAAGACCGGCTTTCGAAATCTTATGTCCAAGCACGACGCCTTCTTTTACCATAAAATGGCATTTTTCCCAATTTAGAACAAGGCGAGTGTCTTCGCACCGCTTTAGCATACGTTCTAAATTGGCAAGGCAAGCAGAGAAGGAATCCCCGAAGACCGAGAAATCATCCATGAAGACTTCCATGGTTTGTTCAACCATGTCATGGAAGATAGCTAACATGCACCTTTGGAAGGTCCCGGGCGCATTACATAAGCCAAAAGGCATTCTTTTGTAAGCGAAAGTGCCGTAGGGACAAGTGAATGTAGTTTTCTCTTGATCTTGGGGATCGATGGGTATTTGGAAATAACCCGAGAAACCATCAAGAAAGCAGTAATATTCATTACCGGCTAATCGTTCAAGCATTTGGTCCATGAAAGGTAGAGGGAAATGATCCTTTCTCGTGGCATCATTGAGTTTGCGGTAGTCTATACAAACTCTCCACCCAGTAACGAGACGAGTGGGAATCAACTTGTTGTGTTCATTGGGAACAACGGTTATTCCGCCCTTCTTGGGCACACAGTGGATTGGACTAACCCATGGTGAATCCGAAATAGGGTAAATCATACCCGCATCAAGAAGTTTGATAACCTCTGTTTTGATGACTTCATGGATTTTTGGGTTCACCCTTCGTTGATTTTGAATAGTGGGCTTATAGTCGTCCTCCATGAGAATTTTGTGCGTGCAGAAGTGAGGATCAATTCCACGAATATCCGAGATTTTCCACGCAATAGCCTTCTTGTGAGCTTTCAACACAGCAACGAGCCGAGTCTTCTCTTCATCTTTCAAATCCTTTGCAATAATGACGGGCGACGTCTTGTTGTCGTCAAGGAACACGTACTCGAGATGAGGCGGCAACTCCTTAAGTTCCAAATCCGGAGGATTTTCGACGGGAGGCGTTTTCAAAGTCGGAGTATCGATAGCAATGACCGTGGGAGATGGAGGCGAAGGATTGGCTTCGGTGAGAAGATTGTCAAAGAAACTCATATCTTCATCCCCCTCGGTGGGAGAATCATTAGTAGCTAAATTCACATCTCCCATGGTATCTTCAAGATTGTTCCAGAATAAATCACTATCTCCGAATAGAGACAACGATGAATCAATAGAGGACACGGTCTCAACATTGGGAAGAGAGGTAGGAATACTTTTGCAAGCATCATTAAAGTGTTCTTCACAAGCCTCATCAAGAACGTCAATACAATTAACGCTCTCATATGAATAAGGCTGTTTAGACAACTTTCCCATGTTGAAGACTACTTTGTCGTCACCCACTCTCATGATAAGCTCTCCGGCTTCAACATCAATAAGAGTGCGACCGGTCCTCAAGAATGGACGACCAACAATAAGTGGCACACGGGGGTCCATCTCGTAGTCGACGACAACAAAATCAGCAGGGAAGGTGAATTTGTCGACTCCTACAATAACATCTTCGGCTATCCCCACTGGATAAGCAACCGTACGGTTGGCTAATTCCAAAGTCATTTTAGTGGGGACTAGCTCTGGGAGAGATAATTGCTTCCAAACACTTAGAGGCATGAGATTAATACTGGCACCTAGATCGGCTAGGGCCATGCAATTCTCTACTCCCGGGAAATTGCAAGGGATAAGAAAACGACCCGGATCACCAAGCTTGGTTGGTAATTTCCTTAAGAGCACTGCGGAGCAGTTCTCATTAAGTTGGGTGTTGGCAATGTCGAGGAGCTTTTCCTTGTCGCTCAGAAGGTCTTTAAACATTTTGGCGTATTTAGGCATGTGAGCGAGAGCCTCAGCGAAGGAGATGTTGAAATTCAGTTGTTTAAACATTTTAAGAAAGTTAGAAACCTGAATATCATCCTTGCTCTTTTGCTTCTCTTTCCTCAACCTAGAAGGATAAGGTATATTGGAAGAAGAGGAAGGCTTTGAGGGAATAGGATCACTCACAACCACGGGTGGAGGAGGGGTAGAAAGAAGAGGTGGAGAAATTGGGGAAGGAGAAAGATGAGGAATGGGAGCAGGTGACTCGTTCTCCTTAGTCACAACCACCGGTGGCGGTATAGGAAGCTCGGGTTCCTTGGTACCTTTACCACTTCGAGTAGTGATTGCTTTCATCTCCCCTCTTGGGTTCGCAACGGTGTTACTCGGAAGAGTACCCGAAGAAGAGGGTTGACTACTTTGGAAAAAACTAGCCATCATGTTCCTCAGATCATTAGTCTGGCTATCCAACGTGTTTCTCATATCAGCTCGCAAATCATTTCCTTGCTTGACCAGATCGGCCTTCAAATTGCGCACTTCTTCTTGGAGATTTCCCACTATCACATCATTGGTCCTCATATAGGTGGCGACTTCTTGGTGTAATGCGGTGGTGGCTTGGTGGGGAGGAGCATTGTATGCAGGTGGTTGGTAAGCAGGTTGTTGGTAGACTTGATTGTTACGTTGAGGCGGTTGTTGCTGCTTGTGAGGTGGGATATATGGTTGTCGAGGTTGTTGTTGTTGTTGAGTAGGGCGGTTAAGGTTTTGTTGTTGGTTTGGGTTGGTTGGAGGAAAGCCAGGTGGTGAAAGATAGTTGTTGCTGCAGTAGCTAAGCAAGTTACGGTCACCTTGAGGTCTAGCTTGATAAGCAGGTTGTTGGTAGGTGCCATATGCCGCATTCACATTCTCAGCAGGGTAATCTTGGGTGGCAGTACAAGTTGTGTAAGAATGGGGACCACCGCATATCTCACAAGGTTGGCTGACAGCGTTCACTTGTGCATTTTTGGCGTTGTTGCTGTTGTTGTTGCTGACGGTGTGGGTGACAAGCGATTCAAGAAGCGTGGTGATTTTGTCAAGTCGCTTGTCGCTGTCATTAGTGCTAGCACTAGCAACATTGGTCCTAACGCTCTTGGTTTGCACACGAGACTTGTTCTCAATGATATCCCAAGCAGCATTGGAAGTTTTAGCCAATAAATTACCCCCTGAGGCACTATTCAGTGAATCTTGGTCACTCATGCTTAAACCATTGTAAAAAGTATTTATTTGATGAACTTTGGTAAAACCATGTTGTGGGCATTTTCTTAAAAGATCTTTGAAACGATCCCAAGATTCACTGAATGACTCATCGTACTTTTGTTCGAAATTTATGATTTCATTCCGCAAAGCGGTAGTACGAGAGGGTGGAAAAAAGTAGTTGATAAACTTTGTTTCCAAATCCGTCCACGAGAGAATACTCTGTGGCGGTTCCTTAGCAAGCCAATGCCGGGCTTGTCCCTCTAAAGAAAAGGGAAAAAGTTGTAACCTTATCACTTCTTGTGAAACTCCATTGAACTTGACCGTGTTGGTGAGTTGTAGAAATCTCTTGATGTGGTCGTGTGGATCATCAATGGTTCGTCCCAAGAACGGTTGAGCTGAGACCATCTGGATAAAGCCTGACTTGAGCTCGAAATTGTTGGCGGCAATTGGAGGGATGACAATTGGATCCGTGTTGCCATCAACATGAGCTTGCAGCAATTCAATCATTGGGCGATTATCCGGAAGGTGCTCATTGTTGTTGTTATTGTTCATGTTGTTGAAAGGCGGATTGTTGTTGTTATTATTGTTGTTCGGAGGTGGTATGTTATTGTTGTTTTGTACACCAGCCATGTCTAAGTTATCGAGAGGCTCGGGCTCTTGATAAGACGTGGATCGAGTGCGCATACACCTACAAAAGAACGAACAAAGAAAAACAAGGCAAAAATATTTTTGGTTTTTATTGTTTTTTTACTTTTTAGGATTTTTGAAAATTTTATATATTTTTTAGTTGTTTTTGAAAATTGTCTTGAAAAAGTAACGTTCACGGGGAACGGATCCCAAAATCCAAGTTCTACAAAAAACTTTTGATCTTAACGAGAAGAGCCGGCAGCGGCGCCATTTGATACACTGATTTTGTACGGTTCAATTTTCTGTCTCTCGATATCCTCTCGAATTGATCTAAGTCTTAAGTGGAATGATTGTTCTTGGTTATAAAGCAAAGGGGTTTGGTTTTCTATTCTAATAAGAAGTGGAAATGAAAGTTTAAATCAAAGGCAATTACTTTAATTATGATTAACAAAAACTTGGTTGAAAATTTAAAGTTCAAATTAAAATTCAAATTAAAATCAAAGTTAACAAGTAAATTGTGAAATATGAGTGAAGAAACAGTAAATCAACAATAGTAAAACAGTAACTATACTCAAAAATAACTGATCCGGAACTTTCAAACCTTGATTCGGAACTAACTGATTCGGAAAATACTATTCACTCATCCGGAACATACTCATCCGGAACTTGCTCATTCGGAACATACTCATCCGGAACTTTCCGAATAGGGTGTTGATTCGGAAGTTTGGAAACTTCCGAATGAAGGATTGGTTCGGAACTTTATGACTGATCCGGAACTTTCCGGATGAAAGCTTGATTCGGAAATTTTCTCTTGATTCGGAACTTTAGTGCTTGGTTCGGAAGTTTCCGAATGAAGGGCTCATTCGGAACTTTTTGGCTGATTCGGAAGATCTGGAAACCAGTTACAGTAACTGTATAGCGAAGAACACGGGACACGAATTTTAACCAGAATCAACTCCAATACTTAAAAAGATTTTACCAAATTAAACACAAATCATTTAGACACCATAAGCAACAAATCCCACTAATAAAAACACAAATCCAAACAACTTTTGAAGATCAAATCAAGAAAAATAAAACTTAATAACTTGAAGATAAAGATGATGATGAACAAGATGAAATGAAAGATTAAACAAGAACTTGGTATTGAATGATTGATGTTTTGACAAGATGAAACAAGGATTAAAATTACAAGATTAAAGAACTAAAAATAAAAATCACCAATCACCCTAGTGGTGATGGTGTTCTACGAACCAGGAGGAAAGTAAAAGGAGGAAGAAAGAAAAACTAGCTCCCTAAAATGTGTGTGGGATGGCCTATTTATAGGTGTTTCCTTTGGTTGGTGAGTGGGCTTTCTCCCGTTCTTCGTGTCTTTTCGTCTTTTCAGAAAAGTTTCCGTTTTCGATTCTGATTCGGGATTTGTCGTCGATTAAATTCAACTCGTCTTTTAATTTCTTCATTTAATAGACTTGAGTTTCTTCGACTTATATAAATCTTCCATCTTTGGTCCTTTTCTTCGATAAATCTTCGAATAGGCCCAGTGACTTCAAATCTTTTGCATCTCTTGGACAATAGACTTTATCTTGAGTCTTTTTCTTCAGTAAAACCCGTGCAATCCCATGTTTTCTTCAATATTTATCCGGTTGGCTCTGAAAACACAACAAACATAAAAACCACGCATAATTCCAAACAAATGATATTAAATACGTGTTTTGGTCTCGTTTTAGCCCGAATTAAGTGGTAAAAGGATGGGTGTTTACACACCTATCAAGGGACATCTATCTACATGTTGAGGTAGAACTTGATTCACTGGACGGGTTAAGTTGAGCTTCCTTTGGTAGCTTTCGACTCCCAACTGAAGATCTTCAACTCGTTTCTTGATAACAAAGCTTCGTGTGAACATACGAAGTGCTGTATTCAAGGCAATGAGGTCTTCACGAGGAATATGTGTAAGTTGATCACGAGTCATCAGAAGCAACATATCTTCAATATCCTCAAGACGAATGATAGAAAAATCTCCCTGCTGGATTTTGTATTCTCTGTCATCCTCCCTTTTCAAACGAATCTCCGTCACATGATAATAGCCATTCTTGGCTTCAGTTTTCAGCCCTAAGATGCTGGAGATGCGGATATCGGATCTAACGTTACTTCCTGAATTGACTAGACAGCAACCCCTGTACGCCCTTCGGACTCGTTCCTCCCAATGAGATGCACCTATAACAGCATACATATCATAATTATGAGTTACCCTTGGGACCCAGAGTCGGTTTACCTTTTCCTCGATCCAGGGTATTGTCCCCCAGTTGGCAGCTTTCAGCAAGGTCAAGGAGGTTGCGTACTTTGATGAACCCTTCAGAAGATACTCAAGATCATAGGTGACGAAGAAGTCGAGAGCAATCTGATTATCTTGAGTAGGATCAAGTGGAGGTGGAGCTCTTTCTGAATCATGAAGACCTGGCCGTTGAACGGTATTCAGAGCTTTCAGGATCTCATCAGCATAATACTCTAACTCCATTCGGGTTAACCTGGTTTTGGCGCGAAGTATTTTATCCTTAAGTGCTTTCTTCACCAAAGACGGAGTAACCGAAGTCTTATACTCATGAGCAAGAAATGCACACAAGTCAATCGGACTACGGATACGGAGATATAGAACATCTCTGTTAGCGTCCGTGATTGGATCATATTGCGCCGCTGCCGTGATCCAAGCCTGTGGCGGTGCAGTCTCGTCAATCTCCAACGTGTCTGCCCAGTCTCGTGTGCTTGGTTCAGGAACCGTAGATTGTTGTGCTTGTTGTAGAGGAGTAGAAACGCGAACATCTGCTGGTTCTGATTCAGGCATCTCGGCGGTGTCATGAACGGGTGAGTGTTGTGCAGCTTCAGGTTCTGTTACTGATTCTGCAATCACAGGAGCAACAACAACAGGACTAATAGGGTTAGTGGTAACAGGTATAGATACAGCAATAGAAGTACCGGGAATCGATGAAGCTGTAGTAGCATTCACATCGTGGCGCCACTTAGATCGTCTTGATTCCGTTGATGTAGATTTTTCCTTCTGCGCTGCATCTTTCTTGGACTTGGTTCCAGACTTAGCAGGTTTCTTGGAGCTGGTAATCTTATCTCCCTCTTTTGGCTGTTTACCCCCATCATCATCCTCATCGTTATCCTCATTGCTCCCCCTGGCACTCTCCTCATTACCATTACCACCATCATCACCATCATTATCATCATCATCATCCTCATCATCATCATCACCATCATCGTCATCGTCATCATCATTTTCTTCTTCTTCTCCTTCTTCTTCCTCTTCTTGACCAGAACCCTCCTCTTCTTCACTTTCTTCCTCAGGCAGAATGTGGTATGGTACCACACTTCCAAACGTTTTGAATAACCTATCATCCTCAATGATAGTGTCATTCAGGGATTTGTAAAGAGCCCGTTGAATCCTAGACTTATCAAACGATCCAAGTTCCACCATACGAGCTTTTAGGATCTTCTTTAATTCAAAATCCGTTAACTCATAAGCAATTTTGTAGGCGGATTCTGAAGGATTGGATGACTTGATCATCAAATTATCAGTTGCGAGTGTCTTCAACTCATCACGCAGTTTTGGCATAATGTATTCAACAGATTCTTTCACTCTCTCTTCAACCGTTGCTTCAAGTGCTTCTTTCTGCTCCTTGTATTTATCCCTCATCGCTTGAAGTCTGGTTATACGTGCAGCATGCTTATCTGCTTCAGCCTGCTTAACTTGAGCTAGTTCTTCTGCATGAGCTTTTCGTGTTAACTCCATCTCTGCAGCGAACTTAGCAAGCATCTCTTCTTGGGCTTTCTTAGATGCTTCTTCACTTTGTACTCTTCGAAGTAGCTCTTGGCGAAGATTATCCATCTCTCTTTTTTCATTATCCGTGTGTTTGTCCAACATTTCTGCCATGACAAATGCATCCATTGATGATGTTCCAGAGCTACTCTGGGAAGGTTGAAGAGGCTCGGTTGTTACTACAGTACTAAGGATGGGAGTTATCGGTGGTGGAAGAAATGGTGTTGAAACCGGTCTGGTTGGTAAGGGTTGTATTGGTGGAGGTTGAGTTGCTAAAGGTTGAGTTACTAACGGTTGAGTAGACACCGTGATAGTAGGAGCACCGGACTCCTTTTCAACACTTGCTGAAACCGGGATGGATGTCTCCTTCGAAGTAGAATACCTTTCAGGTGACCCAAACTCATCAATATCCTCTGGCTCCTCGTACTCTTCTTCAATATTTACCCTTGCACCTGAACCACTACCGCCAGTATCTTTCCTACTCCTTTGAATGGCTATCTTCATCATTTTTCTCTCCGTCTTGTCAAGAGTAGGATCAACAACATCTTCTTCGTCACGTAGAACCATCTCATCAGCCTTACCCTTTCCCTTCTTAACCTCAGTCTTCTTCTTCTTGGTTTCGGGTTCAGGTAAAGCAGCTGGTTGCTTGCGTTTACCTTTACTCTTGACCGTAGTAGACGAGTCTTCTCCAGTCTGAAGGTTTGCTTTCAGCTTCTTGATTTCTAGCTGCAGTAGCTTGTAATCAGCAGAACCCTTAATTCTTTCCGTCAGAAGGTAATCGGGAATAGGACCAGGACTAACACCACCAGCTGGTCCTTCATGCGTTAAATCCACAATATGATCAGCTTCTTCAGTGTGATGATGACTTGCTGCACGCCTATCAATTGTAACATCATTCTTCATACAATAGTTAATGATAAGCTTGATAAATCGAGGGTAAGCAAAGAAATTAGTCTTCAGCTTCTTGTTATGAAAGAGTTGAAAGGTGAATTCTTCCCATAACAATAAAGCATAATCTGCATTTGCGCCTTTGTACATCCCATGGAAGATGTTCATTATTGGACTGCGCAAAGCATCATGCCCACTTGTTTTTGGTGTAAGACATCTACTGAGAATACCCAACAATGCTCTCCAAGGTTGTCCTACTTTATCAGTGGTAAACTCAGACGCAACTCGTATTTCAGGACATCTAATAGCATCAAATAACTCCATGAGTTCGTCTTTAGTAGGATCCCTCGAGAATACCATACCTTTGGGTGAATCCCTAATGTCGAATATCTTACGGAAGTCTGAAACCTTAATTGTCTGCTGCTTGTTGTCGAGAGTGAAGGTGATCTTGTTTGAAGTGATTTCCTTGGTAGCCCAAAACTCATACATATAATCATAAGGCACCGAGGCAGTACTCCTTAAGTCATTCTTGAAATGAGATTGATCAAGAATTGCTATGGCGACTTTGAAACCATGGTGAGTGGATTTTGAGACTGGTTTTAGCCGGTGGTTGTTTGGTATGAACTTGAGTGTTCGTGCTTCGACAATTGCGGTTTCTCTAGAGTCTTGGATTGCTTGTACTGTTGGATTAGTCATTGTATCTGCTTAAGATAAGACATGAAAGGTTGATGCACAAAAACATATATAGATATGTATCATTCTTATATCTAAGCATAACATATTTCAACAACATAATTCAACAAGTACATATAACATGCAAATACTATCAATCAAACACCTCTTCATCCGGAACTTTCCTTCATTCGGAACTTCTTCATCCGGAACTTTCCTTCATTCGGAACTTCTTCATTCGGAAGTTCTTCATTCGGAACTTCTTCATTCGGAAGTTCTTCATTCGGAACTTCTTCATTCGGAAGTCCTTCATTTGGAACTTCTTCATTCGGAAGTCCTTCATTCGAAACTTCTTTCATTCGGAAGTCCTTCATTCGGAACTTCTTCATTCGGAAGTTCTTCATTCGGAACTTCTTCATTCGGAAGTTCTTCATTCGGAACTTCTTCATTCGGAAGTTCTTCATTCGGAACTTCTTCATTCGGAACTTCTTCATTCGGAAGTCCTTCATTCGGAACTTCTTTCATTCGGAAGTTCTTCATTCGGAACTTCTTCATTCGGAAGTCCTTCATTCGGAACTTCTTCATTCGGAAGTCTTTCATTCGGAACTTCTTTCATTCGGAAGTCCTTCATTCGGAACTTCTTTCATTCGGAAGTTCTTCATTCGGAACTTCTTCATTCGGAAGTCCTTCATTCGGAACTTCCTTCATTCGTAAGTTCTTCATTCGGAACTTCCTTCATTCAGAAGTTCGTTCGGAACATTCCTTCATTCGGAAGTTTTTCAGAAAATTCCTTCATTCGAAAGTTTATATCCATGTTCATCCGGACCTTTTCAAACGTAGCTATGATGATTAATTCTAAGCGCGTTTGTGAGTTCTAAGGCAATCTAAGGTAACCAACCATAATCTAATCATATTCCGCATAAAACCCATCAAAAATCCCTAATCAATTAAGCCTAAATTGAGGCGAACGAACCCTAACTAGATTTAAATTGATTATCTGAATTAATTAACTGGATTTACATGATTTAAACGAATTAGGAATTAAATGATTGATGTTTATTACCTTATTGAATCGAATAAATGGAACGGATTGATTAAAATCGAATGTTGTGAGCTTGTGTGTGTGTATATCAATGGCGGTAAAGTGAGAAAGATAAACAGTGAAATGAAGAAAAAGAAAAGGGGGCGGGGTATTGTTTTGACTTAGGTCAAAGTTTTGACAAGTTTCAACAAATATCACCTTAAGTCCTTATATTCTTCTATTCTTTTCCTTTTTGGATCTGATCTTTTCATTTTTCCTTTTTCGTCTCCTATCCATTAATAAACTTAGCCAACTTATCTTTCACACAACTTAGCAATCACAACCTATTTATAAACATCCAAAATCTAAAGCGAGTCCTATCACCTTGAACGAGCACAAGTCGTTTTATAAAGCAATACCACTCATTTACCATTTAGCCATTAATTTTCCACAATCACTTTTGAAAATCAATTTAATGACGAAGATGATTTAATATTTTCTCCCCCTTAAACGATGACCCGTTTTCTATTTAAAGAGCTGTAGTCATTGTTTAAAGAGTCAAATATTGATGAAAACTTTTCCATTTAATGTCTTGAAAAAGATTGATTCGCGGTGTCAATAAGATTTCTCTTATTTTAACAAATAAATGCACTGAGACGTACATTAATTCATGTTAAACCAAGTTATAAAGTAAACTTGATCCCTTTGCATGATTTGGCTTGTAAATCATGCCCGAGAAAATTAATTCCCGTTCTGAGCCAACGTTTTCCAAGGAAATACGTGACTTTAATATGAAAACCGGGTTGCAGTCTGAAATAACTACAAGCCATAATGGGCATGTTTTAAAAATGTACAACTTTTATACGGACTCTATTTATGGCACCGTGTCAATATTAATCGACATTTCTAAGGCCGTAAATATTACCGTACTAAAAGACATGCCCATTTAAAAACGAAAAATATTTTTGGTTTTTCTGGATTTTATAATTTTTATGGTTTTTGTAGGTTTTATATTTTTTATGGTTTTTGTTGGTTTTATATTTTTGTATTTTTCTTTTGTGGTTTATATATTTACGATAATATACATGATCACGAACAAAGGATACTCTGAATAGTTTACCACGACTATTCAGCTGATTCTTCTGCCAACTCTTTGAGAGTCGCTGGAGTGAATGATTTCATGCCAAGCTTGTCGATCAAAAACTCGATTCGTCCTCGATCTAAGGCTTTGGTGAACATATCCGCCAGCTGGTACTCAGTAGTGACAAAATACAGCTCGATCACTCTGTTCTCCACCTGCTCTTTAATGAAATGGTAGCGAATGTCTATGTGCTTGGCCCGGGAGTGTAAGGGCAATGGCGCTCTTGTTGTCACAATACATCGGGATTTTATTAAATCCCAAGCCGTAGTCAGTTAATTGTGATTGCATCCAAAGGACTTGAGCACAACAACCGGACATGGCGATGTATTCAGCCTCCGTGCTAGAAATTGCAGCGCTTTTCTGCCTTTTTGAAGACCAACTGATCAATCTATCTCCAAGGAGTTGCACAGATCCAGAAGTGCTACGCCTCGTGTCTTGACATCCAGCATGATCGGCATCTGCGTATGATATTAAAGCAATAGAGGAATCTTTCGGATACCATAGACCACGATGAAGTGTTCCTTTTAGATACCGAAAGATCCTTTTCACAACATGTAGGTGCTTTTCGGTAGGCCGAGCCTGATACCGGGCACACATGCATACAGCAAATTGCAAATCAGGCCTGTTAGCAGTCAGATAGAGATGGGTGACGATCATTCCACGGTAAAGTTTTGGATCGACAATAGTCCCATTCCTATCTTCATCTAACTTGGATTTCTCCACCATTGGAGTTTCCACGGGGTCACAATTTTCAAAGTTATTTTTCTTTAAAGATTCTAGAGCATATTTGGATTGATTAATAAAGATGCCTCTGGGATTTTGAGAAATCTATAATCCTAAGAAAAATGAGATTTTTCCCATCATTGACATCTGAAAGCGTGTGGACATTATCTTCTCAAAGCGATTTGACAATTCTATGTTAGTGGCAGCAAATATTATATCATCAACATAAATTTGTACCAGAATCATGTCGTTGCCTTCCTTGAGAGTGAATAGAGTGGGGTCCACCTTGCCTTTGGAGAAGCCTTCCGAAATGAGATATGTTGAGAGGAGATCATACCACGCGCGTGGAGCTTATTTCAACCCATAGAGAGCCTTCTTAAGCTTGTACACATGATTAGGAAACTCCGTGCTAACGAACCCATCCGGCTGACTAACATAGACTTGTTCCCTTAGTTCACCGTTCAAAAATGTCGTCTTCACATCCATTTGATAGACGATCATGTTCATATGAGCAGCATACGCAAGGAATAGTCTAATCGCCTCCAATCTTGCCACAGGAGCAAAAGATTCTTCAAAGTCTATACCCAAGGCTTGTTTATATCCTCTAGCAACCAATCTAGCCTTATTCTTCAATACCGCACCCATCTCATCAAGTTTAACCTTATAAACCCATAACAAGGTAAGGATGTTAACCTTGTCAGGGAGAGGAACTAATTCCCATACTTCAAGTCGTTGGAATTCATTTAGTTCCTCCTACATGGCTTCAATCCAAGATGATTGAGTCATAGCCTACTGCCAATTTTTAGGTTCAACTTCAGAGAGAAATGCATCAAAGTAGCAATAGAGTGCACTCTCTTGTAATTGATGGCGTGTAGAGACTGGTCGATCTAGATCTCCAATTACATTCCTAACTGGGTGATCTTTTGTCCATTTAGTGCTATGGTTTTCAATCCTAGGTGGTCTGGAGTGAACAATAGAAGGAGCTTCTTCTGAGGTAGACGCGGCTGAAGGGTTTTCAGGTATCGCTACACCAAAGAAAGGAAGCTCTTGCAGGTGAGCATATTCCAAGTCGTGATCAATAGAATCCTCTTCCACATCATTAGGCACAAGTAGGGGTGACGATTCAGGTGTAGTTTGAGAATCACTTGGTGAAGGTGCATCCGGTCCAATGGGAATTGAAGATGCATTAGATAAAGCTTCATTGGCTGGAGCAACAACTTCAGGAATTGGAGCTATCACTACGGGTGCTGGAACTTCATCATTTGGGGGATCAAAGAATTCGTCAAACAACGGTTGAAACAGTTTATCCCACTCGGGCCTTGTTGGTGGTAAAAATGATGTAGAAGTAGGATTATTGGGAACTAATACGGAACTAATAGCACCGGTTCCCATCTCATGAAGCGCGGGTTCAGAGCTGTGTTGCTCAGAAGCCATCATTGTCAGCTCGTCGAAATCTGCGTCCATAGTTTCTACAATCTTACCAAGACGACGGTTGTAAATTCGGTAGGCTTTCTTTGAGGGTGAGTAACCAATGAAAATACCTATATCGGCTTTCGGTTGAAGCTTGCCCAAGTTCTCACTATTAATGTTTGGATAACAAAGAGCACCAAACACATGAAAGAATGAAACATCGGGTTTACGGTCATGTAGAAGCTCGTAAGGTGTTTTTCCATGGCGTTTCCGAATGATAGAACGGTTTTGGGTGAAACATGCAGTAGATATAGCCTCTGCCCACATGAACAATGGAGCGTTTGCATAAATAAGCATAGTCCTAGCAGCTTCCATAAGTGTACGATTCCGTCTTTCAACGACACCGTTTTGTTGTGGAGTGCGTGCAGCGGATGTTTCATGTGAGATACCAACTCCTTCATAGTAATCACGAAGAGTCTGGTTGACGAACTCTGTTCCATTGTCTGTACGAATACGGCGGACAGTAGTATTCAAACGTACCTGAATGAATTTCAGAAAAGTGATGATAGCCTTTGGTGCTTCATCCTTTGTACGTAGAAATCTAACCCATGTAAACCTGGAGAAATCATCCACAATAACCAGAATGAATTTCTTACCTCTCACACTTTCAGTTCTCATTGGTCCACAAAGATCCATATGCAAAAGATGAAGTTTTTCTTGATTGGTGTCTTCAGCTTTGGGCTTGTAAGATTTCTTGGTACTTTTCCCCCTTGAACACGCGGAACATAAATGGTCCTTGTGAAATTTAAGCTTTGGAAGACCACGAACTAATTCGTTTTTAGCCAGATGATTAATAGCATCAAAGTTAAGATGAGATAATCTGCGATGCCATAACCATGACTTGGTCTTAGATGCTTTAGAGAGAAGACATACTGGAGAGGCGGCCATCATGTCTTGTAAGGACAAGGTATAAAGATTTGCACCACGAGATCCCTTCAACAAATCTTTTCCTTCCAAGTTGCGGATGAAACAAGTGTGTTGTCGAAAAGCAACCTCAAGGTTGGAATCACAAAACTGTCCTACTGAGAATAAATTATGACCAAGACATTCTACATAGTATACCCTTGAAATCGTAACGTTTCCAATCTGATATTCACCATACCCCATTATCTTTGCTATATGATCATTCCCGAATTTAACCGTACCAAGAAACTTGCTGACGAAATTTCGGAGCATCGAGCGATCTCCGGTCATATGTTTTGAACAACCGGAGTCCAAATACCACAGGATGATTTGGACCACCTGAAAATAACACCACACGAAGACAATGTAGAGGTATCGGAATCTGAGTGTTCCTTGTTATTAGCAGGTACAGATTTAATAATCTTAGATTTGCTAACTCTAGGTTTCTTAGATTTCCTAGCCTTTTTCTTCCTAGTTGGTGGTGTAGATTCTAGTTGGCTTAAATCCTGAGGTATTTCTTCACTGATAGGCACTATAGTGGGGGCTGACCTAATTAAAGGGCGCTGTTTCCATACTTGAGTGCGAGTGTTCCTAACTAAAGGACGCTCAGACCTAACCTCAATGGATGCATTCCTAGTTAAAGGGCACATTTTTCCATCTAATGTAAAGGTCCTACCAGTGGGACGCCATTGCCAGCCAACTTGGGCACGAGTTCTACCTGTTGGCTTCCATTCAAGACCATTCCTAATGGCATTCATTTCATTCACATGATCAATAAGACACAAATCATGACGTTGGGAAAACATACATTCATTACAATTCCAACAATTCAAATTAGAATTCACGAATGGTTTAGGCTTCTGCACAGGCGTAGAGCTTTTAGTCTTAACATGATTCTTTTTATTTAAAACTGAACTAGCATTCCTATGGTGAGCTTCTACTTTCTTCTTTTTGGTGCTACTAGTGGAGGGCTTGATCTTATCTTTCTTGAGTGGCGATCCTTTAGCCTTAGTAGTCTCTTTTAATCCTGTAGAAGGCAAAGTGGGAACATTAGCAACAGATTTTAAAGGTGCCTTACTTGATAGTGCTAGTGACGGTTTTGCTCCTGGAGTCTTATTGAATGGAGTTACAGCAATGGGCCTATTAGTGAGTAGTGTAGAACCTGGTTTACCTATGTATTGCAAATATGCTAAGCAATATTGAACTCGCTTAATATATTCATGAGCCGAATAATAGTAGCTACTTGAGGGATCTAAGGCATAAAGATCGTCTAAAATATCCCTAACAAGATCTACATGCTTAATGGCATTCCTCATATAATCATCGTAGGTGACCGGGTTTCTCTTATGAAGCGGGTTCTTATAAAGCACTACTGAATTGGTTGTTGGAGCACTAGTGGACGGTGCAGAGTCGGTAGCTAAGTTATCAACAACTTCTTGTCGGGTGAGAAGAAGTGTCTCCTTTAACTCGGCCAAAACCATGTTTTTGTCAATGAGCAGGATGTTTAAGTCAGAGATTTCTTCACACTTTTGGTTCAGTTGTTCAACATAAGATTGTTGTTGTGCCGCATTAAAAGCGAAGCGTTCTTCTAGTGAACCATAAAGAGCGGATAGTCCCTGTCTTGTCCGATCCATCTCCCCTAGAACAGACGAAAGTCTAATTTCTAAGACCTGGTTTTTAGACTCTGCAGCCGCTAGTTCCAATTTTAGTGTTTCATTTGATGACACATCTCTCTTCAATCTCATAATCTCTTCCTCTAATGCCTTAACAATTGCAATCATCTTGTCACTCATCTCAACACCGTTTTCACAACCATTTGATATCAAAAGATCCTCATTTTGAGTTTGTTGTTTTAATTCTAAAGATATACAATATTGTTCTAGTTGATTAAAGCGTTTTGAAAGTAAATTGTAAGAATCTTGTAGCTTTAAAAACTCAGCGTTAGATTCGTGACAAGAATGATTATCTACCTCATTTACAATATCAGCAACATTTACAGAGAGATCACAAACATCATCACATATATGCACAGCATCACAATTAATCATAGCGGATGTAAGCTCATTCGAATAATTAACATTTACAGTAGTAAGCACATCACACGAGATTACTGCAGACAAGAATCAGTCATATTCGGTTAAAATATTTTCTTTTTCAATTAGTTGTAGTTCGTAAGCGGTGTCCATTTCATAAAACACTTTTTGAACTTCTCCAATTTCAAATTCAAGATTTTCCTTAAGAGATGCAAAACTTCCTTTTAGACTTTCGACAAATGGGTTGATCTCATTTTTAAGCACCTCGTTCATGTGTTCGAAAGCCCATTCTCCGGCGTTTAGGCCATTTGAAGTCGTACATTCCAAAATGACCTTGTCAAAATTAGTAAAGTATTGATTAATCTCTTGCAAGTTTAACCATACAGTGCTAACAGGTGGGAGATCCTTTGGAATTTCCTTAGGACCTTCCATGTTGACAAGTGTAGGAAATGTACTAGGGTTTTCTTCATTCAACATGTAGGTTGGTGCTGTAATGAGATCTTTGTCCATATGGAAGCGAATTCTAAAATCCGTTTTAGCAAGCTCCTGATTCATTTTAAAATAATCACACTCGGGATATTTTGCAGAATTGTATGAACGATCCTCATCAACTAGATCCTTACTTGTGCATCGAAAATAACAATCGGGTCTAAGACCAATCCTAATTGGGTTGCATTTTCAAGTCTAGGACTATGTCTTAAAGCTTGTTTTGCATACCGTGGGTTAGGGGGAAGGCCTTTTTGACGTGATAAGTTAAATTCTCTAAAGGAAGCATCAAATAAGTGCACTAGTTGAGAAGCAGCGTATTGTCTTAAAAGCAAATAATCTAGAATTCTAATCTTATTAGTAGCATTAATCTCTATTTCATTCTTCTTAGACTCGAGTGATTCAAAATCCGTTTGAAGTTTTTGAAAATTAGTGACCACTAACTCCTTTTCTTTAAGTTCATTAGACAGATTTGCTCTTAAGTTTTCAATTTCTTGCAAGTGACCCATCTGTTTGTTTCGAAAGTGATCATATTCGGGATTTGTTAGAACACTAGACGAAGGCACTAATTCCAAAGTTTGAACTTTCTCGTTGCTTAAGGCAAGCTCATCAGACAAATTCTTATTCTTAGCTAGGGTTTCTAAGAGTGCAGCATTCATTTGGCTAAGTAATGTAGCAGGAACCATGACCAAATCTTGTTGAGCAGGAGTAGGCGTATGCGAAATGGCTCCCGGTTGTGATTCACTCAAAGTCTGGGGACTCACATTGATATTGCTATCATTGATTGTCTCCTCATTTGAAAGACTCACCACCGAAGACTCATTCGAATCAGTACTCTCTTGCACAACTTGATGTGGTTGAATACTAGCATCAGTGGTATTATCGGTGGTATTAATAAGTACCTCAGATCTCTTTTCTGGCCCTAAGCTGGAGATAGTTGCCATGAGAGCAGCCTTTGCAGATTGAAATTCATCACAGTATGAGTCATACGCATCGAGATCTGTGTGGTGACAGTGTCTTGTTCAGCAATCCCTGGATCAGCAAGAAATGCAAGCTCCTCTTCATCAAGTTCCCTTCCTTGTGCCTAAGCATTCACTAGATAGATCTTCTCTGCAAACCATTTTCCATCCCTTCTCCTCTTGGGTTTCTTACAATCCCTGGACATGTGACCCTCTTCCTTGCAGTTGTAGCATGTAATCATTCTCAACTTGCCTGTGGAATTAGCCCGTGGAGCAGGATTGACCATTGGAGCATGATTGACCGTGCGAGCATTGGTAGTTGATGTGGTAGGTCTCCCCTGATATGGTTGAATAGGCTGAACCATTACCCTGCCATTTTCAATAGTAGATTGTTGGCGAGAATTGGATGAATTCTTCAACTGATTGTTGGTAGGAGCTGATCCCCTAAATCCTCGTTTGCTTAAAGTCCTTGTGAGATAAGCAGACATAGTGGTTAACACTTCAACTGGGTCAGCACCTTGTTTGAATACAGGAATGGAGACTTCCTCATCATCACAGTACATTGCTTGGTCTTGATGAGCTGCATAATCACTAGAAGAAATACTCATTTGATCAGGGTAGCTTGTTGGATATGCTGCATTCTCTTGATAAGAAGAATATGAAGATTGAGCATAAGGTGCAATACTTGCTGGGTGAGGTTGTGTAGCATATTGTGATGAAGGTGCACTAAAACGATATTGTTGCTGATGTGAGGTGGGTGGTTGTGGTAGAATCGAGTATTGGGGAAAGGTTGGTGTCATGTAAGGTGATGGATGATAGGCTTGATGTCCCAAGATATAAGGAGTGTTGTTGTGAGATAAGCTTGGTTGATTCTCCATCAAAGCTAATGAATCAGGGTACATACCTCGAGGCGAACGGTGCATGATCACATGTTTCTCATGCTGCTGAAGAAAAGCATATAGTTGATCCAAATTGCACTTATGAAAATCCCTGGTTAACTTAACATCGGTAATATACTCACCCCATTCAGCTTGAGGTAAAGTATTCAAGAATTTGGTGTTAACCTGGAATGGTGCAATCACGAGATTATATACATTCAGATCATTCATGAGTGTGGTGAATCTGAAGTAATAATCGTGAAGCGTTTCCCCTGGGTTGTACGTGAATCTATCAAACAGATCATACAACTGACATTCCCTTTCCTATTTGGTAAGAGACGTACCTTGTAGCAACACCTTAAGACGTTCCCATAGATCCTTTGCCACCGTATACTGACTTACCATACGATAGATGTCATGTGGAAGGGCTTGGAGAATTGTTTGAAGAGCTTTTACGTCTGCATCTGCAACAAGTTGTTGTGCCGGTGTGAGTTCTTCAAATTCTCTTGGTCGAGTCACGTTATTTGCCACAATGGTACCATAGTCGAGTGGACCATTCAAAATCGACTTGACCATAAGCCTTCCATATACCAGTTTTCCCTTAAGGTAAGACATCATCCGGCCTTCCCATGCTTCAAAAACTTCTTTGATGAGCATTGGCGGGCGATTATCCGTTCCCGTAATGACGGAAATATCCGTAAGTGATGTCATCTGAGGCATTACTGTGACACCCTAGAACCGAGGTCATTAACGTTACCCTAAATTACGCTAATTTTTGAAAATTTTAATAAATTTTAATTTCTATAATTATAAGTATTTTGGTTTAAACCGATGTTCGAGGTTATAATTTTTACGATTGACGATTCAAGAAGGACGATGACGATTACGATCCCGATGGATGCCCAATTTTATATAATTATTGACGATTTATCGATAATGTAATTTTTCAAGAATTTTATTTACGGTTCGTGTTAAGTTGAGTCGGGTGAGTTTTATAGCCTTCCGAGTACATTTAAAGTATCCCAAAAATATTTTGGAGTGTTCGGGATGATTTCCGACTCCCGTAAAATTTTCAAAATTGACTAGTGAGTCGAACCCGCAAAGTTTTGAGGACGTTTTTAACTTAAGGCCAAAAGAAACCTTTATTTACCATTTGGTCCCTCCCAATACACCAAAAATCCCCAAAATGACACAAACACAAACACATAGTTTCATTTCACCAAAAACAATCAACTCTCTCCCTCTCTTGCTCCTATAGCCGACGGCTAACCCCCAAACCACCAAGAACACCATCAAAAAATTTTTTCACTTGATTTTAATTAAAATTAAGGTTAGACCACATCTAATCTTGTCATTCCCTACATTTCTATGTACTTAAATCCCACATGCATTCAAGTAAATTTTCCAAAAATTTTCAAGATGATCCAAATTCGTTTTTGAGGCAAATTGTTGTAATGCATGTTAAATTCATGTGATATGGAAGCATAATCACCAATAAAAACCCACCAAAATCAATTTGGTTGTGGTGATTGGGGCACCCAAACCCCACGGCACAAGGGGTGTTTGGGGAGCCATGGTGGTTGATGGATTTTGAGCTTTTCCTTGTGTTTGGTTATGTGTTTAGTGATGTTTTACATAGGTTTAGGTGATTGCATGTTTGATTTCTTTGATTTTTGATTATGAGTTTGGTTGATCAATAGGGGTAGGACTGAAATTTTGTGTTAGGATATGTTTAGGGAGGCTTAGGATGATGCCTAGTGGTGGTTAGAAGGTTTGAAATCGAGTCTAAGCATGTTTTTGGAGTAGCCAAATTTAGGCAGAAACTTTGAGGTCATTTCATAAAATTTATTTTTCTTCCAGGTCTTAAAAGCTAAATGTAGTTGTAGAGGGTCTTTTTATCTTTAATTTGGTATAAGGTAGAGCCCGTGACTCAAAACGAGCTAAAAGTTATGAGGTTTTAAAGATCGAGTACCGGGAGACGAGGACTTTCATAATCCGAATTTATGTAAAGTTTTAGTCAAATCCCGAGGGTCACAAGTATGAATTGGTAAATGGTCAAGGGTCAAAATTTGGTCCCAAACCTGTATAAATGAGTCTATAAGTTGACTTAGGAGTCAACGAAGTCAAAGGTGCATTTCAAATGGGTCAAAGAAGTCAAAGTTGGTCGAAGTGCAAATTCAGCCCGTAAAATGTAGTTTTGGAAAAGCGTTGCGTAACGGGTCGTAAAAGTAAAAACTTTTATTGGGCTTAAAAACATGTTATCTACAGGTCTTATAGGATTTTTGAGAATTTTGTCAAATTTTATAAGTATGGTTAAATATGGTAAAACAGCCCGTACTTTCAGCAAGTACCGGCGAGAATGGATAAAAATGGATAGCGTAAGTAGTAATAACGAATGGTATAAAATGAGTGGTGCTTGTTGTTTTGTTTTTGGCGTGAGTTATAATTGTCCTAAGTGACTATTATTTATGTATTTTATACAGTACCGTAAGGTATTTAAGATGAGGATACTCATTACGCGTTATTCGTGATAGGTGTTGATTTAACCGGGCATCCGTTTCATCGTCAGTGATCATCCCTCGAACTACCGACTACTTAATATCTAAGGTTTGAATTTATAGCCTCGCTTATATTTATTTCAAATTGTTTTACCCGCGAGGGAAATGCATGCTAGTTTTTAAAAGGAACGTATATCATGAATGATTGTTAGACCCGAAAGTTGCCTTAGAAATTGTGTTGAGTACCAAAGTTGCAAAAGTCCCTAAATTCATGAACTATTAACTATTGTCCTGCCCTCGAGTAGGGGGAAATAGCCGCTTATGCAATTTGTAGTACTACGGGGTTAACGACCCAATGCTAGCCGAGAAGCTGTACGTTTAGTAAGTTCTGCGGTAGATTATTTTGTATGAGAAATAAGGTATAATTGCAACTGATGCCTTTAGAAGGGGCACTGGTTTCATCTGAATCACGCCGGTATTTATTACGCGGGTGATTGAGTTAACGGATTAGTGTCATGAGCTTAAACACAATTGTCAGTATCCTGATTATAGATTGTTTGATCGACAAGTCTATAAATGATCACGAATGGTTTTTATTTTATATACGTTCAAATTGATTGAAAAACCTATGAGTTCCACTCAACGTTTTCGTTGACCAAAATTTTGGCATGTGTTTCAGGTAACCGCTGAAGTGTAGAATGGAGCATGCATGGGATGGATGTTGTGTGTATGGCTTGGAGTCCGCTTGTTTTTCCTCCTTTTTCTACTTAAATAATTTTAAAGTTTAATGTAATGTGGTTGTGAAACTGAAATTCTTGGGTTGAGATTCATGGGGACCGAAAACGCTAAACTCTGTTGTACCAAATTGGGGTTGGAAAAACCGTGGACATGTATCATCTAACGATTTTTAAATTCAAGTTTTAAGTTGACGTCTTTTTAGCGTCGTTTGATATATCTTGTGTGCAATGAATACTGTGTAGCACCCATTGTTGTAGTTCCGCTGCGCATAGCAATTGTGGGGGTGTTACAGATTGGTAATCAGAGCCATGAGTTATAGAGAACTAGGTCGTTTTTGAAAATCCTAAACTATAACTTTTGGTGTCGTAAGAAATGGTCCAAGCACACACAACTATCCTGCATGGCTCCGGTAAGATTTATTTTTGTAATTGTGGCATTTGACGTATACTTTTGAGTGAAGTATATATGTGGGTAATTATTACGTAAGTATGGAGATTACTATATGTAGACGTTGAATTTTACGTGGAATATCCGACATCGTAATTTTTGTACTAATCATGCATGAGCATCATATTATTACATTTCGGGCATATGTACCACCTTTGCATTGCATTTGCATGCATGTATTTATAACTATTGTATAATTACTTATGTACCCTCCGAAATTCGCAGTTATTGCAGGAATGGCCGAGGTACCGCCTAATGATAATGGAAACGATTACGTCGTAGATCGCGAAGGGGGAAGTGTTGGAACAGCAGCTGAAGGACAAGCTGAGACGGACGATGTACAAGCCCAGGACCCCGACCAAGGGAGAACTACTTGCCCCAGGCCTATGCGTACTTCCCATCTGGTTGGTGTACCAGGTACCCCCAGAAGAGCCGAAGGTGCAGTGAGCGCAAATTCTCTTCATCAAGGCATCCCAAGAATTTGCTGCCCCGGACCGAGAGTTCATCATGACGTACGACGTGTTGTGAGAGGTTTGGATGAATCGATGTGCATGCGGTATGTAGTGGAATCAAGGGTGATCAGTAGATTCGACGAGAATGAAAGGGCAGACCAAAGACTGTTGGAAAGGACTGCAAGAATTGAGTATGATGGGAAGGTGAACAAAAGTGACATCAACAGTTTAAGATCAATGGTTGCAAATTTGAGTGCTAGTCTTGACCGTGTTAGGGAGGATCAAGTGAGGTTGTCGAGGATGCAGAGTTGGGAGCATCGGGTTAGAGCATCATTGCCCCCGGATTGGAGATTCGTGAACGATTTGGAGATGGAGGCGAATGACTTCATGATTCAGCCGCCTACTAGAGGTGCTTGTATTACGGTGGGAAGTCAGGTAGCGATTGAGTGTGGATCCACATCAGGGACGAAAAAGGAAATGGAATGTGAGCCGGATGATAAAGGAAAGAGAAAAATGGATGATGTGGATGAGGAAGATAGTGACGAGGAACCCGAGGAAGACGACGACGAGCCGCCATCCAAGAGGCCGTGTGGATCACCACATGCCTAGTTGCTTATTTTGTATTTTTCTTTGATCATTGTAATAGAACTGTTTTAGACTTTCGTATGATGGTATTATGACTAGAAACTCAAGTACTTGAAGTTTTGTGGTGAACGATTGTAGTGGCAATACTTGTCACGAGTTTGGTTAATTATCAATACAATCTATGTTACCTTTCATGATCTGTGATATGTCTTAAATTTGATCTTTTGTGATGTGAATTGATGAATATTAGTAACTCTATAGTGATGTGTCGTTGTATGTATATTATGTCTGGGAAACTTGATATGTATACTTACATTGTTTTTCTATTTTCCCTGTCTTGCAGAAAGAGATATTCGATAACACCATGCCTCCAAAGTTGACCGCCGATCGTGTTAACAACATGATTCAGGAAGCTATAGCAAATGCGTTGGAAGCGGACCGAGCCGGGAGAAATCAGGACCAGGGAAGGAACGCGGGGAGACAGCAAGCCCCGAGAGTGTATACCTATTCTAGTTTTATGAAATGCGGTCCCACGCAGTTCCGTGGAACGGGTGGAGCTTTAGAACTTAGACGATGGTTGGAAAAGGTTGAAAGTACGTTCGAAATAAGTGGTTGTGCAGAAGCGGATAAAGTGAAGTTTACAGCGGCTACGTTTCTTGATGATGCGTTAAGTTGGTGGAATACCCAGGTAGCTACGGTTGGATTGGCTGTAGCGAATGCAAGGACATGGAATGCGACAAAAGCTTTGTTGACTAAGAAGTTTTGCCCAGAAGAGGAACTGGGGCAATTGGAGGATGAGTTGAGGCACTTGACCTTGAAGAACAACGATATTGCTGCCTACACTAGGAGGTTTAATGAGTTAAGTCTTTTGTGTCCGGACATATTTGCCAATGATGCCAAGAAAATGAAACAGTACATTAAGGGTTTATCCAGCAATATTAAAGGTGAAACAACTTCGTCAAAACCTGGATCGTTTGATGAAGCGGTTCAGATGGCACACGCATTGATGGACGTCAAGCTCCAGGACAAGCAGAACTCCATTGCTGAAGGCAACAAAAGGAAATGGGAAGCGGCACAAAGCAATCAATCCCAAGGCCAGAACCGAGGTGGAAATCGAAACAACCATGGTCCGAACCGGAATCAGCAGTTTAACCAAAGAAGGAATGAAGGGATGAGGGCAGTGACGAACCCTAGAGGAGTGAAAGTGAACCCCCATTGTGGTAAGTGCAATTTGTACCATGTTGGAAATTGCCCGCCTGCATGCGGCAAGTGTGGAAAGGCAGGTCATAGGACATCTGGTTGTCGAACGGGAGGAGTAGCCACTGGGGCTAATGCTATCAGGATGAGGGGATGTTATGGTTGTGGAGAGAGAGGTCATGTGCAAGTGAATTGCCCGAAGGCAGGAAACAAGCGGGGAGGTAATAATGCGGCTGCTGTGTATCAAGTGTGAACGGCTGATAAACCACAGGGTCCTAATGTGGTTACCAGTACGTTTTTGCTAGACGCTTGTTATGCTAGTATTTTGTTTGATTCTGGCTCCGACAAGAGTTTTGTAGATGTTAAATTTAGTCGTCATATTGATAGAGAACCGGTGTTATTAGCGACTAGTTATAACGTTGAGTTAGCCGATGGAAAAATTGTTAGTACGAATTCTATACTGAAAGGGTGTACCTTGAAGTTAGGAAATTACGCTTTTAAAATCGACTTGATGCCTATAGAGCTAGGATCGTTTGACGTGATTGTGGGAATGGATTGGCTAATGGCGCACAGTGCTATGATCGTCTGTGGTGAGAGATTGGTTCAGATTCCGTTGAGGAATAAAGTTTTGACGGTAAAGGGCGACGAATGCACTTCTCGTTTGAAAGTGATTTCCTGTTTGAAAATGATGAAGTACGTAGAGGGCGGATGCGATGTGTTTTTGGCACAAGTTTCGAGTGATGGTGATTTAGAGGCGAGGATTGAAGAGGTACCAGTTATTTGCGAGTATCCGGAAGTTTTTCCAGACGAGTTGCCAGGTTTACCACCTACCCGTGAGGTCGAATTTCGAATTGATTTAGTGCCAGGAGCTGCGCCGGTTGCACGTGCACCTTATCGCTTAGCACCATCTGAGTTAAAGGAGTTATCGGATCAACTGAAGGAGTTGATGGACAAAGGATTTATTAGGCCGAGCTCATCACCTTGGGGAGCGCCAGTGTTGTTCGTGAAAAAGAAAGATGGTTCGTTTCGTATGTGTATTGACTATAGGGAACTCAATAAGCTGACGGTTAAGAATCGGTACCCATTGCCGAGGATTGACGATTTGTTCGATCAATTGCAAGGTTCCAGTGTATACTCAAAGATCGATTTAAGATCAGGGTATCATCAACTGCGTGTAAGAGAGGAGGATATCCCTGTAACTGCCTTTCGTACGCGGTATGGACACTTTGAATTTCGAGTGATGCCGTTTGGGTTGACGAACGCGCCTGCTGTATTCATGGATCTTATGAATCGCGTGTGCAAGCCGTATCTAGATAAGTTTGTTATTGTTTTCATCGATGATATACTTATTTACTCTAAAAGTAAGGAGGAGCACGAGAAGCACCTAAGAAAGATTTTGGAGTTGTTAAAGAAGGAGAAGTTGTATGCAAAATTCTCGAAGTGTGAGTTTTGGTTGGAATCAGTGCAGTTCCTAGGTCACGTGATTGATAGTAAGGGAGTTCGTGTGGATCCTGCCAAGGTAGAAGCGATCAGGGAATGGTCAGCACCGACAACGCCGACTGAAGTTCGACAATTCCTTGGTTTAGCTGGGTATTATCGAAGGTTTATTGAAGGATTTTCATTGATTGCAAAACCATTGACGAGGCTTACCGAAAAGAATAGGGTGTATGAATGGGGAAATGAGGAAGAACTTGCTTTAAAAACGCTCAAGGATAGGTTATGTTCCACACCGATTTTATCATTGCCTGAAGGAACCGAAGACTTCGTAGTGTATTGTGATGCGTCTCGTAAGGGTTATGGAGCGGTATTAATGCAACGTGAAAAGGTGATAGCTTACGCGTCGAGGCAACTGATGAAGAATGAGGAGAACTACACGACGCACGATTTGGAATTAGGAGCTGTAGTTTTTGCGTTGAAGTTGTGGAGACACTATCTGTATGGGACGAAGTGTGTTGTATTCACTGACCACAAGAGTTTGCAACACATTTTAGATCAAAAGGAGTTGAATATGCGACAAAGACGATGGGTTGAACTACTGAGTGATTTTGACTACGAAATTCGCTACCACCCTGGGAAGGCGAATGTTGTAGCGGATGCACTGAGTAGGAAGGAACGGGAGAAACCTTTGAGGGTTAGAGCTTTAGTGATGACTGAGAGCGTTGACTTAACCGAAACTATACTAAAGGCTCAAGAGAGAGGACTAATGAAAGGGAATGTTGAAGCCGAAAACTTGGGACGAATGTTGAAACCTCTTTTCGTGATTAGGTCTGACGGACTGAGATATTTTGAGAATCGGATTTGGTTACCACTGTGTTCATCTGAGGAAGGAAAGCCTGGAGTTCGAGAATTGGTTATGAATGAGTCGCATAAGTCGAAGTATTCGATACATCCTGGATCGGATAAAATGTACCACGACCTGAAGAAAGTTTATTGGTGGCCGAATATGAAGGCGGATATTGCTCGTTACGTTAGTAAGTGTTTGACTTGCGCGAAGGTTCAAGCAGAGCATAAGAAACCATCTGGATTGTTGGTGCAACCGGAGATCCCAGAATGGAAATGTGAGAAAATCGCTATGGATTTTGTGACGGGTTTACCTAGAACTCCTAGTGGATGTGATATGATATGGGTGATTGTGGATAGGTTAACGAAATCTGCTCATTTCTTACCTATGAAGAAGACGGACAGCATGGAAAAACTCGCCAGTGTGTACGTGAAGGAGATCGTCTGTAGACATGGAGTGCCGTTATCGATCATTTCGGATCGCGATAGTAGATTTACGTCGGAATTTTGGAAATCGCTTCAACGTGCGATGGGCACTGAATTAAGTTTAAGCACGACTTATCACCCGGAAACTAACGGCCAGAGTGAACGAACTATTCAGACGATGGAGGACATGCTCCGAGCATGCGTGATTGATTTTGGAGGAAGTTGGGAACGCCACTTGCCTCTAGTGGAATTTTCGTATAATAATAGTTATCATGCGAGTATCAAGGCAGCACCGTTCGAAGCATTGTATGGAAGAAAGTGTAGATCGCCTGTGTGTTGGAGTGAAGTGGGGGAAAGTCAATTGACTGGACCCGAAATGGTTTTAGAAACGACAGAGAAGATCGTGCAAATCAAGAACCGACTACTTGCTGCGAGAAGCCGACAGAAGAGTTATGCCGATAACCGAAGGAAACCGTTGGAGTTTGAAGTTGGAGATATGGTTATGCTCAAGGTATCGCCGTGGAAGGGTGTAATTCGTTTTGGGAAGAAAGGAAAGTTGAGTCCGAGGTATATTGGACCGTTTAAGATCGTCGAACGAATTGGACCAGTAGCGTATAAATTAGAATTGCCGAGCGAGCTTAGTGCTATTCACGGCACATTTCACGTATCGAACCTGAAGAAGAGTTTGGCGGACAAGGAATTGGTGATTCCTTTGGACGAGATTCGACTAGACGACAAAATGCACTTTGTGGAAGAACCTGTGGAAATTATGGACCGAGAGGTCAAGCGGTTGAAGCGTAGTAGGATTCCTATTGTGAAAGTCCGATGGAATTCTAAGCGTGGACCGGAATACACTTGGGAACGTGAGGACTTTTTCAAGGAAAGATATCCTCATCTGTTCCGGTAGAACGAAATGTGAGTACAAGAAGAGGCGAGCGCCGGGACGTCGCTCTCTTTAAGGAGGGGTGGATGTGACACCCTAGAACCGAGGTCATTAACGTTACCCTAAATTACGCTAATTTTTGAAAATTTTAATAAATTTTAATTTCTATAATTATAAGTATTTTGGTTAAACCGATGTTCGAGGTTATAATTTTTACGATTGACGATTCAAGAAGGACGATGACGATTACGATCCCGATGGATGCCCAATTTTATATAATTATTGACGATTTATCGATAATGTAATTTTTCGAGAATTTTATTTACGGTTCGTGTTAAGTTGAGTCGGGTGAGTTTTATAGCCTTCCGAGTACATTTAAAGTATCCCAAAAATATTTTGGAGTGTTCGGGATGATTTCCGACTCCCGTAAAATTTTCAAAATTGACTAGTGAGTCGAACCCGCAAAGTTTTGAGGACGTTTTTAACTTAAGGCCAAAAGAAACCTTTATTTACCATTTGGTCCCTCCCAATACACCAAAAAGCCCCAAAATGACACAAACACAAACACATAGTTTCATTTCACCAAAAACAATCAACTCTCTCCCTCTCTTGCTCCTATAGCCGACGGCTAACCCCCAAACCACCAAGAACACCATCAAAAAATTTTTTCACTTGATTTTCATTAAAATTAAGGTTAGACCACATCTAATCTTGTCATTCCCTACATTTCTATGTACTTAAATCCCACATGCATTCAAGTAAATTTTCCAAAAATTTTCAAGATGATCCAAATTCGTTTTTGAGGCAAATTGTTGTAATGCATGTTAAATTCATGTGTTATGGAAGCATAATCACCAATAAAAACCCACCAAAATCAATTTGGTTGTGGTGATTGGGGCACCCAAACCCCATGGCACAAGGGGTGTTTGGGGAGCCATGGTGGTTGATGGATTTTGAGCTTTTCCTTGTGTTTGGTTATGTGTTTAGTGATGTTTTACATAGGTTTAGGTGATTGCATGTTTGATTTCTTTGATTTTTGATTATGAGTTTGGTTGATCAATAGGGGTAGGACTGAAATTTTGTGTTAGGATATGTTTAGGGAGGCTTAGGATGATGCCTAGTGGTGGTTAGAAGGTTTGAAATCGAGTCTAAGCATGTTTTTGGAGTAGCCAAATTTAGGCAGAAACTTTGAGGTCATTTCATAAAATTTATTTTTCTTCCAGGTCTTAAAAACTAAATGTAGTTGTAGAGGGTCTTTTTATCTTTAATTTGGTATATGGTAGAGCCCGTGACTCAAAACGAGCTAAAAGTTATGAGGTTTTAAAGATCGAGTACCGGGAGACGAGGACTTTCATAATCCGAATTTATGTAAAGTTTTAGTCAAATCCCGAGGGTCACAAGTATGAATTGGTAAATGGTCAAGGGTCAAAATTTGGTCCCAAACCTGTATAAATGAGTCTATAAGTTGACTTAGGAGTCAACGAAGTCAAAGGTGCATTTCAAATGGGTCAAATAAGTCAAAGTTGGTCGAAGTGCAAATTCAGCCCGTAAAATGTAGTTTTGGAAAAGCGTTGCGTAACGGGTCGTAAAAGTAAAAACTTTTATTGGGCTTAAAAACATGTTATCTACAGGTCTTATAGAATTTTTGAGAATTTTTTCAAATTTTATAAGTATGGTTAAATATGGTAAAACAGCCCGTACTTTCGGCAAGTACCGGCGAGAATGGATAAAAATGGATAGCGTAAGTAGTAAGAACGAATGGTATAAAATGAGTGGTGCTTGTTGTTTTGTTTTTGGCGTGAGTTATAATTGTCCTAAGTTACTATTATTTATGTATTTTATACAGTACCGTAAGGTATTTAAGATGAGGATACTCATTACGCGTTATTCGTGATAGGTGTTGATTTAACCGGGCATCCGTTTCATCGTCAGTGATCATCCCTCGAACTACCGACTACTTAATATCTAAGGTGTGAATTTATAGCCTCGCTTATATTTATTTCAAATTGTTTTACCCGCGAGGGAAATGCATGCTAGTTTTTAAAAGGAACGTATATCATGAATGATTGTTAGACCCGAAAGTTGCCTTAGAAATTGTGTTGAGTACCAAAGTTGCAAAAGTCCCTAAATTCATGAACTATTAACTATTGTCCTGCCCTCGAGTAGGGGGAAATAGCCGCTTATGCAATTTGTAGTACTACGGGGTTAACGACCCAATGTTAGCCGAGAAGCTGTACGTTTAGTAACTTCTGCGGTAGATTATTTTGTATGAGAAATAAGGTATAATTGCAACTGATGCCTTTAGAAGGGGCACTGGTTTCATCTGAATCACGCCGGTATTTATTACGCGGGTGATTGAGTTAACGGATTAGTGTCATGAGCTTAAACACAATTGTCAGTATCCTGATTATAGATTGTTTGATCGACAAGTTTATAAATGATCACGAATGGTTTTTATTTTATATACGTTCAAATTGATTGAAAAACCTATGAATTCCACTCAACGTTTTCGTTGACCAAAATTTTTGCATGTGTTTCAGGTAACCGCTGAAGTGTAGAATGGAGCATGCATGGGATGGATGTTGTGTGTATGGCTTGGAGTCCGCTTGTTTTTCCTCCTTTTTCTACTTAAACAATTTTAAAGTTTAATGTAATGTGGTTGTGAAACTGAAATTCTTGGGTTGAGATTCATGGGGACCGAAAACGCTAAACTCTGTTGTACCAAATTGGGGTTGGAAAAACCGTGGACATGTATCATCTAACGATTTTTAAATTCAAGTTTTATGTTGACGTCTTTTTAGCGTCGTTTGATATATCTTGTGTGCAATGAATACTGTGTAGCACCCATTGTTGTAGTTCCGCTGCGCATAGCAATTGTGGGGGTGTTACAATTACTGAATTCGGATTCATTTTGTTAATTTCAAAGAGACAAAGATTATCGGTTGATCGAGCAGTGAAGTAAAGCTTGTGAATTTTGTTGAATTTTTGTTGTAAGAAGCCAAGATTAAATCCTCTAAAAAATCGTCGAAAAAACAAGCAAAATAACCCTTGATTCGGAACTTTTTGTTGATTCGGAAGTTTGATTAGGAAGATTTGGCTTGGAATACCTTGATTCGGAACTTTTGGTTCGGAAGTCTTGATCCGGAACTTTCCCTTGATCCGGAACTTTTACCTTGATCCGGAACTTTCCTTGATTCGGAACTTTCTCCTTGATCCGGAACTTCCTTGATCCGGAACTTTTGGTTCGGAACTTCCTTGATCCGGAACTTTCCTTGATCCGGAACTTTTGGTTCGGAACTTCCTTGATCTGGAACTTTTGTTGATCCGGAACTTTTCGTTCGGAACTATTGGTTCGGAACTTTTGTTGATCCGGAACTTTGGTTGATCCGGAACTTTTTGGTTCGGAACTTTTTCGTCCGGAACTTTGGTTGATCCGGAACTTTTTGGTTCGGAAGTTTGTCTGGGTAAACAGTAGGTTGTTCGTGATGAACAGTCGATCAAAAAACCAAGATTAAACCCAGATTTTTACCAAATAACCCAAAAAGTTTTGTGATTTCTACAATAATAAGTAAAAACTAATACTTATCCACTAATCCCAATCACAAAAACACCAAAAACACCAAGAATCAAGATGGATCTTCTTAAAGAACACTAATACAATCAAAAAACTAAAAAACCACACAAATCACTACCTTAAATCACCCATAGCTCTGATACCAAATGTAGAATCTTGATAACCTATGAATCTATGAAGTGGGTTGATGTTTTCTAGAGAGAGAAACTAGAGAGAGAAAGTGAGAGAAAATGTGTGTCTTCTTTATTGAATGAAAACAAGAAATGAACAACAACCACCCCTTTCCAAGGAGGAAAGGGGTATTTATACTTCCAAGTCATATGTGGACTTGGGCCGGCCCATGACAAGCCCATGGACCGGTTCTTACTTAACTTAATAAGCATACTCTAACTACGAGCTATTACAACATAAATAATATTGTGGAGTGACCGATACTTCTAATATACGTAAAAATGTATTTCTAAGATTTGATCCATTTTTGTAGTTGTGGTGTTGTTATTATTATTATATTTGTAGTGGGATGATGTTGCATGCATGATTTATATATATTTGATTTTAATTAAATTGAATTTGAGGGTGTTAGGAGTTAGATAAATGTGTTATGATAATATTAGGGTAATATTATGAGTATGTAAATTGTTGAAATGGGTCAAAATGGTGATTTGGTATGATTTTTAGATGACCATTTTAGACCAGTAGGTAAAAGGGGATTTTTGAATTACTTACTGTAATAAACTTGTTAAACTAATTAGATAGGGTCTTAGATAATTTCTTTAGCTTCGATTTGATATAAGATAGAGCTTCTAGCTCCAAACGAGCGAGAAGTTATGCCAATTTTAGTATTCGTGTACCGGGAGACAGGTATCGGCACAATCCGAAAATTGTTGTCGATATTTGGATCGAATCTCGGGGACTATAAAATGTGTTTTAAAAATGATCAAGGACTGATGTTGAACTCTAAACCTCAGGTCATGAGTCTATTTTCAAAATCCGAGAGTCGGTTTTATAAATGGAGTTGTTTAGATATGTTAAAATGGTTTTACGAGTTGAAGGTGCAAATCTGTCCAATTTTTATAACACGAAGGTTGTCGGGAAGAAGGTCTTAGAAGTAATATTTTTGAATGAAATTTAAACTGAGTCTCATTCATATTATATGTGAGTTTGTGACCAAGTTTCGTCGAAAACGGAATAGTTTAAGTAAGGTAAATGAGCTTGTACTTTTGGTAAGTACCGGCAAATTTTTATCGATTATATAATCTAATAAAGTTAACATGTAAAAGGGTATAGAAGTACACTTGTATTATTATTATTTTTGAGATTTTTCATGGTTTTATAAATTTGAGTTTTGTATTATTTAAGTATTATTTATACTTGAGTCATTTATTAACGAACGCGCCTTATTTGGTAGGTTGCGGTCTTCGTGTTTAACGGGCATCACTTATCGTTGGCGATCGTCATATTACTACTATTGTACCAAGGTGAGTCTATAGCCTCGCTTTTATACTATCTTGTAAACATTTTAAAACCCGCGAGGGGGATAACATGCTTGTTTTAAAATAGAACACAAAGGACCCGATTGTATGCTAGATGAAGTTATTTTCATAAGTTTGCTTCTAGCCTTAAAAGACCTATTGAATCATGAATTGTTAATCGAATGAAAGCTAATACTATGGATAAATCTATCGGGGTGACGCCCAGTCCGGTCGCGACTAGATATCGCGTGGTGTTATGATGCACTAGTAATGAAACATCGGATGCAATTGTATAAGAGAAATATACGCACTTGGCTAGGTGTGTTGGGCTGAAATAATATATGTTAACGTTCAATGTCATGAGACTTATGTCATAACAACGATGATTATGTCTGATCCACATTATTGTCAACCATTGAAGGTTTATTCAGAATACTTTTGTTCGTTTATTAAATTTAAACTCTATAGATTCACTCAGAATATTTGTTGACTTTATAGCATGTTTTATCTCAGGTCCATGAAGAAGGCACTCAAAGGAAGGCGGTTTCGTGTAGCTTTCTTGTGAAATGTTTTGGCCCGCTTTTCTAAACTATGTCCGTTCAAAAGAACTTTTGTTGTTTGTTATGTTGTGTAAACTTAAAACTATTTGGGACCGTGTGTGAACTATTTTACCTTTAAATAATGAATGGATGTATGTTTTATTAACACGACTCATTTTGAGGCGTTTTCTATGATATTGAGGTTGAACCATGACAATAACACCCAATGACTCTTCCGCTGCTATGACTCGAAATTGGGGGTGTTACATCATACTTGGCCAGCAACAACCTCCAAAGGTCTGCCAAGTCTTCCCTATCCATACTTACAAAGAGAGACATAAGAGTAGTAAATGTATATACCTCTTTCCCATATCTGCCAATCATCCAAAACCCACTTGCATCTTCTTCATAGCTAATGATAGGGTTTCTGGCATCAAGAGGTAACACTTGTACCATATCTGAAGCTTCCATGGGTGAGAGCTTAATGCGCCTTCTAAGAACAGCTTCACTGGGATTCAATTAATCCATATCTTTAGGGAACTCAAGTGGAACTCCCTTCTTCAAAGGTCTTGGAACAATCATTGCCTTTTAAATCTCCATCTCTTCTGCAAGTTCTTCTCTTCTTTCATCTAAGAGAAGTCTGATAGTATTCATTTCCTGCACTGTTGCCCAAATGGGATAAGCCTTATACTCCAACTCTTCAAAGGTTAAACCCTGCAGTTTCTTAAAGGTCCATCCTATTCCATGACATCTGAGTAACATGTAGTAAAGCTCCCTTCTATCCCTCTTCAGCAGTGAGAAAACATTGCTAGCCTTATGCTTCATAATTACCTTGAAATCTTTTTAACCTCTTAGAAGAATCTCCAATCCCCAAATTTGATCTTTAATTGTCATATCTGGATTCTCCATAACCTTATCTTCCCATGCATGGTACATTTGAGCAACTTCTGGCATATCATAATCTACCTGCAACTTTAACTCTCTAAGTTTCTCTCTTGCCAACTCATCACCATATTCAAGTCTTTCTAGTTGTTCAATTATCATAATACTTAAATCTGAATTCCCTTCATCACTTCCTTCTTGTTCCTCAGAAGTAACAACAAATGGTGATTCACCAACCTTCTTCATTTCTTGTTCCACAACTTGTGCAGCCAACTTTGAATCAAACTCTACTTGAGCTGCATCCTTTGGAACTTCTGTTTCTACCATGATTCCTTTACCCTTATCTAATGGATCAATGATAGATAAAGATGATGATGGTACCTGTGAAGACACTTCTTTTATGATAGCTGATGACTGGAATACATCAACCATATATGTAGGTTTGACAATGCTCAAATTTTATGTGTCAGCGCCCAACTTACTCTTGTCAGCGCTTGGTGTGTCAGCGTCCAAAGTCTGCTTGTCAACACTCACCTTTCTTGTCTCAACGCCTCTTGTGAACTGCTCCATCATAGCTGTAAAGGACAAGTTCATGTTTGTAGGAGTAACCAAAGATGTATCAAAACCTGGTTTCTTCTTCAATTCAGTAAGGGCTTCAGCCTCACCCAAAGATTCTCCATCATGTGAGCCTTTGTCACTCACATGAATCTGCTCATCCTCCCCTTTGGAAGAATCCTCCATACCACACCTAGTGTTAGCAACCTCCAAAAGAACAATCCTCTCCCTCAATTGCTTGAGTTCAAGGCCTTGTGTACTGACTGTTTGTACCAGGTCTGCATTTTGCTTTTGCAAGCTAATGCAGACAACCGTCAATTCCATCATTGTGTATGGTTCCAATCTGCCCTCCTCTAGAATGGGTATTTGACCTCCCAAAGTAGAGTCATGGGGAATAGATGAGATCTTAAAGATTTTAGGACTGGCTTGGCCTGCATCTAAGCGAGTACCAATAGTCCCAACCTCATCCATAGCACCAACCACACTTGTGGTGGTGGTTCTCTCTGCAACATGGCTAGGACCACAAGAGGAGAACACTCCAGTAGTCCTTGGGCGTTTATTCAACCTATATTCAGGAGGTGTAGAAGATGATGTGGATTGGTTGGTAGTTTGAAGGTGAAGGGGTGCTTGGGTCTATGAAGGAAAGGTGTCAACGTTTGGATTACTAGTGTCAACGCCAACATTTAACGTGTCAGCGTTGAAGGATTCTTGGTCAAGTTCCATGTGTTGAGGTGAAGGTAAGGGATCTGGTATTGGGTCAATTTGTGGTTGTGGGTCAGGTTGAGGTTGTGCTGCTGCAATAATATCAAGCATAGCTTGGGTGAGGGGTAAGTCACGATGAGGGGGTGAGTTCATCTTACTAAAAATAGCTTTCTTTTGCATAGGGATCTCATAAAAATCATCATGATCCATTGTGCAGTAATTTTGCTCATCAAAAACCATTTGTAAAAATCTGGGATAAGCCAAAGTCATCTTATTCCCCTTGTTTTTACACATGCCATAAAAAATAAGTTTAGAAAAATTATACTTTTGCCCATTTGTAATGCACACAATTGCACTAGCAATTGATCTGTTAATTTTATTATGTGTAGTTCATTTGGACTCAAACATTGAAGGATGACATGTATGAGGTACTTCCAGGCTGGGGGTGATATTTATTAAAAGTACCCTCTTCAGGGAAAGGATACCCCAAAGCCCGAAGTCGTTGTTCTATCTCATTAATGGGGAGAGTGGTTATACCATCTGCATCATTAAGATGCAAAGCCTGGCGAACCAAGGCTTCAATAACCACCCAATACGCCCATGAACAATAGCTGTTAATGTATTCACATTATTAAGCGTTAAGGAACTAACAGTGTTCCAAAACTGTTTAATATGAGTGATAGGGATGAGAGGAGCATGAGAAAGTGCATACCTAAGTGGAGATGCATTCAAATACGCCACCATCTGGGTGTATTGTGAAAACAGAGCATCATCAGCCTCCAAATAAGCAATCATATTGTGCTGACTTCTGAATACTAATACCAACTCACTTGGTTTAAACTTAGGCGCCATAGATATAGAAAGTTGTTTATGAAAGATTGTAAAAGATGAATTATAGGAGAAAATTGTTAGACAAGAAAATGAGAGTACTATGGTTTAAAAATAGGAGCCAAATATATAGGAGTGATAGGCATATGTGATTGGTCAAAAATGAGGCAAGTATTTTCAAAATATAATGATGAAATTATTGAAAAGAAAATAAGTTATCTTGTGCATTAATTAAAAGTTATCTACTCCCGAAATTACGGCCCCAATATTCGTCAAAAATAACAACTGGGTAGGACCCAATGAGTGTCAACCGTAAAAAATAACCCATCAACGCCCAACGGCTATATTGTTGTCAACGTTTGCAAAAGCCATGTCAACGTCTAAATTGGTCACAACAACGCTTGGAAAAATATCTGTCAGCGTCTGATAGGTGTGTAAACACACATCCTTTTACCACTTAATTACAATAATAACCAGGCCAAAACGTGTATTTTATGTCGTAAATGTCGAAATTATGCGTGGTTTGTGTTTTTGTTGTGATTTAGGACGAAAATCTGGAAAGGGGAGAAAACACGGGCTTTCACGGGCTTTTATCGAAGAAAAAGACAAAAGACGAAGTCAAGAAATCAAGAGTGCAAAAAGAACGGAAGTCCAAGACCAATTCTGAAGATTTATCGAAGAAAAAGTCAAAAGATGGAAGTTTACTAAAAGCCGAAGAACTCAAGTCTAATTTATTGAAGAAATTACAAGACGAGTTTATTAATCCCGAGACAAAGTCAAAAGTCGAAGAATTAGGAAGACGAGGACTAAAGGATAATTAAAGAAAGAAGAAAGAGATGAGGAAGCTTCCACTAAGCACCTCCCTAATCCACTATAAATAGGATCCTTAAGCTTTCATTTTTTCTTGTTAGCTAATTTGACACATTAGTCTTTCCACTTTATTTTTCATGTCATTATAATTACTTGTCCATTTACATTTCTTGTCTTGCACCTTAATTCCTTTACATTCCAAGTAAGTTTAATCTATACTTTATTGTTGAATCTTTAATTTTAAGCAAGTTTTATATTAATCTCTCCTTCTACCTTTCTTATTTTTGTTAATCTTCATGCTTATTATCTTATTGTCATGCTTATTTGATTAGTTGTTATGTTTTTATGTGTTTGGATGTGTTAGCTTATTGATTAGATAGCTTATTGTGTGATTGATTTGATTTTGGTTAAGTTTTTATTAGTTTATTTTATTAAAAGTTGATTTTTAATCTTTAATTTTATTAGTGTTTTTCAAGTTTTTTATTTGTGGTTGAATTAGTTTTTCTTAAAAGTGTTTTAGATTAAGTTTTGGTAGATTGCTTATTTGATTTTAGCTTATTTGTGGCTTATTGCTTAAATTTTGTTGTTACTGTTTATCTTCCACTTCTTCGGAAAAGGGTTTAGTTTTCCGAAATTACTCCTTTTTCTGAATTGTCCATTATTCCGAAATAGCCATTTCTCTGAATTCATCATTTCCCTGAAATCATCTTTTTTCTGAATTAACCTTTTTTTCCGAAAATAGCATTTTTCCGAAGATATACTTTTTCCAAAATTTTCGCTTTTTCTGAAAAGTCCTGTTTTCCGAAGATATCATTTTTCCGAAAAATCTATTTCTCTGAAAACCTCTTTTTTCCGAAATAGCCATTTTTCCGAAATACTTGTTTTACTTGTTTTCTTTGAATTCACTATTTTTCTGAATTAGTCTTTTTTCCGAAAATTTTCATTTTTCTGAATTTGTTGTTTTTCTGAAATTATGCTTTTTCCGAAGAAATGCAATTTCCGAAATTTACTGTAGCTTTTCCGAAATTATTATTGTCTGCTTGATTTAAATTCTTGTCCTAGTTTTAGTCTTAAGTTTCTAAGCTTCTAGAGTTTATTTTTAGAGAAAAAGTGACAGTTTTTCTCATTGTGCTCTTAGCCTATTTTAATTTCAAGTTTGCATTTTTATTTCATTGTCTATTTAATTTTTCGTCACGCTTTAAATTTCTGTCAATTAATTATTTTACTTTTTAAATGTTTTAATATTGCACCATTTACTTTTCAATTAGTCTTAGATTTAATTACCGTCATTTACATTTATGTTTTGCACTTTAATTACACTACAACGACACAATCTTTGTTTCCATCAAAAGACGACTGAGTCGCACATTATTCCCTTTCTCAATTCGAAAAGATCGGACGATAATATTTTCTTACTGGCCAAAAACCATGTATTAGCGTCCAAAAATAAAAGTAATAAAAAATGAAAAAGGACCTTAACAAAGTAATTTATCCTAGTGAAGATAACCTATAAACTGAAAATTATTATAGGTCGGCAAGCATTGTCCAATTATGCACACTTGCTAACCAAAATTCTTAACAGTTAAGTTATCTCATAAAATCCCTTGTAACTCCCAGGTAAACCAATATAAATCATACCCAAGTCTCCCAACAGACCACATCCAATTCTAGGCCAAAAAGGTCTTGGCGGTATGCATAGTATATCAACTTTTCATGCTACAGTGCCTCATGAGATAGAAAACTAACTCATACTCACCAATGGACACAATCTAGAATTGTGATAAGAGTATCATAAGAATACCCGAAAGTCCTAAAGGTTCCTAAAACCTCCCCTTAAACTGTGATACATAAGTTGCCAAATAATATGTATGTAATTAAAAATTTATGTCAAGATAGGAATATAAACATTCCAACCATCATCTATAAATTGAAACATGCTCCAATGATTCTCTAAGGATCCATAAGCAACTCTGTATCCAATGGTACAATGCTAACAACGCCTGCACACTTAGATCAAAACCACAAAACTAACATGTTGCTGACAACGTTACGATAACACTTATCAGCGTTAAGATAACCTTTGTTAGCGTTAGACAAATAAAGTGGAAAATCTAAAATAACAAATAGACCAATAACAATGCATATCATGTACATACTTTTACAATAAGACCCCAAAACATATATTAAGTGAGATTGATCATTCCAATACTTGTTACCAAGTATTGAAACCTTCCAGTATCAAAAGGTTTAGTTAATAAATCAGACACATTTTCTTCTATTTCAACCCTATCTGGTTATATTAAACCCTATTCAAAAAAATATCTTATAATATGATGTCTAATTTCTATGTGTTTTGTTTTAGAGTGATGTACAGGATTTTTAATAATGCATAAAGTGTTGTTATTATCTACAAAAATCTTGGTATGCATGAAATTATACCCATAATCCAACAGCTGGTTCTGAATCCATAAGACTTGTCCACAACAAGCAGCTGCTGCAACATACTCTTCTTCAGTTGTAGAATTGGCCACCACTGTTTGTTTCTTGCATTGCCAAGATATCAACCTACTCCCACGAAACTGAAATCCACCAATTATGGATTTTCTATCAAATTTGTCACCACCATAGTCACTGTCTGAATATGCAATAAGCTCCAATAGTGAATCTTTTGGATACTATAATCCCAGGTCTGGATAACATCTAAGGTACCTAAAGATTCTCTTGACAGCATGAAAGTGACACTCTTTGGGAGTCACTTGATGACGTGCACATGCACACACAACAAACATAATGTCAGGTCTTGAAGCTGTGAGATACATCTATGAACCAATCATTAATCTATAGTGCCTCACATCCACATCTTTTCCATCTCCAACTTTTCCCCAAGGGTTTTCTTTATCCATAGGAGTACTAGCCCTTTTCTCATGTGGAGAAAAGCCAAACTTCTTCAAGATTTCTGCTACATATTTATCTTGAGAGATGAAGATACCATCTTCTTTCTACTGAACTTGTAACCCTAGAAAGAAGTTCATCTCTGTTGGAAATACGTTTTTTCGTATTTAGGAAGATTCGGTCACTCCGACAATAGTTTAAGTAGTAGCTCGTAGTTCTTGTTATTAAGTTAAACAAAGTTAGGAAAGCCTAGTCCACAAAGACTAAGGTCACGGCCCAATGTAAGCCCAAGCCCATCTCATGGGCTTAGGTATATAAACCCTCTCCTTAGATGGAGAGGGCGTGGTTCTTCATTTTTACACATAGTTATCTTCATTTTCTCTCTCTAGAATTGTGTGAAATCCACCATCTCTTTATCTCTTTCTCTCTCTAAAACATAAGCAAGATTTACATATACTACAAATGGTATCAAGAGCCATGGGATAATTGTATTGTTTATGTGTTTGTGTTCTTGATTTTAGTAGCTTTTGATCTATTAAAACCCACGTCCAAATTTTTTTTTGTGTTTTTTTATGGTTTTTTCTTGATACAAATCTTCTACATAGTTGTGGTAGAGATTTGCTATATTTACTCTGGCTAAAAACACAAAATTTTTGGGTGTTTGGATCATTTTTTGGCTTAAAATCTCGAATTTGGTGTGTTTTGTCCGAGAAAAGTGGAAAATTCATATACTGCTTGTACTATTGCGACAACTCCCATCGCAATATCTAGGGTTTTGGATTGCGATCCATATTGCGACTGGTACTGCGATTGGATTTCATCTTGTCGCATTGCGATCCATATTGCGATTGGCATTGCGATTGGAGTTTATTTTTTGTGATATTGCGACAGGATATTGTGACAAGGTTCTGTGATGAGATGGCATTTATACATGATCTCATTGTTCTTTTCGGACTTTAAATGCATAAAAATGTCATAAAATACCATATATATGCTTGTGTTTGTTTACTTGTGTATTTTAGGTATGGATGTCATGAAAAAGACAAAAGATCACAAGATACAAGGAAAAACAGACACGACAAACGAAGCCGTACAAAGAACCGGCCCTAATCATGGAAAACTCAACAAATACCCTTGAAGAGTTGAAGACAAATAAGATTGATCCTCATTCATTGAAGAAATGACACTTAAAACCCTCGTATAGTCATAATTACAAGTTTGGTCCCTTAAGTTTGTCAAAATTACACAAAAGGTCCCTCAACTTCGAAGAAATGGCAAGATTAGTCCCTCAACAATTTCAAATTGTCAATTATGGTCCCTCATCAAGCCAAAGATACATTGAAGACCTTTGAAGATCAAAAATGTCCAAGATCAGTCCTTCAAATATGCAAAAGTTCCAAAAATAACCCTTGATACACCTTTTGGAAAGTTTTGTGCAAAAAATGTCAAGTTGTGAAAGTTGATACAAAGGAATTGGGCGCTGATGGACTTTTAAACACAAGTGACAAAAGAAAGGAAAAAGAAGGGCCAATTGTGTGCATTTGAAACATTCAAACCTGAATATTGCGCCAAACACATCCCATTCCCCCAATTTTGGATCAAAACATTTACTATTCACCCTTATGAACCCAGTTTTACCTTCACTTAAAACAAAGGGTAAATCCAAAGTACCCACACCCACGTGTGATTCACACATGCAGAATCACATCCCACACACAAAACCCTCATCTCCACTCACCAATAGGCCCCACCATTCAACACGTCAACCAATGAAATTGCAACTTACTCTCCAAGCAATCTGACTTGTCCAAATCAACAGCCAAGGTTCCTTGCTTCACCCCAAAGCTATTATAAACGGTTTGGATCACTTTGGACAGCTCATCAACAACAAACGCACTCAAGGACTCAAGGGCATTTTAGAGAAATCACATCTAGGTTTTGTGAATATTGTAGCCAGGCATTTGCCTATAAAAGGAGACCTCAACATGTGAGAGTCCCTTTGTTCCAGTTTTAGGCTATCAATCTTTGTAATTCCTTTTCAAGTTTAATAAAATTTGAATTTCTGAAAATATTGAATTCTCTTTTTGATTTGATTAAAAGTTGGTGTTTGAGTAGCCTAATTCTGAGTTCCATTTGATTGTTAAGACCTACCTTAATCTTGTGGTTAAGGCACGTCTTGGTTCATAAGGTTTTAAGGTTTCAAGACCTTGAAATCCTAGGTTCTGTTTTGGCTTATTTTGTGTACTAACCCTTGACCATTTGCTATAAGCTCTTACAAGCTTGTTGACACCAAGCTTGTGAAGGGATTAGAGCCCTTGGTTGAGTTGTTTGCTGCTTGTGTTGAAGACATAAAGTCCTTGAGGTTCTACTTTGAACCATCAACCAAGGCAGTTTGCATCATCTTCATTGAAGTACCTTGGTCTTGTTCTAGTTGTTGAACAAGGTCCAAGGAGCATAGCTGGCCTTCCTAGGATGTTGTGGAAGGCAGGTATAATCTCTTGGTTAAGATTCCCCTAAAAATTTCATGTTTATGCCTGTTTTGAATTTGGTGTTTTGATTTTTAGAATTTTGTTTATGCTTCTTATTTTTGAGTTTGATTGTGTTAGTTGCTACCTAGTAAGTGTTTTTGATCCTTAAAATCAGTAGGTTATTAGTTAAAATCACAAGTTCCTTTGTTAAGTGGTAGATTAAAGGGTGTTTGGGTCTACTGCATTATTTGGATTTGTGGTTTGCTAAGTGGTTGGTTGCTGTTTGTAAGTGTTGGTATCTGCTTGTTAGGTGCTAGTGTTCATATGTTTGCAGGTTTGAAGGTTTGAAACACATAGATTCATAATTTGGCTATAAAATCTTTAAAACTAGGTAAAATTGGCTAGGATTTTGAGGACACCTAGATCTAAGCTTAGGTTAGGGCTAACAAGTGCTAAATCTGAGTTAATCACACCAGGGAAGAAGGATTTGAGGCTTGAAATTGGATCAAGTGCCAAATAGATCAACAAAACTTGTCTGCATATTGTTCATTGTTCATCAGAAACATTATGTGCTTTGATCTTGTTATTTACTTTGATTCAGTGTTTGATTCTTGTTGCTTTGTGTTTGTTCTTAGTTTATATAGCTTGTGTATGCATCTTGTTAAGTTTGGTTGGCTTATTCAGTCTAAATCTGCTTATTAAGTGCTTAACTACTTATTTCCTATCTGGTGCATATATGGTGACTGTTTGGCTTATTGTGGCTTATTGTGTGAACCAATTTGTGATTTTCTTGTTGCTATTGACTCCTTGTGATTCACTAATCACAAGGGTGCCTTTGTTTCCAATTGAATCAAACCAGAACTCTCAAATAAGCTTGGTCAAATAGTCAAAGCAGTGGGAACTCCATTCCCCTGCTAGATGCCACTGATAGTGTAAAATTGGGTTCAGCTTATCAATAAGCTATAATAGCTTATTCCAACCAGCAACAACTTTGTTTTTGTAATAGGTGCTCATATTTTGACCCATTTGTTCATACTGGAGCATTTGGGTGGTTGACTTTAGGGTTTGACTAGAAAACCAACTCCTTTGACTTTTACATAATTTCATTTGTGCTTATTCTGGCTTATTGGTTGTGCTTATTGGATTTTTGTTGATTGATTTTGCTTATTGAGTCCATTTGAAATCTTTTGCAAGTTGAATCAAGTCCTGAGGTGCCCTAAATCTCTAAAACGACTATTTTGTCTTTTAGTGAATTTTTACTTTGCTTATTTTTGGCTTATTGAGTGAGCTTTTTCAAAAATTCTTTTTACAGATCTCATAAGCATCCCAAAAGAAGGTTGTGTGTCAAATTAGAGCTTATGGCATTAGCTTATGGCTTAATGGGCTGAAAAGCCCAATAAGAATAAGCTGAGTGTTCAATAAGCTGTGATAAGCTCATTTTCAGCTTTTGGGCCTTTAGAGTCTTGTTCTTAGAATTGAATTTTGAGTCAGATAGGGCTTTTCCAAGTCAATTGGGCCAAGTTTGACTTTTTGGGCCCAAAAGCCCAATTTGGTTGACTGTTTTTGGTTTTGGCCCATTTGAGGGCCCAATAGGGGTATTTTGGTAATTTCACTTTGATTTTCTGATTTTTATTTAGGTTAAAATAAACTAGTTTGCAAATTTTTAGAATTTTTTATAATTCTTGGATTTTTAATATTATTTTATTATTATTTTTAAATTTTCACATTTACCAACTTTTTTCATTTTTCTTAGGTTAATTACATTAAAATAGGAATTTAGCAACTTTTAGAATAATTTTATCTCTTTTAGATTAATTTTTATAATTATTTTAAGTTTTAATAGTTTTTAAATCATTTTAAATAGTTTTTATTAGTTTAAAAATTTCTAAAATTAGTTTTTAATCTTTTTAGGTCATTTTAGAGGTTTACCAATTGAAAAATCTTTATTTGGGCTTTTTGATAATTTATTTGATTTTTAAGGCTTTAATTAGCATTTAAAAATTGATTATTTAATTATTTAAAAGGTTTGAAAAAGTTTTGATCATTGGTAAACTCTTAGTTTATTTATTTTGATTTTTGGTGAATTTTTGGTAATTTTCAGAATTTATTTTTATTTTTGTGGTTTTTAAGGTTCTACGTCTTAACTTTCTAGTAGTGTTTATTTTTATTTTTACGTCTTCGTCATCTTCTTTTCTCATCCCCTTCTAAACCAATCATTAATCACAAACATTTAACAAATTTCTCACACACATATACCTCCTTGGGAAACGAACTTTGAATTCATTAAGGGTCATTAACACTTGATTTTTCCTAAAGTCATTTGTTCGATACTTACCACTTTTACACCTTTTTTCCTAAAAGGTCGTATTGTACCACAACCATTTTGGCGCCGCTGCCGGGGAGGTGTGTCGTGATTAATTTGTATTGTTGTTTTTAATATTAACCATAAATAGTATTTGTATTAGTAGAACTCTACTAATACGTATTATCGGTTTTCTTGGTTTTTCTTGTACAAATATTATTACTATATTGTATTAAGTATCACAATCAATAAACAGTATCTCCAAAAGTGTGAAAACACAACCTTAATTGGGATTTCATCACTCAATTATTGTATTCGAATCTCAAACAAAAAGAAAAAGGCAAAAATAGATAGATACTTTCGTGAAGCTCGATTTTGAAAAATACAAACTATAAGGTGGGTATAAGGCGGGTATTGTAAAATATACCCAAAGGAAAAAGGATCTTAAGTGCTTCGCGCCGCCTCGTTTCCCCGCTTGCTTGTGAGTATTTTGAAATTGAAGGCTAATCGAGGGTTTTGCCGCCCAAAGTATTATTACGTATAGTATATTTTCTTGGTTTTCTTTGTGATTAAAACCTCTTGAACAATTTGGTTTTCACCAAAGTTCTAAAGTCATTCGAAGGCGTTCACTCCACGTGATCGTTTTCATTCCTTTGAGGCTTCTTTAATCAAGAGTTTGATTCGAGGAGAGATTTTGTAGATTGTTGTCTACGAAGATACACCAAAATCCAAAAAAAAAAAATATCATCAAAAAAAAAATGAAAAATACAAAATACCAAAAAGAATCTTCTTTGCTCACCTCCCATTCTTCGTGAAGTTTATGATCACTCGTAATCAAGCAAAACGAGCTCGTAAACGACTTCAAAAGCAAGCCAATCAAGAGACGTTGATTGTTGAAGAAGAACCTCCAATTGTTGAACCTATTGTAGAACAAGAAGTCATCATGGCTAACCGTACTATGATGGAGTTGCTACAAGCACCCACCGAGGGTTTTGGAGAGGCCATTGTGATTCCCGCCATCCTTGCGGAGAATTTCGAGATTAAGACGGGTTTAATGTCGATGTTGCAAGCAAATAAGTTTAGAGGTCACGAGAAAGACAACCCGCACTATCACAGTAGGAATTTTAACCGTCTCACCGCCACTAGCAAGTTTAAGGATGTTCCACATGACGCCATTAAGATGATGTTGTTTCCATACTCGTTAGATGGTCCCGCTAAAATTTGTCTTGAGAAAGAACCGCCAAATTCGATTTTGACATGGACCGATCTCGTTTCTAAGTTTCTGAACAAGTTTTTTCCACCATCTAAAACAACACACTTGAAAAATGAGATTTCACGATTTGTGCAAAGAAATAATGAAAGTTTTTCAATGGCATGGGAACGCTTTAAAGAAATGTTACATGAATGTCCACACCATGATTTTACGGAATTGCATCAAGTTGATACTTTTTATAATGGGCTTAATGATCATGAACGAGATTATTTGAATGCCGCCGTGGGTGGTAATTTTTGTGCAAGACGACAAATGAGGCTTTACAAATCATTGAGAATAGATCTATGGTTTATAGCCCTCGTAACACACCGAGTGTTGCCAATTTGGGTTCGTCGTCATCGTCACAATCGTCTCGTAGCATTAATGCCTTACATGATGAAGCTAATGAGGAAAATCGGTTTTTTGATAGATTTGCTAATCTAATGTCCCATTGGAAGGCTCAAGAAGCTTCCAATTCAGCTTTGGTTAAAGCGGTTGCCAAGAGTTGTTTGTCTTGTGGGGGAGCTCATGATCTTTCCGAGTGCATTACCGCGGATGGTAACACTTCGAGTGCTTATGTAGCAACGGGAACTTACAACCAAAACGGTCAAGGTTCCCACCAAAATCAAGCTCCACCAAACCAAAATGTTAATAATTATCGAAACAACAACCAAGGCAATTACCAAGGCAATTCACGCAATTACAACAAAGGGAATTCTCAAAATGGGAATGGACAAATTTCTAATCAAAATCAAAACCGTGATTTTCAAAACACTACACAAGGTTTTCAAAATGCTCACACTAAAAATTTGCAAGGAGAATTTTTGGATTATGCAAAAGCAAATGATGCTAAATTTTATAACATACAACGTGAGATGATTAGCTTAAGATCCGAATTGAAAAACGAGCTAAAAATGAACTTGCTAATGAACTCAAAACTCATGCAAACAAAATGGAAGGAAATGTCCAACGTCTTCAACAAAATCAACAAAAGATGGAATTAGGACAACATGAGATTAAGCAAGAGTTATTAAAAGCGGATGCTAGGCAATCAAAATTTGAGGACCGAATGGCTAAGATGTTTGAAGCGATCATGTGTAAACCCTCTTCCTCGGGTGGTCTTCCTAGTGATACCATTGCAAACCCGAAGGGAGAAATGAAGGTTAATACTACACGAAGTGGTAAAACTTTCAAGGAACCAATCTCTCGTCCAAGTACTTCTACGGAGAAGGAAATCGAGAAAGAACCCGAGGTGATGGTCGAAAAGGAGCACATTGCAATCCCACGAAGTACCTCTCATACCACACCTACGGTTGAACCAATACCAATTGTGGAACCCAAGTTTCCAAGGCCGTTGCCTAATGACCAACCCACACCACCTTTACCCTACCCTTCGAGACGAAACAAAGAGAAGTTGCAAGAACGTAACAAACAACAAATCGAGCTTTTTATAAAAATGTTTCAACAAGTGCATTTTGATGTGAGTTTAGCCGACGCATTGTTGTATATGCCTCGTTTCGCTTCCACTTTTAAAAGTATGATGAGCGATAAGGAAAAGCTTTCAAAGCTTGCTAATTGTTCTTCGGTTTATCTTAACCGCATTGTGACAATCCGTCAAACTATGGTTGATATTTTTATTCTCAATATTTATTTAAAAGCATTATTTTAATGTTACAATATGAACTCACATATTTTTGGGAAGAAATTTGGATTTACGTCTTGGAGTAGCATCGACTACGTTTAAACCGGAGGATTCTACGTTACGTGCTTACGTTTACATACACCATCCTTGGTGACAGTCCGACATTTCAGAAAATAAATTTATCCGTAAATATTATTTTGGAGTTTTAAATTTGTGTTAGTTCATAAACTCACAAATTTACGAGAAGAGATTAGGACTTACGATTTTATTTTAACGTCCTTTACGACTAAACCGGAAACCTTAGGATTACGTATTTACGTTTTCGAACTCCGTTTTTGATGAAACAATTTTTATTGGATTCGTTTTGTGACGTTGATTCATAATTTATAAAAACGTTTTTCGTAAAACGAATCGAAGGCACGCAAATCGAGGAAACTAGAATCGAGGAGTACCCGTAAATAATGGGGATGAGACAAGTGGGACACTTGTCCCACTCCCACTCCAAAACCGGCCTAAATAAGCTAACAACACCTTTAGGTGTCAAAATCTACTCAACAAGTTTACACTTGTCTCATTTAGCTTCAAGGTTAAGCTTTCTTCCATCAAAACCACTACCTACTCACATTTCTCACTTACACACATGCAAAACCACTCTCAAAACTCTCTCACCCTCCATTTTTGGCCGTCCCTACTCCACCATCAAACACCACCTTTGATCTTGATTTAACCACAAAGCCTATGTTATTTACATATATGTTGAAGCCCTCTTGAAACTCTATTGATTGGTGGTGCTTATAACATCCAAGGAGGAGTATTCATGGTGTCTTGGGGCTGATTTTCTACAAGGTGATCATAAAGATTGATGGTCTTGAAGATGGTGTTGGCTAAGCACAAGTTTCTCCATCAAAATCCATGTTTTGATCACAACCTACATCATCATGGTGGTATAAAGATTGTCCTCCTCATCTTCTTGTTATTTTGATTATGTAAACATGTATTTTATTTTCTATTGTATATGTATATGATGACTATATGATGATAAAAATGTTATGTGGGGATTTGGTGTTGATAAACATGATTAAAAAGTTGAAAAACCATAAGAAACAAGGTTAAAATCTTGGTTAAATTTGATGGCTGTATAAAACAGTAAAGAACCATATGGTAAACTGATAAAATGATGAAGTAGAATGGATTTACAGTAAGCTATGGGTCTTGTACACATGTGAGAGTTGGCCATGCAATGGAATCATTGTAATGAGTGAGATATGATCAAAACAAGTTTAGGGTATAAATCTGAGGTTACTGTTTTGGACTATTTTTAGAAAATACTTAGAAGATGATTCAACAGTAGCTATAGGAGAGTTAAATGTAGCACATATCATTTAGTTTATGTGATAAAAATTTGAGCTTCTATCTTCATATAGAACTCAAGATATGGCAGTTTTCGTGAAAGTAAAGATAAAAATCAGATTTTTGGAAATTAAAGAATAATACTATTATATAAGCACTCACATTTTAATGTATAAAATGTAAAATAAAAGCACACTAACTTATAAAACTTATTTATATAAATATATAAAGGGTTAATTAAATGGATAAATTATATAAATGGTGGTGAAATAATGTTTATAAGTAATAAAAACTATAAACTTGATTTTTACGACTTTTTCGGCTATCGCCGTAAAATTAACGTTTTTGTCAAATAAAACTTAGATGGTTGGACCCGTCTAATGAAAACTTTATAAAACTTATATACTGATATATAGACATGTATAACAAGTAAAAACTGATAAAAACCCGAACTATAAGAAATACGGACGTTAACAGACTAAATTAACGTTATTGGACTAATAATATAACAAAAATGGACTAAAACACTTATAAACTTATTATTGGGCTTAACCCATTTAGGCCCAACTTGTAAAGTGTAGATACTGAAAATGTAAGTATAACAAGGATTAATACAAGTTAAGAACTTATAATACGCTTATTGGACCTAAAACACATAAATAGGTAAAACGAGAAAACTAGTATAAAAGTTATCGACACATAACTCTAAAATGAGTAAACGAGAATATGTAAACCCACTTGATCATCATATATATACAATCATCATATGTATACATAATTGTTATTTATATAAAGTCATTGGACATGAGTCTAAGATGAGTATTATTTGTCTAGGTTTCCGTGATTGAAGCACGTACCGTACGTCCGAATTGCCGATAACCCGCCTTCCCATCTCAACGTGAGTTCATAGCCTCGCACTCTTTTAAATGTTTTTATAAATGTTTTATAAACCCGCGAGGGAGATAACATGTTAGTTTTTATAAAATAGGACACCATTTGTCCCGATTGTTTGTTTATTGATTTGGACCCGAATGATTGAATGACCCGATTGTATGACCCGATAAATGATTAATGGACCCGATAGATGAAATAAAATAGATTATTAAAGTTAGGTTATGTCACTAAAAGTCCAATTAGCATGAATTGTGAACTACCGGGATTTGGTAGACGCTTGTGCATATAATAGTACTATTTGGGGACGATCACCCCAGTTCGCGCCTTGACGGTTGATCCCCGTCGTGCCACATTGATTGGTAAGTGAATTTATGTATGAGAAGATTTCCATAGCGTGACCTTTGTGACGACACGCTACTTTAGATGGGCAAAATTGGTATCGGGTTAGCTACCCGTTGTTGGTTTAGTAAGGTAACAATGTCATGCAGCTTATAATAATCCGACTAACGAAATACTACTAGACGCTCAGAATTACGACGTATTGCCTGACTAGCAATACAGGGTCATACTATTGATATTATGTTTGTATTTTGGTTTTCATAACCATATTCATATAACGGTTTTTATTTTCATACAACGTTATAAGACGTATTGTATGACGTTTTTACGACATTGGCTCGTATAATGATTTTTAAGGCAAATGCCTATGCTATGATTTTGATAAAGATTTGTATAAAATGATTTTGGCTATTTTATGGCCTATTACAATGATTTGTACAAAAATGATTTTTCGGTAAAAACTTTATACCGATATTATATTGATGGTTTATTAAACTCTTTGTACGAAATGATTTTTGGTAATAATTTTATACCAAAGTTATATTGATGTAATTTATTAAACTCTATGAATTCACTCGGCGTTATCGCTGACCTTTTCTTTTAACATGTTTTATCTCAGGTACTTGAAGGTAATTCTCGGGAAGACAACAAGAATTCATGGCCCGCACTTAAAACAATATTTTCCATTCAAATACTTTATAAAACTTTGTATGAAATGTAATGACTTGGGACCGATGTAACTTTGATATTATTGAATGGAAATGCTTTATAAATAAACGACGCGATTTTTATGCGTTGTCTATGATGTGAGTAATGTGCTATCCCGTAACACCAACTAGTCTTCCGCTGTACTGAGTTGTATAAATTTGGGGGTGTTACAGTTTGGTACCAGAGCTCTCGTTATAGAGAACGAATGATTTTTAAAAACCAAAGGTTTTGAATAAAACATTTCAAAATCTTTTAACTATAAACATTTTTCTAAAAATGTCTAAAAATCTTTTGACTATAACGGTGCCGAAGAATTCCTGAGTTACCGACAAGGCCAAGACTGAGAAGTGTTATTTTAATATATATATATAACTTGGATTATATATATATGATGTAATTTTATTACATGATTGTTTGATGATTATTTTGATATTTATACGAGGTATTTATACGACGTAGATTGTCACAAGTAACCCTAAATCCCCTAGTAAATTAAGCGAAGCTATTCTCGTAGGAATTCTAGCTATCCTAGATCTAAACCAAGTTGTGGATATTTTTGATCCCAACAAATGGTTGATATTCATAGAAAAGTAGATATTAGTTGATTGTGATATTGAAAAAGAATTGGCGAGATTAAAACTGATATCGATGTCATGACGATCTTTCCTTATAGAGTGAAGTTTGACAAAAACATTACCACCTAGAAAGATGTCATATGATTCGTTGTCATCCAATTCTTAAATTTGAAATCGAAAGGGTGAATGTTGCACTTGAGGCTGTCATTGCAACCATTACCCAAAAGCCTCATGCCACTAATACCTTTCCGAGAAGTCTAGTTGAATGATCAAGTCATTTCATACTAGTGACTCATTTGATAATTGTTGTTATAAAGAGCTATAGGATTAGAAATTAAGTGTTGAATCATATCGAGCTTTTATTGCCCTATAAAGGCCTAAGAATAAGGTTGTAAGTATTGGATAATGAGGTAGGATATCGAATTGAGTATAAAATTGATTGAAACTTGAATAAAGTAAAATTTAACTTGTATGGGATATAAGATTGTTAAGAGGAAGTCGTTAAGTTTTGTGATTGAATTATAAGGATTTAATTGATTGTTGATTCGTGTTAAGGGTTGTTCCTAGACCATTGTCCACTAACGAGGATGCCCAGTGTCCAAGAAATAATTTGAAGAAATCATCTTCTGAATTGGGACCAACGGATCTTCCGGGACATGTGGAACACCTAATGACTCTTGTAGATTAGTATTCATTGTGGTATCTTTTAAAAATCCCTAACTTAACTGAGACATCAGTTGGTATGATGAGTTCTGAGAATTGTATGACATAGTGACACGTAATGTGTTACGGTACAATTTTGACTTGTTTGTGATTAATGAAAAAGACAGCCTTTGATTGCTAAATTCTACATGTATCGATGTTATCTATCCTTTATTGCTTCATCCTAATGTTCGCATTAGTGATGCAACCATGAACAAGTACTCATCTCGAATTGAGTTACGTTGTGGATTATTCTCTTTGTATTCCTGAGTGCCATCGAGATCATGAACCTCATGATTAATTGGCTAAGCTCATTTCCTATCATGTTGTAGTTAATTCTTGGTGAACAAGCTTTCATCACTTTTCTGCAGATCACTCATTGTTTATAAGATAAAACGGTATCCTTTGAGAAATTTAATTTTCATCACAATAAGGATTATTCAAAGTGAGAATTATAAGTGATTGATATCAAAATGAAGTTGTTTATGAAACGCCTTGGAAAACTTAATTGTTTTCATAGCAAAGAAAATCTTTGAAAATTTATTTCTGATTCTTATTTAAGAATTAAGCATGAAAATGTTTTTATTATAAACATGATGATTAAACTTTGACGAACTGAGTATTGCATCGTTAATCTTGAAATTGTATATATTTGTGCGCCTACATACAATTTGGAATGGACCATGCAAGACTGATTAGTAGTCACCATAAAACTGATTAATATACACTACATTTTCTTTAAAGATTGTGAAAGATTAAATTTTATGAGATCTGCAAGAAGTGAAAAATAAAGGACATAGTGTTAGGGACACCTACATATGTGCCTATAGCATCTATTCTTCTAAGTCGAATTTACTCATCTGTGGAAATTGTCTTATTTGACAATTGACAATTCTCTCTTGTCCAATTCTCCCAAAATGAGATTCTTAGGAAAAGTATCTGATTACCGAGTGTTGATACCCGACCGGATGTATCGACATTCTTATCATTTCTTTTGATTTAATTTCATTTGAATGACCTGGGTAACGATCCGAGGAGCTTTCGAATGCGTACTCAAATTATGAAAACATGGGATATATTCATATTCATTAAATGTTTTCGTCTGTATCTGATTTGAAATTCTCTCCCATAGATTATGCGTTGACCTTACTCTTTTGATGGTAGTTGTGTCTCCATATATCCTTGAATTTGTGAAGGATTATGAGTTATTATTAGTCTTTTGAGAAGTTCACATCTTATCGACGGCAATGAAACTGGAAAGTTGATAGTGCCAGTAGAATGGATTGATTGATTATGACATGACGACATTGTCTTAATTAATGGGAACTCAAATTGAATTCCCCTAAATGATAAGATGTTGATTATCATAAGTGATCTAAATAATTCTTGATGGATGACTTGAAATTATACCGTGAATGGTTGTGAACTAGTTATAGATAGTATAATCTAGAAAGAACCTAATATGAATTTATTAAAAGATGTTTCGGTTATCTGAAACTTTAGGAAGTATTTGTTGATGCATTACCTAGACTTTCGCCATTAAGGCAAGTAGAAATTGGTATTGATTATATTTCCGGTGCTGCACTTGTGGCTTGTGCACTGTACGTCAGCACCATCTAAATTAAAGGAATTACCGTACAACTGAGAAAGTTGTCGGAGAAAGATTTTATTATACCAAGCCTGTCATCCTGAAGAGCTATGGTGTTATCATTCCTTATATTTATAGATTACTGTGACTGAGTAAATTGACAATCGAAAACGATATCCATAACTCGAAATGGAAGATTTATTCGATCATTTACAAGGTTCTAGCGTATGTTTTAAAGATTTGATCCACGGTATGGTTATTATCAACTTCGCCTCCGCGAAGAAGATTATCTATTCCAATCACTACATCAGTTACTTGTGATGAACGTTATGAGTTTCACGTGATGTCGTTTGGATTGACAATGCACATGTAGTATTCATAATTATGATGAATCACGTGTGTAGGCCGTAATTTGATAAATTCATGCTCGTGATCATTAAGGACCATTTATTTATTTATAAGAATAAGAATGAAGTTAATAATTAATTATAGATTGCCCTGAATTGGCCAAACAATTAAAAATTGTACCTTGAATATTTAACATAAGACTTGAACCTTTACATGATTTAACCATGTGATTAATAGATAATGGAATATAAATTGACTCTTCAAAATTTAGAAGTCATTTAAGATTTTGAGTTATACTAAAAAGAAAGTGCAATTATGTTATAACGAATGTTTTAACAAAGGATTTTAAAGGGATTATTCTCTTATACACAAAACATTTAACTAAACTCCTGTTTAGGGGTAAATGTTTTTATACCTCAAAATAACCTAAGAAGGATTGAGGAAACCCATTTAAACCATAACTTGAAATTTGAAACGATAATTTTTACTTTTCAAACTAAGAAAACTTTGACCAAAGTATAAACAAAGGTTTTTCGAACATTTACGAATCTTATTAATTATTTTTGATAAATTAGCAAAAAAAATCTTGATAATTAAAAATCAAATTTATTTTGAACATTTTATATAATTGGTCGAACTAAGAAATTTAAAACTTTTACGTTTACGCTTCATAAAAATTAACTAATAAATATTTAATTAATTATAATAATTATCGACGCTTTAGACGACAGATTGAGTAAGACGGATAAAAATGATAGTAAAGACGAAACTAAAACATAGAAGATATGAAGAAAGAATTTTGAATAAATACGGTTGTGATATTTATTTCATCAGAAAGGTGAACGTAATTAGTGACGCATAATATAGAAAGAATATCTGTGTGAATTGTGGACATGATAATTATATCATCATGAGAAGTGAATATAGATACCGACGCATTATGTAGAAAAGATAAAGAACCAATTAGGATGTGTTCCTTAGTAATGAAGGTGCAAAATAAGATTGCCGAACGATATAAAAATAAACGATGTTTGTAAAAAGAATAATATAAATAGTGAAAGGTTTCACGGCTAGTGTGAACCATTAGAGTTGAGAAGCCGATAGCGTTAAATGATTAAAAGACCACATGTGATTGTCTAAATATGGAGGATTGTAAGATATAGTTATGATGGAATTTGTAAGTATAAGTATTCTATTTATGTCATTTCTGACTAAAAATATCTTTGTCAGAAGAAGTTGTACTAATGGCAGATCATGAAGGCAGACATCGCCTCATACATTAGTTAACATCTAGCTATTGCAAAGGTCATCATCTGAATTTGATTCGATTTGGGTCATCGTCGACAGACTGACCAAATCTGCTAATATCATTCCCATTAATGATAAATGCAAAAAGAGTTATGTAAACATAGTGTGCCTGTATCGAACATCTTTATCAAGATCCTCGCTTCGCATCGAATTTCTAGAGATTTGCTCAGAAATCATTGAGAACTAACCTTGATGAGAGTACTATATACCACCCCAAATCGAAGGGACGAGGTAAAGAAACGATACAAAGTAATATAAGTGCTGTTTTATGTTTGAATGATTGACCTTTGGTAAAGAACCGTATAATCGTTTTCCTTTGGAAAGATTATCATTGATAATTACCGTATTAGGATCGAGATCGAATCTTGTTAGGATCTAAATCTTAGAGCATATGTAAGCAAGAGTTGAGATGAAGACATCCGACATACACCCATAGTGAGTTGGACATGTCTTTTAGGTTTAAGGTTTCCTATGATGGCGAACCTATCCTTGCAAAATACCCGACCCGCGACATCTGAAATGATTGTTGAAATTAGGATTTGATTATTGACAGCCGGTAGTAGACAAGAGGTTATGTGAATATGAAATGTAGATCTTGAAGTGCCAAATGGGTAGCGAAGTTATGCCACAATTTTTAACCTTGGAAAAATGAATTCATGATCTGACAAATCATGGGATATAAGTCCTCGTTGTTTGGGACCATTGAGATAATGTGAAAGATTGGTTTGAAAGGCATATAAGCTGGATCTACCCTAGGACTTCAAGGACTGCGTAAATTATGTTTCGTAAATCGAACTTGATGGAATATCTATCAAGTGAGAATCTGATTGTTTCTTAGTAAAGCTTAGATCGGCGAAAAGTTGCATTCATCAGAAACCCGTGAACATCATGGATAGAGAAAGTAAGTCAACATTTAGCCTGATCTTATTCCCGTAGTTATGTTTGATGAAACTCGCGTATTATAATGGATTACACTTGTGAGAAAAGACCGAATGTGGAGGAAATACCCACATGGCTTTAACTCTATAAGAAGCGAGTATTAAGGTAAGATGATCTTTGAGGACAAAGATCCTGTTTAGGGGTAAATGCTGTGACAATCCGTCAAACTATGGTTGATATTTTTATTCTCAATATTTATTTAAAAACATTATTTTAATGTTACAATATGAACTCACATATTTTTGGGAAGAAATTTGGATTTACGTCTTGGAGTAGCATCGACTACGTTTAAACCGGAGGATTCTACGTTACGTGCTTACGTTTACATACACCATCCTTGGTGACAGTCCGACATTTCAGAAAATAAATTTATCCGTGAATATTATTTTGGAGTTTTAAATTTGTGTTAGTTCATAAACTAACAAATTTACGAGAAGAGATTAGGACTTACGATTTTATTTTAACGTCCTTTACGACTAAACCGGAAACCTTAGGATTACGTATTTACGTTTTCGAACACCGTTTTTGATAAAACAATTTTTATTGGATTCGTTTTGTGACGTTGATTCATAATTTATAAAAACGTTTTTCGTAGAACGACCCAAAGGCACGCAAATCGAGGAAACTAGAATCGAGGAGTACCCATAAATAATGGGGATGAGACAAGTGGGAAACTTGTCCCACCCCCACTCCAAAACCGGCCTAAATAAGCTAACAACACCTTTAGGTGTCAAAATCTACTTAACAAGTTTACACTTGTCTCATTTAGCTTCAAGGTTAAGCTTTCTTCCATCAAAACCACTAGCTACTCACATTTCTCACTTACACACTGCAAAACCACTCTCAAAACTCTCTCACCCTCCATTTTTGGCCGTCCCTACTCCACTATCAAACACCACCTTTGATCTTGATTCAACCACAAAGCCTATGTTATTTACATATATGTTGAAGCCCTCTTGAAACTCTATTGATTGGTGGTGCTTATAACATCCAAGGAGGAGTATTCATGGTGTCTTGGGGATGATTTTCCACAAGGTGATCATAAAGATTGATGGTCTTGAAGATGGTGTTGGCTAAGCACAAGTTTCTCCATCAAAATCCATGTTTTGATCACAACCTACATCATCATGGTGGTATAAAGATTGTCCTCCTCATCTTCTTGTTATTTTGATTATGTAAACATGTATTTTATTTCCTATTGTATATTTATATGATGATTATATGATGATAAAAATGTTATGTGGGGATTTGGTGTTGATAAACATGATTAAAAAGGTGAAAAACCATAAGAAACAAGGTTAAAATCTTGGTTAAATTTGATGGCTGTATAAAACAGTAAAGAACCATATGGTAAACTGATAAAATGATGAAGTAGAATGGATTTAAAGTAAGCTATGGGTCTTGTACACATGTGAGAGTTGGCCATGCAATTGAATCATTGTAATGAGTGAGATATGATCAAAACAAGTTTAGGGTATAAATCTGAGGTTACTGTTTTGCACGATTTTTAGAAAATAATTAGAAGATGATTCAACAGTAGCTATAGTAGAGTTAAATGTAGCACATATCATTTAGTTTATGTGATAAAAATTTGAGCTTATATCTCCATATAGAACTCAAGATATGGCAGTTTTGGTGAAAGTAAAGATAAAAATCAGATTTTTGGAAATTAAAGAATAATACTATTATATAAGCACTCACATTTTAATGTATAAAATGTAAAATAAAAGCCCACTAACTTATAAAACTTATTTATATAAATATATAAAGGGTTAATTAAATGGATAAATTATATAAATGGTGGTGAAATAATGTTTATAAGTAATAAAAACTATAAACTTGATTTTTACGACTTTTTCGGCTATCGCCGTAAAATTAACGTTTTTGTCAAATAAAACTAAGATGGTTGGACCCGTCTAATGAAAACTTTATAAAACTTATATACTGATATATAGACATGTATAACAAGTAAAAACCGATAAAAACCCGAACTATAAGAAATACGGACGTTAACGGACTAAATTAACGTTATTGGACTAATAATACAACAAAACTGGACTAAAACACTTATAAACTTATTATTGGGCTTAACCCATTTAGGCCCAACTTGTAAAGTGTAGATACTGATAATGTAATTATAACAAGTATTAATACAAGTTAAGAACTTATAATAGGCTTATTGGACCTAAAACACATAAATAGGTAAAACGAGAAAACTAGTATAAAAGTTATCGACACATAACTCTAAAATGAGTAAACGAGAATATGTAAACCCACTTGATCATCATATATATACAATCATCATATGTATACATAATTGTTATTTATATAAAGTCATTGGACATGAGTCTAAGACGAGTATTATTTGTCTAGGTTTCCGTGATTGAAGCACGTACCGTACGTCCGAATTGCCGATAACCCGCCTTCCCATATCAACGTGAGTTCATAGCCTCGCACTCTTTTAAATATTTTTATAAATGTTTTATAAACCCGCGAGGGAGATAACATGTTAGTTTTTATAAAATAGGACACCATTTGTCCCGATTGTTTGTTTATTGATTTGGACCCGAATGATTGAATGACCCGATTGTATGACCCGATAAATGATTAATGGACCCGATAGATGAAATAAAATGGATTATTAAAGTTAGGTTATGTCACTAAAAGTCCCATTAGCATGAATTGTGAACTACCGGGATTTGGTAGACGCTTGTGCATATAATAGTACTATTTGGGGATGATCACCCCAGTTCGCGCCTTGACGGTTGATCCCCGTCGTGCCACATTGATTGGTAAGAGAATTTATGTATGAGAAGATTTCCATAGCGGGACCTTTGTGACGACACGCTACTTTAGATGGGCAAAATTGGTATCGGGTTAGCTACCCGTTGTTGGTTTAGGTAAGGTAACAATGTCATGCGGCTTATAATAATCCGACTAACGAAATACTACTAGACGCTCAGAATTACGACGTATTGCCTGACTAGCAATACAGGGTCATACTATTGATATTATGTTTGTATTTTGGTTTTCATAACCATATTCATATAACGGTTTTTATTTTCATACAACGTTATAAGACGTATTGTATGACGTTTTTACGACATTGGCTCGTATAATGATTTTTAAGGCAAATGCCTATGCTATGATTTTGATAAAGATTTGTATAAAATGATTTTGGCAATTTTATGGCCTATTACAATGATTTGTACAAAAATGATTTTTCGGTAAAAACTTTATACCGATATTATATTGATGGTTTATTAAACTCTTTGTACGAAATAATTTTTGGTAATAATTTTATACCAAAGTTATATTGATGTAATTTATTAAACTCTATGAATTCACTCGGCGTTATCGCTGACCTTTTCTTTTAACATGTTTTATCTCAGGTACTTGAAGGTAATTCTCAGGAAGACAACAAGAATTCATGGCCCGCACTTAAAACAATATTTTCCATTCAAATACTTTATAAAACTTTGTATGAAATGTAATGACTTGGGACCGATGTAACTTTGATATTATTGAATGGAAATGCTTTATAAATAAACGACGCGATTTTTATGCGTTGTCTATGATGTGAGTAATGTGCTATCCCGTAACACCAACTAGTCTTCCGCTGTACTGAGTTGTATAAATATGGGGGTGTTACACGCATACCGGAAAAAGTTGGTGATCCCGGAAAGTTTCTCATTCCTTGTGACATACAAGATATAAAAGAATGCCTCGCCTTGGCCGATCTTGGTGCGAGCATTAATTTGATGCCATTTTCCATTTGGAAATCGCTTTCGCTTCCGGCTCTCATTCCTTCGAACATGTCCATCGAGATGGCCGATCATTCTACGATTATGGCATGTGGAGTAGCCAAAGATGTTTTCGTGAAAGTGGGGAAGTTCTACTATCCCGTTGATTTTATAGTAGTTGACATCCCCGCGGATCCTCAAGTTCCTCTAATTTTAGGCCGTTCATTTTTAGACACTTCGAGATCGCTTATCGATGTTCATGCGAGAACTATCACTTTGAGATTCAACGAAGAGGAACTTGTTATAAACGCTACTCAAAACTCGAAACCTTCTCATGTTTATGCAATCGCTACCATCAATCACATTGACATCGTTGATGTGGTTTGCGATGAGTTTTCACAAGAAGTGTTAGGTTTTTCTGATAGCTCGTCAAGTGGCAATCCCACTATTTTGGATCCGATTCTTGCTAATTCCACACCAAATCTCACTCCATTCCAAGGAGGCGATCTCACTTCAAATGAAATCGACAATGAAGATGAGGTGTTGATTAGTGATGATACTTCTATTCCACCATTTCTTTCGCCGATGGAAGTTATGAGTGTTGAACCAAAATCTTCAATCGAGGAACCACCTATCCTTGAATTGAAAGATCTTCCTTCTCACCTTGAATACGCATTCTTGGAAGGTGATTACAAGTTGCCGGTTATTATTGAAATAGATCTTGCTAATGATGAAAAAACCGAGCTCTTGAAAGTTCTTAAGGCTCATAAAGGGGCAATTGCGTGGAAAATATCCGACATTAAGGGTATTGACCCAAAATTTTGTACTCACAAGATTTTAATGGAGGAAGACTACAAACCCGCAATTCAAAGTCAAAGAAGGGTGAATCCCAAAATTCACGATGTCATTAAAAAGGAGGTCCTTAAACTCCTTGACGCGGGAATGATTTATCCTATATCCGATAGCCCATGGGTGAGCCCAATCCATTGTGTCCCTAAAAAGGGAGGAATGACCGTTGTGCCTAATGAAAACAACGAGTTAATTCCCACTCGTGTTGTGACCGGTTGGAGGGTGTGTATTGACTACCGAAAGTTAAATGACGCCACTCGTAAAGACCACTTTCCTTTGCCCTTCATGGATCAAATGTTGGAGCGACTTGCGGGAAATGAATTCTATTGCTTTTTAGATGGTTTTTCCGGTTACTTTCAAATCCCTATCGACCCTCGTGATCAAGAGAAGACTACTTTTACGTGTCCTTATGGAACGTTCACTTATCGTAGGATGCCTTTCGGACTTTGTAATGCACTCGGTACGTTTCAACGGTGTATGATGGCAATTTTTCACGATATGATCGAGAAGTCGATAGAAGTGTTTATGGATGACTTCTCGGTATTTGGCAATTCGTTCACGTTATGTTTATCTAATCTCGAGCAAATGTTAAAACGTTGTGAAGAAACCAATCTTGTGCTTAATTGGGAAAAATGTCATTTTATGTGTAAACAAGGAATTGTCTTAGGACATAAGGTGTCGAAGGCGGGGATTGAGGTCGATAAAGCTAAGGTAGACGTCATCGCCAAGTTACCTCATCCCAAAACCGTTAAGGGAGTTAGGAGTTTCCTAGGCCACGCGGGCTTTTATCGTCGTTTCATCAAGGACTTTTCTAAAATCTCTAGACCTATGACACACCTTCTCGAGAAGGATGCTCCTTTTAACTTCAATGAGGATTGTGTTAAGGCTTTCAAAACTCTCAAAAGGAAACTTACCGAAGCTCCCATTCTTGTTGCTCCTAATTGGGAATTACCCTTTTAAATCATGTGCGATGCAAGTGATTATGCTATAGGGGCCGTCTTAGGGCAGCGTTATGACAAGCATTTCCGTACTATCCACTATGCTAGTAAGACGATGATCGAGGCTCAATTAAAGTACACCACAATAGAAAAGGAATTCCTTGCCGTGGTCTATGCTTTTGAGAAACTCCGACCTTATCTCGTCTTAACTAAAAGCATCGTGTATACCGACCATTCGGCTATCAAGTATCTCTTAGCTAAGAAAGATGCTAAGCCGAGATTGCTTTGTTGGATGCTCCTCCTCCAAGAATTTGATGTCACTGTGCTTGACAAAAGAGGAGCCGAGAATCTAGCGGCCGATCATCTCTCTCGTCTAGAAGATCCTCACAAAGATGTTTTCGAGAACAAGGAAATCACCGAAACATTTCCTCTTGAGACTCTCGGTGTAGTGAATTCTAAAGACACCACCCCATGGTTTGCCGACATTGTAAATTACCATGCGGGAAATTTCATAATCAAGGGTATGACAACACAACAAAAACGAAAATTCTTTCGTGACGTCAAGTTCTATTTTTGGGACGACCCTTATCTCATTCGGATTTGTGCAGATCAACTCGTTCGACGTTGTGTTTTTGGTGCCGAAGCTTCTAATATCCTTAGAGCTTGTCACGAGGGACCCACGGGTGGTCACCACGGTGCTAATCTCACGGCTAAGAAAGTGTTCGATGCCGGTTTCTTTTGGCCTTCTATCTATCGTGATGCACACGCACTTGTGAAGTCGTGTGATTCGTGCCAACGTCAAGGAAAATCGTCTCAACATGATGAAATGCCGCAAAACATAATTCAAGTGTGTGAGATTTTCGACATATGGGGAATAGACTTTATGGGGCCGTTCCCATCGTCTCATGGCAACAAATCTATCCTCGTCGCGGTGGACTACCTTTCTAAGTGGGTGGAAGCTAAGGCTTTACCTACTAATGATGCTCGTGTGGTAGTGAAGTTTTTGAAGCAACTATTCTCTCGGTTCGGAACCCCTCGTGCTATTATAAGCACGTGGAACCCATTTTTGTAATGACCAATTCGAAAAGGTTCTAAAGAAATATGGAGTTACTCATCGTCTTTCTACGGCTTATCACCCGGAAACGAGTGGGCAAGTCGAGGTTTCGAACCGAGCTTTGAAGAGGATTGTAGAGAGGTCAATTGGAGAAAACCGTGCTTCATGGTCCGACAAACTTGATGACGCTTTATGGGCCTTTAGGACCGCTTATAAGAAACCTATTGGTTGCACTCCTTATAAGTTAGTCTATGGGAAGAATTGTCATTTGCCCATTGAGTTGGAGCACAAGGCATATTGGGCCCTTAAGCATGAAAACTTTGACTTGAAGACCGCAGGAGATCACCGGAAAATACAATTGAATGAATTAGATGAATTAAGAGATAATGCTTATGAAAATTCATTAATTTTTAAAGAGAAGACTAAAAAGTTTCATGATTCAGAGATTAAAAACCGGGTTTTTAACGTTGGTGATCAAGTGTTGCTTTTTAACTCTCATCTTAAGATATTTTCAGGGAAATTGAAATCTCGTTGGTCGGGTCCGTTCACCATAACACAAGTGTTTCCATATGGGACCATTGAGCTAGCTCAAGATGATGGTCCTAATTTCAAGGTGAATGGACATAGGCTTAAGCACTACTTTGGTGGGGAAATTCCTTCAACGTTTGCCCTCGACCAAGTCACCTTCCCCAATGATAATTAGCATTGAGGGGATCGAGTCGAGCTCATGACTCGGTAATCAAAAACAAGGTGCCTCGTGGGGGAGATCCCATGCTTATCCTTTATGCTCACTATTTACTAATAAGGGGACTTGTACCCTTTCAACTCGTTGTCTCGTGGTTGTTTGTGATTGTGTTATCTAGATCATCATCATCATCTACGATTGAAGACTCTCGTGTTCGTTTACGTGAGCCTCCATCGTTCGTTTGAAGAAGTTTTTCACGAATCCATGACATATCATTTATTGTTCTAACAATTATCTCTTAGCATACTTAATAAACGGCTTTAGATATATTATTGATCACCCTTTCCATGCTAGATCCTAAACATTCGACTCTTCGTCTCTAGTATGGGGGTGCTCCACCTTTAGACTCGAAACATTGAGGACAATATTTGCTTTTAGTATGGGGGGTGAATAGGTACTTACTTTGCTACGCCCTCACGCTTTCAAACTTTCAATGTTTTGTTTTGCTAATAAGGCTAAAAATGGCCAAATTTTAAAATTTTTCTTAGTTTTCATAAGTGTTTTTAAGACACGAATGTATATTTTCCGTTGGGTAGAATAAGAGTTAATTTTTGACTTGATGGGCATTTGGAGCCATTTACATTCCTTAACCCGCTCAATTCAAGTTTTGCTAGACTTTTATATAGGGAGCTTTAAAACGTGAAAGTCTTAACTCTTACGGGTTAAGAACAAGAACTTTTCGCAAGTTCCTATAATTGATCCTAGAAAGTCACTTATCAAGGGAACTATAAAACGCATTCTCTAAACTTGAAAAAGTCCAAGAAAGTGCAAGATCCTATAGGTGGCTTGAAAACCCAAAACTTTGATTTGATATAGTCTTAATGAAAGCTAATCCAAATTTGGCTTAATTTTGACTTGCATGGCTAAGTATTCACGAGTCTCTTTAATTAGAGGTCTTTATATAGTGAAGAACGAGAGATGATAGAGTTAGACAAGTGATCATGCTAAACGTAGAACATGAAAATGTTCTTTCAAAAACTCATATGTTTTTAATTGTGGCTTTTTCTTCCCATAAGATCAATGCATTAGGAATAAATCATAATTGCAATAAGTAAGGTCGTACGATTTGAAAGGTTACTTAGCCTCTAGCGCAAGATCGTTTAAAAGTTGCTCGGGGTTGAATAGAGTTCATATCCAAGGCATAACTTATTGAAGCGGGACGCGAAGATTGGCGATTATCCAAAAAGGCCCTAACAAGGCATGAGGAGCTCTATTTTTGCTAGAGATCCAAGATGATGTGAAGTATCATTATTCCTAAATCAATATGAAGGATCGAGACACACGACGAAAAGCAATTACTCCTCTAAAGATCATGGAGAAAGTCTATCCAAAAAGACCCTAACAAGGTATGAGGATAAATATATCCAAGTCCGAAAAGGAGGCGGATCGTTGTATATCAAAATCCAAAGTAAAGATTGAAGAAAAATGATGAAGTCGTGGTCCAATATGAAGAATCTCTCAAAAACGTCAAGTGATGAAATTCCAAATATATGAAGAGAAGACCATTAATTTCAAGAACGTCTTCCCAAGATTTGAAGTATGAAGTACATGCCAAATATCGGTCCGAGAAAGGTCTCAAATCGTGAAACGAGTTATGCCAAGATATGAACTTAAGGAGATACACGAGAAGCCGTTTTAAAAGATTTTGTCCTTCGGCTAACTATTGATCAAATCGTGCTACTTTGCTTTCAGACTAATAACTACTCAAATAAGTCAATATGAATCACTTGTGATCCATGACAAATAGATAAAAAATGCGAGTAACCCATTTCTTTTATAATAACTAGGATTGTGGGGAGAAAAAGTATTACACAATTTGGACGTATGAGTAGTGTTAGCATTATGACTTGTACCAACAATGATCTCGTTTTTTCACTTAGCATGGGATGTATGACAATCAAGGATGACGAAGTTTACTCTAAGGGACATTTACTTGTTTCTATTCTTTGACCCTAAAAGTCACTTTTTGTGATAAAAATCATACGTTATGTCTTTACACATCATCGTAGTATGTTGCAAGTCTTTTACTCTTCAATAAAGGTTAATAAAATTGAACTTTGGTGATGCTTAGATACTTTATTCTAGCATTGCGTGAGGGCACGGCAATGGCTTAGTATGGGGGAGTGATGAGATGGCATTTATACATGATCTCATCGTTCTTTTCGGACTTTAAATGCATAAAAATGTCATAAAATACCATATATATGCTTGTGTTTGTTTAGTTGTGTATTTTAGGTATGGATGTCGTAAAAAAGACAAAAGATCACAAGATACAAGGAAAAAACGGACACGAGAAACGAAGCCGTACAAAGAACCGGCCCTAATCATGGAAAACTCAACAAATACCCTTGAAGACTTGAAGCCAAACAAGATTGATCCACATTCATTGAAGAAATGACACTTAAAACCATTGTATAGTCATAATTACAAGTTTGGTCCCTTAAGTTTGTCAAATTACACAAAAGGTCCCTCAACTTTGAAGATATGGCAAGATTAGTCCCTCAACAATTTCAAATTGTCAATTATGGTCCCTCATCAAGCCAAATATACATTGAAGACCTTTGAAGATCAAAAATGTCCAAGATCAGTCCTTCAAATATGCAAATGTTCCAAAAATAACCCTTGATACACCTTTTGGAAAGTTTTGTGCAAAAAATGTCAAGTTGTGAAAGTTGATACAAAGGAATTGGGCGCTGATGGACTTTTAAACACAAGTGACAAAAGAAAGGAAAAAGAAGGGCCAATTGTGTGCATTTGAAACATTCAAACCTGAATATTGCGCCAAACACATCCCATTCCCCCAATTTCGGATCAAAACATTTACTATTCACCCTTATGAACCCAGTTTTACCTTCACTTAAAACAAAGGGTAAATCCAAATTACCCACACCCACGTGTGATTCACACATGCAGAATCACATCCCACACACAAAACCCTCATCTCCACTCACCAATAGGCCCCACCATTCAACACGTCAACCAATGAAATTGCAACTTACTCTCCAAGCAATCTGACTTGTCCAAATCAACAGCCAAGGTTCCTTGCT